>OZ020235.1:11045910-11645910 GCA_963971235.1 Cryptus armator
TTGAACGGTTATAAAAAATGAGGAAGCAATGTTCTGAATATGTTTAGCAAAATATATATATTTTTTTATTCCACCATTTTTTTGTTTGTTTTAATTTAAAGTTTACTTAATCTTCCGTTAAAGTTTTGTTATTTGAGTTTCCAGTTGTTTAATTGGCGCGTACTTCTGTTAAGCAGTTAATTTTTTTATTTTTTTTTTGCAACGGTACCCTGAAGGGGGATTTGCCCGGGATGAGTACGAAACAACTCTCTCTCTCACGTTTGTATTATCTACTTTGATAGTCTTCGTGTACTGTCCATGAGGTTCTATTTACACGTGAGAATTCAACAAAACAATTCAACGATAATCAAGTTTCTTCTGGAGTCAGAAAAGAAAACGAGCCGATATACGACGGATATAACAATCGTCTGTTGTACTCCTCCGGGTACTGTTCGCCTCGCTTTTCTACTATGTAAGCCCGTGTGCCGTAGTCCACCACTCCCCTGCAACTCCTCGGTACATCCCAACAGTTTTTATGGCGTTCCAGCGATCACTCGGTTTTACGAGTGCGCCGAGTCCCCCCTCGCGTGACCGCCAAGAGGCACGCAACTACGTAAATACAATACTCAAGCCAATACCAAGAAGTACTCCGTCTCGAACGAAGGACGAGCGGAGTTTTTTTTTTCCTTTTATCAATATCATCGTATAAAGAAAGAATGCAGTGAATAACTCTGATACGAGACCATACTGTCAAAGATATAAAAACCATTAAATAAACGAACCGTGAATAATTATCGAAACGAATGCTACGCACAATTACGAAGCGTGATATCTCTGTCATACTTCTACGGACAGTTTCTCCGAAGATTCCATTGTACTCGATTCCCGGAGACGAAATTTTATCAATAAAGCATTTCTTTATCCGAGCAAAATACCACGAAGAAAGGGACTCTTTGAAATTTCAAAGCTCTGTATATGTTCTGTATATTGTATTCTCGTTCGCGTTTCATTTCACCATGCCGCTTCCCTTTTATCTTTTCGTCTACCTTTCCTCTCTGTTTTCACAGACCCGGGCGAGAGCTCTGGAGAATTCACTGTTAGCTGTCGGCGAGAGAAAATAGGATAATCAAGTTAGCGCCGAGCGAAGGCACCGGGTATAGTTAACACTTAACACCCCCTCCTGTCCGGGTATATCCTACTTTTATTCGCACTTGCTGTGCACTTTTCGACGAACCCAAAGAAGCAGGAAAATTACTTTCGGGATACCTACGGTCAGCGACGCATTACCCATCGTCACTAATTCAGGATAGCGGCAGGTGTTTTGTTTTGTTTGGAGAGACGTGAAATTGAGTTATGTATGAAAAAAAAGAAAAATAGTACAAGTAAAAAAAGGTGTATTATTTGAAAAAAAAAATAGTAACGTCGTAGTTGTAATTGTTCCGTAGTATGCTGTAGAAAAAGAACGCGTATTCTATCTGTATTATTCAACGAATAATGTCAGATATTTTTGCGAGCAGTTACTTACACGTTCAATGATCTGGGGCTCGAGTATATAAGACTCCGGTAGTAGAAAACACCTTTCCTGCAACGGCATATCATCATTCTCGAGTATACGAGGCAAGCGCACCGGTATACGCGGAGGGTAGCGTTAAAAATGTAATAATCTTGGCGCGCACGAGGCGTATGTTTAATCTTTCAGATGAAGCTTTTAAGAGGTCTATACGTTGTACGGAGAGGTGGGGGAGTGGGGGGGACTAGGGAGAGGGGGGGGGGGGGAGGGGGTTGTTGTTGGCAATTAACCTTTGCCCACGCGTCAGCGAGAACTGTCCATGAAACATTGACGAGATGCCTGTGTGTTTAATTTATTACAGCCCTTCTACAATCTCCCTGTCGTTCACCGCGGCGCTTTGGTGTTTGCGGTATGCGCCTGTTCTACGTTTACCCGGCGTACACCCGAGTAATCTATTATAATTTTATTCCATTGCTGATTATTCGCTTTACGGCAAAAGAACAGTGTGACTCGGTGTATATATATATCCGCGGGAGTAGTTCTTTCCGCGAAATTGCATTACAGTTGGACCGAGAATTACCAAAGCAGACTCGTCTCGCGTCGGTGAAAAGGAAAGTTCTATAGATGGAGTTTCTGCAGTGGAGATAAAGTATCGATAGTCTGGACGATTCCGAGAGCCGATATCGGGAGGGGACGCGCGCGCCCGGTAGGACGGCCAGCACGCGGGCGTCTGGGTTCGATCATAAATTCTTGAACTAGGAAAGGAGCGAGGGAGACACAGGTGGCCTTGCCTCGGTACCAGCAGTTTCCGTGATGAACTAATACATAAGTAAAACCCCTCCCACTAAGCTCGTAAAGCTCGACATATGCTGCTCTGCCTGACTGCTTGCGCACGCCTCTTCGGCCCTTTCGTACCCGTCAAACGATACGACTCTGGTCAAAGAGCTTTCCGAAACTTCGTTTCTTCCGGCGGCTCCCAGATCAAGAAGATGGAAGACTTTCGATTCCGAAAGTTTTCCAACTGCTATGAGTTTCTCGTTCGGTCAATTATTAACTGACAATTTCGTTCGTCACATTACTATGACGATGGGGGAATATAAAGTTGCCGATGGAATTGCCGGTTAAGGTCTAGGATTTCAAGGATCGCATGAGGATCGAGGGATTCTTGTGGGTCTCAGGCGAGGAGAGCATCCTTCGAAGAATGGCCACAGTTCGCACGAAACCCTCGTATCACAAAGTCATCTTCGAGGTCGGGCCATTGTCCCCGAAGCGAGAGAGATTCAATCGGCCGTGATTGTTGCATCCCCCCGTCCCCCCAACCCTTCCACCCAACGAACTCCGCGCGTCTCACCCTCGCCGACCTCGTCTAGCCATGCTGCTGCCCGATTGCGTTAACCCGACTAGGATCCTCTTGCTAACCCCCTCAGCTATACTCCGGCTGAATTCCGGAATCTATCTGGAGCACCTCCGATCACCTTGACGGCGATTGTCGAATCTCCCCGAGTTGTAACGATGATTGCACCCATGAACCCCTTACGTCCTTCCGTCCGGGTCACGTTCGAAATTTCTCGAACGCATTAAGCTATCCGCGTGTCTATAGTCGCTATATCTTCTCAATTTCATCCCTCTCGCATTTACCGTCGACATTTCGTTTCATTCCCGTCACGCATATACGAAAAATAATATCTTACAGAGAAGAAAATTTCAATTCGACAACTATCGTTAGTTGCTTCAGTTTGTTAGTACCTATAGGTGATTCGTTTAACCCGATCGCATCGTCGGACAGAAGAAAGCTTTCCGCGTTAGCCGATCTTCAACATTGAGATAACCGGATATACCGCCGCGCGAGGATCAACTTTTATCGGCTTTTATCCCAACTCTTCCAGGCGGTCCATTCACCTCGGATATTCGATTTGACACTTGCCACTTGCTACACGCGCGCCAGTAGAAAAATTGCTGTGCCGACGCCCATCAACATTGACCGTGATAAATGTTGCGAGAGTTATCGTTATGGTACGTGATGTAAATAAACGGCTTCGCCTAGCCGCTGCTCCTACGGCTGGCTACTGGACGCTCGAAGGCTATCGCGTACGAGAGACTGTCGAGCCGTAACCTACATTTTTTGGGATCCAAAAGATCCCGCGTGATGGCAAAAAAGATTAGCCAAGTTTTATCGACGGAACAGCCCGTTCACCGATCGGTAGTGAAACGTGATTCGCGAAAGTTTCAGCCCGGTCAAGAACGATAAGCCTCTTGGCACGAGCGATTGAACCCATTCCTCCTTTCTATCGGATAGTCATATAAGAACTGCTATGATCATCGGCAGTTGCAAACCTGGCAATTCGCTGGAAACTCGTAACTTCACGGATAAACGACGTCCGACTTGTGTCTCGTAATGCTGTCGCTTCAAACTCACCAGAGAGAAAGGCGGGTGGTTGGGGGGGTCTCGCGTGCAAGAATAAGGCCATGTAAACATAACGGATTTTGCGTTAAGAGCATTCGGTTTTAACGGAGGTACTCAAATTTCACGAGGATTTCGGATGTTTCCTCGCGGTTTGGCCGCCATATATCTCCGGAACTTCGACTGACGCCCGGTACAAACTTCGCAATCTCGCGGAACGACGAAGCACCCCGAGAGTTCGACACTCTTAAAAGCTCAAAACGAAAAGTTTGATGAACTCGAGACGGCCGGTTGGCAAAGAGTCTTTCGCTCGGAGTAGAAAATTTCCCAGAGTTGGCTTATTCGGAAGGAATATAATCGTTCTTTACCGCTCCTACTACTACTACTACTACTGCTGCTGCTGCTGCTGCTGCGGCTATAACTAGGAAGTGTACCACTACTTACAAGTCGGGTGGTTCAATCGATGTCGTACTCTCCGACCTCAGAAGACTTATTCGATGAGACGTCATTGTTTTTTTGTTCTTCTCGTTCCCTTTATTCTGCTCTTCTCTTTGGTTAAACATCCACTCGATCTGCAACGGTAACGGAGAGATTTGATAATATTTTAGAGTTGCCTTAGTGTACTTATAAGTACCTTAATATATATGAAATGTAATATAATGAAAGAATCTCTCCGGTTCACGAAGGGACGTCGTCAAGTGCGGGTAAAACCGGGTGTAACATTACTATTAAAAAAGCCTTTCTCTCGGTTTTTACAAATCCAACGCTTGGCGATGGATAGTAGTTTCAGGATGTACGGACGCGCGTATTCATTTCCGGTGAGTCTCGCGTCTGTATCGTCGCATGGACACTACGAAAACGCGCTTCGCTATACAACGTTTCGTTTCCTCCAAGTGAATGAAAATGCGCTTATAGATGGACTACGGGAGTTGTTCATCAGCAGAATTTAATTCGCACTGTTTCTCATTTTCCCGCACGGAACGAGCACTTTTTTCAATGGGGGGGCTGAGGGAGGGAAGCTGAATGCACCAGGGAGTGACGGGATTTAGTATACGCGTTCACTGGTTCCCTCGACAACTGACCGGCTAATTGCCCCTATTATCCATTGCATTGTTTCGCTTCGTTTTCCATCTACGTCCGCCCTCCGGATCCCCCTTTACAGAAAATTCACCGAGAGAACTCTCTCTCTCCCTGTGTTCTGTTTAGTCGATTCGAATTCACCGGAAAATCCACACTGTTTTCACGGTTCAGCGGGACGTTATTGCCGAGAGCTCCACGTGTGGATGCTGTCGCGCGCAGTAAATACGTCCAAAACAAGCGGGCAACTGGTTTTCGTTCGCTACCCTTTTTTTTTTCACTCGATGGCGTAAAAAATCTATCTCTACTGGAAATGTTTCTTTGGAACCACCCACTCCGAGGGCAATCTATTTCATTGGAACGCTCGGTTCTATCTTAACAATGGAAACAAGTGTAATAAGAATAATAGCTGTTAGAATGAAAGATGAAGAATTCAGCAGTCGCGCTTCCTTTTGTTCAATATTTCTACAGCAAGCGCTTTTCTCTCGATATACTTTTTTCGCTCGTAACGGAACAAAAAAAAACATTTCCAATCAGTTAAAAGCGTACACCCCTCTAACTACTAGAAATGAAATGAACGATAGTAAATGGCATTTTTGCAAAGGGGGATAACCAACGTAGATTTACGAGAAAAAAATTAAAGTCGAGGAAACTGGAAGTTGTAACAGAAACCCTAAGTCCATTGAGGTTCAGCTTTATCGTAATCATTGCATCCAATAACGGTACGAAGAAAAAACAATGTGAAGGAAAATGAATTGCGTCCGTGTCAGCCGCGACAGTCGGACGCGCGCGTTAGCCGATAACGTCGAAAGGGCTTCCGGTTCATTTACGTTTCCGCCTTCTCGGCTTCGCGTTGCTCGTTCGCGCTCGAGGTCGGGTGCACACGACCTCGAGAATATTGAATCGAAATGGTCTCAAACCCTTCCCCTCTATCCGAACCGTCCTTTAACCAAGCAAAGTATAAAAGGAACGCTAACGAGGCAACCTCGATTCCCGTTTCTTTTATTTTACCTCTCCGGTTTGTTATTACGATAATCTGCTGGTGGACTCCAACGTTGGGTTCGATGCTGTTTCCATGCCGTTCCAATTTCGCTTCAGGTATACGTTTGCCATTCGCGTGTAGCATCAAACCCCCTCCTCGGTACTTTTGCTTTTTTAGCCAAAAAGCCCTTAATGAAAGTACAACTATCTACAATGGTCACTGAAAGTTAAATAAGCTTTTCTCTAGTTGCGCTCCCGGCAAAGCTTTTTGGCACACATTGTTACACCGGATTATCCCAACGAGGAGTTTAAACTTATTTACACTGTGTTAGAATGCGGAAAATATCAGAGTTAACAAAAAGCAGAATGTGGATTTAGTGATTGCTCTGGTTTTTAACTTTCAACTGCCACGTTGAGAATAATGCGTTTTACTCGACGTGTTTGATTTTTCACATTACAAATTATGGTTCAATCTTCACTGCTGCAGCGACTTCGGTAATGTGAAACTAACATATAACGAAAAATCATTGATAAAACAATTTCCATGAAAATTAATATTCTGTAGTTCTTCATTTCAATTTTTTTCTACGATTTGTTGTTAAATAACTATATTTTTTAAGGGACTTTCCATTAATTTTTCGGAACTTTATCCAATTTTTTTTTGCACCCCAAGGGTAACAAAAAAAATGTATTTTCATTTCTATGCGTCTATCATTTCATTTCCACCAATAATATAATTTGATCAGAATTATAGAAGTATTTGTTCGGAAGTAAAATTGTCGCAAAGTTTCATACGACGCTCTAGCCAACAGCGAAGTTGGAAAAAAAAAAGAGAACTCCTTCGAGATCGTTTGATCTGTTCTGTTTCATCAGCGCTACCGAGTGAAAAGTAAAAAAGTTCGCTGCCACGGCAGCATGACGAGCTGTAAGTCAACGACAGGAGTAGCTGCCGAGAAGGAAAAAAATTCGTAAGGTAATGGCGGCGAACTGCGAAGCAATCCGGTTCATTCAAAGCTCGCTGGGTTAAGTAAGCGCCCGTCTCAATTTTCCCAAGTTTTCGCAGAGGGATTTGCCTGCGGGAACGCGAACTTGCTGCCTCGTAAGTTCGCGTTTCAAGACCGTGGTTCTTCGCTGGCTTCCACCTCGAATAAAATGCTGCTGCTGCTGCTATGGTGTTATAGGCAGACTACAGCGTGCACGCTGTTCACGGCACAGGTCGGGTGTCTGAGTATTAACGCAGTTGCGCTACTGTTTCTCCGACACTTGCGCGTCTTAATGCAATCATTAATGCATGCGGAAATGAATATAAACATTCCGTTATCCTCTTTGGCGGGGAAGGATTCTCGTAGCAACGAGAGTCGTCTAGGAATTCACGTAGAATCCTTCCACTCGCCTAACCCAACAATAGTGCCACGCCTCCTCGTTGTTCCTTTAACGTGTGTAACGAGCATAAGACACCTACCAACCTACTACTTAGAATAAGAAGTTTACTTATAAAACGAGAAACTGTATTCAATGTGTGACTATATCCCGTACAGCGTGTATACGTGAGTGGAACAACCCTGTAGAGATTTTGGCTGCAGAAAGCAACAATCTCTGTATTTTAGGTCGGTATGTACCAAGTCTAATCATTATGTGTGAGGGGATGAAATTTTTTGGACATGACACGCAATTTCTTTCTGTCTCTGTCCTCCGCGCGTCGCTGCGTGAGAAAAAAATCGAAACGCGCGTAAACGCGTGTCCGCTGGCGATTTCGCTCGGTTGAAACGAGAATTTATCGCGCGAGTAACGAGTATCGCATTTTATCCTACTTTCTCTTCCACCAATGTTGCGCGCACACTCTCTCTCTCTACATTTTCGCCCTCGTTTGAGGGTCGCGGGACGCCCGGTCTCGAGCCCGAAAATGTATTCGCGGGCGCGTTGCTCTCTCGCATTCGCGCAAAATACGACCGTCGGCATTGTTGTTTTGGACGGAGGGAGGGAAAAGCATGAAAGAGAGTTTCGGGTTGGCGTTATTCCAACCTCTCGCCAACATCGAGGCTCACACCGTAACCAGTAAAAACATCTGAAACGGAGGTTGCATCGCTCGCTCGCACCACCGTGTTACGTATTCATTAATAGCAAAAATACGGACCATGTGTTTAATCCTTGCTGCGTCTGACGATTTATATTTTATTACCGTCCGCACTCCGAGGACGAGCCTGACGCTCATTTCTCGCTGAGGCTAATACAGCAAACGCACGTATTTCGAGTTTTTACATTTTTTTTTTTATGCCACTGACGCGAATTTTCGTATTCGATATCGAACTCGAAGCAAAAATGGGAAGCAGTGCGTTACTTACGTGAAGAATGCGAGATATTTCGATTACGGATTTTTGAAGATACGAAACAAACTTTAATGACGATCCACCATTTTTTTTTTTTTTATATTTGTATATCACTCTGTATGATTTATTCGTGTCAAAAATGGCCGAAAACGAGCGCATCGCGAAAACTCGTTACAGAATATATTCTCGTAACGAGAGATTTTGTATCGACACCCTGATTGCTGATGCCGTTGATAGCAGTGCTTTGATTATCGAGTGCCTTGTTCGTAAACTTCTCTCTATCTCTTTTGCACTAGTGTGCCAGCGGTTCCTGTCGAGCAGAGCAGGCATCCGATAGTAATCGGACGGCGGGAAGTCCCGCACTTTATACGAAACTCACTCGAAAACCGTTTAATTAATGGATTGTAAAATTACAAACTGGGTAATGCATTTGGGTGAATATTTATAGCTAATTCAAGAGTGAACGAGATAAATATCGGTTGTGACCGGTAATTGAATACCCGTGGGGGATAATAAACGCGCTGTCCCACATCCACCGGGGACTCACGGTTTCCGACAAAATTATTTTTGCAATTTCGCAAAAAAAAAAAAAAAAAATTCGCTTCCACATATCACGTTAAAACGGATGACGTTGGCTGATAAAAAATAATAGTCGAAAAAAATTGTTTGCATCGGTTGCAAAAATTGACTCGATGACAATGCGTATCGCTCGTCGAGGTATCATGCCGTATAATTAGGAATTACCGTCCGGATGGTAAGAGGGAAATGACGTTCCGACGGAAGTCTAAGTGAGTGAAAGTGCGATTTAATATACGCACCTATATATACAAGTGCATTTGATGTTTTCATCCGAAGAAAAGTAAGAGGCGTCGCGACGCGGGAGCTGCGTTCGCTCCGAAATACCGGAAAATTTATTTGCAACCTGCGCATGGAGAACTCCTTCGCCTTCGTCTGATAATGAATATCGATCGATAAAATATCAATACGATATCGCAGAATGCAAAACTTGGTCGCATCAAGGAAGATACGATACGCATCGGTGCCAAGATTCGATAGAATTTTCAATGTTCATCGAATATTGCGCAGCTAACCTTGCGCTTCCAGTTGACTAACGGATATCGAGCGATTGAATATTAATGAGATCTTGGGAAATGACGAAGACGGCTGAAATGAACGAGATAGAAGCCTACCGGTAGCTTCGTTGGTAAACTTAGACCCCCAAGTGGAAATCAAATCCTTTGGGTATTTCGAGAAAAGCTGGGAAGGAGGTTCTACATTGCGTGTCCTACAGGAGATAGGAGACACTGAGCTATGCGAGCCAAAGGAGAGACGGTCTCGTGGGTTGAGTGTTGGAACGTACTACGTAGATAGGTACATACGTAAGTGGATGTAAGCGGAGCTGGTAATTGCTTCGAGTAATGGGTAACATCCCTGCCTCTCGGCGGGTCCAAGACGGCTCATTGCCCTACGGAAAATGGACTTTCGACTTATCACTGCGAACCGGAAATCGTATTATCTCAAGAAACTAGAATTCCGTGGAATTGCTCGTCTCGAAGTAACGCGTAATCCACCGTGGAAATGTCTCGTCTCGATCTCCGACGTATTTGAATTATTTCTCCACTCTCAAGACTCGTCTAATGTATAAATTATCTACTCACATTCTCGCGTGTCTCGCAATACGCATTATTACGCGTTGCAACAATTTCATGACTGCTATTATGACATTTATTCGATATACTGTAAATTTTCGTCTATCCCGAGTTAATTGGGCAAACAGTTCAACAGTTCATGAGGTTGATAGACACGACGGTAAAAGGAGATTCGCGAATAACTTGGGGAAGTGAAAATTGTTCGGCTTCAATTGGCATCCTAAATCGGTGGAGGATAGTATAACAGTACCATAAACAGGTAGGAGGCAAGTTTGCAAGTCCTTAATTCGTCTGGAGTCCGACGAGAACGACGACAAAGGGATTTTGCGCGTATGTACCACCTAATTCCTCGTTGTTGCCCGATGTTTCTACCTCACGTCGACGGTCGTTCTACATGCTTCGAGCTCCATCTACGTACCCAGCGGTAGCAGAGGGAAGAGTTGCGCCAACAGTACCCACGACACAGTACTGGTGGAGCACGTAGGCAGGACAATTAAATATACACCGCAAGTTTCTCGGCGTGGGTTAAAGGGCAAACACGGACGGGTCGTCGAGGTGCAAGTGTGAGGGACAATTTGACGTCGAGTATGTCACAGGGAAAAGAGTCGTTTCCAGTGCTGGAAGCTCTATTCTCTACTCTCCGTATATAGCTTGGCATGCCGTCTTCTAAGCGGCTTACCTTAAATACAGCACTTACCCTCATCTACCCTTCCATCGTTCCACCCGCTGCTATAATGCCCGCTGCTGCTGGTATATACTTCAGATTTTCACTCTTTTTTTCCTCTCCTTCCCGGCGCAACATCAATTTCAGAGTCATATGTACACCGACAGAGTATGCGTACATAAAGCAACGAGCATATAGAGTAACAGACTGAATTCGAGCCAAAAGATTTTTTTAATTCGAATAAATTTGATGCATCATTTTGGCTTCTGGATCATTAAATACCGCAGCAGAGCTGTAGGACACGCGTATACGATTCAATTTAATAGGACTCTTTCAGCGATTTCAGGCAAAAAAACGACTCGTATTTTCTTTAATTTGTGAAAAATTATCAAATCAATAATTCCATGCGATTGCTTGTTTGTAACGATGTTTTGACGATGTGAAAAAAATCGCTGGGCTCGACGATTAAAAATTGAAAAAATTTCATTTTTGTTAAAATAAAAAATGAATTGAAAAAAATGGCTCGTCAACAGTTTTTTATATTCGAATAGAGGGATTTTTTTATTTCGTCAAAACACCATTACGAGCAAACAATCGCATGGAATTGGTGGTTCGATTTTTTTTTATATTAAAAAAAAATGATAAAAAAATAATAATACTGCGGTAATAAAAACAAAATGGCGACAGGAAATATCGGTAGAGTCGATATTTGTAAGGTCTAAAAATTGCAAACACTATTTCGTGATTCATTAGCGTTACGTATTATACTCTCTAATGGTGCATTCTCTTGTATGATGCTGTATGATTAATTGATGATGCACAGCGCGAACGTATTTAACGTACACTTCACAATGGCAAATTGAAAGCGCCACAGTGAACTATGGACGACAATATATTTACGCCGAGTCGCACGCGTACCTCACTATGCTTAATCGAATATGTTGCAATTTTATTTTTCGTCGGCATACTTATAGAATCAAATTTTAATCATAGATCGGTGAACCTTTCGCGGATTTTCCTAACGAAACATTCTGGCGAATTCGCGTCGAATAAATTGACAACCCATCGTCTATTTAAATACAAAAAATTATCGACGATTATCGATTTCGATACTACTGACATTACTGGTCGGTCGATTCACGAATCGTATTCAGAGATCGGCGTTTACTTATTAACAAACGCTATAAGATGAAAATACTTAAACATAAACTATTCATTTATTCGTGTATTTCCCGACATGCAGAGTGATCGGTGAACGAAGAAGAGAAACTCGAAAATGCAGTAGCGGGGATAAATAAATCGGTTTTTAACGCGACAGCAAGGAAATTTCGAATGCCAGACACGTACGTGTTCAGTGAATTCGATAGAGTGGCCCGTCGTATTGGCTCTATACTACTGCGAGCAGCGGGTAGCCTCGAGTTTTTTCGTTCGAGGGTACGGGCGCTGCCCTAAACGACGGCCGAAGTAAAAACTTTGAAACGACCCTATTTCCCCTTAATCTTCACCATTTTTTTCCTCCAAGCGACGTAGAAAATATGGGGCTTAGCGTAACGAAACCCATAAAACACGTACGTCGCCGGACCGAGACGCATATACGTGGATTCCACCCCTCTGCTTTTCCTTCGTACAAACATCGTCGGATCGCAATATCCCGTCTGATACCAACATACTGCACACTCGGTACATACCGATGATTAGGTGTGGAGTTTTTCTCAAGTGAGCGGTCAGCTGGGCGGCAAAAGTTTCCGTTCTCAAAGACTCTGGAAAATCTTTGGAGAAAGTATATGCGAGTCGCAAGCTTCCCAAAGTCATCACCACCGCCCGTAAGACTTGTAAGGTTAATTCAATTTAAAGTTTTGAGGGAGTGAGGAACGTCGAAAGCACCCCCTCCCCTCTCCCCTCCCCCTCACGGCTGCTCCCCAGTTTACACGCCGATATAAACTGCTTGCCGACGAAAAATGTGTGGAAAAAGTTACATTTTTTACAAGCCAAGCGGCGAGCGTCACTTCTGTCGTCATTTTAGCTTTTGGCCATTTCACGAACTCCACGGGGGTTCGCACACAGCAGTTTTATGAATCCCGCGACGGGGCCCCCCCCTCAACCTTACTGTCGTCTCTGGCTATTCTCGACAAAATGCATATGCAATATTAAAAAAATTTGCAAGAAAACTCGTCCCAAACGGGTCATTTTGGAAAATCAGTCGACTATGACGTGATGTACGTAGCTACGAGAAAAAAAAAGGGGATAGAGAGACAAAGTTGCGTATATAGTATATACCGTCGAAAGTATGTATGTAAATCTCTCCAGTCACGCGCTTCCGAGTACCTTTCCCAACTTTTCTCTTATCCTGAAAACTACCGTCGAGTTTTTTTAACACCTCATCGTGCGACTGCCGCGATATGGTCTGAAATAATATTCAAAGCCGAGGGGAATTGAAGGTCTAAGACAGGAGATTAGATTCGGGGTGCGCTACCGACGGAAATAAAAGACGTATAGCACCGAGATCTTGTGTTCCCTTGATGATCGGGATAACGAAGATCGAAAGGGCACGAGTGCGTAAAAATAACGTAGTCTTGGCAGACGTTTCAACGTCCGAGAAAACACCATATACAAGGCGTCTGTCGGAAACTTATTCGTCCGTTTGCCGATACGTTTACACGAACGTCGAGGTAGTCGATTCCGAACGAAACGGAAAAGAGCAATCTCTTTGGAGATCCGAAATACTTGTGCTTTCGAAGCGAATAGAACGTGTTTACCGTGATACTACCCTCTGTGTAGGTACTTGCGCTGCTGCTCTCTCGCTATATGCTTTTTCTCTCGACCCTTCCATCCTCTCGTTCGATGGTTTCCTTCGCTTCGCTGGTAATTCACCGAATGAACGGAGCTCTCCTTTTCGTGTCTTGTTGTTACACGCCTTTCTTCATTTCGTACATTTACTTGGCTCGATCGGCCCGCATCTTCTTTCTTGCTATTCATTCTCTCACTCCTATCTTTTTCTTATATCTCTACTTTCGCATTGCCAATAAACTCACGATATCTCAGCTTTTTGGAACTCTGTACGAAATTCGTATCATAATTTCAACTAAATCTGTTCTACCTGTGGAGTGTATTTTATACTATATAAAAAATCGCGACGTTGCTATAAAAGTGAAATTCATAATTTATACGATAATGAACTTGAAAAGCTGTTATCATACGACATTTTCGTTCTTAAATCTCTGTAAATCACTATAACAGTGTAGTGTGAGAAAAAGAGTTCATTTCTATTTAACGAATGTAATGGATGTCTCGAAATAAATATTTCGTTATTGTTAATAACTATCAGTTGAACCAAATAATATTTAATTCGGCCAAATGGGACTTAACATTTGTTAAAAGCTAAAAAATCGTATTTCGCTCAACTGAGATTTGGTAAAAATTCATAACTAAATATTTATTTCCGGTTTAATAAATTATAAAACTTCGTATTTAAATCAAAATATATTGCCACAAGAGAAACGTAATTAACCAGTAACTTCGAAAAAATAATTTAAATTCCCAAAATAAAAAAATTCGATAAACAATCATCTCAAATTCCGGAGCTTAAAACGGAATTAATATTCGCATCGTCAAGTTACCGAAAAAAAGTAAGAAACCCAACATTTGACGGACCAATTTCGAGACGCGAAGTTTTTTTCGTACACAAATTTTAATTGGAATCGTCAGTTTTACGTACGTAGATTTGTTTTTTTACCGTTAACTGGAATTATTGGGGTCGGTATAGGGTAACGCTACGAGGTTTCCTCGTATCATCGTTGTGCCGGTTACAGGAGGATACGCAGGGGAGAGAAACGCATTGTAACGTGAAACTTAACGAAGCAACGGATAGTACGGAAGGTCCGATGAGCATTATGCGATAACGAACACGTCACGTATCACGTGTTTTGTCGATGTGTCGCGTCGTATCGTTGGCGTTATCAGACTTATGCACCGAGAATTCCGCAGTCGAATCGAATCCCAGGGAATTCTTATTTTGAGTAATAGGAGTATCTCGTTGACCCGGAAGCATGTTATCATTAATGTAACAATTTTTTTCCTATCAATATCTTTGCTCTATGAATTTTATTCGTTGATACATCGACTTTAAAATAAAAATCTTTTGCGACTGAAGAGATAGCCGACCAACCAGCCGTCTGCGTATATAAACAATCGAAATCGAAATGGTCTTAAGAAGTTTATTTAATTAAATTCCCTGTTGAGAACTATAGCCACATATCTATATACAGGTCGAAATTCGTTGAAGTTGAAACTATGTCGAGGTACAAAGTCGAAGCCGTAACGGCTGGTAGATCTACTGCCTGTCGGCTTGGCTGCTGCTGGAACCGCGAACGAGAAGGAAACTTTTCGTCCGCGAATCTTTCCGCGGCTATTGGAAGATACATCCGATACGTGTGTGCGAAGATCGCGCTCTGTGTTAAGCCGTTAATCGCTTTCACGGCTCGTCTTCTCTTCCGGTACCGGGACACGGAGAAAGCGCACTTCGCTGCCTCGCGAGGCCAACGAGCAAAAGTTCGAAAGCTCGTTAATACACGAAGATCGTACACCCGGAATTACTCTCACTCTCGTTTTCTCGTTCACTCGAAATGTCGAGTATATACGGGTACTTGTAATAAGTATATCTTTGTGGGTCGAATTTTACGATGTTGAGTTAACGTTTACATGCATCGTGCATGTCGGCAGGAAAATGAGAGTTGTACAGAAGAGAGTCTGCGGGTTTATCCGTTTTGCGGTATAACGCTGTTAAGTCATATGATTATTTCTTCTGTTTTCTTTTTTTTTTACATAAATGTTTATCATTTCGAGTTACGGCTGAATATAGATAGGCGAATTCCTGATACCCGAGGAAAGCGAAACTGTTACTGTTACTGTTACTGTTATATGTTTAGAACAAAGAAACTGTTGAGTATAAAAACGGTAAATGTATTTTGAACGATTCTGTCGCTTGGCAGAGCATCGTGCATCGACATGGGCTGTGGAAAGTATGGGAAAAAATAATAAATATATAGAAAAAAAAAAACAACTAACAAAATTTCCGTTAAATTTGATTTGAATGTAAAATTCACCATTTTCTATGTATTTATTATCGGAAACAAGTGCCAACATGATAACCACATTTCACATAAAAAATCGGTGATCGGTTCATCATTTATTTCTCCATAGCCATCGAATCTTTATTTTTTCGATATTTATGAACTAAAGGACTGAAATAGGTGTCTAAAAAGTCTGAAAGATCTTTCGAACTAAACTCGCAACTCGTATTATCCGAGATGCAAAATTATTAGAATTCCCTAAAAAAATTAGGGTGTCGATCTGCAAATGAAATAACCGTCGCGCTGATTCTGCTAGCAATTTCAAAATAATACAAAAAAGATGACGAAAAACATGCAGAAATGCGAGTGATTCCGTCACATAATACATATAATTGCATAATACATATAATCTGTCGCTTCGCCGGATAAATCTGGTCGAGGATCGGACTCTCACGGGATTTGACACAGCGACGATATGTTCGCACATTATTCACCGTATATGCAACGTATGTGTATAAGAGTCGTCTAATAAGGTTCGCATACGTGGACATGCAAGTGTACCGGGAAATGGATCGATTGTCCACTTGGTACGCGAACAGAATTAATGAGACACCGGAGCGTATGGATGCTAATTAAGGTCTGTTGAAAGTTAGCCCTGTGTACCATGTGTGTAGCCGGTTACAACGTGTCGTCCGCTGATAGGAGAAGAAACTTTTCCCGCGCGGTTCTCGTATCTACATGGGATCGATTCGGCGATACACAAGCCGCGAAAATGGGATCGAAACTATCGGGTCGTGTTACCGCAACAGCACGGGAACAGCCGATGGGCTTTCATGTTTTCGCCGCATATCCTTGTATCTCGTTGGGACATTGTGACCCAAAACTCAACATTCGACAGTCGAGCCTTCGCGGGATACTCGCATATAAAAACTATTGATCGCGCAGCCCTTTCTTCATAGCATTCATATTATTTCTATTCGTTTTTTTTTTTTTTTTTTTTTTTCTAAAAGTTTGTATTTGCGAAACAATGGTATAGATACCGATAGTCCCGTTAATATATTTCAGGCAATATTATAGGACACTTTGCGTCGACTACAGCACCAGCTGGCGGAAACATGGGCTTGAAACACCGATACCAGGTGCACTTGCTTCACCGTAGTGCAGCGACAAGTATATCCGAAGCATCGCCGTTTTCTCTTTCGCTTCGAGAGCGCGCAGCATCGTAAATTTGTGTGTTTTTTTTTTCTTCGCAATACCTTCGTATACTTGTAGTACGGTATTGTAAAGCAAGCATATAGTATGGCATCGAAGCTATACGGAGCAGTTTCGCTTCTTCCGAACGAAATTACCTCCTATAGCGAGAAGAAATTGAGTGCGTATTCGCCCACGTTGTGTCTTTGCCTGTACATCCAACATCCCATATACGCGTTATATCCTCTCGAATGGCTTCTCTCGCACTCGATTCTTTCCTTGTATCGCATGGCCATGACGCTTGACTACGTACTCACGGAGAAAGCTGACCTCGGCGCGATAACTTTCTACGGTATCGGAGCCAACGGCGCGGGGCGTCTCGCGAAACTTTTGTAAATATTTATCAATGGTCCTCGAACAGGATCCGTACCCACGCGATTATTCGGGGTAATCATTCGCAAAGGAGGTCAAAAAAATATATTTCTCAAAGCGCCGTTAGTCCGCTTCCAAACGGTGCCAATAGAACGCAATAAAAATCCATCGAAAAGTGACTCGAGAGTATCTTCATTCCGATGTAACGCGAATACGAATTCAAATGAAAGTAAATGTCAAAATTAAATATAACTTCCTCGACGGAAATAAGTGGCGAAATAACGAGAGCAATGGAATTTAATTTGTCGTCGTTCCGACACTTACTCCTCTCCGCGTTGCTTCCGGAACACGCGGAGCAACGAGATATGCCTCTCGCGGATGGAAAAAAAAAAAAGAAAGCGACAAAGATACGAAGTATATATCTGTTGCCAGAGTTGAAATCGTTTCGGTTAACCACAGTGGAATGTATAACATATATTTTATTTCGCTTACTTGTTGAGAGCTCAAAGGCTGAGAAACTCGGAGTCTCTCTCATTTGTCGTAAGCGTTATACGAAAGTAAGAAAAAGACTGTCGGGAAGCGGATATACTCGGTAAGCACAAGAGGACTCGAGACGCTTCTACACGCTCCTTGGAGAACGTGTGCATAAACCGGAATTTTCTCTACATGGCTACCTGTACGTGACAATGTTCCCAACAAACGAACATCGCGTGCATCTTCGTCACGATTTCTACGCGACTTTTGCTATCGCGAAACGAATCGGTGAAAGTTTAACCTCACCGGGCGCCGGTGAATCCCCGAATGCGTTGTGATAAATAATATTTGACTCTTAACCGCGCGTGTGTGTGTGCGGCTCTGAAAAATCTTCGTATCTTTATCGGAACTTATCACTCGGAGTGAGAGGTCAACTCTCATTTATTATATATCTCTCTGTCGCTTCGGGGTGCTATCGTCTCCACCGTGTAATTACTTGTTTGCATCTCTCAGCAGAGGCAAAGTATCAGTGAAGCCAAAGAAAGTATATCGGGTATCTCCGGCTCGGTAAAGACCTTCAAACTTTGACGTTGGAAAACAGCGACTATAATCACTACGGTGTATCAGCTAAAAGTTACGGCCAGTTTCAAGCTGTTTCGCAATTATAAAGTTACTCGAACGAAAGATGCTGCAAGGTACACAGCTATGATGATGAAAACTGTGTTTATAACAAACAAACAAACAAAATAAAAATAATAAAAAAAAAAAAAAATAAAAACCATTGCGAATTGTATACGGAATATTGTTGAAGCATCTCGACAAACTTTTCCTCGCCTCTCGACATAATTTCATAATTCACCGAGAGCAGTGACGAGAGTATCCGTCTATGGAATTTGTAAAACAATGGAATATTAAATGAGAAACTATGGAGAGCCGGTGATGTAGACGGAAAATTTCATATTAACAATTAGACGGTTGGGTATTCCGATCGGGTTTTCGAAAAGTTTTCGCGTATAGTTTACGCTCCCGTGTAACCGAAGCGGATGTCGAATAGTTGGAGTTGATCTGTACGGGAGAACGGTGGAGCGGTTTGACCGAACGAGCGGCGTCGGTGATCTCGAGTTTCGTATCTCTCGAGGGGGTGAATGCTACCATTGGACGGCCGGCTTGAAGCTTTGTCGAAACTGAGGTTTAAATGACTATCGCTTTCGAGGATAGATCCGTACGAAATGTACGGAGAGATTAAGCTTCGAAGCCTCGACCAGTGGTTCCGGATTCGCTTGGCTTCGTATCGAGAGAGCAACTGCGACCGATGGGACAATTTTCGTCTTTAGTAACGAAGTCCAACTGTGTACCCGGTACCGTTCGTTGTTTCGACGATGCAGTCGTCGAAGTGAAACGAGCGAAGCGGCTAACAAAATACGCGGAGAAAGCGAAAGAGAAGTAGAAATAGTGGGACTCGAAGGGTGAGATGGGGGCGAAGCGAAAGCGAGTCGCAGAGGGGTTGGTGGGCAAAATATCGAAATTTGTATTCCACTATTCCTCGGTAGGTAGAGTCGGGCAACCGATATAGAAGAGCTGCCGCGACACGAGAGGCCACGAGTAAGGAACGAGGCGTGCAACGGCTCGGAAATCGCTCGGCACACCGTACGTACGTATAGACGTCGGAACGTGACGGGAATTCCGAGTGCCATAAACGAGAGAGAATCCACCGTGCGACACGGGCTTAATTACCGCGTCGACCAAACCCTCTCACGCCCTTTACTCTCTCCTTACTCTCTCTCTCTCATTCTCTCTCTCTCTCTCTCTTCCTCTCTGCCTCTCTGTCTCTCGTTTGGTGCAAAATGTGTTTTGCACAAGCATTCGCCAAATAGAATGCGTCGACGGGTTATTGTTTGCGAATAGAAGTGAATTATCGGCACTTTGTTTCGTCCTGTGATATGTACTATTGCCGTATTAACCATAATTAGGATTTGGTTCGATGCGAATAGTCCGGATAACCGGTACGAGAGATATTACGTTTCATGCGGGCGAAACCCGACGTTGAACTCGTCACTCGAAACATCATCAAACTTTGTGACTGTTTTAACGTTAATGCCGGTCTATATCGCTCATTCGACAACATTTCCGATATAATCCTATCGCGCAGGTTGCCAGAACTCGACGCATTCCGGTGCTCATTGAAATTGTTAATTCACAGTTATCGCACCAAAGTTTGTGTAATCGTTGCTCGATACTAATTACTCGGAATTTAAATTGCCGCGTTAAAATATATACGGATGAGTATACAGCGCATAGCGGTAGTAAAACGGCGTTATACTTCCTTTTCAGACATTTATTTCAAGAATTTTGCGTTGAGACGTTTCGATATATAGTTCGGATCGCCCGCGTTGAATACGGAATATATCAAACGTCGGGAAAGGTCTTGAAATATTGCTGCATAAATTTAACGTTGGAACGAACACCTCTGCGGACCTTTAATGCGGTATCATTTCGTTCTTCGTACCCTCAAACGCCCCGGGGGTACTTTGCCAAGCGCACCCCCCCCCCCGCTCTTCTCGCGGAATAATTAAGAACGATTATCGCCACTTGCTCCGTCGTTATGATTATTACAATTAATCGGTTTCGCGGCCAGCTATCTTGGATATTTTCAACCTTACGGACAAAGGTTTAGCCACGTAACGAGAAGCAAGAACTTGTCGAAGGATACCGAAGGATATCCTCGTGCCGATGCTGACTCGGGAATTAACACTGAACCATTTACCCGGCCCTCTCGACTTTACGAGTGTCTTTCACTTGTCGGAATGACGAAGAGAGGATCCCTCTCGAGAATCAGACCGAAAATCTTTCGAAGGCCGTTCCGGCAATCAGGGGAAAAGCGACCTAACCTCCGCCCCTCCCTCCTCCCCTCTCGTGTGTAACGATATATACATATAACCCTCGAGCCGAAGCTACATGTGTAACACACAACTACGTTGATGCATAGTCGTGTCACGAGCAAATTGCTTTCCTCGTGCTTCTTCACACGCGCACCCTCATTCGTAATACCTACGGTAGCCTACGTACTTCTGTAAATAGACGAGATTACTTTAGTCAATATACCCAACCCCAGTCGTCGTCATTCCCCCGATCCCTCGGTCGTTTCGTTGCCGCAACAAGAGATACTGAAAGTTGTTCACCATTCTCGGTCAGTTTGTTCGGGATGCTTCAACGGGATGGCGTATTAATAGGAGCATAAGCTGAATTATGGTTCTTACCTCAATCATCTTCGCGTAAACTAAGTTCATCGGTTTTTTTTTTTATTACTGTATCTCTTATTTTTATCGCTTGTCGTAGTTTACAAATATTTGTCTCGGCGAATTATGCTAATATAAAAATAAAAATGGAATCGCACCTGGCGCCCCCAACGTAGCGGAAGTCTGACCTGTTGCAGGTCCGCGAAGGGGTTTTGCACGTTTGCATGGGGGGTTTTGCTTTACGGTGAAATTTCGAGGAAACGACGGTGTTTCCTCCAAGGACACGCGAGAAGGAAGCGCCCCCCCTCCCGCCCCTCCCGCGGTGCGAGCAAAAGCGAATAACGTCAGTAGACGAGAGGGAACTGTCGTTGGTACGACGATGAGAAGCTCACGTGCAAACTTGTATACCTCTCTCGTGGCAAGTTTCCTCTCGGTTCGGGGAGTTTAGACGCGCAACGCCGAGATCTTGGTAAACTCGTGGAGTACGGATAGGTGGTACGCGTATGTATAAGAAGCATTCTACGATATACCGCGACTTTACTTGCCTCGAGGGGCTTCAACGGTACTTGCGCGTACACGCATACCTCTACTCGTCCGACGAACGAGACGAACCGACGAGCGTAGAGTCGTGCGTTCACTTACTCGGGAAACACACTGAGAGACGACGACAGATTTTCTTTCATTGTATCACGCTAGAGAAATACCGACATACGCGGCTGGTACACACGAACTCTGTTGGTATACAGCAACAGCGATACGCGAGCAGCAGCGCCGCGATACGCGGATAGCTAACGCTCGGGTGGGAGAGAGAGAGAAAGAGACTTCGCGTCATAGAGTTAACGAGCTCGACTATACGCGATAGCGTTCGTGCGTGCCGCGGCACAGAAAGCTCGCCGCTACGCCGCAAGGGAAAATCCTGTTGGGGTGTTGCACCAAGCTGCACGCTCTTTCCCTCCAGGGCTGATTCGCATTTGTCGACGACACTCGACACGCACGTACGCCACACGACTTTCAAGTTTCAACCGCGCACATGTGCGCCTTCTCTATGCCTTCCCCTTTGAAATTATATCTATCGCATCCAAATTCACGACAGCGTATAAACGCGTGTCGACATTTTGTTCCTCGGTATTATCTTTTAAACAACTGGCGTCTCGTAAAAAACAACGAATTTTTCGCGTTTTTTTTTTTTTTTTACTACATACTCTCGATATATTTTTGTGACACGTGTGGGTTTTTTATGCATCCGCTCGAACTTACGATTTATCGAAGATGGAAACGGCTCTGTCCGCACGAAATTCGACGACGTGGCCTTCTTGCGACGAGTACTGTCCGAAGCTGACGTCGTGGCACCCGAGCCACGTTTACGTTGCCCCGTTGGCCAGCGCGAGATGAATACGTTACAAGCGCCAAACGATACGACTCAAAGAGTATCGGTGTTAACACGCGGTCCAATGACGACGCGACACACAGCCCGAGCGCGAAGCTGTTCGTGAAGTGCAGAGAAAAAACATACACGGACAAACCCGAAAGATGACGATGCGTGACGAGCGTAGGATTACTGCTTATTCGCGTAGACGTCTCATACCCGGTAGCCGCTGGGTGATTGCCACCGTGGCTTCTCGTACGCGAAACGATGACATCAGCTGTTGTGCTACGCGGAGAGACCGCCACGACAAACTCTATAGCCCGAGGAGAGGTTATAGCGAGAGAGGAGGACAGATTAAACGGGGAGTGAGTGGAAACACGCTCGCTGAGACTCGAGACGCGATCGAGCAAGTCAGAGATGCCCGAAGAGAGACGGCGAATAGGATGAAAGCGCGATGGAACGAGAAAGAGAGCTCTGATAACCGTATGAAGAGCACAAGACGAACAGAGCGAAATACATGCAACGGAGGCAACGCCAGAGTAGCGGAAATGTTAAAACAACGATAAAGACCGAGCAAGTCTCGAGTGTAGGTGTGTGTGCAGGCGTTAAAAAAGATGAAGAATTAAAAAAAATAAAACGGACTGTACGGAGTGAGCGAACGCGCTCGACAGGCAGTGAAAGGTGGGGAGGCGGGGGGGGGGGGGGATGGAAAACAGCGAGCGGCGCAGGCAGGCGTTGTCGGTGAGAGAGAGTAAGAGAGATATAGGAAAAGCAGAGACCTACATATTCCTAGAGGCCAATGAGACGGCGCAATGTGGCAGCGTAGCCGTTTTATATCCATCCTCGTTGCTCTTACGCTCGCTAACCGAACAACGAACGGCATCGCCGAGTTTCTCTATGGCCTGCTGCGCGAGGTGGCTGACTGGTCGCGCGCGCAACACCAAGCTCTCGGTGCCTCTCTTGCCCACGCTCGGCGCGTAGCACCACCAGCAGCAGCGACAGCCGCCGCGCGCTTCGTGGGGATTCGGAGTCGCCACGGAGTGTCAGTCGTTCGCCGGCATTCGCCAACGCATAGACATGCTTCCACGTTCCCGCGAACATTCAACAATGAGGCATCTTGAGGGTGTTGCATTCGCGACGTGTTGCTTCGCACTCGGTACGATATTAAGTATCGGTGTTGAGCCGAGTCTGGCCGCCGAAAGTCAGAGTGGTGGTCTCAAGGTGGATCGAATTTATCAACCGGAAATATGCGACGTCAAATCGAAGAAGGGCGATCAAGTTACGATGCACTACACTGGAACGCTCGTCGACGGTAGCAAATTCGACTCAAGGTCAGTCACAACTATACATACGTCCAGATTGTCGTTTTGTTTTTTTCGCGCGTGCTACGATCATTGAAACGAGTGCATTATGCGTTTTCATTTTTTTTTTTTTTTTCATTTGCAATCTCGATGTCATTGTCGTTATGAAACGCGGTTCTTTTGACATTTCGTTGATTTTTATCAAATATGAGAGATACGTTTTTTTTTGTAAATTTTTTATTTTTTTTACGGCTGTACGCATTTTGGTGTCGTTGACGCGTCGAACAGATCCGGTTTAGAGGCTGAAGTCTCATCCTCCCCCCCAGAACTCGTTTGGCGGTGCGGTGATACGTTCGCACGCGGGGTGGGGGAGTTATCGCGTTATATCTGTCGTTCTCTTGACATTCCGAATGTGTGACGGGCGAAAAATATATCGGTGTATCGATAACCCGTCGAATTCGAACCACTCCGAACCAATAAAATTCAACAGTGGCTATGAGATTATCACTGATATGAAGTTATTTTCGTCGTTTTTTTTGTTTTCCGTTTTTCGTTCGAAGGACTCGTGAAGAAATAATGTGTATAATCAACGATGAGTTTTTTTCGCGATTCGCGAACAAGTTACACGTGGAGTACATAGAATCGATTGAGTGTATTGAGAATTCGCTCATCCTTCGATATCGATAAAGTTATCGTTTTTTTTTCTCGTCGCTCACTCTGAAATGCTCGACTGGCGGCAGCGTAACGTTATACACTACATTATGCGTGAGAGTGGGAGGTTTATTCATCCAAGTCGATCGGGGGACGCGCGTGCTCGCGTACGGGTCGAATTCACCCTTTGGTTCGCAGTGTAAACTTCGATCGAAGCGTACATCGTCGTGATTCCGTAGCGTGCGTACAACGAAGTACTCGATGCACGTGAAAGCATTAGCACAAGTGGGCAATGTACATGGCCGTGAGGCTCGGAGAGTTGTATGCTGAGCTCTTCGCACGGTACACACACCAACGGAGCATCGCGAGTTACCGAGCGCGTACACCATCGTAATTGCCGAGTTAATTATACTTACTTCCCCAACGGCTACAGTGCTTATCGGTGCTGCTTTTCAACTTTTCTCACTCGTCGACTCTTCAACCTCATTTCAACTGCAAATTGGCCGTTACGAGCTTCATTACCGAACAATTCTTTATTTTTTATTTATTTTTTTCTACAACTGTTCTTCCCTCATTTTTCATGACAATTTTCCTTTTCTCACCTACGAACATTGACAAAAATTCGAAATGAACGAGGAAACGAAAGAGAGTGAAAATAATAAATATGCCGCGGTACGCGAAGAAAGGGAGGCGGGGGCCGGCGAGTCGGGTGAGAAGAACGAGGCCGTTTTAGAAAGTTTGCCCAGTTAACTGTACTTTACCGGAAGAAATTCGTGGAGCCTGAATGTCATGGTAATCGAGAAATAAAAATCCAGACCGGGCCCCCCGTGTTGGCGCGACAGCGGCCCTCTTGCACTAAGACTATACCTATATTTATTTCGATGTATATATATATATATATATATATAACTCATTCATTTTTCGCCAGTCATGAAGTACCGTTTCATCTGGAAAGAAAGTTTGCCTGTGAGCGACAGGTATACGAAATAATAAAATTCACCCGAGAGCTTTTCGATTCGGTCAGAAACGCGCCGCTCGTTGAAGAGCCTTCGGGTTAACGAATTATGCGAGTATTGTCTTGAAGAAGAACAAAAGTCGGTTTTTCCGCTTTGCCCCGATAATTATCCAGCTCCGTCGGTTCTTACCGCCAATTAACTCACCCCCTGTCTCCTCCCCCTCCCTTTTCCTTCGGTACTCTGAGTTTCGACTGCGATAGATTTAACGGAGAATAATTATTGAAGCGCGTCTACGACCGGCACTCGCTGCTCGACCATCGAAATTGTTTCGCGACCGTTATAAAAACCGTTAAGCATTCCACAGCGTCGGAATAGCCTTTATAGAAAGGAAGTCGCGGACGATTACACTTTACACTCTACGATATTAACTCTTTCGAAACTCCGCTAGACACAGACTCATCGATATGCAGCACGAAGAATTATGATTCTTATTCGAAAGCTGCGAAATTCTTCCGATCGCGAATTACGCGCACATGGAGTTTGTTAATATCGGTATATATCTCGAAACGCGTATGTCGCATATCCTCCGAGAACGATAATTCACTACACGTCCCATATGATTTATCGTAATATCTACCCCCCCCCCCCCCCTCCCCCTCCCTCACTACGTAGCTTTTATCCCGAGATTATTTACGATCTTTCGAGATATACAGATATACGAGGCAAAGAAAAAAGTTAGCGCCCTACATTGGGACACGTTTCGAGGGTTTTCCCTTCACCTCCTCCCCAGGAAGCTTGTAGAACCGCGAGAGTTCGAACGACGAGGGAAACCGTTGACTCCATTTGGCATGCCTCGAAAACCCCTCTCGCTGCTCGCGTCGTCTAGTCGTTCCTTCGTCTCTGTGTGCAACTTCGGCAAACTGTAGCGAGTTTCGCGGAGTCACCGATTCAGCACCATCGACAACAGAAACTCTCGTGCTACCGAAGCTTTTTGTACCGGTTTTGCACGTGTGAATGTACGTATATTCGTTGAGAAGAGTTCTCTGTGGCATTGTTGCCGGTGGTAGTCGCGTATTTAATGCACTCTCTTTTCTCGAATCCGCTCTCGCTGTTACCTCATTGCGATACGCGAAAGAGGGCCTCGTCACTCGTTTCAAAGCGACGCGCGTAGGTGCACATCGCGCGGTACAAGTATCTCCGGCTCTTCCCTTTATATTACGCAAATATACGGGGAAAACTCTCGTGGCGACGCGAGACTCGGAGGTTCAACGACACACCGTCGAATCCCACACGCGAAAGACGTTGATGCAAAGGGGCGAATGCGGATAGCGGTAACAGAAACGGAAAAGAAGGGCGAATGTATCCACTATGTAACATTGCTATATAGACGCACACACGTGGTGAAAAAAAAATTATTCAAGCGGTTTTACATGCTCTCTTGCGGACTCAAGAGCCGCTTAATTCGTCGTTGGGTTTTGGCGCGCGATCGTTGGCAACGAGAACGAACACGAGAATATACGAAGCCGCAAGTGGGTTCTTTTCGTGGAAAAAGTGAAAAAAAAAAAAAAAAAAAAATTAAAAATTTAATAAATACGAGCGAACGCGATATATCGAATGAATGGAGCTGCTGCTGGACAGAGAGACGCGCGGTCGTTGCCTCGTCACGGTTTTTTAGTTCCTTCCTAACTTCATTCAACGTTTCTCCTTCCACGATGGTTCCTTATTCGGAATCAATCCAGAGACCGAAATAGATATAGCGGTGCCCTACCGCTTTGATGTAGTTTCGTAAGCTCTCCGATACTCCGAATACTCCATTAACTTTGTGATAAACAAATTCTAACGAACGGATTATAAAAAACGAATCGAAAAACCATTCATGCTTTACGCAAGTTGTACGCATTATAGATTATGTTTTTAGCCCTTTGAATCGTATTTATGAATCGTCACGACGAGCAATCGATGAAATTTCTCGCTTTGGTTCCGCTGCACGGATCGTCTCTCGGAAATATCGTCGTAATATTACGCGATAACACTTTGGTGGTCGTACGCACGATAAAGCTATCAACGGGAATGAAACTTTGGACGATTCAACGGCAAGCTATCTCCCGAGACTCGGCTCCGATTCTCCCCTTCAATGCTAATTTCCATTTCACGCCGCGGGAGCATTTTACAAACCTCGAAAGCCCAAGTATTTCAAAACTTGTTCCGTACTCTGGTGTGCGAATTTTGTTGAAGTTTCGACCGCACAAACTTCGTTGCAAATTTTCACCGCATGAAAAAAAAAAAAAAAAAAAAAAAAAAAAAAAGGGTCGACTTTGACACGATGTTTCGGCGAGATGTTGGGACTCTCGACGTGTAGCCGAACTCCCGCGTACGCATAGCGCCAGGATTACCCGAAGCGATAACCGTGAAAGCAGCAACGATAACGCACTATCGCTGACCAAGCGTCGACCATTGCCATACAGAAGCCTTGTACACTATTCGAGTCTACTGTTATCTCGGTCGACTCACTGTCGTGCAGCTTTACTGTGTACAAAGCTCTCACATCGTAACCTATCGCGACTGGATTCAACGAGAGAATCGACGAGTTTAATTGAAAATGATAGTAGGTAACGTGTATCTCACACTTTACGTCCCCAAACACTATTCTCTCGAATAGACAAAACAATCATAAAAAAAAATCGTATCGATTTTTGATGATCGGCGACCCTTCACTCCGAATAACATTGATCGACGAATCCTATTAATTCAACAGATGGGATTGTTATCAATTTTCCGATCGCAAAATCGATGATGCATTACTGCGGAAAATGAGCAATGGCTACTTATTCCCGAAGGCCTGCATAACCCTCTGCTCTCTGCAAGCGTATAATTAGTAGTCTCTTCGAATCTGTTTGCGCGCATCGAGCGTATAGCTTGGTAGTTCAGTCGGGATACCGGTGGCCTCAAAGAGCCAATTTGTAGTGCGATGTGCGAATTCGATACAATGATAGGGGTGAATCGTCATAGCCGCCGTACAAGTCCGTTCGCTTGTGCAACACTGTTACATTAAATGCACAGCGAGATCGCAGGCACCGGGTATAATAGCCACATAGGCAGCTCTTGCTGGAGCTACCATTCCATTTGTGTTCTCCCCGGCGTTGACGCTGCAGCTCATCCGCGCTCATGTATTATCCACGCACAAGCTTAATGGGCGTTGCACACTCGTATCTACCTGCTGCATATTTCATTTCGTTTACCTTGCGAACTGCTCTCTATCCAATACCACCCTTTTACGAGGATTTTTCCATCTTCGTTGAAGAGGGGAGGGAACAATATTATAGTTTGACAATGTTTTCTCCCCGCCAAAAAATCACACGGTGAAGCATAGCAAACATTTCGATTTTTTTCGAAATACCTCCGATTTATTGTACGTTGTAAAAAAATTTTTTTATTTTTAACGCTAACGATAGTTCGAAAATTCTTTGCTTTACCGTGAATGGGTTTTGCCTTTTCTCTAAATTATTCAGAGCGTTACCTCGTCTGTTTGTTTTAACTCGTTCATTTCTATGAATGCACGCGACTGCCGGTTTTGTATCCTCGCAATGACTTCTTCGTGATGCTAATGTCGGTAACAATACAGTTGAGAGATTGCGTAAACACGATATTCATTCGTTGCTTATCGAACCGCATAACGGATGTTTATTAATGAAATATAAGCCGCAAATACACTTGAAGTTGTTGTTGGTTTACAGGAGAATATGAAGCAACGACGCGAGTCGATCGTTCGGTTGCCCAGTGGTTTCTTTTGCGGTTCTGTTGTTTTTCTGTTTGGAAGAAAAGGTCGGCCTATACAATTTAATTAAGAAACAGGGCTCGAGGTATCCGGTATAGACTAACGGACGTTAAACTGAGGAGAAAACACGACGTGGGCTCTATACCGTTTCCTTTCGCAACTAGCTACCTAGTAGATTTAATTAGTGCCCAGGTAGCTTCTGTCGGAAGCTACGGCGATGCTGGTGGCTGGTGGCCGGGGAGCGGAGAGCTACTCGGTGAGGCAACGAGAAAACGGGGGGGGGGGGGGGGGGAGGGTTTGGGGGAGGAGATGTTGCTGCTTCTGCTGGGAAATGTTTTTCCGCTTGGAAAACGAACGGAGCTGAGCCCAGCGGTAGGTTAGTCCGACCTCCCTTTCCTCTTTCTCTTCTACTCTGTTTCTCTCGTCTTCGCACACAAGGACTCTTAATGAAAAGCGTATAAAACGTAAATTAGCTGGACGATGCGGATAACTCCGTGCAAACACGCTTAAATACGTAATTTACGCGTGCAGACTACTCGTATTGCTTCTCACGAATCGACGACACGAGAATTTATAAAAGTGCGCAAAAGAGTACAGTAGTTCTCCACTATGTAGACGTAGTTATCGCTAAATCGAAATCCGAAAGGTTTTTACCAAATTTTTCATCAACCAAAGTTTTCGATTAATTTCCTTCGTAAAATACATCGTCGTGCTCTTTAACGGCAAGACGGCTTCACTTATTCATATAGAGTTTGCGCAAGTGCGTCATCCGTCGAAAATCATTGTTCGCACGATCGAAGCCGTAGGTTACGTACTTTGTGGACACAAGCAGATCGATTATGCATGAGCCGTTGATGGATTAAAGCCAAATTCCGTTCGCGTCTCCGACTGAAACACGATTACGGTCGCGAGGACGATTCATATTCGACGAACCTTGTACCAATATTACCGTTGATCGCGAACGTATTCAATTGATGGTACGAGCGACGTTGGTCCTCGGATCTCATACCGGCGAAACGTTTGTTTCATACCAGATTTCGTGGAATCGTGGAATTATCGCAATCCTCTGCGAAAACCGAAGTACCTATTTCGGAATGTAATTCGTAGATGAAGCAAACAAGGATGCGGTTTGATGCCGCCTCCTTCGGATGTTTGATTACCGATCCTAAAATGACTGAAAAAACATTCAGCACTCGAGTAAACGGAAGTTGAAGAAATCGCGCAATTAATGAAAAATTAACGGAGTTTTTGCAAAGATATTTGGTCTCAAATTTTTGCCGAGTCTCGGTCGGCAGGTATGTGAAGTAAGCATTTTTCCATAGCGCACCGCGAATGAAGAATCTCAGATTTTCCGTTATGTCGGTACCCCGCTCCATCATGCGCTTCTATCGCTTACCGTTGGGCCGAAAGTCCTAAAGGATCGATGAGTTGTACGGGATTGCATTATGGACTATCCAGGGAGCCCACGGATGATATCCCACGGGAGCGAACTCAGCGGCTCTTGGCTATATTTCCTTGGCAAAGCATTATTCTGGGTTTGCAACCTCCAAGTCCAGCACTCTTTTCTCCCTTCTGTTCTTTTTTTTTTCTTTTTTATTCATTCTCATCCGTTTCGACTGTCCCGCATCTCTCGCGAAGGGAAAACGAGTTGCCCCGCACCGCGCTCGACTCATTCGCTTTTCGATATCTTCATTTCACACCCCCCGATCGGGCCATTCTCGACTCTTGTTCGGCTGTCCTAATCCGGCGTGGAGAACACGAAATCGAGGGATCAGCTCCGAATCGAACACCCTCCGTCCAGTGAGCCAATCTGTGAGACCGGCGAATTTTCGATATATATAGTCTGAAAAGTCTGGCCAGCGAATTGGATATTTCTCAACGACCCTTGCGGCACGGTCGGGTAGTAGCGATTTTTTTAAATTAAAATTAATCGAATCATCGATCCGTACGTAGCTACATGAAAATATATCGAGTTCCAATTAGCACGATCCTTATTCACGTGAGATTATTTGTTGCCGTGGGTATTTATTTTTTTTTGCTTTTTTTGTTGTTTTTTTTTCGCAACATATACCATATTGCGCGTACGGAGAGGAATGGCAAAAATATTTAATAGCGCAGCTAACCAATGCGGGTCATCGTATGCCGTACGTATTTCTCCAAACAAGTCAGAAGTTCTCTCAAAATGTTTCTCCGTCAGGGAGCAAAGCTGAAGCCTCCTGTCCCGTTTTTGTTCACCGTTATTCTCCTTGTAGTTCTTGCCTTCTCACCCATCCTACCATTCCCGTCACCCTTTTGCCCTCCAACGGTACTACGACAACTCGCGCGAAATAATTAACAACCCTTGTAGACCGAAACGAAGCACCTCGAAGCAGCTTCACCGTCAGCCCTCTCCAGAGTCCCCTCAAAATTTAAGCTTCGTGCACGCACTCGCGCGACCACTTGAAATATTTAGGTAGCGACAACGATTTCGAAACGGCAGGTACCCCCTCCCCCTCGTATCCTCATGCTTCGTTTTCATACACACGGAGGTCAAAGTCCCCGCGTTGCCATGCCTGCGGCGGTGTGCTCGTTCAATTATTAGTTCGCATCTTTTTTTTTTTTTTTTTTTTTTTTTACCGTTGATTCATACATGCAAAGCTCTATTTCGGACATTTCAAAATGACTGTTTCATAATTAAAGGGCAGATACCGTTACATTCGGTGTGATGATATCGATGAAAAAATAAAATAAAAATACCCGAATTCGATTGAAACGTTGAACCGTGAAAATTTGATACCCCCCGTTTGTTCGTCAAAGTATACCGATGCCCGCGGGTTGATCTGTTTTTTCAAGGGCCGTCGGCAACGACGGGATAATGAAATCTACGTAATTGATCGAGTATTCGTACGCAAACATGTTTGAAAACACTGGATTATTTGTTCCCATTGAAAGTGCAGCTTTTATACGTCACTAGGATAGACCTTGCGGATGCTTTTCACTCTCGCGCTCGTCATACGCACCGGTTATTTTTCGAACGCGGACACTCGCACCTACCACTCTACCCATTCGCTCAACAGTGCGAACAGACACCCGCTCTCACTCGTCATTGAGTTTATACGCTCACGAGGGCTCGTTCAACTTTTTAATCTCAACTGCTATTTTATATCAATCACATCCCGTCGCTACCAAAAGCGAAAACGAGTGTCTCTTCCCAACTCCAGAATATGGATAACGTATACCTTTTTAGTAACGCATTTTACGTGTACCCCTTTGTATATTTTTATTTGTTCCACAAACTGAGTCAAATTTATCAAATGTATGACGTTCGTACAATGTATGCGACTCGGAGTATAAGCCAATGTGCTGAAATAGACATATTGTATGAACATTCACCGGTTAATGTCGAGAATAGAGCGAGAAAGGCAACCGAGATAGACGGTTCATTGGGAAATTAATAGATAACAGACACGGCGGTAGATATACTGTAGGTATACGTGCCCCAATTTGTACAAATTCCATTATTCCATCGCATACGAAGAGGGCGCTTCGGTATTTAAAAAAGTACAGTACACCCCTTGGCGTCTAAAGGAAGTCAAACACCTTGAGAAGTATGTACCGCGCTGAACTGACCTCATTTGTAAGTCGACCTGGTCTCATAATTATTCGGCTAGACCGCGGCTCGATTCGGCTTGAACCTCGAAAAAAGTACAAAAAATAAAACAGTTGTACCGCAATTCAAAAGTATTTATATTTCATCCGTAAACAACGAAGCCAATACCGACTCGTCAGCCGAATCAGAGATTAATGAGGCGCAACCAACCATCGGAATGAAATTCCGACTGTTCCGATATCCGATAAATAACTGTTACACTCGATTCGACTATATTATCCTCGTTATGCCGGATTATTCAGTGAAAAGATCAGACTCAATCGATATCGATCGATATCTACTTAATACTATATTCGTTGTTCATTTTAAGAGATTCGCTCCAACAGAATAGACGGGGAACAAGCATTCTTGCGAATATTGTAGTTGACTCTTTTCGATAACAGCTATTTCGACACCGAAGTGTTTTGCCCCGAGGTGAAACGGATGGTCCCGGGGTGACGATACCAATACCCATAACGACAAAGAGGCCGCATTCCGGGCTAAACTTTCACATTTCCTTTTTATTCAAGTGACCCACCAACGACGCATATACGTACACCTATACGAATATCCGTATTTTTCTCGAGGCGACAAACAGCCAAATACGCTTACGGTTCGCGTGTACGAACCTGGAAACTATGAGACCAGGACAACAAGTATCGACGTCGTCTCGTGTGCCCACGTTCTTCCACTCCCACTTAAGTTCATCTGTATTCGGGCCTCGAATTCGTACGGATTCCGCTGCTCGAGGCATGCCAACCCTGCAAGAAACCTGTACGCTCCCCACCCCTTTCCCCTCCCCCCCCCCTTTCGTACAGGTATATGTGACTGTATTTCCTCGATTTATTCGATATGCTGATTTAGCGCATTCTCGTATACCACCATTGTTCGTATATTTCATCAATGAAATCTTTGCTCGCGATCGAAATCCAGCGGGTTTAAGCCTATGATGCCCTTGATACCGATTGCAATGGATACACATTGGTACACACATACATTCTATAATGTTGGCTAAATCCCAGCTGCGGAGTGATCGGTACTATTGTTTGAGGCGTTCCAACAAGCTTCTGCGGGTTACATACCGTTCAGTGAACGACGTTTGCCCAGTTGGTATCCGTTCGTTCGGAGTCGATCGATGACTGTTGACACTCTGTCAATAATTGTACACGCTTATCATTCTTGGCCGATCGATTCCGTATCGAGATATATGTGCGTACAATACCATGATACGTGAAGGGACGCAGCCAATCCTCTCACGGTAAGCTTCAGCCGAGTCTAACGGTTCGCATCTATAGGAAACTTGGAGTGAGAGACGGAGAGAGAATTACGCTTCTCGTCCACCGTCAACCACCTTCCAGGCTTCATTACCCGCGGCTTCCAAGGTGGTTAACAAAGGGCTCAACCGCATCCCACTAATTGCTACGTTTGCGATAACGAACCTGTACTCTACGATATAATTCCCCAGTGGCCGAGCTGAATTTCTCCAATAATGGAATCGCCCGAGTTTTCTTTTTTCAAACTCATTGAAAAATAAAAACAACTTATAACGCTGGCAGCGCTGGGGAAACGAATAAAACACGTAACGAGTCTCGTTCAAGAAATTCCAGGGCTTATGTCTGTCTGTATTACATGTTTCCAATCACGTATATCGCTTCGCCAATCGCGCTAATGGACGTTCAAGTATCGACAAGACATTTTTTTCAATTTGAGGCAATCGGTTGTAATTTAGAGCGGAAGGCTGCAAATAAAAGAGAACTAATTCGCTGACGTTCGATGTGGTCGAATCGTAGTTATGAACAATTCTACGCTAAGCGTTAGATGGACTTTACGGAATTTGTTCATCGATAAGAAATTTTATTAGCATCAAAGAAAAGTTTGTTTTTGAACGAACCGGGCGGGCGGACTGATTGGCAAGAATGCCGGGAGCGGTCCAGAAACGTCGCTGGTCCGAAACCCGGCGACGGATTGAACAGGAGTAAATGTACGACGGAGAGCTTTCAGTAGCAGCAACCGCAACCCATCACGGATCGGCCAAAGAGGAACTTGCGCGAATACCGACGAGAAATCGCTTTATGAACGCGCTGACGAACACGAATTGTTACCTTCGGGCGTCGGTTCTACGAGTACGATGCCCGACGAAATTGGAAGGAAACGTTATTGCCTGTAACGAAAGTTCATTCGTTCGAGACAAATCAAGATCGTGCGGGTACAGCCTCTTTTTTTTTGGTTTTTACCGGCAGACAAAGAAAAGCCATTAAGAAGGGTTTACAGTTAGTTTCGTCTTTCCGAATGGAGTTACTGAGTCACCATGCGAAGTTGTTAAGTCGATTCAGGATTTTTTTCCTCGATATATGTATGTATTAACCAACTTTCGTGGAAAAAAAATTTCATTCGCGTACTTCATTTACACAAACGATGAGAGCGCAAACTGTGGCGGAAGTTGAGACAAATTAACGTGCGATGTAAATTCCGCAAAGTGTTCTTGCAATCGATTCACGATGACAGGACATCGGATGATTGCAGAGAAAGTGCGGGAGAAAGTTCGTCGTTATCGATGTTAATGGCGTCCATGAAACACCGACAAACGTATGCGCCATACGGACACATTCGGACATCGGATCAGAGCCCATATCAGGCTACGCGGACCACCATCTGGATATCGGTATCGAGATTTCATTTCCTACATTCGACGATCTTCGGATGATACGGCTTCTCCGAGTTACCGAGTTATCTTCAGATTCTGCAGCTTTTACAGTAAAGTACGGCTAACTTTTTTGTAACAGCTGGAGCATTGCTACGAGTTTTTGTCATTTACGGTCGGTGACAATTTTCCTTTAAACCAATTCATGTTAAGAAATCGTCGCTTTGGGAATTTCGATCCGGTCGCAGATACCATTTTTTAAAGTTCAATGGAGATGAGTTTAAACCGAAAAAAAATACCAGATTCAATACGATTTTTTTTTAATTAAACGACTTCAAAAGGATAGAAAATACGACATTTTTTTTATACCCGTCCGTGTTTTCTCCTCTGTGCAATTTTCGTTATGTAAATATTTTTTTAAAAGTTTCGAAACTCTGATGAATTTCCTCGTTTATATACTTTTCGTCAAACAAACTATAATATATTATACGACTGTTTGCAAAAAGAACAAAAACCCCAAATATTCATAAAATTGGTTATAAAAATTTGCTATAAAAAATATGTGTCGTCCGTCACATGGCTATTTCTGATATTTTTATTTGCCAAATTTTCCAAAGCCTTTATAAAAAGTTCCATTTGATTTCTGGCTAAATATGCAATACTGAAAAATCAAATCATCGATCTATTCGGAAATCGAATAGCGCAATGTTGTCACCATCGGATATAATCGATTTGGCGATTGGCTTGATAAGGTTTGATACTCGTCGACAAGCAGGAAAAGTTCAGCTCGTTGCACACACACACACACCCACACGTTTGGCAAATATCGCACAGTATGGCATGAAATTCCGGGTATTCAGCTTTCTGCAATATCTCGATGCCGGTTGGAATATTAAGTTCGTGATTGATGAGTGGCGGCACTGCACCGGAGGGCAAATTCGCTCTCCCTCTCAATGCCCCGCTTCTTTCACCCTTTGAACAGTTTCATACTCGACCGCAACGTTGTGGCTATTTCACTCGCTGATCGAGAACGATGCAATATTTTTTTTTTTTTTTTTTACGCAAAATCTGCGGTACTGCCGTTACTCATCTGGGAAATCCACCATTTTAAAGTAGAACTCGCACTATCCAAAATTCATCGAACTCGTTATTGTCGAGATATTACTACTACCGATAGAGTCATCGTATTGGAATTTCATTATCGTTCGATAGTTACGGAGTTTGCAGTGCAGAGCGAACGAAAAAAAAAAGTCGTTATTGAAAACGATCGGCAGAGAGGGCGTAACGTTTTTGTTACTTTCGACGTACGATGGACAATGGAGTTGCAGAGTTCTCTTTGAATCTCCAATTCTCATATGTGCCATCCTCGCGATTCTGGATCGTCTATGTCGCATTCTCGAATCGTTTTTATCAATGTTTCAATGTTCGTCGATGTTTCCATCGACTATACGTACGATTGTTTAGTTCCGTTTCCCTTTCAAAGTTTCGACATTCTATCGCGTTGGTTTATTCGTGTAAAGCTCACGTTCTCCGCTATATCGATTTGTCGTAATCGTAAATCGCGGTTTGTCCACTTGTCCGAAGCCCCCTTCTGCCTCGCGGCGTATGTAAATTGTAAACGAGCCGATGCTTCAGCTTCGCTCGATGTGCGCACAGAGGCTTGTCGTTTTTTTTTTTTTTTTTTTTTTTTTTTTTTTTTTTTTTCTTTCACCAGTATTTACGAAGGTTCTATTTTTTACGAGGTAAACCAATGAATGGACGTCATCTGTCATCTATTATTTTTGGGAAAAGAGAACAAGGCAATTCGAACGATGAAAGGTCGCGAAAACTTTTTTTTCGTTTTTGTTATTTCGTAAAAGCCGCAAATAACTGAATGAATGGACAAAATTAATTGATCCGAAAAACAAAGCATCTTTGGCTTGTTAAACATCGATATTTCACGCGCGCAACCCAAACCTATCGACTCCAGCATCGCGATGGTTTATTATTCATCGTTTATATTGTGGTTAATGAAGCTCACTATATCGGCACTATCCTCATTACCTTCATGACACGTGCACCCAAGATACGAATGCCTCCTGGATGGGGAATGAACGTGCGTCATTTAATATCCCCGGAGCCATATTAATTTCTCGCCTTTTGTTATTTCAACGTGAATTTCACGCCCGTTCGCGCGCTCGTAGTCGCGTGTATTACCAACGGTTGGATACGCGTGAACCCGCATTTCTCTCTCTCTCTTCTTCCTCTCGGCATGATCGCTCGGCCGACTCGACCGAGCCGAGAATTATGTACGCAGAATACGTGCACCGAGCCTCGCATCCCGAAGTTCGCGCACGAAACTACCGACAAATTTCTAAGTCACGTCCGCAAAGCGACGACACGCATACAGTGTCTCTATCAAATTACTTCGACTCTATTGCCAGTTACGAAAGTCACCCACGTCTGCGACAACGATCCGGTCTTAAACTGTATCGTTGCGTTCTTTCACTATGTCGCATATTTATTTATCCTGTCAGATACATTTTCAGACAATCACTCGTTTCAGTGAATATTATCCCTCAGCACAGACACTGGAAACCCGAAAGCCAAAAAACGTTCAGAACCAAATAAACAAATCTGCAGCAAGTATTTGAAGGCTCTGTGGTACATTACGAAAAAAAATTGATTTTTTCGAAATGTATCATCGGAAAAGCGTGAAGTCCTCAGAAGTGTCTGCGTCGTGGAAGATTCATCGATTTCCGTCGAAAAATTACATTTAATTTTTTTTCTCTGTGAAAAAAAAATTCGATAAAAAATCCCCTGCGTTCGATTGTTTGTAAATATATTCATAATTTTTTTTGCATATTTTTATTTTGAAAAAAAAAAAAAAAAAAAAAAAAAAACAAACTGAACTAACAGATCGAATACAGATATAGATCATTCCCCCGATTATAATAAGTCGACGAAGAAATATCTTTTCAGAATCCAATAATGTCAAAAATTTCACTTTTGTTCGGTGTATATATCAAAGTATTCAATGCCTGTAGGATTCGCCTCACATTTCACCTTATCCATAATCTTATCGTGTTCGTCCGACATTACTTGGCAACGGGTTGTGTTGATTTGCCTTTGCGATATTCGAACCCGTTGCCCGGAATCTCTATTCAAGTTTCTCGTGGAAATTCAAGCTCCGGTGTTGAAGCGCTTGCGACGAAAGTACCGAGAGAACTTTGTTCCCCTCTGTTCCGGCTGAAGTTGCAACCGAGCGAGTATCGCGTAGGTATCTCGCGGCACAACGACGAGGCTCTACCATACCTTTGTGCGCAACTATACCGAGTGCGCTTGGTATACAATATGTACTCTACATAGCTTAATCGCAAGGGTCGAGCGATAGCCTCGTACAAGTTCGCAGGCCAACAGTGTATGTACCTATGTATGTACCCTTATTCCGCTTCCCGGTATTATTCCAGCATCATCTCCGAAGAGCCATACTTTCAGCGGTATTTGTTTCCTCCTCGAGGTTATTCCTCCGACGCTGTATAACCCGCGCGTTTATAAATATAAACTTTAATGTTTTACAAGGACCCCGTCATTTTGCCCACGATAAGTTTAGTAGATATAACCGTGGTGTACAGACGAGAGTTAATACACCGGGGCCGGTGGTCGAGAATGGAAAGATCTCACGAGTGTTGCGGTAAGGTGTGCATAAAAGCAGCAAAAACGAGGAAGGAAATTGTTGCAATGGTGTGTACCTACAGAGTGCATATACACACCCCCTGTGACTGTCATTTCAATTCACTCGGGGATGTGCCCGCCGCGCTGTGCCTCGAGCAGCAGCGAATGAGCCCACGGTCGCGGGCGCCCGGCCGCTTATTAAACGTCGCTCGCAATTCTACGTGTCCTCTTGTGGGTTTCAAGCGCGGATAATACGCAGTCAACCAAATAAAATCCTCTTGGCTCTGAAACGATCTCCGGCACTACCGAGGCTTGCACACGATTTTGAGACTGGGAGCCTCTCACATTCGGGTAAAATATCCAACAGCCCAGTACCGCAGCAGCCGGGAAGCAGCCACTTCTCGGCTATAGTATATATCGCGGAAAGGTATTGCAAATAGCCGTTCGTTATAATGCTGCAGTTGCAGTTTGCAGTTTGCAGTTTCCCAGGGCATGGAACACCGGGATTCTACAGCGTTCTTTTTCATTTATGAAACCCGAGTTAACTGCTACGATAACGATGTCGAGGGTCAGTGGAATGCATCTAGACTTTGGATAGGATCTATATCTTCATGCCGCTGTTATGGCTATACAATGTAATATCCTTTTTTCACCCCATAGTCACTCGATCTATAAACAAAATCGCGTCGACAAAAATTCGTTTTAGATGCATCGGTATTGAGGAGAGTGTATCGTTACATTTTCAGCCAAAAATGAGATTCAGAGAAAACGTTGAGTTCCCTATGAAATAAAAATCTGGAAAATTTGAAAATTATAAAAAACCCTAAAAAAATGTATTTGAATGCAGAAAAAAAAAGTATAAGTTTCTGCAAAAATAAATTTTTTAATTTTCTTTATTCTGTTAATAATTTTTTGACATTATTGTTATGTAAAACGAATGGTTTTAGTACCATTTATATAGCTGATTTTTTTCAGATTTTTATACCATTGGGAAGTATGCTAAATGTTCGCTGTAACCTCATACTGTGTTACAATATTCTTTGAAATAAGAATGTTTTGTTTTTGAAGCTTCGTTTTTTTTTTTCATTTCCATTGGTTTTTTAACGAAAAAAAGAACTAATTTCTCGCGGCGTTCTGTACGTCATTATCTCGTTGTAAAAGAGATAACTTTTCTCTCTGTGTCACATTTTTCATTATTGTACATTTTTATATTAAAAGGAAAATTGTGAAAGAGCTTATCCGCGATAGCGAAAGAATGAAATTAATGAATGAAGGAAAGATAATGGTAGCTGTTCGCGTAAAACATGTATATTCCCTTACGTCGCTGGGCTGATGCAATCAGTTTGCTCTATATATGTATGTTTAACGATGATAATGTAGATATAACATTGGATGCTCGAAGGTATGTCGTTATTTTGGTGCTCTTGAGATAAGGTATATTAAAAATTGATGTAAGTAGTCTGGAGGATTCCGAAGTATCTCATCGTGGCGTTTAATGTAAAATAATTAGTTTCGTACAATCAGCAAAGCATTGTACAACGAACGAGAAGTAAATTAATTTGGTATATCTACCAATTTATTTTCGATTTTCTTGACAATCGAAGTGAACTACTAATCCCTTTTGGCGTGATACCCGATTGAATAGCGAGAAGCTCGCAGTCGATGAAATGTATCTATAGATATAGCACACGTACGTATCTAGTTGGTTGTACCTATATAGCTCATGGCACGATCCGTTTCCATTGGAAGCAAAGGCCTGCTTCCGATAATCGAAGGCTTGTTTCGACGGTGCCGGTAATACCCTGTGCAATCCCTCCGCGTCTCTCGTTTCCCGACATACACGGCCAATCTACACGTTAATCCGGCGTTCGTCGTGCCGGTAGATTCGGCAAACGAATATCGATTATAATCGAGAAGCTTCGGGTGAGCGCTGGCAAACAGAGGGTGAAATCTTCTCTTCCTCTGTCTCACTCGCATCACCGGTTACCACAGCTGCAGATGGTATACCCTCAACAATCTCTCCTTCTCTCGCGAAGCGCAAGTTGCTCAAGGGGATGTGAAAACGGGAATCGAGCGCCCGGCCAAGCAGTCTCCGGTACCAGCCGCAGCAGCACAGGCTACCGAGGATTTTCTCAACAAGGCGGGGGATTTCATTCCCTTTGACTCGATTTTCTTCTACTCACTCTATTCACCGGTAGAAGCACTTACCTCAGCTCAATACCTTCAAACTAGCGCGCTTTTCTCGCCGCAACGTTTAGTTCCACCGACCGACTGTTTTTACTTTAGTGTAGCGGCATTGATTGCGAGAATTTTCGTTAGGCGTTGGAGTTAAACGACACGAGTAAATAGTACGGATAATTTCCATTGTATTTTATAGCAAAAAAGCGTTTTACCGATGGTTCTTCCTGCCCTTTGATCTTTAAAACTCGTAACACATCGCCTTGGGCTCTTTACCCGTTTGTACGCCCTCTCCATCTGCATAGATAAGATTGCCCATCGCACGAATCCACCGTCTTTACGACAGTGAAGCTGAGAGACGAAGGTAGTCATGCCGATGAGTCGAATTATCGTGTTACCTACCACCCCGCGTCGGATAATTATACAGTCTTCGCTGGTGGTCCACGAAGACTCTCGTGTCGAAATTCTGAAGCTCGATTAATTAGCACGGAAATAATTTCTCGCTTGGTAAACGACAAACGTTGAGTCTCACGGTGAAAGGGTTAGGAGACTCGAATTGGCTCTCTCTCGTCATCAAACTTAATGAATACGGAAACTTTGATACTTGACTTTGTCGCCGATACGATTATACGGGTGCGATGAACGAAGGGTTTCGGAGCTGTTGACTCGCAAGGTGACGATGTTCGCAACTCTTGCGGGATCCCCATCCCTTTGTTCTCTCCGGAATTCATTTCCTATGCTAGAAAATTTTACTCTCGAGTTTTCAACGTTACTTTTTTCGTCGCGTATTGCACACAGTAGCAAGGAGATTGAGATCGTCTTTGTCAGACGCTGCGACGGAATATGCCAATGCAGTTAACTACGATATAAGATAGAAGAATTCGCGTCGAGATCCAACTACCCTTTGCCTTTGCTATGTACCTATATTCCAAATGCTCTCGCGTACTTTTGCGCTCTTTCACGAGAAGGCGGCTGTCTGTATGCGCGGATATGAGGATACGAGGATATAGAAAAGATTTTATCCAGCTGCTTTTATTCGTTGTACATGGGGCTCCACGGTCCATCGGTTCGCGATACTATTCCGACTCGCGGAAGGTCCTCGGAATTGCAAATGTTTCGGCGCAAGACTCCAGACTCTCGGTTCTCTCCTTTCCGGCGGATCCGCTTTACCTTCGCCCGTCTCTCCGCGATGCACGACGAGAGCCGCGAGAGTCACGACAGCCGTAAGTACGAGCGCCTTTCCACTCCGCGATATGGAAATTTAATACGCGACAGCTGCAACATCCCGTCGGTGCACTCGAGAAAGAGGCTTTTTAAAACCTTCAGTTATACTTTTTCACCGAGTTTTGCTACCGAGACGCCCTCCTATGTCTTATTAGCAACAGCAGTAATATTTTCAATCAGCCCGTTCGGAGTTAGAGTCGCGAGAGTGGTTGACGACCGTCTGATAGTTCACCGCACGCGAAAAGCCCTACCCTCGGCGAGGTATATTGTGCAGTATATACATCACTGGTATATTGGCTTTGTATATTATGACTCGCGTGGCTGCTCGCGTGGCTCGTACGCGGTCGAACGTCGGCGAATGGAAAAACTAAAGACTTGACATAAAACGATTTACGAGAAACGCGTCGGCGGTTCGCCCGTCGTTATTCCTCTCTCTCTCTCTCTCTTTTCCCCGTTCATGAGAATTACGACGTTATTCTCGTGTAGCAACCTTTTGCATGCGCACATGTATACTCCACCCTCTCCCTTATGTACGCCGGAGAAGCGCCTTCTTCTCGCATGTTTCGAAAATATAAATTCTTCTCATTTTCTCTTGGTAACCGTCCCGTTATTCTGGCAGAGATTCTCTGCTGCTCGCGTGCATAAATAAATAAAACAAAACGAAAAAAAAAAAATACCTTAAACATGAATATGAGAAGAGATAATTTCGAAATCAGCTCTGACGCGATTGGGGGATTCAACGGTGTCGGAGTTAACGACAGTCGCTCCGAGTCGAGGTGTAGCCGCGACCGGCAATCATTTCGGCTAATGGAAATTTTACGAATGGTGGATAAAAAACACGAGAAAAAAGACGAAGCGAGACGGAAAAAGGTAGAGGAATTCTGCGGATTGGCGACGCCCGGGGTTACCGCAATAGAAACGCAAAGGTGTTCACGGGACGGTGAAAACTCTGCAACCGCGTGGATGACGTCCGCGACCGATCCGATTTGCCCGTATAGCTTTGCCGACCTCTCGTTTCCCGATGTCTCCCTCCCGCTCCCGGTAACGAATTTCGCGAATGAGAATATCTCCTCCCGCACCACAGTCTATCGATCCCGATTCTTTCACATGCAGTCTTTTCATCGATACAAGCGATTTTTTTTTTTACTCCACAAACGAACTAAACCCGAACGATCATCTCTTTTCGGCTGTTAATTCCGCATCGCGTGAGACAAAACAAAATTTATAGAATATACCGTTCATTTTGGTATAAAACTTCGTTATGCCTGGTTGATGCCGCTGACATTCGGAAGTTTATCAGTCGATTTGATACACATAAACCGCATATATTCATCGAGACGAAATCAATATTCCGGGGTTACGACGAAGAGCATTCGGTCGAGCGGTCCGGCGACCGTAAATTAAACGTAGACGCGGTTGGAATAACCGCGGGTCAGGTGTTCGCACTGCCTCGGAGAACTTCGAGAGGGATACTCGTAGAATTCTCCGTGTGGAACACCGAGAGTGCCAACTCGTACCCTACCTACCGTCGAGTTTACAACGTACGTATCCTCGGCTTTTGCCCACACATCGCAGCATTCCATTTAACATTCCGGCACTGCGCTTAATTTCTAGACGATACATTTGCCAGTGGTGGTTTGTGAATTCGCGTTGCGCCGAGCTGTAATGCAGCACCGTATATCTGTATTCTTTCGTGTAGTTTCTCTTATCGCTTCGAATGACCAACCGTCCTGTGCCCACAGTTTAATAAATATCCCCCCAACCGGAAGGAAAAAAAAAAGAAAAAAAAAATGAGAACAACAAAGAAGTGTTACGCCATATATAGCACGGAATAATAAAGGGAGCTCTTGTTAATCGTCGCGAATAGCCTCACGTCCATCGGTAAAGTATATGGTAAACTTATCTTCAACCCCGTCATACCCCCCCGAAAGCTTCGGCGGGGATAACAAGTTCACAGAGCTCGAACTGCGGAGCACCCCGCGATGTACCTACCTTCGTGTAGCCGCGACCAAAAGGATACTTTGAAAAGTATACTTAGCCCCGCGTTTGCTGCGCGCTGCATCTGCGAAAAGTTTCGCCGTTTCGCCAGTCGCGGCAGTTTTTTCTTTGTTCTTCATCTCTCCGTTCTTTTCTTCTATTCGTATATTTTTTTCGTTTTTTTTTTCGTTCTCATCCTACCTACAATGTACAGTATATTTTTACATCAAGGAGTGTCCCATTTCTCTCGGAGGTAAAGTCTGCCCGAGTCGCGAGACACTCGCTGCTCGCGTCCTCTCATCCCCGGTCATCCACCGAGGAGAACAGAGTTCGCAACTGTGTATTCTCGATTCGGAGAGGGCAAAAAGGGAATCGCGCGAGCGGGTCATTTCCAGATCACTGCGGAGTGCCTGCAAAACTTCTGTCTATCTCTTTTCATCTCTCTGCCAAAGAGTCAGCAAGAGGTGGGAGCGAAGGATAGGAACATCCTACCGTCAGAAACGCTTTTTCAACCTGCCTTAAAGACTCGCTAATTTCACTACTCGGAACTTCATATTCCGCTCGAACAGAGGCCGAGTGGCTAGAAAAGTTTTCAGAAATCCATTAACCCCTTCCCCCTCCCCTCTTCCCCACACACACAAGAGTCGGTGGTTGGCCGGTCGGGGAGCGAGAAGGTAGGAACGCCAGAGCGTTTTACGAGAAGCCTTCCAGCCTCCGGGCGTTCTCCTGTGGCCCATTCCCGATAGCCCGCGAGATCTAGTCGCGAGTGCAGAAGAAGACTCTGACGCTCCCGGCGACCTTTCCAAGTGGAAACTCCCTCGTCGTCGAAAGATTCGCTTGCCCGGCCGCACGATGGGTTTTCTCTCGGTGGCGGTTCACCCGCTGCCGGGGAGGTTCCACAGCCACCAACGTCCCCGGCTATTATATTTCTGCAACGGTAGGATCGATACTCTCGATACCTCTTAGCCCTTCCTTCCTCTCTCGTGACATCACCCCATCTCGCCTTCGCCATCTCCCTCTCTCGTTCTCTGGCCGCTCTTATTCTCGCCTCGGGTTATCAAACTTTCGATCTTCACGATACTTGACCGCGTATTTTTGTACTCTTTATACAACTTGCGACCTGTATTCTCGTTTCCGCGTTCAACCGTTTACACTCCAACACCCGCCTCTCTGTACCAAATCTTTATCGTTGTTCAGAATTTACGGAGAATCCGAGTTCGATTATCGATTCGAAATTTTAACGGAGAATACAGCAAAATAGCCGAAGAAATTTTATGTTCCCTGTGTTTGAATTAAATCAAGTCACGCGCGGCTTGTAAAGTACGATACCGGTCCGAAAGTAATAGGATAGTCGCAAGAATGTTTCTATAGTCCTATCGGCTATTTCGGCTCCAGGGATGTGGACGATAGCAAAAACGTCGTACGGTCCCACGATCTACGAGACACTGCTGTATCAACGCTGTCGTAGAGATCCGGGGAAAATTTATTTCGTCACACGTACCTTTCGGAAGCGAGAAAATGTACGTGCGCCCGTCTCAACAATTTCCCAATCAATTTTCATCGCATATTCACTCTTCGGAATATGGGGTCATAGAAACAGCGATAAGGCGAAATAAGACGCTTTGACACACGAGGGGACGTGTGTACTGTTAAACAAATTTGCAGGAAATTTAATGTACCATTTGTTTATATGCATTAACTGGTTTCGAATTAAATGTACAATTACGATAAAAAAAAATAATGGTCAGTGTATCAAAAACTGTGGAGATTCTTCGCTTTTATTTCAGTGTAAAAGTACTTTATATCCAATAATTTACTTCAATTCCACTGTAAAAATCCATCAATTTTCCATCACTATTGTACGATAAATTTAATGCATCAATTTATGCATACAAATTTCTAATACATTACATTAAATTTACTATTTTTTTTTACATTGATAACTTTAATTTACTGTCGCGATGACCTATTTTTTTCAATTTTATTTACTACAGCATTTTCTAATCTTTGGCTTCATAAATAACGCAGCTACATTCGTACGGATGAAAAGTAGCTGCGGTCATAAACTATTAAATATCGTTAAGATTTCGGTCGTGTCTTGGATCGCATGAATCATACATAGGTATCATCCGGTAGTTCGGGATGCGAACAAACAAATTCGATTGTCAGTGTGTCGGGTCTTTGCTATTCTGAAAATAGTCGAGACTGAGACCCGGAGAGAGAGGAGATGCGATAATATTGCTGCCGCTGCTGGTGGTGGATCGTCCCTCTACCAAACATTGTGGCCACGAAGCAGATAGCGTTGCTGCATATTTCATGGTGCACACCGTAACGTAACGTAACGTACACCCCGCATGGGAAATCCTAACATGGCTGCTGCTACACCAACTTCCGGGTACGCGAGTAGCGGTAACCTCCTGTCCCTCGCACCTCGTTTTACCCTTCTTCCCGCTCGAACACAATGTCGCACAAGGGTGTTTGAGGCAACTATTTTCGCGAACATCGATCGTGTTGTATCCCCAACCAACTTAGACTTCTCGCCCCCTCTCCCCTCTCCGTCGCTTCATCAATAAAAAATGTATCAAACACTTTCAAGTTTCTCATCCCTAAGTAAACCTCAACTTTTTTTCTGACGCTATTCTTGACGCCCAAACAAAATGAATGTGACACAACCGTTAAAACATCGTGACAACATATATGAAATGACTCGAGGTAAAAGCCCTCGGGGATCAGAATGGAACAACACGTAGTCCGCGTACTCGCTAGAGACACGAGCATAACGTACAGAGAACGGCATGGTGTCTATAAATTAATTAGCCAAAGTCTCTAAGACTTAAAAGCCGCGCATGCACCGCTGGCGCCTCGAGCTATCTAAATCTACATTAAGCCACCCAACATTGCGTATATACCTGCCTTGGTGCACGAAATTTACAACGAGCATCCACGGCATTTACCAAGAAACCTACCTGCCCCTGAAGAGAGCAAACTAGATACGAACCGCAAGGGATTTCGGAAGCTGGAGAGCGAGGCACAGAGTTCGGAAACGTGTATGAGAGACTCCTTGTGATAAGAGCCAAAAATACTGCTATTTCACTGTATTCCGATCATCTTTATCGATACTAAATCAGCCCTTTAAAAATCCATTGAATTTCAAATCGAAGTATTACATTGAAATTTAACTGTCCTTATTTCAGTAAATCGATCTATTTTACTAATTACTTGAAACTTAGCAGAGATTTTGTTCACTTCTTCGCTTGTTTCGGAGTTCGATTCGATCTTTACGACCGTAACGATGTCGTCGCCGTTTCGGCACCAAATATCTTATTACTCGATAAATACTGTATAACTGTTTAGTTTTGCAAATCAGCTCCACCAAAAACAAAATACCAAATTTTGTGAAGGTGTATTGTTGAACTTCCGTTTAAAAATCATTACGAAGCGCTACAGAAGCGATAAAGCGATAAAGTCGCGCGATAAAGGAAAGCGCACGAGTGAAGTACTCGCGTTTCCGTGATACTAAGATTATTTGATGGCTATGCCAGTTGTTGTTATGGTCTCGAAATTCGGTGAATAGAACAGTGAGGGTTTCTGACGATTGCCAGTAAATTTCTCACGTATCGCGTCTCGTAATATGCTCAACAGCTAAGAGATACCGTTGCGCAGGATACATCCCGCTGAGCGTTAAACAATGTAGTGGGTATATATGTCGTAGAGTCACATCACTCGAGAGAGCGATAAAGGATTTTACGGTAGGTATGGCGAAGCTACAATAGGACCCGATAGTTGCGTTCACTCGAACGCAACAGCTGGTAAACGGCGTTACCGGCGTTACATACTGCTGTGCGATAGTGTACCACTATTTCGCGATATCAAGTCCGAAACGTCGCGCCGTGAAACATTCTTTATGTCCCTCATAAAGCTCCATCGAAGACGTTTTTCAAAGAAAATTGCCGTTCCGAGGTAAGATCCATCTCCACATACCTGTATACAATCGAAAAATTTACAAGAGCCTCGAGTCTCGTCCTGATATCGATTATCGCAGCGATGCAGAGACCAACTTTTTTCTTTTTTTTTTTTTGCTCCGCCCTTTTTTTTTTCAACTTTTTACGAACCTTTAGGAGAGCTCCAAGATTCCGAAGAATCGTCCGTGTGACGCAAACTGGACAATAGCGAGCTTAGCTCGGATAAGACATCCTATAGAGTGTAAGAGGGGAAAGGAACGAGAGGAGATTCCAAGTAAAATGAGTTTCGCGGGTAAAACGGGCCGCGGGCTTTTATGAAAAGGTTAAAGCTCGTGGTATAGTATATCGTCGACTCGGACGACCGTCGCAAGAAGTCTTCTCAGCTTTGGTCCGCGCTGGTTACCGGGGCAGCGTTGCGCAAGGGGGGGCGCCTTTTGCGGATGTATGTGGGGGTGTAACGCATGTAGCTATATCGCGCTTATACGGCGAGAAGGTCGCAGCCGGTTCGCTCTCTGAACACTATATAAGATGAATAACTACGTAGGTAGGATGGTATAGCCACGTGCACTCTCTCACCGATACACGCAAAGCTTTTCCAGGAATAAATTTAAATATCGCCCCCGTTCTTTGATATGTTAACGAGCTTCCTGCAGGACCCACCGGTAATAGCTCCACCAGCGTTGGGCCAAAGGCTGAAAATTCAACAAAATTTTCTGACAGCCTTTCTTTTCACCGACTTTCCTTCTTTTTTTTCTTTTTTTTTTTTTTTTTTCTTCCCTTTTCCTTTCGTTACTTCTATGTCTCTTTTTATCCAGAGCCATTGTGCGCTTCGCTACGGTCCCGCATAATTATTCATAACTCTATATCTTTTTCGATGAGTCAAAAAGGAAATTTCACGCTGATGCTCGACCCCTGTTTTTCGCTCGTGTTCTTGGCAAGTGGTACTGTATACTACTTGAATGATTTGTCACCCCGTCTTGGGCCCTCCGGACCCCTTTATCCTCGGTGAATTCGTCTGGTTCATTTGCGTACTTTCTCGCATAAACTTGAGTATATGGTGTGCGCGCTTGTGACATATGCAATACCCGTGTCGCTGAGGATTTATACGTTGCGAGGGGACGGCCCGTTTCACCTGTCGTGAAATATGCAAATGCCGAGCGCCGAGGCATGCCAACTCCACGACGTAGACATTCCCATTGTTCCCCTCCTGCTGTGTCTTATCGTTTTTTTTTTTTCTTTTTTTTCTTACTTTTTTTTTTGTGAATATTAATAGCCAACAGCCTTGCGACGCCAACTCCGCACTCGGCCATCTGTCTCCGATGTTCCGGCTTTTCTTATGAAAGAAAATTTCACTTTTCACAGCGTTCTCTCTCCATGCTATCTATAACACAGTCAACACCTTGAGATCGCAATATCGCGAGCGCATTGTAGTACTATTGTTCAATCCATAGTTTAGTCCGATATATGTATAGTATATACAATGAATTTGACACTAAATCTATAGAACATAACGCGAAACGCACAAACAGCGTCCAATTTGTTAATTTAATTACCGAGCTCCCGTTTCTGCGTGGCAACAGACGCGGATTTGCGTCAAATTCGATCGCGATGTTCAACGAGTCGAATACTCAATTAAGCATAACTACAGTGACATGCATTTCTCTCGCGGATGAAGTGCTTCTTTTTTTTTTTGTTTTATTTAGAAAATGGTGATGACACAAGGTAAAGTACACTTTGAACCCGAAGGATAATAAAGCTCGTGGTATTACATACGTTGAATAGTGGATTTGGTTGGCATGCAAGTATCTCGGTACGATGAACGCTGCGAGAACGCGGGATACGTATTCAAATGAAGACATTAGAATGTAGAGAGTGTCTCGCTATGATAGACCCTTCGGTCGAATGTCAGAATCATTTCCTCGCGAAATATTCAACGATATACTCCGAAAATCGTTACTCATCTATATTAGAATTGTTTTCGTGTGACTTATTAAATAGAACTGCAAAATCAAAAATGCATACACGCGCCACTTCGTTCGACACCGAAACGAATTAACAAGCGGGCCGATGCCCGCTGTGAAATTTCGTGGCTCATAAAAAACAAGTGAATACAAAGGTCTGTCGCGTCGCTTATAACACGATCGCATCCATTGCCGCCAGTTACCAATTTTATACTATAATTCGATTCGATTTTGTATACAATTCCGACGAGGGTTCGCGCACGCGAAACTCGTTTCAATTGAATTTAATTTCATAACGTGTTTTGTACGGTTCGACGGTTCGATCTCCATTAGCCGGTGCACGTGTTTAAAACCGAAGGCTATCGAACGCTTTACCAGTGAATATTTCATTACCGTTCGGATATAATATGTTCTTCGTACCCGTTTGCAATATACGAAAGATACGTATCGGTTTACAAAAAAAAAAAAATTATTTAACGAAATATTGTGATATTTTCGTGAACGAGATAAAGCGCAGCGATGAATTTTAATATTGTTGCTTTACGAAATACCGGCTGGTGGCTTGTATCTGAGTGTATCTTTTCATTAATTCATTAATAAAAGGGGATAAAAGGGAACAGGGATAAGGGATGTAACCTTTTATTTATAAATAATAAATCCATTTAAAAATAAATAAAAAGGTTTATGCATAAATAAAATGATACATTCGATGTTTTTTTTTTATTTTAAAATAAATTTCTTCGTGCGCGTAAGCAATATTGTATCCTTTTGAGGTTTCCTTTGCCGTTCCTGATAGCTGTCTCGAGAGGTAAGATCGAACCTCGCCTGCGGCAAGTTGTCTTTTTCCTATCTCAACAAAACGTTATCCTGTGTCGGACGAGCGATGCGGTGTGCGATGGAGTGGTCTTTTGAATTTTCGTAATCCACCCACCCCCTCCGGTTTGTGATTATATACAAAACTTTTCGCTTAGATACAACGTTTCAGTGTCTCCGGCAGCCATATAGGTACAGTAGCGACGTCGAGAGGGTCGAGGGGAACGATCGTGTGTATATTCTTGAGACGAGACACGCGTCGTTTGGCCAGAGCATTAGGGTGGAGCTATGACATTTTTTTATTCCCACAAACGTAGGGTATGCAGTCCCAGAGCAATTGTTTTTTTGCCTTTGGCTACGAGAGATAGATAGATACTATATGTATACATATATATACGTATGGTACCTCGAGAGTAAGGAACCGGAGAGCCGCGAGGGATCTTTTGCTCACGCGCGAGTTGATTCTTTTATCCAAGACACGTCATCCGCTCGTCGGACGTGCGGATCTTTCTTTATCTCGTGTCACCTTGCGAAGACAAAATTTTTTTTTTTTTTTTTTTTCAAAAGAGAGTCGATAAACCCTCGGAACAAGATATATCTACCAACGTTGGTATAGACCCATTTGTATGGGTGTATATGCGCGCACCCCGAGACAGTCGAGTATTCCGATAAAATACGAGGTTCCGTGGCGTTGGACAGTCAGAAGGCAAGAAGGTGCAAGATAGAGGAGTTTGGAGTGAGTGAGCAGCTACACTGCCAGAGGGGTGGTTCTGGACGCTCCGGCTGGAATTGGTGTAGGCCTTCCGAGCCATTGCTCGCCGGATGGTGAAATACGGTCCTTGCCGGTCGGACAGTAAACTCCGAGTTACGAACCCTTGCGGTAGTAAACGCCCGAGACACGGGGACAGGGAAGAGAAGGAGGAGAGAGGTTGCGCCTCGTAAACTTGGGTTGTTAATGAAATAATTAAACAGCCACTACGCTCATACGTCTTCACGCGTATGTGTTACGACGGCAGAGCATCGCGCACCATCTTTTCACGAAGAAGCAACACATCTTGTACACCGCTATTCCCCATTACCGATTCCTTCGGCGACCCTAATCGCGTATATACCTGCAAACTACGATTCCTCGAGCTGCAAACACACGAGGAAATATATTTTCGTTTAATACTCAAAGGGCAGCCAAAGATGCCTCCATAACGTATCTTGCCTCCCGGCTGAGTTGCTCACCGAAATTGTAGCGTTTGAACGTCAAAGGGAACTCGTACCTTCGTATGTTTTGAACGAAAAATCTATATATCGCGTTTAGGATAAACATCGTAGCGTGCAGCATCGCGCTTTATGTTTTCCCCAATAATTTTCATATAGAATTTCTCCCTCGGACGTCGCGATGTTTTGTCGTCAATCAACGAAGCTCTTCGGGGCTCACATAACATGCGCCGCGGGCTCAATAAAATGCGATCATGATACAATACAACACAACACAACGGATCGCGGACGTTGTCCAAACATAACGGATCGCGTGGTCGCGCACTATTTTTTTACGCGTCTATCCAATCAGCTTCTCTATTCGAAATAATGCATTGTCCTTACTTTATCGAAATTTCAACTCAATCGTGTGACAATCGAGGATCATATGTTGTTTCGTCTCTTTGCAGCTTGGACAGGGATCAACCTTTCACATTCCAATTGGGCGTTGGACAGGTGATCAAGGGATGGGATCAGGGACTCGTCGACATGTGCGTCGGCGAAAAGAGGAAACTCACCATCCCACCGGATCTAGGATACGGCGATCGTGGAGCCGGAAATGTCATTCCCGGTGGTAAGTTGACGCTTTTTTTTTGTTTTTATTTTTACTACACGAAAAAAAATGGATAATACGACAAAATGTTAATAAATTAGTTAGGGATACATTAGTTGCAAAAATCATTTAATTTCATACTTCTTTGACAGCAGAATAATTACCGAGAAAAAATATTAATTTGCAATAATAATAGTAATATTTGAACTTTCTAAATAATTGAAATACTGATACTAAATTTGAAATTTACTGATTAGTTATTTTCAAATTTAGTATCAGTATTTCAAGGATTTAGAAATTCAAAATATTGGTATTAGTATTGCAAATTAATCATTTTTCTCGGTGTTGAATTATTTTTTCGGCATCGTAATATTTTTTGGGTAACTAATCAGTAAATTTTTGCGACTGATCGGTTAGATCCCACAGTACTTAATTTGGTTGCACCAACTCTTCGGCAAAGTGTAGACTGCTAAAATAAATGGCGAACTGTACGTTTGTTATTTAATTAACGAACATTTTTTTCTCAAGCAATGATTTTTTTGGTTTAAACTGTATCCTTAAAATCGGTCTATGCAACAATTTTTTCGCGACATGCAACATATTTTTTTTATTCGTGTAAAATCCACGAATGCGCGACACGATGCCCGGTGTCGAAACGAGAACGCGAATGGAAATCAAAATCAAGCGGAGGGACGGGTGTCTCTTTTCGTTGTTGCTTTTTGCTAACGTTCCGTGTCTAGACGATGTACAGATATGAGGTCCCATCGAAACGAACCAATTAGCGAACGTTCGACGGATAACGTTCGTCGATCCGGCAATTGACAGAGTTCTCCTCTCGTTTGTCGATCTTTGTTTCTCCCGCTGGAAAATTGGAAGGCCACGCAGGCGCCCGCGGGTGGTGGTTGATGTATACGATTAAAGGGGATCGGCGGAAGTGTAGGCGATCGTGGAATGCGGAGGGAACGCCATTGCTGACTCTCTGCTCCTCTCTCTCGATGAGGGCTGAGAGGTCATCACTTTTCAAATTACTCGAGAGAGCCATTCAACGTTTTGTCCGCGTTATAGCGCAGGTAGCACACAAAGGGAATAGTTAGGCAACGCGCAAAATCGAAGTAAAAAATGCAATTGGACAGAATTCCGATAAAGCGAGACGGCGGCATCGGGCATCGGCATCGGCGACCATTAAATTGAATGGCGCGTGGTGTGTGTCCCATCGGTGGAGAAGGGGCGTCACGCGGGACGACCTCGTACGCGACTCTCGAACTATCGCGCGAGTCCCGGTTTATCGTATAGGTACAGGTACCGGGAGTTTGGTAGCAGTAGAAACAGGGAAAACGGCTGCGAATCCGCGAGAGCCCGAGGCCTCGCGATCCTTGTCCAATTTCCATAGGACCATCTGCGACTATAGCGTGTCGTTTCCATGTGACGTTTCAACGAGCATCGCGTTCCCGGCCATCAGCCCCTTCATCCCCTAGAAAAGTACATGCTGTACTTTATATCTATATATATATAGATATATTATTACAGCAGAGACATGCATGTAGCTACGGCTTTGCTGCACTCGTTCACCGTCGACTCAATGTTACAAGTTGTGTGCTCTACACAACCGATATCAATATCACTCGTTCAAACAGCGAATAATTAAGCACCATATTTCATTAGCGGCCATTTAATCGCAGCCGGGACCATCCATAATTAATGCGTTGCGTTGTAGTACGGGACTTGGTTAGCCCTCTGGACGTTGTTGCCTTCCCGATACCGTAATACCGGCGCATCAATATTTCTAGATTCTCCGCTGATGCCGAAGCGTAAAATCAATAATTCTCACGTTCCGTATACCTACGAACCTATCTATATTTGGCAACCAGTCGCGAGCTGAACACGCGATCTCCCTGTCGAGAGGTCGAGACCTCTCTCTACAGATACAGTTTTTTGACGTATATACGATAAATGTTTGTAAAGCAGAATTAACAGAAAAGCATTTCACAGCAATGGAATTTACTTTTATTACATCATTTTGTCGGGTCTCTGACACTTCTTACGTTTTCTCGTTAAGAAACACTGAAATAGACTGTTATTAATGTTTCACTGTAACACCGACGGGTGATGATCGATCTCTGTTTCTACTCGCGGAAACATATTGCATTCGTTGCATTGACTAACGATCATTTGTATAGACAGCTGTCGATTTCTCATTCCTGAAATGATAATCTTTAGTCGCACTTACCGTACGAATAAAGATCGTTTTTTAAGTAATTACAACCGCTCAATCGTTTTGCATTTCATTGTAATAGCAGGAAAAATTAGTTTTATTATTGAATCAAATAGAATATTTTGTTTTTTTTTTTTTTACCGATAAACCCCCATAGATATTCGGATTTCCATCGAAAACTGGATGTATGACCTTTTTAAAATACCAAAAAACTCGATTTCTTCCAAAAACGAGTTTTTAAAATAAATTTTTTTTTCTCCTTGATTGCGAGTCGAAAAATTATTTAGCTCTCCGATCACAATATTTCGGATGAAATTCCACCACCGAAACGAACAAAATATAATTTTTCATTCTCGCAATTTACAAAATGTCCGAAACTCTCTGATTCTACTGGTATGCAGATTTTTTTTTTTACTCGTATCTGTTTATCGATCGGAAGCTCGAAAAATTCTCGCGTATGAAATTCAAAATTGGCCACAATTAATATTTCGTCAGTATTCGAGTTCAATTACAGAATGCGCCGGCAATTGGAGAATAAAATGAATGTAAAAAAATGTTACAATGCGACAACTCACATATCGAAGATACAGTGTAAATATACGATTCTCAGTGACGTATATATATCGTCGATGGTACGAAAGGTAGACGAACGCGGATAGAGCTCCGGTGTGACGACGTTCTGGACGTATTGGATTTTTATCGGGTTTCGGCCAATCAGGCGGGTTTCCGCGTGTGTTCGCCAGTGGCTCGCCGACGTGGATGAATTTCGTGGTCGTCGTTCTATCGTTGTTGAAACCGCGGTCGCTTCATCCTGAGAGAAAGAACGAACGAACGAGCGTTTCGGTTCCTGGCTATTCCGATGATTCGTTGCCACTCTCGAAATCCGTTGATATTTATTGTCTCGCGTATTTCCAAGACCCCCAACCGATTGTGATTTCATGTTTTTTTATTTTTATTTTTATTCTCTATTCTCCTTCACGAGTGTTACAGCGAAACTTGTTCGACTCTATATTTACAAAAAATTCTCTATTATTTCAGGAGCGACACTCCTCTTCGACGTTGAGCTCATAAACATCAGCGATTCACCACCGACAGCAAATGTCTTCAAAGAAATCGACGCGGACAAAGACAATATGCTGTCCCGCGAGGAGGTGAGGACAATGGCAAGATATATCTTTTAATTCCTTTATTCGGGGCATCTTGGTGCTGGTAGAAATGAGAGCGATATTAATATAACCATTTAATAAATCGTCGAGAATAACACTCGTCTCTGGTTTTTTTTTTTTTGTTTTTTTTTCAATTTATATCGGGAACCAAAAGATCGATTGCTTTAATTGCGATATAAAATTCATATCGAGATTAATTCGTTTGCTCGTTGTGCATAAACCAAGCGTCTGGAATCGAAGGAATTAGTCTCTTGTATCATATTTCTTAAGCATGTTTCGTAATAATTTCGTGAATTCCAAGAAATAATTATATTTATTTAATGATCGCATGTGTTTTTTTTTTCGTTTGTTCGTTTCTTTCAATAGGTCAGCGAGTACCTGAGAAAACAGATGTTGGAGGCGGAAGAAGCGAGTGCCGGTGAAAGCGAAGACGTTAAAAAAATGCTCGCCGATCACGACAAACTCGTGGAGGAGATATTCCAACACGAGGATACGGACAAAAACGGTTTCATATCTCACGCCGAGTTCAGTGGTCCGAAGCACGACGAGTTGTGAACTGGACTTTCGTCTTCCAGCCGCAGATGAGTCGGTCGAAGTCGTGGACGCCGCAGCCAAACCTCTCTTCATGCCGAACCCCACTCACCCCCTCTACCAACGGGTTTTCTTAGCTTTCACCTTCACCGCTCAACAAGATCCGTTCTCGTTCTCTCGTCTAACTTTTTCCACCCAAGTTTTTCATCCGACAAACGGGAAGATGGCTCTTTCCGAAAGTTTGGTTCACAAGAGAAACGAGAGACAATCGCGGATTGAACGATTATCGCGATACATTTTTGTACAGTTAGGGAGCCGTTCGCGTGCTTCCAACGTGCGCGTTATAACGACGACGAAGTTTCATCGTGAAAATAATTTTTCACGCCGAACGTGACAACCGCTTGAAAAATGCAAAAAAAAAAAAAAAAAAACTGGAAGAAACGAAAAAAAGAAACCCTCCGATATTCCCCTAGTTGACAGACTGACCGACGAGCCGCTTCGACGTCTGTGAGAAGAGTGATTTTTTTTCGAATTTTTTTTTTATCGTCGTAAAACAACGATGTCTCGAGCGACCCTTGCAACAAACCCTTAAATCCTCTCCACACACGTTCGGCTCTGTCATAAATAATACTCTGTACCATCCGACGAACGAAACGTTCGCACAAGCTTCGCTCCACGGCTCCACGTCCTTACTGAGGAACAAAAGGAAACATCTCTGCGACCATCCGCGGAGTCGGGAAACACAAAAAAAAAAAAAATAAACAAAAATAAACACACGAAAGTGAATGAAAAAAAAAAAAAAAAAAAAAAAAAAAAAAGTGAATGGAGGACGTTCCCGTCGCTATCATTATTATTGTAACTGATACGTTTTATTACTACATTATATTGTATGTTGTTAAAGTTGGACGAAGGTTAATAATAAATCATGTGTCTCGAACACAGTTTGTTAATAAACGTGGATCGAGTTTTGTTGATTTTCCATTTCTATCGACGATTTCGTTGACATCGACGAATTATTCTCGTTGGTTGAGGTTTCGGCGAAATTAAATTTCAACAGCTTGGGGTACGTATATGTTGCATATTCATCATTCGTTTATTTATTGAAAACATTTTCTCGCAGAAACGTACATAGTTTACTTTCGATACGCCTCGTTTTATGCGCTACAAATTAAACACACAACGCTTTCGAGGCGATAATTATGTATTATTTATTTCCTGTTATCTATCGCGAAGGCTCGTGCAAAAAGGCAGATTGACTGGCCGTGACGATCGATTGATATAATCTTTGTAGCCACACGCGTAATTTGCGAATCCACGCGGATGCTGCAGCGTAGAAAATAAAAATACTTTTGTTTTCGTTTTTTTTTTTTTTTTTTTCTTCTCTTGATTACAAATTGCGAAGAGTCAAAAGTAAGGTGGCGTGTTGACGATCTTTCTTTGCGACATGTGTATTTAAATTCTATTCGTAACAATCGATATTCGTTTAGCGATTTAACCAATGGCTTCATCGACTATGAGATAAGTATATATCTTCGGTAATTCGACGAGAGCTTTTGATCTCTTGAGTTTAAAAACTGTAAAACCTGATCGTTAGGACGCGATTTGGCGAGCGTTTCAACGCGGACTCTATATTTTCACTCCGTCTCTTGCTACTTACCGTCCATTAATATCTCTTTTTGACGGAGTCTTCAATCATATCACCTAATGCAAAAGTAAATTGGACGATCGAACGCGGGAGGGGCCTCTGCACCGTGTAATTTGTCGCTTCGCGGAGTAATGTATGTAACGAGGAAAAGAAGTTTCGAAGATATTCGAAACGGGATCGTTATAGAGTTGTTGACTCGTAAATTCAACAGAGAATTTCGCGGTCCACATTCGCAAACGATCGGACGATTTTAAAAAATAAAAGTAATTTGCGAAATCTCTCGAATATCACCGTTCAATCGATCGGTCTGAAGGCAACGCGGTTACAAGTCACTAAAGTCAGTCGTTTGGATAGTTTTTCAACTGGACGTTAGATAAGGATCGGTCGATCGATTAGTTCCTTTGCTATTTTTTTTTTTTTTTTTTTGAACTCATCGCGGTGCTGAGGGCACTTTTCTACGAATATCGTGTAATAGTTTATCGCTAGTAGATCCGGGCAAATTTATCACAGTTAGTAGCCCTTGATGTATGCGGCAATGTGCTTCTTCTCCTCTTCCGAGAGACCGTTCTTCAGCGTTCTACGCACTGTAACAGATTTGTAAAATTTTATAGACGACGAAAATGTCCCGAACGCTGAAAAACAAATAAATTTTGTGCAACAGGCTTCAAGCGAACATTCATCAATATGAATCAATATGAAAAGTCATTAGAGTGAACGAATTCAGGACAAAACATTGTTGGCAGTGAAAATTTACGTGAGTCATGCATCGTTTTTTCTCGACGAGAAATTCGTGTGTAATTCCGTTGAGAAATTCATGGTATGCGAAGTTTCGTATGCGAAATTCATAGAGTTAACAGCAACAACGGGGTACAAGCGTTTGGATGCCGCGAAACCCGAACAAATTTCAAAGATGCGTTTCAAGTTTGTCGAAGTTAATTAGTCGTTAAGTTTGACGCTCGCGCGCGCTTCGATTTTTCCGGAGACGCGTCGAAGCTATTGCACTCATCGGGCCGAAACAGCTTTTCATTGTTTAGCATCCGTTTAATTTTCTAAATTACCGCACGTGGTGTTCACACGAATAGTTGCCACAAACCGCGTGAGATGCCAAATCGTCCGAAGTTTGCTTCTCGAAGGCTGAATAATGGCTCCGTAGAGTTACTGTATGGAAAATCGAGGTGTGAATCGCGCGTCTCACCACGTTGGCGCTCATTCAATCTAAAAGTTTCGAATGTTCTACAAGAAACGATCTCATTTATTTCTTAGAAGACGAAAATGTGTGAGTAACGATTTCCTGAGAAATAGAAGATTATCACGGTAAGGAAATTTGTCGTTTCACAAACTAAGAAAGTTATGCCGCGTTGTTGAGTAGTTCACCACTATAAGAGATGCATCGAGTCGAAGCACAATCCGTCTCTCTCCCCTTTCTCCACGTGGCTTGTTCCCTGTCAATTCCTTAATGCATCTACGCGTTTCCCGATCCGCCGTGTCGAGTTTCCATACTGTCGCTTAACTACTTCTCAACTGTTTTATGAGAGTATAAACTATTGGGACGTGGAGTACTGCGGGAAAAGCTTACAATCCTTGCGGCTGTCGCATGGAAACTTTATCGCGTATATATACACTCCCCCCGTTTTCTCTTCAACCGCAAGAAAACTCGAACGGGGTATTTGGGCGCTCGGAACAAATAGCGTAAAATGTTACGCGGATTGTACGAGAAACGTCCGCGAAATATCTATATCTTCTCCAAAGTACCCGATATCCTTGAAGTCCTTGTAGGTAAAACGATAGCTAAAGTAGCGTCAAGTGAGACGATTTAAAATGAAAAGCGAAGAGTGGGCTTCGCGCGAAATATCGTAATACGATAAGCGTTTGCAAGTTGATACGTACATCACCTACGTACACGAGGAGAGATAGTACGCTCCGTTGCGAAATCAATGTGCCGGAACGAGAGGCTAACACTTGACAAATCGTCGCTCCGGGGCAGAAGCGGCAATGGAATGAAAAACGATGCGACGGAGGCTTTTCCGCGCAGTATCGACGATTCGCCTATAATATACTCTCAGCAGCGAAGCAATTATCGACCTCGTTTTCCACCGTCGTCGCGATACGACTCGAAATTCTCTCTACCTTCGGAGTCATAACTCAAAGCAATCCACCGCTCTCGTATACGCGCTATCCTCGTCGAGTAGGTAACTCAATCGCGCTCGACGCTCGATCACTTTTACAAATTCGGTATCGTTCACGGGAGAGTGGATTAAGATTAGATTAAAAGGATACTTGGAAATGTATACATTACCGAAGCATCCCTCGTTCGCGCGAGTCTACCAGGGGAAAGGGACGAAGAAACCAACTTATTTAAATGTTAATTTCCAACCGGAATTAAACTCCTTTACCGGACTTTGGACCGGGAGTTGAACCCGAGAAGAGAGCTCGAGAGTTTTCCCGAAGCTTTGTAGCCTTGTAGTTGAGAACGTTAAAGATGTAGAGCTTTGAAAATCCACCCCACTCGCTCTCCCGTAACTCCTGTGTACTATCCCCCGTATTTGTTTCTCTCTCGAAAGCCAATTAATCCAATATACCGGCTCTTGTTAAATTTAACGTCACTATACAGAGTTTTACTTTGATAGTTTATTTGCTTTATGGGCTCAAAAAACTGATGCTAGCAATACATAAACATATAAGTTGTAGTCTCTTGAAAAGTTAGGATATTTATCGTAATTATGAAACGTATTTGCGTAGTGCGAAACTTTTGTTTGCTGATTTGTTTTTTCCGTGACGTTGATTGACGTTGATATCTTCGTTTCACGATGTTAGTAAGTGAAACTACTTTCGTGATACTAATTATTCGGAGTTTCAAACGAAATAGAAAATACGGTGAGATTTATCGAAGATGCTTCGAGCGATGTCCGCGTGAGTAATTGAGAAGCTATCGATTATCGAACGGAGGGGCGACGAAGCGCGGAACAATCGATGAACCATAGGTTGCGTGTCTCTAGAATACTCCGGCGGTTACCAATAAATTATTAGTAGGATGACACGCGTTCCGGCGGAATAGCCTATTTCAGTTATATTCAGCCTCTATGACTACGATAGTTATTGATAGTATATACGGATAATGCAACTCTATTCTCTCTATTCCCATGCCGCTTGGACCGCAATGGCTCATTTCGGTATTTGAGATGAACTATCGTGAAGTACCGACCGCGAAACCGACACCGCCGACTCTATCCACGTTTGTTAAATATTGTCCAATGCTCGAGAGCAAACATACTCCTTGTTTGCGCAATTCAATCGTTGCGCGACGAGCGCACCGACGCTCGTGCGAAGTTTAATTAAATTACAAACAGACATTAATAAAGATCGATTGAAATAAACACACAAACAAGAGAAGGTGCAACGAAAGAAATATTTCATGCCGTTGAAACTTGCGCGACAAAATTGCATGCATGCATATGTGATTGTGGAAAAGCCAGCGAACCTTCTTCCTCGGGGAACACGAGAGAATCGTGAGAGCCCCTTCAGGGTTGATACCCTTCCGGTGTAGTGTTGTTTTCCCGGGTGCGCGATCGCTTCACTGTCGGACAGAAAAAGCAACGGAGAAGCTATGCTGCCCAACAAATACCGCCACCGGTATTACATTTTCATAAAGGACCATCACCACACCCCTTTTCAACGCAATCCCGGTATTTTAAGCAGCGCGTTTTCTATTCATTACGAAATGAATATGAATTTATTAAAAAAATGTATTCGGAACGTTTACTCGGAACTTTTGTAAGTGGCGTCGCACGGAAATGTGTAATCCAGCAGTAGAACGAAGGATTATTGTCTCTATATCACGAAATTAATCGATAATTCAGAGCAGGAAAACGACGAAAGAATCGATCGGATAACCCTGACGTTCAAGAGGATTAACGAGAGGGACGCGTGTCAGGCTTCGACGTTGGGATTATTTTACACGCGGTGAACGAAGATCGATTGAAAAAAGAAGAAAAAAAAAAAAAATACCGCCCTCCTAATACGAGAACGGAATCGCGAAGGGGACTCAGGACTGACACGATGTCCTGCGTACCGAAGGAGAGAATACGCGGATGGGCGGAAAATTTCTGCTTCAGGGGATATGATAGAAAAGCGAAGAGGACATTTCGAGGACTTCTCTCGAGTGTCTACCGTTTTGTAAATCGTTAAATTGCTATGGAAGATCGGTGAATGATGATTCCTCTTTACGGTTTGATGTTATCTTACAAATTTTGCTACGTTGACGATCGATGGGTCGCAGTAATAAGTGATGAAAAGTTTTTAATTGTTATAATTCAAATGTTTTCTATAAATACGTGTGGATTTGAAATTTCGTTGATAGTTAAAATTTGTATTATTCATCGTAATCCCGTGCCGACGATTTTATGTCAAATGGCTTTTTTGATTTTCCTTTCGCGTCTACTGGATACTACGGTTTCAATGTTTCGAACTCAACATCCGAAGGTAACTCAATTTTGTCCCGAGTAACGTGGGGCATTCGTGATATCCGGGTGAGTTGAGGTACTTTCGTCGAGTTTCCATTCGCTGTTTCATTTCTTACGGATGTATCCTCGACCCGTCGTCCTCGTTCTGCGCCCCCGAGCAACACGCCGCTGTTATATACCCGTACAATTCATCCCTCTGCGAAAAACCCTCTCTCGACATAGCGAGAAAATCAATTTCCGAAAGGCATCGCGAAGGAATATAACTGATACTACTACCGTCTACACGCGCGTTGTACACACAGCAGCTGCTATGCATAGCAGAATATCGAACTTTTCTCCCATATCATTACTATATAAAACCGTAAATACACATACTATAGAGTGTAAGAAAAGATTGTAGAAATATATACGTATAATATATAAGTAACGATCCATTGGACAACCGAGAGAAGAATATCGAAGAAACTCATCGTTTCTCTAATCGGTTGTCGTGATAATGTGCGCCGAGGTTGCGTGCAGGGTGCGGGGATCGCACTTACAAGACTTACGGTCGGCGTGTCTCGTCCGCTTGCGTTCCCGCGGTGTTGTCCTTGTAGCCGGTGACTTCGTAGCCGTTTTCACCAGAGACTCGAGTAGTTCATCGTCACCATCCGTCACGTTGCCGTTGCTTCTCTCGTCTCGGATTATCGGCCCGAGTGCAGTCCTTCCTGTAACACAAAACGTCAAAGGCATCTTTAATTTCCCTCCGGTCTCGTCGTCTGTTCAAATAAATTTATGACCGCTACAGGGACAATGCAGTTAACTATCCGTATATTTATTTGCGCCGAGCCAAGGAGCAAAGACGCGACGGAGGCGAAATGAAAGTTACGGAGAGACAGCTATTTTATAGAGAGGTTGTAGGAAAGACCCTGGTGGATGACTTCCGTACCGCCCGGAGTTTCTTTCAAACTCCCGTTCACGTCTCAAAGCAGCGTCTACAGAACATTCTTACTCGTCCCTCTCTTCTTGCCCTTTATTCTCTCTATATTCTTCATCGACGTATATTTTTGCTCTTCATACGGGAATGCAATCTCGAACCCCGGTGACACAACGGAAAATATCGCGAATGCTGCAATAGCGAGATATCGAATACGTCGAGTTCATAGAATTGTCGAGACACGGAGAAATAAAAGAAGAAAAAAAAAAAAAAAAAAAACAAATAGAAAATTCGATACTTTAGTAGGCGAATACCTACCTATGCGAATATACCACGTACCACTGTTGGCCTATGATATATTGCAAAGTAAGAGGATAAAACGGACAGCAGAGTGGTGGGTGCGAACAGCCAGTGGGCGAGAGTCACGAGAAGATCTTTGCGATTCTCAAGTACAATTTAAGGAGCTGCTGATTCTTCCGCGCGCGTCTGTGTGTCTGTATGTGAACGCGTGGCAACGGCAGTGGGCAACACAACCCGCGCCACGTCCGTACTCTTCGCTCACCGAGTTGGGCGGTAGTTTACCGTCGTTGGTTGTACAGGAATAAAGGAGGAAAGTTATTGCGGGGGCAGCGGGCCGCCGTAACGCGTTCGCCGGGCTAAACTTTACGAGCGACGACGGTGCGATGGGTGACGCTGGTTTGTTGGTCGTTGCGCGCTACGACGACAGCAGTGGCGGCTGCTGCGGCTTTTCCTGGATAAAATTTTTTCCCTCCTTTCCTCCCAACCGGAAGCTACTTCGCCTTTACTGCCCGATACATCTTGCCGAGTGTAAGTCGACGCCGGAAATTCTCAAGGGATATCATATTTTGCCACGTCGCTCGTCGACGATTATCATGAGACCCGAGAGACGTCACGAGACGCCAGTGCAATACGCTTCCATCTTGGCGAAGGCGAACGCGCGTCGACCGCGCGATTACTTGGCGTGAAACCTGCGCTTGACGCATAAACTCTCTCGGTGGAAAAAAGCCTCAATTTGTATGATATTTAAGCGAGTCTCGTATGTCGTCGAGCTTTGGATTCTCGACGATTGGATACTTTATTTAAATCTCGCGTTACTACGGAGCTTCCGCGACGCAACGTTTATCATGAACAACGACAACGATTACGGTCCCACGAAATAAACGAGATCCGGCGAAACATGAGAGCCGCGTATGTTCTCTTATTTCCTTTGCTATTTCCTTTTATACATGAAAAATTGTATACAATTGGCTGAGAGCGATTCTTCACAGAGAGACAGAGAAATAGAGCTATTCTTACAAAGTAGTACGCATGAATAAATAGAAGAACTCACCGTCTTTGCGTTGCCTTCGCCAAGGAAGAGTACCATGGAGACTCTCGACGTCGGAAATGTCGCTGCCGAGTAGTTGCCGAAGTTCCGCGTCAGCTCGATCTTCCTTCGTGCGGAATTTACCCACCTGGAAGAAGAACGAAAGAGGCAAAGAAATGATGAGATAGAAACCGAGGATGGGACGCAAAAGAAAAGAGGCCCTCGGGTTTTCTCTCCGAACGAGATAGAGAGCAATCGTGTCGGAGGGGAAAAATGTACGGGGAGTTGTTGGCTTATATAGCCAATAAGATATATATACGAACCTCGGTAATCATCTTTCCTCTCGTCTTGTTTCTCTCCCTGTGATTGGCCTTTTTCTCCAATTGCTGAATCACTCGCTCCCGCGTTGTTCTGTACTCGAGAGCAAATTCCGAAACTATCCTGCAGAACTCGTTTGGCTTTGTATCCTGTACCCGATGGAGCGGTATACCAAGCCATAGAATGAATTTGTGAAATCGATTTATGATACGTCGATGTACGATACCCAAGACGATTATCCTTTCCGCACAATCGGCTAGAAAGTCGGACATTCTGTAAACGGGAAAAGAAATTAGAGGAACACAACTCCCCAAACCCGTCGTCTCGGTTCATTCCGCTCGTGTAACCCGCGCGCGTCCCAAAGACTTTTACTTCCCAGGAACGGATAAGATTAAAGACGAGAGAAAAACAGTTGGGAGGACGCGAAAGGCGAAGGTCAATATACACGAGGAGAGGAGAGGAAACAAAATAAAATAAAGAAAAAAAAAATATTGTAGGAGCAAAAATAAAAGGAAGCGGAGAGAGGACAGGGAGGGGCGGTATCCAGAAGAGAAGCTTCGAGTAATTAATGGAGGGTTGCTTGGCCTCAGGCCAACTTCTCTGGAGAGAAAGCTTGCGAATTTATTGGACCTCCTCTTAGACGGAGCGGCTCGCGTCTTCTGCAATTTAGTACGGAGTTTTCTGAAAAATCTTTGAAACTACACCTATTCCTTTCTCACTCTCTCTCTCTCTAAAGATAACTAGATATCGCGTAGATTAAAGATGGTCAAACGTGAAACTTACTTGACTTTCATCATCGTCGAGCCGTCGTGCTTAGCGATCAGCTTTAAATGATCCCACGACGCTTTGCACTCACTCTCAAGTTTTCCGATATTTGAGGCCAATTCGTCAAAGTCGATCTTCGAAGCTCTCGTTACGGCTCCGATCTAATTTTTTAAAAAATGTTTTCTTATCGTATTCACAAGTTATTATACATATTTCACTGTTGCTTTAGTTAGACAAATTGCTCCCTCGACTAGCGGAGGATGAGATGCGCGACTCGAGGCGCGTTATCTTTTTGTCTTTTATCTTCGGAAGCACTCACCTCCGAGTAAAGGTCCGTAGAGTCCGGAAACTTCTCCATCACCATGTGACAAAGATGATGGAGCAAAGAGTGCTTGTGCACCGTGTCCTTGACTTCGGGCACTTTGGCGAGATATTCCAGCTGAAAGCCCTTCACCTACGAGCGAAGAAAATGTTCAAGTAGTACGGTAGGTTACGTCAGTAGCACCAACGGCCGTTGTGGTCGATAGAGACGCTAAAATTTTTTCACTATTCCGTCCTCACTGGTCGGTTATACGTTATCGGACTCATTGCAACGCTCGTGAGCCAATAGTGCACACGGAAAAAAATCATCGATATCGAGACGGTCAGAACCGTGAGACTCGAAGGCATTGGAAGGCAGATTAAGCGGATATCATTTGGTTCGCTTTCAATACCCACCTCATTTCCGTTAAGGAATATCCCGATGGATAGCAGCGTGCTAAGAATACCGCGAAACGTTTTATTCACTCTCAGCGTCTCCATTCCTTGCTTGAGATCCATCAAAGGGTCCGCAATTTCCTGCAGTTGCACAAAGGTTCGCGATTATTTTTTCCATCTATTTCTCCCTCATCCACCCAATTTTTTTTTTCTTCTTTTCTATTCCATATCCCGATATTCCGACTTGTCGAATTGTAATTGTGCGTTAAAAAAAATTATTTCTCGAGAAAAAGTAGTAATACAGCAGTGGCTTCGGAAAAAGAGAAAAAAAAAAAAAAAAATCCGGAATCCCGGGTATCGAGACACGGCGATATCATCGGACGAACCTTCTCGGAGTTTTCAAAGTCGAGTTTGAAGGCCCAAAGTTTCAATCTTGCAGGCAACTCGGAGATGGAAGCTAAAGTAAGAAGAAACTGCTCTGCCGATCCCAGAGGCAGATCTGGATTGGCGGCCTGTGCCTCTTGAATTCGGGATCTCTCCTCTTCGGTTGGCAACATCGTTAAGAGTTTCTACGAGAGAAAATACGTTCGAAAGTAAAAAAAAAAAAAAAAAACAAGAAACAAAAACAAAAAATAAAATACAACAAACTTTTGGAGAATCAATGCGAAAGAGAAGAGATAGCGCCACGTTTCTCGAGACGATACTTTTTGCGGATAAGTAAAGAGCTCACCTCAATTCCTTCGCGATTCATGATAGTCGCGTCCATCTTCAGTATAGCAGTCTTTATGGATCTCGGTGGTGGAAGCTTTGTCATTCCTATGTTGATGGCGTTCGATCTTTTGTGGTCCAAAACGATGATCTCTTTGTTTTTATTCATCTCTTGTTGCTTCTACTCGTCACACAGGAATAATATTCGTCATCACTCTGTTACCGTATAATTTAGTCGCGGAAGATTCAAGGTGTAGGTGTGGGCATCGTATTAATTGCGTTACTTAATTGCGTGCGGACTCGTTAGCGGTGGCTTGTCTCGAATCCAGCGTGTCGGGGGGGATATATATACTATATCGATCGCGCGTGTCAACTCTTCGGAGACCCGAAGAGCCGTTAGTATGTTTAGTGTAACGACGGACACGGTGGTAAGAGAAACGTCGGGGTCGATTGCGATGCGTCGGGAATGCTGCCCGTTCGCAACCCGTTTTCTCCACCACTGACCCCGGGAGAGTGTGAAAGCTTCTCCCGTGAGAGTACCTCGATGTACACAGTGTGTATCCAGGACACTTCGACAAACTCACTCACCACCGTAGCTACGTCCAAATGTTCAAACACCCGCGCAAAATTGTTCGAGTTATCGGTCGTCTCCGTGACACTCGACTCGTTGATTAACAGATTAGCAAAGACTGGTGCAGGATGAGGGATCATAGCAGCCAAAGAGGGTTTCGAAGCCGTAACAATATAGTTTTCTTTTTCTTTTTTACTATCGAAGTTATGTTACGAATATAGTATATGCGAATAACTATACGATACGAGGCGTCGACAACGTGATTTATATATTACGAAGAAAAATAAGTTCGCAGAGGAAAGATCATATGTACAAAAATGCCATACAGTGTATTATGATGAAAAGTTACAACGAGCAAATGCTTTGAAATCGTTGATGAAAGAAAAACATAAGAAAAAAAGAAGAACAAAAAAAAAAGAATCACGTCGACCGACGCCGTTGAAAATTTCGTTAAAACAAGTTAAGAAATTAAGACTCACCTCCTGTAAAATTCCATCATGCCATTTTGTTTTCGTGCGATCACCAACAATATTGCAAAGAATACAAGAAAAATATTAGTCGTTTGCGATAAACCATCACCAGCCAACGGCGTAACTACAAGAGCGTCGCAAGACTTTGATTGCTTGCCTTCCCATAATTTTACACGATCCCGTCGCGTATTATCGTAAACTTGCTACGTTGTCGCTTATTACCCTCCTTCTGTTCACGTACCGATATCGATCAATTACCGTTACCTACTCAATATCAATCTCATTTTCATTAAGCCAAACAGTGTCGTTGCTCGCGTGATCGTAAATTCGCGTCGCGGATCAGGAAGCCCTCGCCAGACAGGGTAAAGTACGACGGCGAACGCGTTTACCTCGTCGTAGCATAAAGTTTCCTATTTAACAGAGCATCGCGTGCTTCTACTGCATATTATACGTCCCGAAGTGCTGCTACATTCGCAAACGAACACAAATCGTGATTTGCTCACGCCATTTATTTTTTGGTTTTTTTTTTATCATACGGACTGTATCTTCGTTTGTTCACCGGCCGAATTTCTGTTTTGCACCCGTGTCGATCATCCGGGGCATTCGATAAATCTCAAAACTTCGAGAAAAAGCCCCCAACGTAACGGAAGTTTGTTATCTTCATCGTTCAATATGAAAAATAGTATACGCATCGACGTTATTTCGAGAGATAAAACAAATGAAAAACAGGTCGTTTGCGCGTTCTCGTTTACCTTCTACGATGTAACAAGATTAATCGGAGCTCTCTATTCGCAGTGCGGCAAATTGGCGGGTATCATTAAAGAGGATATCTCAAGATAGGAGAGTGAAATCGCTGATCGTTTAACGTTTCATTTCGGCGTTTCATCTTTTGTACAAAACCTGTAATTTATTCATATCGAGGCGTCGAATAGTCTGGTGTGCGGTAACTCTTTTACACTCTCGAGAGTTCGGTGTCTCGAAAGTGTCCCTTTACCCGGAGCTTAACTCGAACTACTTTGCCTCTTGTTGTTGCCTCCTGATTTGAATAGTGCTTATCTACCGCCGTGGCGAGGAAACTGTGAAGAGCGTCGAGAAAAAGTACCCCGAGAGGAAAAATAGTGAAAGCAGACGGACGCGATAAAAGAAAAGAGCGGGAGGAAAGGGCGTCCTTCTCCGGAGCGTAAGTAAAAAGCTTGTGTCGTGTGCTCTGACGAGAAAGAGAGAGAAAGAGGGGGGGGGGAGAAGAGAGAGAACCATGTAAATACAAGGGTGGCAAAGCTCGACGTGGTTAAAGCTTTACACACCTACGATAGGTGCACAATCAACGACGCGAAGTAATTAGCCATAGTGGCCGCGTTAAGTGAGCCAACGCAAAACTCGTTTCCGTCATTCATATGCGTAAAGGGTGAGAATCAAAAGCACACGAGACGAGCGTCGAGAAAATTTTATTTCCATTTCCGCGTTAAGCTCGCGGCTTTCGCCAGACCCGCCGTCGCGTAATTACTGTTCGTTAGCCCCAACGCGGATTCGTTAACGAGAAGAAAAAGGTACGCTTGCGTAATACGAAAAATTGGTGTATTAAAAAAAAAAAAAAAAAAAAAAAAAAAAAAAACTACAAGTATTTTTAACATTCGTCTACGTTGGATAAAAATATCGTGCAACGTGGCAAAACCGCCGGAGGCAAGTTGCGCTCATACGGTGGACCATTCGCGTTGCATCGATCGCGCACCGCGAGACTAATTCATTAATTTTATCGTTTCGCTGAAGGGGCTAATAAAACACTACATCGTAATAATGCTAAACTCCCCTTCCTCTGTCTCTTTTTTGCGCTATCGTAGTATCATATTTTCAGCGGGTCGTCCAGACACGGCGTTAAATCATTTGATTTCATCGTTTTTTTTTTTTTATGATAAAAAGCTCACGCCTCGCGAGAATTTCGTATCACAAGACGACGCGATAATTTCCAAGAAGCTACGTTTGCTCTAACGAGATATCGCAAAGTGTCTCTCGTTGAATATGTCTATCCGAAGGATCTCTGTGTCTCTATCTCTCTGCGTGTCTTTCGGTAAAATTTTCTTTGCAATCTTAATAAATCTTCATCGACGCGAGTCTTGTACCTTCCACTTTCATCCCCTTGAAATGTCGTTGCCTTCGTATACTACTTGAGACCCTATGAGTAAAATTGCAAGAAAATCTCGGGCTTTAGCTCGAAACATTTGCAGGACAATCAAGAAAAGTACGAAGACGAAGAAGTCCCGAAAAAAAAAACAAAGAAAGAAAAACATAACGGTAGAAACATAGGGTAGAAAGTATGCAAGCATTTTCCGAACGCGAGAAAAAGAGAAGAGTCTCTCCATTTCCCCTTTGACATTACGTATCCTCTGAATGCTTCGGAGGGCACAACTGCTGTGACCCGTGCTATACTCTCTCTTCCAACAACCCAAATACATTTCCAACGACAGCGCATTATTGCGATGAAAAGAACAGCCCGACTATACCAACGCGTGTGCGGAACGTTGTCGAAAGCATAACTAATCGTGGATCGCTAGTCGAAAGTCGTCTGATACTCTTTTTAAAATTCAAAATAGATACATCTATGAATAATTTTTTTTCCAATCGGTAGGTCGGATAACCGTCTCTACTATCGTAACACATTATAACTCTCTGTAAAATTCCGACTTAACAAAGACATTACAACGATCGAAATAACGGGAACGTGCGAAAAATGAATGTAAAGACAAGAAAGATCGCTCACCTTTGTGATCAGGTCTTTGGCACGGCTTTCGAAGAGATGTTCCAATTTCTGCGTATCAACCGGAACCGGCAGAAGCTCGTCCCATATCATTTTGTTTTTGTCCAAACGCGTGAGTATTATTGGATCGTCGCGAACCTCTTTCCAAAAGAGTTTAACAGTTTTTTTGCTCTTTTTTGAAATCGCCGCGGGATTGTTTGTCGGGCTTGTGGTTGCGGTCGTTGATGATAGAGGAGTTTTTGGTGAATTTGCGGTATCGACGAGGTTTCCCGTTCTCGGGGATTTTAGATTGACGCCAAAGAGAGGCGGTGGTCCGTTGGGAAAGGGCGGTGGGAACCTACCGCCTGGAGGAGGTGGCGGCGGAGCTCGACAAAGACCGCTTGGGGGCGTTGAGACCATTGGCGGGGGAGGCGGCGGCACACCGTTCGTTACATTAACCGGGCCGAGTACGTCCACCTCGTCGTCCGAGTTTAAGTCCGTGAAGTCGAGGTCACAGAGAGCTAAGGGTCGTTTGAGTTGATTCACGAGTTCTTCCCAGTGGAGTTCGTTTTCGGACTTCTTCGCTTCGGTTAGTTTCGGGAGCGCGTCACCGGTCGGTGATTTAAGCACATCGGCTTTCGATTTGGATTTTGCTAAGCCTTCCTTTGCCTTTGATATCAATCCGCTCATATCTCCTATCCTGTAAATGATAAAACGTTGAAAAAAGTGAAAAAATACTCTCCAGACGCATATTTCAAATAATTTTTTTATTTTTATCGTCGATTAATTGGAAAACATGGAAAAATAAAATGATATTTACCTGGAGACTTTATCTTCGACGGGGCTGCTGGGTATAAGATTTTGGGCGGTCAATTTTTGCGTTAAATCCTTAACGGTACCTTCTCGTTTTATCGGTACGACGACCCTACGATCTTCTTCCTCATCGGTGTGATTACCCTCGTCGCATTCGACACCCTCATCCGGGCTTTTGCCGTACCACGGTTTCTTCTCCTCCGAATCGAGTTTGTTAGCGGCATTCATTAGGGGTGTCAGATCCTTTCGACTATTGGCTCGCGAGAGTTTGTTACTCGGCGAGTCAGCGTTTCTCTCGTAAGGCGATCCATTCGTAAAACGCAGACCATTCGATGCGAAAGGAGCTTTGAAAGAAAGAGATAACGAACAAATAAATATATAAGAGTTTCGTTATCGCGTTTCGTAAACTTTCTCGCCACCCTTGGCGTACACGCGAGACGATTAAGTTTTTGTGTGGAATATGCATCGGAGGTTACAAAGTTAAGGAAGTCGGTTTGTAGTCGTAAAGTGTGTAGAAACGGTTCTAAAGATTGACTATCGGTGAGAAAGAAAGGAAAATAGTAAGGAGCGCATTTCTCGAGTGACTGTCTGTTTACTCGCTGGCGAAAAGCAAAGCGCGGGTCTTCGAAAGACTCGGCAAGTCGTTGAACACGTACCCTACGTAATGCACATTCTATTTCCGTGTACAGAGACGACGCGCGCGCGCAAGTGTTACGATAAATGGATGAAGCAATACACAAAGTGCACTATCGCTTCCTATTCGCCAAGAATAATAGAAAAAGAATCGACGGTGGAGGTTGGAACGAGGCGGGTATTTCGAATCGGCGAATGGCGAAACTGTCTCATTTACATGACAGAGAGAAGAGAGCCATCGAACGAAATTCAACGTCACTACCGTAACGAATCTAATTCCACCGTGAATTCGCGAAGGAATATATACTCCAGTGGAGAAAAAGACATTCGTCTCACCTTCCTGATCGTCCGGCGTACCAATTGAAGCTCTCATGTTCGCTGTCGCCTCTTGCTGCTCTCTGATGAAACTTCTTTGTCTCTCGGCGCGTTCTCTTCGTCGCCTTAGTGCCGGCGTCACCCCGACGTCTGCTGCATTAATTAAAAAACATACATACATTCACTATTATTCAATATTCATTATAATGCGATTCACCGCAGAATTAGTTGGTGTATAACTCACCGGGAAATCCAGCTTTGTTTTCCTTGTAACTGCCATTCAGTTGAACCTCACCGAGACCCTGTGAACTCTGAGAGCTGCTGGACTCGTCGTCGTCGTCTGGTAGACTCGAGTTTAGCGTACCACTAAGAGAATTGAGTCCAAGAGAATGATTCAGACGCGGACTGAGACGAGCGTTCAGGGACATCGACAGAGGTGACGTTCCCGTTGAATGCCTCCGTGATTTTCGGCGCTCGTGAGAATCCACCAGGGACTTCCTGTTGCGCAAAGTTTTTCTGCAAAAAAATCATAAAAAACGACTCTAATTATAATACAAAATCTTTAATTGTATTCAACACTGATATGAAAAAAAAATAAAAAATTAAAATACCTAATATTGTCGTCGAGTTGTCTTATGGGTGATCCCCTATCGTTACCGTCCTCATGATGAAGAACGGCTTCGTAGATTTGAAATTGCCGCAGAAGATCGAGATCGGTGCCCTGTTTCGACATATATCTTTGAATAATTCCCTCGATGCCCTGTTCTTCGAGGCAATCGACCTGATCGTAGTAAGTATCCTGATCGGGAATTCCATTGAGACATTTGTTGACGAGGGTAGTGGCGTATATGAGAAGTTCCGTATCAGCCGCGTCGTAATCTTTTAGAAGCTTCATGACGTTCGTCCACGGAATCATTCCGCGCGATGTGTCGACAGATCTTACCGCACGTACGAGCAGAAGGCTATTCGTCTCGACGTACTCAACGAAAACCAATAAAAGCTTAAGAGCGGTTTTGACAACGAGGCGAAAACGACTGGCTATCAGAGTGTAAAGCCACTGAACGGTCTGCCCGTGTTCCATCACACCGTTCATGCCGTCGACGTAAAGCATCACCTGGCCGAGAGCTAAAAAAAAAATAAAAAAATAAAAATTAATAAATAAATATTATTAAAAAATTGCGCGTCAAACTTATGAACATAAAGAATAGAATGCAAGGAAACAAAGTGAAGATATTCACGAAGTGTTCGAATGCCGCAATTCTCGTTATTTGCATTGTATTTTATGTATTAAAAATAAAAATCGCTTGAATCGCCCGAAAATTGGGAATAATAAAATATTTAGACGATTGAATGGATAAATTCTTATCATAAATTTACGAGCTTCTTAATTAAACTAATTTTCTGGTCGATTAATTAAACATTTCTTGCAATCGTAATGTAATCCACGACCCCCAATCGTATACTCAGTAAATATAAGTATTTTTTTTTTTCTGAGCGAATTAAGAACTCATCGTTTCGTTATTTTTTCGTAAATGAGCCATGAATAATATTTTATCCTGACTCTCTAGGATCTCTCTCTTTCTCTGTCTCTCTTATTCTCTTAACGCTCGAACAATCTGAGTTCGCGATAATGCACAAAATTCATGAGCGAACAGTTTGTCGGCATTGAGGCGTACCTCGACGATTTACGAGTCGCGTTGCCTAACGGTAAAAACAGGAAGAAAAGTTTTGGTGTGCGTGTTTGTTGGCAAAAAGTTTGCATCGACGAGTCGATAAACGGGTAAAAATCTCGCGCTTGGAATACTCGAGGTAACGTTGAAAGCTAATATATATATTTTCCTTTAGCAGAAACGAAAAGTGGAAGGTTCCTCGAGTTTTCCCACTTCGCTTCCGAATACTCCGGTGTAATTATCGCTGACGTTCGCTCGAATCGTTCGATTATTCTATTTTATTCAGGACCGCAGCTTATTCAAGTGTAGCTACGGAGAAACGATGGTGCGAAAGTGATTCGAAAGAAACGAAGCGAAAAGGGCGTTGATTATAGTAGTAGCGTAAGCCGTGAATCGAACGGGACGTTGGAAAGAACAGGAAAACCACCGTGGAAAATAGTGATAGGATTCCCGTGGATAGGAGGGTACGGCAGTGCGGGTGAAACTAGTTGAAATTTCAAATCGTTTCACACTCGATGGAGTAGCGGCGGTGAAGCGCGCGCGCAAACCTTAGTCCCGTCACCGGTGGGACCGATCGGTTAAATTATCTCGACTGGTTTGCGACGCACCTTCCCAAGAGTCATTATCCGGGAATTCAGGACATTGCCGTAAGAATTATTATCAGAGCTTAATCAACGCGCTCACAATTCCCCAACGCCTCTGAGCCGCGAGTTCTCTCTGCATTACCGCTACTGCTGCAGTATCGTGACTTTTATTTGTATATAGTATATTTATTTTTTTTTTTTACACTTTACATAGGACCTCCGTAGCGTACGTACATACCAACTTTAATTAAACTCCGAAACGTGTACAAGTTCCGGACTATTCGTTATCCGTGGAAAACGCGTTTGTTCGCTGTATCACACCCCGCGAATTTATGAAAGCCGCGAGAGAGTGAGGTACGTAGATCTATACTTTCATCCCATTCTCCCAACACTTCGTCGCTCTTTCGCGTCCGGAAATCAAAAAGTTATATGGCTTTTGCATACTCCGCCTTTCTGTGTCTAGCAGCGGTCTGTCTCGATTAGCCGAGTTAAACTCGACAAGTTATCCGCGAGTCGACGCTGCGATGCACTTTGCGATTCGACTCTCTCGATGCGCATGTAGCAAAAACTTGAGCGGTAAGCAGAAATCATCGCTGCTAGAAACTCTATCGCTCTATTTCGCTTTTGCGATCCAATCGCGACACGATTCTTCGCTTAGGATACGTTGATACTTCGACAACTATAATAGAGACGTTATCGCGGGAACAGTCGATTATCGAGAAGACTGTGAGATATTTTGTCATTAGCGAACGCCTCGGCTACGTAAAGACGATAAGGTAAATAAATTACATTTATGTTACGTTGGGGCAAAAGTGGTCAATATAGCGATCCGATTAAAAATAGAAAAATCGCGAAAACAACGTCAGTAAATTTTCTTCACTTTTTCCCGACTACATGTTTTTGTCTATTGAAAAAACAGAGGAAGAAAAAGGGATAATTCGTGTAATCTTACCTCGTAATATGTAATTCTGATAATTCTGATCGGCCTCATTGCCGACCTTGATGAGACACGCCAATCCGTCATTTTGGACAAATTCGTGTACGAGATCTTTGTCCTCCTGGAAAATAAAAGTCAAAGTAAGATACATCTACGAGTATTAATGAAAGTTTCGTTGGTTGTGATAGAATTTCCATTAATGCGTCATCGATATGCATTCCGACTTCGATGAAACGTCAGACGAGAAATCCGATTGTACTGCGGGCGAAAAAAAAAAAAAAAAAAAGAGGGAGTGAGTGACGGGGAGGATATCGCAATCGGATCCGTCGCAGGAATGGAAAAGCTTTTCCAGAAAGCTTCAGAGACCGGAACTCCGAAGGCTGCAGCCGACTCAGCCCTTCAATTTGTCTCTGTATTTCCACGAATCTCTAAGCTCCGCGGATCAAATGGAATTAGTTATATCACCAGTCGAAAAATCACTCGCATCATAGAAAATTTACAAAGTTTGATTGAAATTTCTATCTCGCTATAACGGAAAATCGTTCTTTGTTCCAACTGCTCGAATGAATAATGAACGCGTGTATACTATATACGTATATATATATAAAAATGAATGATTAATAAAAAAAATAATTTGAAATATATATATTTCCATTTACTTTTTGTAGCTAACCGCGAATTCGGCAACAGCTCAGAAATAAAATCAGTTTTTGACTTTTAACTCCCTATAATTGTCTACGGACATAATAAAAAATATTGATTTGGTTTATTAAAAAAAATAAAATTTCATATCACAATATTAAAAATGCTGAAACTATAATATACCGTTGATAAAAAAAAAAAAAAAAAAAAGTTTCTCTATAGCGTTTAATTTTCCGTCCGTTAATCCGAAGAGAATTCATAAAGAGTCTGAATCGTTATATCCAAGATAAAATCCGCGAGTTAATTCACGATAGACTTGTTCATTTAAACCGAACAAAGATGATAATATAAGAAAATTGTGTGTGGAATAAAAGTAGAGCACGAATATAACGTCTGCTACAGCTGCGGGCTATATCAGCGGCCGAAGTAAACGAGAGAGAAGGAAAAGAAAGGTACAAGGAATGAAAGAAAGAAAGAAAAGCGCGAAAGAGTCGGGCGTAGGAGGGGGCCGACGAGATCCCGTGCGGCTGCATTCCCTCGCAAATATTTACTCGGGCTGGTAGTTGGAAGCCGCAAGTAAGAGAACGAGAGAGCGAGAGAAAGAAAGTCGAAGAGTCGAAAAGACGATGAGAGAAGGAGTCTCGCGTTTAAAAATAGCCTGGTGCGCGCGGCCTGCCGCTAAAACCCACCTGAAAGATCTGCTTGAGGGAGAAGAGGGCCCGTCGCAGCTCGCGGCCCTCGCTGTTCAGCAATTTTTCTGCAACAGACAAGCAACACGCAACCATTTATTATAATAATAATGCGCGCGCGGCGGGCCCCGTGAGTATTGTTACTCAGAAGAGCCAAAGGGATTCTCTCGCGGACGCGCGGCGGTCTCAACTCGAAGCTCGGTACACGAACATATATACAATTTATAATGTATATGAATGTGTATACAATTCAACCCAACGAAGCCGAACTCAGTTGCCCATTATTATCTATGTATAGCGCGTCTCACTCACACGAGAATATAATACTCATAGAATGTGTTTGTACCGCTATAGTAATATAGTATACAGAGGTGTGTGTGGCAAACAATGTGGCGCTTATACGCCTCCTCCGAGAAGAGAGTCTCGATGTACCAGTCGTGCGGATCCTCTTGGCCCCGGATCCTCCTCGGCAGACCCTGACTTTATTAAAAGGAAAAGCTCAGTCAAGTCTCCTCCTTGGGCTCCCACCCACCCCCTCCCCATCGCCAATCTCCACTGTCTACGGCTAATTCGTTATAAATTGCCATAGGGAACGATCTCGCGGTATACTCGCTGCACTAACCCTTTCTCTACGTTTCGCTAGCGAACATTCAACGGTATCGCGATTAAATTTTTTTTTCGTCTTTTTTTCTCGTACAACTCAATCAGCCGACATATCTTCGAGTAAATGAGACGATATAATTTGAACGAATAATAATAAAATATGAGAACCACGTGGGGATCTATGACGTAGAAGAATTCACATTCACCGCGACGAATCGGCAATTTCTTTGCAGAGAAAGTAAAACTATCCAGAGGGGTCTTCGAGACTATATGCAGATCGTACGCCTGGTCTCGCGGCGCATAACCGGCGACTATCACGCAATCTTTGAATGCATAATGCAGTTCAGGGTGCTTGAGAATTCGAGGGAAGAGGAGAAGCGAAGGAGAGACCGGAGGATGCAGGGTGGAAAGATACGCGCGTATACGAGCGACGACGAGGATGATAAAAGGAAGAGCAAGAGATAGATGTGTGCGCGGTGTACAAGTCAGGCCAGCGGAAGGTAATTAGGAACTCGCTGCAGGCGATAGGCCGAATCAGAAGAAGAGGAAGGGAAATAAGAAGAAAAAAGTCAATGTGGAAAAGGAGGAGAAGTTGCTCCCGCGAGATGGGCCTTATGCTTCTAAGAATAGCGGTTCCAAGGCCCTCGGGCGCACCGGCCCTTGGCCCCTCGGTTCGTCTCACCCACGCCAAAAATATCCGTAATTATCGTCATCGTTCGACTTCAAAACTATTAAGGTTTAACGGTACCGCCAGCCAATTCTGTACGCGTACATAATTTACGAAACGGAAAAAAAAAAGAAAAAAAAAATGGCGAATAAAAGAAGATACATGATAAATCGGGATGACGCGTCTCTCGCGGAACTGAGAGGTGCGTCGAAAGGATGCGATTAACAAAAAAAAAAATTCATTTAATCCGTCGTCGCCGCGGATGAAAACAAATAAATAATTGACGGGTGCAAAAGTAATGCGTGTGCGAGAGTGCTGATTCCGCGTCGTCGTGCTACTCGTGTGAAATGTGATTCCGCCCGTCGCGTGATGCAGCTACCGGAGGATCGCCTCCTCTGCTCGCTTCACCCCACGTGCTGCTTCGTATACACTACTTTGCTGCTCTCGCGTTTTATTCGATTCACCGCCAGCGAAGCAGCGTGTGAAGCTCACCTAGCGGAATGTTTACACGATTAAACGAATTGCAGGTTTTCTCCTTTATTGTATGGAATTGTCATGCGGTTGTATCTCTATGCAGCTATGTGTGATGCGCGATTAAATAGAAACTACTCAGGCGGCGCGCTTGAGTCGAAACGAGAAAAAAAAAATATTTTAAATTTAAGTTTTCTGTGACTGTGAATTATTCATGATGTGCGGGACTCGAGCTGAGATTCCTGACGAATTCATATTTATCGCAACGAAATACATGGAAATACATTATAAAAAACTTCTTTGGTTAAATTTTTTCAACATTTTTTATTTTTTCATTTTTAAGAAATATTAATTTTTTTTTTCATTTTTCTTTAGAAACGCTTTAATGTTTCACGGAAAATGGCACGAAAAAAGTGAAGAAATAAAAATGATTGCCAATGATTATCATCTTTAAAATATTTCAATAAACACGAAAACCGTTCCTGCAGCTAATATTATACATAAAAAAAAATTGGCATTGGAGAAAAAAAAAGGAATAGCCGAAACTCCCGTAATCGCGGTGTTACGTTTAAAAGCAATTCGCCTCAATGCAGTCTTCGTTTGGGTAGCGGTAGCTGGGCGTCAGGGAGGAGCAGGAAGTACGCGTATAGACAGGAATAAACACTGCAGCGGGTGAGAAGGGGTCGGAGGCGTACCACAGGGAACGAGCGCGCGAGACTGGAACCGTTAAAATATGTAAAACGCCCGGGCCTCTCGGACCTTCACCCTTTATCGTCCTTTTTTTTTCTACTTTTGGACCTTGGAGTTCGCGCATCTTCCAGTCCCTCTTGGGTACGGGACTGCGGCCGCAGCGGTTCAACGAACGGGAACGGCCGACAGGTGAATCGCGCGGCCCAAGCACCGTTTCCGATCGATCGTGACTTTTTATTTTTCGATATACACCTTCGTCGATCGCTATTAAACTTTGAATATCATCGCGTTCGTCCCTTCAATCGATTAAACGAGATGACGAGATGCCCTTTTTTGCATTTTCCACGATATCTTTTTTTTTTTAAAGCCATTCAAATAACTTGCCTATGAATATTATCCGATAAAGTTTCCATTTTCTTTTTTTTTTTTTTTTTTTTTTAAGAAGAAAAGAGAGCAATGTACGACGAAGCATGTCTCGCGTATCCCCGTCTGAAATTGCGCTTTACAAGTCGTTATTGACAACTAACCCGGCAAGCGTATCTATGAGTGTCAAGAATTCGCGCGAAGCAGCCTACACGCGTAAAGCATGTATGCCGATAACCACCACTTTTGTACCTCGTATAATCCATCTCGAGTGCGGGACGGCGACACAATGCGTCGTCGACTGGTACATCCGTTGAGGAGACGATCTATAGAGATTCCCCGGGACAATAATACAATACAATTGAATGACCGTACTTACCGATTATGGTATGGACTCTCACGGATAGCTGAGTCCTCAGAACGATGGAGTTTTTTCGGCTGTAACAGAAAAAATACGAAGACGACACTCGTGAGTACGAGATGCATTGTGAAATCTAAAGAAGGAAAGATATCAATGGCGAAACTTTATGGGTGTAAGAATACCATCCGTAAGTGTCTCAGACGAAGTACGGAGATTAAAGGCAGACGTACGAGGTCGTTGAAACGGTAACGCGACTTGTAACGATTATGTTTTACCGGCTGATTCTTCATTCTACCGACGCTGATTAATTACAATAGGGAATTAATCCCGTTTGGTCGGTAGCTTCGCGTCTGCCGTAATTGCTTAATTAATTAATCATGTTGAGGGATAGTCCACGAAAATTGGGTTAAAGTGTCTTGCGTAGAGTCAAGTATGCGCGTATGCTTCGAGAAGTGTCCGTATATACGCGAGAAGCTGCTAATCATTCGTGTGTGTGTCGCGCGCGAAAAGCCTCGCGGGCAACGCACGCGGTCGGGTGCCCTCGCAATTCTGGCCTCGACCGCCAGACTGAACTTCAAACAGAGGTTCGTACCTCTCGCTGCGAACCTTCCCACGCGATTCTCCGACGGCATGAGAAACCCGTTGACGAACGAGACAATGGAACTGAGAGAGAGGGCAAAAAATGAAGTGACGGCGAGTGGAATGGTACAGCCCGGGAGGCAGGACGGCGCGGGTGGAGGAGAAGGGTGGCTATGGCCTCCTCGTTCTCCGCGTTAATAATATTTCCGCTCGTAAATGAGCAGCCAGGAGGGAGTCCGCATTCAGGCCACGTCGAGAATCGTTTGCTCCGTTCCCTTCGGTTCGCGCTCCCTTCTCACTCGGACGCTATCGCGTCTCGGTCACTAGTTCGTAGTTCCTTAACCACGGATGCAACAGAGAATCCGTGACTTTCCCACGAAACCCTTTCTACATATCCGTTCTGGCATCGACTCAAGTATTCGTGAAGGGTGCCGAGCGAAAAACAGCTTTGATTCCCGTGAGAGGACTTCACTGCCATAGTTTCTTGGGATCTTACAAAGTCTTCTAGTCGCTAATCGCGATCGGTCTAATTTTTTTTTTTTTTTTTTTTTTTTTTTAATAAAATTATAAAGTAACACTTGGTGTCTGTACTGAAAAAAATAATACGATGAGAGACAATTTTCTGTTCCAAAGTCATTTTCCCAACAAATAATTATTTCCTCGACCTGAGGATTTTTTTTTTTTTTTTTTTTTTTTTTTTTTTTTTTTTTTTTTTTCCAGTGCTGAAGAGATGAAAGACATGTATGAGAGATCTCTGCCGCGTCCAAGTTCAATGACGCGATTGGTATATTTTATGGAGTGGATCGTTCGTTGACCGACGCGCAGTCTCTCGCAAATCTCAGGCCAGACTCGCTTGCGCCAGCAACTATTGCAAAATCATTGCATTGAATTCTGGTTTTCTACCGCGGAGAGTACACACGAAGGACTGGGTCGCGACACTTGAGAAACGAGTGTGCAGATACAAGAAGATTGAATTGCAGTTCGGTACGGTAAAGGCGGTGGTATGGCGGGGCCGCGCGCTTGCATAGTCAGCGAACGAGTTCCAAAGTTATATGCGAGAGCGGCATCCCAACTTTGTAGACGCCGACGAAAGGATTTCCAATCTCCTTTAATGGTGCATCAATCGTGATTGGTGCGTCGATCGGGGATGAATCCGATTGAAGCAAAACTTTTTCCAGTTCAGCGACAATCGCGAGAGAGTGGAGCTTTTCGACAATCGTTATCTACGTTGCGGTAAATTTTTCGTGTCGCAGTGAATGGTAATAAAATGGTAATTCAACGCTGATAGACACACGATTTTCATTTAATACGGTTTAGATATTGTCTTCGCATTACGCGCGGCTTCCGTGTCGAGTAAAAATCGATTAAAGTCGCGAAATGAATATGACACGGAAACGTCGTTACCGATGCGGCTTCGCAATCCGAGTCAAAAGTCCGAGCGTCAGAAAATAATCGAATCATATTATTTCCCGGTGCAAACGAACTTTCGCGTAGACTAAACAAAAATATTCTCGATGATGGATGAACATTCTTGAGACAAGATAAATGCCAATTTTTCGAATGACTTTGTCGAACAGGAAATCATATTTTAGGTTATCATCGGGAGAAGCATCTGTGGCCTAAGAATCCATTTATTGACTCCAATTAATTTAAAAAAATTGCTTTACAAGACAGCTATATAGTTTTTTCATTGCTGTGCATAACGTCTTTCGCAATCGGAGAGTTCTGAAATATACAAAAGAAAAAGGAAAGTGGTAATTCGCGTCTGGATTATCATGTTCGGTTCGTTTGTGTTACAAAAGTGTGACTCGTATGACCCTTTTCCCTCTTTCCATCGAAGAAAATGCTGTTACGCTATAGCGAGGCGTCGAGGGAATGAAATCAAGCGACAAACATTGTTGTCCCTCTTACGGTTCACTGAACATTCGGTACGCCGTACTCAACAACAAGGGCTTATTGGCCCCGAGAGTAAAGCAGAAAAGAAGGAGGAAGGAAGCGAGAGCTTTGACGACTCGCTCGAGAATTCTACAGAGCACGCGGCGCTTCTCTCGCTCTCATTTGGTTCTCTCTATCTGCTTCTAAGGCTCTCAGCACTCTTGCCGCTCGGTGGTCGTGCTTTACTTCTTTTCTTTTTTGTACATTTTTTTTTTCTTTTTTTCTTTTTCTTTATTCATTATCGTCGAGCTTCGCCGACTCTTGTGCACTCTTCGCTACCCATTTCGCCTTTTTCGTTTAAAGTCGCGCAGAGAGGCGCGAGACAAAAATTGTGCTCTCGCGCGACACTCTCGCAAACTGCCGCTAAGCGATTTCGATAAATTTTTGCCAGAGGCAATAAAACAGCGAGTGTTCTATGGCTACTAAACAGCTTATATGTTTGGCGTGTGAAGTGTATCGAAGCAAAAGGGATCCGATCCTCTATATCCCTGAAAGTCAGCTGAGGTAATCCAGAATTGCATAAGACCTCTAATACTGGTAATAATAAAGTATTTCGTTGGCTTACACCTCCATGCACTGGATTTTGCTTTGTGGAAGACGAGAATAAGGTTGCGAGTACAGTTGCCAAAAATCTCTGTCGACATTCGATGTTGTATTTATTTTCCACGCAACCGAAATGCGAACGAAGCGTGTCTATCGCAATAATAGTTTATACACACGGAGTATTACGAGAAACGTTTGTAAAATTCACGTGACAAACGCGAAACGATGAAAGATCGCGTGTTGAAATAGAAACAGTCGGTTGTAGCTGATAACCAATGTTGCCGGCTCTCCGCAACTCCGTTTCGTTAACAAGTTTCGTGCTCTATCATCGCAAATGCGAGATTCAGAGATGCGCGAAACGCTCGCGCGTTACTGTCGGAGATACAGAGTTAACAAATCGTAATTCGCTGCTGTGCGCCAAAGCACAACGATATTGCGCAAACTTGCCGCGAGAGAGATCCTCGCGAGAGTTTTGCCCGGAACACGAGGTCAAACCTTTGTTTCTCCGACGGTTCATAAATCAATTGAAGAATCAACTACCGCAATTATGAGTTTGAGCGTTTCAATGGAAGCGACCCGGTGCACTTGGCACCGTTTGTTCGCGAAGCACATTCGAATGAGTATATATAAAGCTCGCGCGATGCTCGATATCGCTGCTCGTGAAAATGAAACCCTCGCGATCTAATGGTACGAGATGCAAGTGCGATCATTAAAAAGGACACATTAATAGTCGCCGAAAAGTCGTGGTATAGAAGAGATCTTAGCAATGATTCAATAAACCCAATGGTCTGTGGAACGCCCTTGATGCTTCGCCAACGAGTCAGGGTCAGCGATCGAATCAGCAACATTTCGAAATTTGCAAGAACTGCTGCAAGGTTCAACGTATGATGCATCTTACGCGAGAGAAAGTTCATTTGTTTCGAATCTCCGCTATGTAGCCAAATCTTTCGATTCTTTAATACGTATCCTACTAATTAAAGAATCGAAAGAATTTCGAAACACCAAACTTACAATTCCTCGAGTGATATTCAAAAGGAGCGCCAAATGGGTGCGATATGCAACAGGTGTTTCGAAACACCGGTTCGACTGCTCCGAATTCCGCGCATCATTTGTGCGCCCGTCTCTCTCTACGAGCTTTATAAATAAATAAGAATAATCAAAATTGGGGTAATCGAAGGAGCAAATAATTACCAGAATGGCGGCATAGTGATGGTTCTCCAACCACATGACCCCGAATTATCCAGCGGGCCGATTCGATGATTAACTCACTGTATATTATCCAAATAACTCGACTCTCGACTCGACGAGACAATCAATCGGTCTACCGTCGTCGATATATTTTTTAATTATTTTTAATCAAACACCATTTACTTTTCTCGACGGATCGCAAATTACGTTAGGTAATAACGAAGCTCTTCGGTTAGCCCTGGTAAATGAGAAGAGAGCCGTTTCACGCGCACTCGTCGAACAAGAGACTCGGTAGAGTCGAGACCTAAGCAGCGACTGACTCGTCCTCGTCCACTCGGCGCGGGTCTCGATGGCTTCTTGTCGGCGCGACGAGAGTCCCGCGGTCCCCTCGGTACAATAGAAACGGGTGGGAGATCAAAACGCTGACTACACACACTCGACGATATACCTCTTCTCCGTTCCTACGTATATTATAACGTCCTACCGGGGAAGACGCAGTGAAAGGGGTTATATACACTTATGAAGAAGTACGAGGAGAAAGAACGCACACTTGGAAGTACCGTCGAACGAAGGGAGCCCACTTGTTCCAAACATTCGCGTATACACGCACGTAATACTTGACGTTCTATGGTTAAGTGCACCACTGGCTATGTTGGTTCGCTCGTCGCAGATATTACATACACGTTGTTACGACGATGCGCTATGTACGGATGTGTGTAGATGCATATAGTCGACGTACAAAAGTAGATATATAGGTATATATAGTACAGTATATAAATATATATGTACACATATATATACCCTATAGTCCGGGGATTTCACAGCAGCGTGTTTCATTATCTCAAGGTAGAAACAACCGCACGAGGCCCCGGCGCTATACACGCTTCGTAGCAACCGAGTAGATATGTTTGCTCGTCGCAATATGTTTCACAATTGTACGTACGTTGCATGCCTGGACGGCCTCCCACGCTTCGGCGCACCCTCTACGCCGTACCTTCGTGTCCGGGGTGTAATACGTAAATTTTACGGGACAATGAGTCGGTTAGCATGCGGACCACTGACCGATTTGCTAATCTAGATTTTGCACCCAACATGCAAATGACACGGAGTTTCGCGTTGCTAACGGGGAATCCAACCTGACAATTTGTACGGAAATTTAATGCAATCGTTTTTTTAGCCCCTTTGACTCAAGTAGGACGCTTTTTTTTCGAGATTATTGATCGCGATGTTTTTTTTTTTTTTTTTTCACGATTGCGGTTTTCTCAAGAAAAAATTAAAAAGGGGAGAATAAATATTATTGAGGGAACTTCGAAGGTATAATCGGTTTTTGTAACGAGTAATTCGTGCGTTGTGCGCTCGGTTGTCCGTCTAAATGCGAAGAATTTTACAAGCAAGCGCCCGATGGTAAGATCCTGCTGCATATACAAGGTGGACGATGCGGATAATGGATCTCGTTAATCTTCGGTTGTTAGCCAAGAAGATACGTATCTCGCGGGGGTTTCTGTTGCAGACGGATGATTCGCCGTCTCGGCGTCTCGTGCGGTAACCACCGTCCGGCTCTTTCTACGTATACCCTACGTCTACCCCTATCTTACAACGAGACTAACGAGAAGAAGACGAAGGCTCGGCTAAGAGACGCGCCAGCGGTGTGTAGTCAATGGTTGAGAGTTACCAAAAAGGACGATGGAAAAGAAAGGGGGAAAACTATACGTACGGCAGGAAAGCCTCACAGGGTTTATATCGGTGTGGATCCAAAGTCTAACGATTATAAATGACGGGCTGGCAAACTCCATCGCGAGCTGCTCCTGGAAGTCAGCTTCGAAGGAACTTGGTTACTCCTTATCTTTTCTACGGCTTCGTCTTTCTCTCCCTCTCGCTTTTCACGAGCTTTGCCCGCTCATCCCCACAGGAATTATCCACGAATCCCAGAGAAAAGTCTCGCGCGCCTGATTCCCGCTGATTATAGTCGGCTTTAAGATATCCCACGAACCATTGTCTGTCTTTACGTCTTAGCGTTTTTTTTCTTTTTTTTTTTTTTCGTTTTACTTCGATATGCAAAAAAAAACGATTATTAGATCAAGAAAGTAATACAAAAATTGGTAAGGATAAAAGTGCCCGGGATATTGGACTATAACGAAGATCAAGTATCGCGGTTCCTTCCGCGAAAATCCACTATTCGCTCAGACGATTTATGGACTCCTGGGGGTGATCAGAATCTCATTAAGCCGGAACGACGAGCGTTCATCGACGAATAATGCTCTCCGAGATCCCTTTGGATCCGGCGATCTAACGAGTATCATCGGAGTCTATTTTTCGATATGTAGTCGAATGGCAAGGAAAAAAAAAAAAGAAAAAAAAAAAAAAAAAAAAAGAAGCAGTCTGTCGACGGAGCGAATATTCATTGGGGAGTCTTGAGTACGTTTGTACCTTGCGGCTTCTTCGTATCGGCGACGGTAAGTTGTATACGTGCCTCGGGTTCTAGTAGACTCGATTTCATCGCGAGCTCGTTCCCTTCGTTCTCTCACGAGCATTCCCAGGCGTTCCTGAGGCTACGTCGCTGTACGTCGAGTTATTCTTGGCTCGCGACCGAATACACATACTCCGACGCATAGACACAACTGCCGCGCTTGTCCCTGTTACGTCCTTCCTTCCGGCCGAAAACTATCTCATTATCTCATCAACGCCACTGCAGGGGCCAAAAACATTCTCTTCTCTATCAGCACCTTTCCCAACTCGATACAAAATTCAATTACCCTTTTCCTCGTTCGCTGACTGCTTCCACAGTACCGTAGAAAAGAAAAGAAACGAAAAAATAGCTCAATTTTCATGGAATCAAGTTTAACCTGACTAAACAACGAGAATCCGAAAATAGAAACTATCGAAATTCAATATTTACCGACCAAGCGTTGCCGAGTGTCCGCTTAGCCTACTTTCGATGCAATATACCGTGATGAAGTCAGGAAGGGGAGCTTAGCACGAACGAGAAACATAATGACTCTAAGAGAAGCCGATTGGTGAAGTTTTCCGGTGTTGATGTCGATGCTAAAATAGTTTCGATGTTACGCATCGGGAGCGGCGCGGGCGTCGAGTTATATCTCCCGATTGTATACACTCTGCCGCGCCAGCTGGATCCTTAGAGGTACAGAGGTGTTTGCGAGAGACGGCAAGTTCCAGAAGGTCGGTCGATAGATAGTTCGTAAGACAATACTCTTCCGGTTCAAGGTTGAAGTTCCGTACATGTTAGTTCACGTCCGGTCGTTAATGGAATATGTCTCATCGTTTGAAAGGAGAAATGAGTGAACCAACGTCGCGCCAACGCGGCGTCCGCGGCACATGCACCCGCGGTGATAATTTTTTTTTCTACTCGTCTGCTCGTGCGGATGTTATCTGTTTCTGTACAATGAGACTTAAACAGACGTCTGATTACAAACAAACGCGAATCACTGAATTATCCACGAGTTCTCCGCAATGGATAACCAGTTTGCGCGGCGTGCATAAGCGGATACTTAAAGGCCCTCAGTTATACATCGGTATCTTTCTCTCGTGAATGAAACGTGACCGAGTATCGTGCAGAAGCCTCCACGTACAAGTCTAATAAGTTTTTCAAAGGAAGAATAAAGGAGCGGAGAAGTTGCCGGGAATTTCATACGCGAGAGTCCTCTTTATACTTATCTCTACTGCACGGACTCTTGACGCACCGTCGCGTGATCTGCGTACAAAAGTCCCGCGGAACCGACGTGTGTCCCCGCGAGCCTTTCACCGAAAACTTCGAGGGGGCCGAAGGAGAGGAGAACCCTTTTCGATCGGTCCTCAGTGAATTCGTAGTCGACACGCGCCTCTCACCTTATACCAAGTCGATTTTTATTTTTTTTTCCTTTCTTTCTTTCATTTTATCCTCGTGCGCCCTCCTCTTGCACTCTCTCCCTTGCGGACTTGAATTCTATATATAAACGCGATTCTTTTTCGATAAAGATTCGACGACAACGACCGCTCCAAAAAGCTTTGGAAGTGAGACCAGCCGAGCGATGCGGTAGCTCTCGCGATAGAATGAGGAAAAGGGTCTCCACACGTTTTCTCGTTTTCCAGATGGAGAGTGGGCTCCGTTATCTCAGGGCTTCCACTGGCCCGCGCCTCAACGGTCCTTGCAAGGGCACTGCGATCTTTTTTGCTCCCGCCGCGGAGGCAAGCGAGCGAGATATCGACGATGCGACAACCCGTACGAAACCAATTCTTCACGGAATCCGAAAATCTATGTACCTGTTACATGCATTCGTACTAAGCTCGAGTGGGTATAAATAAAAAGAAAAAACGAAGGAATTTTCGAGTGATTTTCGTCGCGTTTCGACATCGAACTCCAAATCTATAGCTACCGATCTCCGTAGATGTGGAAATTATAAAATATCACGAATGCGGACAGACGTATCGATACGACGGATGATCGAGCGGGTGTACGTATAACGACTGGAGGTGCATTACTCTAGTCGGAAGCGTCGATGAGACGTCGAAGGTATCAATGAAGAGCGCGAAGTTCGGGAGACGAGACGGGAAAGAGGATTTCTCGTGAGGGAGAAGGGCACGTTGAGATCTGACAAATTTAATAGCCATCTCACGAAGTGAGTAAGACGGACCGATTCGACGGGAGGATTTGCAAGAAGCGCGACGGCCTGGGAGTCGCGTTCGCGGAGGCTCACCGGTGAACGAACGAAGGGTGGCAAAAGTACATCAGATGGAAGTATAGTAAGTACTGTACGCAGAGCGAAGAAGGGAAGCGAAGGGGGTACAAGAGGCGGAAAGGTTCGTCGCGCCGCGAGGGAGTGCGAAAGAAGGAGCTCCGCGGGCGAGAGCGGGAAGTCGTAAAGCGACTTCGTTAAAGCGATTCGTGCGGCTCGGTCGTTTCTCTGCTGGCGGCAGAGTCGTCGGCAACGGCGGCAACGACAGCATGGACCCCTTGAGCGTTCGCAATGCCAGCAGCACGCTCTCTTATTTCTCTCTCCGTCAGCAATAGTCAGGAATAACAAGTCAAAAGAAAGCCGACCGATGATCTTTCGTAAAACCACTAAACTATCTACACCCACTGCTATATAAATCCATCGTAGTTATTTTCGACTGCAAGAACGATTTCTTTCTTAAACTCAAACGATTCTCGTGTCGTGTGAACAACATCGCAACGTAAAACGATCATTGACGAGTACTAAAAACGTTTTCGGTAAAGAAGCATATAGTGCAAAAGCCGCTTGAAAAATCGAGGACAGAACGAAAGGAAAGCAATGTGTATTAAAAATTTCGGTACAACTCGATAAAACCGGACTTTAGAGGCGGTTTTAAAAGCCGGCGTTATCCACGAAGATTGTTGAGAGCATCGCCGATGTATAGACGCGGGTAAGTCGTTGGTATATGCCGCGACGACTTTTTCTCGTCGAGAGGAGAGGGATCCGTCAATCTCGGCATGCCGCTCGGTCTATTCTCCCAATGAAGAAATACCGGATTTTCGACTTTCCGCTACTTTTTTTTTTCTTTCTTTTCGTATTTGTCGCTACAATGTGACTCTTTCCTTAATTCGGTAAACGGGAATGACGCGGCGTAGCGCAACAATGATTGCTTTACTTTTCTCGAAATACCCTCAAGTGGTATCGTATATATTATCCACAGGATACAACAACAACAACAACAATACCTGCATATACGACAAAAGTCTTGACCGCAGTGCGGGAATATCGTTGCAGAGCGCGGTGGCTGGAAGCGCAGGCCAATCATGTCGTGCAGAGAGGTGCCCGAGAGCCGATGTAACGGAGAGATGGGATTCTCGAGGATCGATTACGCACTGCCGGGGCTGCTGCCGCTGCCACTGCTGCTGCTCCGTGTGTTAGCCACGCGCGAGAACACACTGACCTCCTTACATCCGCTACTTCGCTCTCTCGAGTTAACCTCCTCCCCCTCCGCTCCGCAAAAATTCACAAATAATTATAATCGATTCCAATTCGGATAGACGTTGAAGGACGCGAAGCAAATTTATACTTCAAACGGCGCACGAACGCATAACGAACAGAGTCACGCATGCATGCGAGTCACGAATGGTCGAGCAGCACCCTGGGCTCGAGTACAGAACTGTTTTTGAGTCTCGATATATATTCTCGTGGTAGTTTCCCGAAGAACGAACGGAACGTAGATGCGGGCGTGAACGGTACTCGACCTGCTTCCTCTGCACCGAGTGCAACGCCGAGAACGACTGAATGATGGACAAGAGTCCAGTGGCGGGAGCCGCGGTAACCAAGAGGTTGCATCTCTCCTCTGTATACCCGGGATTATTTCTTTCTCTTTTTCCTGCTCCTCGACTGTGTGTCCCATCGCTTCGACTGGCTACTCTTGATTGCCAACAAGTATTCAGGTGAGTGTCCCACTTCCAGGGGACGAGTTGCTGCCGTTGCTGCTTGCTATCCATCGCCATCGCCAGTGCGGCGAGACACTCGACGCAACAGCGGTGGATGGCTCTTCCAGCATCGGGATCTCTCTGGCTAAGTCGAAACGCTCCTGGACGAGTCTCTGCGAGAGACACGAGACGGCAATTTGTAACTTCCGGCCTTAAACGTCGCGACCCAACGGAAAAGAAACAAACGCGAAGCGTGTTCGCGGAGACGGAAGAAAACGTCGCGATACAAAGGAGCATTTCGATATGTAGCGCAACCTGAATTCAAAGATGTCACTCCTGTTCTATCCTTTTATAGCAAATCGAACATACGATGGCTCTTTGTCGAAAGGGGGTTTTTGTTTTTCGCTACGATTCGACAACGAATTATTAACGCGTCATCGCTGAGCTGAAAGAACTCGTATCCTAGCGATTCTACGTGGTGGTCTTATTGTAGAGATTGGACGCAGATTGCGGTAGAGCACTGTGCAAATGTATATCCACGGTCGTTCGCCATGCGTGGAACTAAGTCGTTTGCGGTACTGACCTAATAGCTTGAAGTGGGTGCAGACGCAGATCAGAGATCGTGCGTTTCTGTACACTCGGCAAAGCCGGCAGAGGGAGAGAGCGCCAGTGAGTACTTACATACAAACGCGCGACTGCGAGGGCGTATCGTAATCAACGAGGCGACAGACCGAGAAGATGGCTTTCAGCGTGGGAACACGCGCCGGGAGGTCAGTGACTAGGCGCGACTCTCGTAGAGCCATAAGAGACGCGTGTGATTCCTCTCTCTGCTCTTTTATTCTCCTCTCTCGAAACAGCTAAGCTAGCGTAACCGGCGAAGATGCGAGAGGACTCCGAGAGGATTCCTCCGTCGAGCACCTCCCAACTCGACGAGTGAGTCTCTTCTCCGGGTCGAGAGAGAGGTCTCGGTTATACCAGGATCCACCGTTAAATTTCTTCAGAGACGCTGTAGGTATACATATACGACACGTAGCGTGTGTTTGTTGCTCTGGCGTGAGGTCGTTTACCGTGAACCGGAAGTACACTGACGTTCACCACCCGTCGTGCTCCGTTTCGCTTTTCACCCCCGCGCATACGTCTCTGTATACCCGCAACGACTTTTTCGACTTCATGTTTATCCTTCGGTACTATCACGAGATTCGCTCTGCCTTTCAACCTTTTTCGCAACGTACAGCTAGGAGTTGTTGATTTTTTCATGCGCTCGAGGTACCGCTCGGTTGGATCTTGTACCTCACCAATGGGACCGTTACACCAAGCCACTTTTCTCCGTATAAGTATACGCCATAATATAGTTATCCGCGCGAGAGAGCTCCAGATACTTGGCGGACGACGGGCGGCGTGCGGTTACAGCGCTTTTACCCGGTGCGCGAACGCGGAGAGTGCACGCGCGACCGGCATCGTAATTCACCAATGTACGCGCGCAGACAGCCTCTCTTTCTCTCTTCCACCCTCCCTTTACCTTCTCTACTCTGTACGCTCGAGTCGGGAGAGCTTCGTACGGAACAACGGTCGGTCCCTCGGCTCTTAGACGGAAATCAGGAAAGCCCCGCGCGGGCATATCGATTACGTTCATCGCGCTATCTTACTCTCGTGGGGTATACATATATATATGTATATACACCGGTCTTCTTTCTACCGTGTATAACGCTCAACCGAGACTCCCTCGGCGGAACAGAGAGAAACGAGACTCTCGATCGCGAGCTGAGATTCCGACACAATGTTATCGGTTCTCCGCTCTCCTCGGGAACGTTTTACATTCGCAAGACTCGCGCACACTTGGGCAATAATACCAACGTCGCGAGGTATAGGTACCCCCTATACACTCCTTTACCTATATCCTCAATAAACTTCGAATGACGATTGCCCTTGGCGAAGATATTAGCCTTACATTGTATAGTTATGTACTTGAATAATAACATATATTATTACCGAAAATTATACTTGTGCTATTATTGTTGGTAAATTTTTTTTTTACCGGTTTCGAAAGAAATAAACACCGCGCAGGTCCCATACTACAGTGAGGGTTTCTAAATTGCTTAATTATACTGGATTCTTGGTATTATCTGCGAAATAATAAATCCACAAAGCTGTGAACCTGAAAGATGTTGATTCCAGCATAGAAGCGAGAAAAGCAACGGCTCCTCGACAACTTCGTTGAAATTAACTTCATACCGTCTAACAGTACGTCGGTCGTGAGATGAAGTCACATATTTTCGCTTCAAAACACTGCCATCAAACCTTTTAATTTGCCATTTCTCTGTCTTTTCTCCGAGTAACCAAAAAGGATAGAGTAGATTCTCCAGTTGTAGCGCTAATGTACGTTGTGTGACGATTTTCACTCCAAATTACTCTCTTTTACTTTTAATTACATTTGATTCAGAGTTTCGTCTTTTCAAATACAGTGACCAAAAGTGGATCAAAGGTCGTTAAAACCGCTACTTCCGCCCCATTTTACAAACGTATCTTTTGGACTCCGAAAAGAGTTACAGATTAAAACCCCTCAAAGAAATCCCTAATGAAACTTCTGCATAGAACATAAGTAATTGGTTTCATTGTAAAATTCCCTTTTTCTCTATTCCACAATGCATCTACCAACAATAAAGGACTTAAGGGACTTTTTAATTAGCCGTATGATACTCGTTTATCGAATATTGCGTCTACACGGTTGAATACCGAGCCGAGTATCCGCGGTCATGTATGGCAGATACAACACGGGGTATCCTCGCCGAAGGATTACACACCCACGAGCGCAGCAGCAGCATCGCGTCGAGTGTGTGGATGACGCTGACTAACGCGTACCGGTATACCGCTGATACACTCTCAACTCTCAAGTACTATAGGGTATACCTGGGTTACAGAACGATCCGATGCTGCTGTTGGCTACGGGACTCGCGGGTAACGTTCATGAAAGGCTAATGAAGACGTGTCGTTCGTCCGTGTTCCCGGAATCCCTTCGCGACCGCCGTTGCAATGGCCGATGCGACTAGGCGCTCTCGAAGCTTAACGACGTACAGAGGGGTTTCGTTCGCGAAGAGCTGTACCGAGTAGTCCTTTTGGCAGGTTTAATTGCCGATTACCTCGAGCTGTTTCGATATCGATCGCCTCTTGCGGACGGAGAGTCCGATTGTACCTTCACCGCTATTGTATAGGTTGGTACAACGAGGCGTACAACGCCGCTACGATTTCGTCGTTGAATGTCAGCGTTTGCGAACTTTTAGTCCGTTTACTTTAACAAATAGTAAGAAGAAAATATACGCCGTGTAGGATGTGCGATATTTGTCCCAACCGTCTGAACGGTTTACCGAGGAAAAGAGACGTCCGCCTCTCGAAAGCTCGAATTGCGGAAAAAGAGCTTACGCCGTGAGGATCAGAGAGAGAGAAAAATAATAAATACATATATATACTATATAGGTACATCCGCGAATGGCATAAAAAGAGACTCACCGAAGAGCAGTATTTCATATATATATTTCTTTTTTCTTTCGTTTTTTTTTTATGTACTCGGAGTCGAGACGCTGCCGCGTCTCTTGATACGCGCTCGTGGAGTCACGAAGGCATGAAATTAAGAGATACGGAAGCAACGAGAGCGTCTGCCCGCTTCACTTTACTATAACACAAAATGGTTATATAAAAAGTCGTTCGACTTGACACACTTTACTATTCTATTTTCGGTATCATCTTTTTTATATATAACACACGAAAAGTAGAAATATTCAGTTTTGTACTGCGATCGTAAAATTTTTGTTGGTTAGGAATCGATGGTTATTTGTTAACTATCGAATGCCACTGTATGTCGCGGGATGTACGAATGAGATCTATTCGTATATCGGATTCGCAGAGTGAAGGATTATCGATTAGAAAGCAACCGGCACCCAGAGAAACTGGTGGGTAAAAAAAGCTTTGGTCCCCGAATACGCGCACCCGGCAGTGTGTATTCCGCTCGATCGTCGTCCCGAAGGCTTATTCACCGAGGGAACGCCGAACGCTATGCAAAGCTTCCGTCCGGAGCTTTTTCAAATCTCCTCTGGCAGCCTCGTCCGGCTCTCGCGGATCCATTTGCCGATGTTCAAAAGGATTTCGAACCAAGCGCGTCGAAACGAATTCTGTCGGCCGGCCCCGAGGCTTAACACTTTGCCAATGCTTCCGGATTCTCCGCGGGGATTCGAGGATTTCCCCCGGAGAACGCGTAACGTCGTATGACTACCATTCGACGTGATTATCTTTTTCCTTTGTCAAAATTTAATATGGCAAAACGTAATATATATTGAATACATTATAATGAGACTAAACGCGAAAAGCATTATTACGCCAACGCATTATTATTATCGGGCAACTGAAGCAGACGAGATTTTATTCGCTTTATCATAGACTTTAATTTTCATCATCCATTAGTAAAAGAGTTTATGTTATTTTAATTTATTAATTTTCTTCACTTTATTTTATCTTTCGAAATTATTTTCATCTCCGTTGTGAACGCCATTTTCTTTAATTCTTAGGGAGTTTCGATTGAATTTTTTTGGATGGGATTCGTTCGTCATTAACCCTTCTGGTACGTCGTGGCCAACTATGCAAAATGCTGGTTTCTTTTGCGTATAAAAATAATACACAAGTGCGTAAAATATTACTCTTTAAATCATTGAAAAAACGATATTTCAAGACCGCGACTGATTTTTTTTTAGAATTTTTCAACATTATGCCATATTAAATGGACCATTTCACGGTAATAATTAATAAAAAAAAAAAGAAGATAAAAAATGCCGGACGTCTATTCACGTCACTCGTACATGAGGAGTGATTCGACGAGCCGCCGAATTTCGCACAATTCTAAGAGACTTCGATAACACGCGTAAAATGCGTAGTTGTAAAACGTGAATTAATGGAGTGCTGTGTTGCTTCGCCCTAAATATGTAAACGGGTGTAAAATGGATTGTTTTAACACGGATTACGCACATCGCACCGAGCGCGTTATTCATTAACGTAAATTATGAAAATATTAATGATAGGGTTGCGTGAAACGTTACAAAGGTTCACACTTGTCACGGACAACGGGCGTTCAGTGCGTGTTTCAGTGGCAATTATACCGGAAGAACACGCGTACCGCATAATTTTAACACTCTATACAAAACATTCCGGTTTCTCGGCAATTTAATAATCGATACGGCGTTCTTATCCATAATTCTTAAAATCTACAAGTTTAATAGTCAATGTAATTATTCAGTTTTTCCACCGTATTATTTTCTCTCAACCTCGAGTGAACTAGATTTTGCCCCCTCGAGTAATTATGTACGTCGGAGAAAATCTCGCGACTAGAAACGCTAATTACCGAGTCGTTCGAAATTCAACAATTTCCCTGGAGAGTCCGGGCGATGTGTATACAAACAGTAAATGTCGGTCATTTGCGATCGAATCGAAACACGGGGAATGATGTGCGCGTGTATAACTCTACGAGACAGATACGACTTCCTACACGCGTGTCTATCGACGGAGCGTCTATTCCCATGGAAGTGTAAACTCGCATAGCGAACTCGCAGCGACAGATAGAATACAGTAATAGCCTCGGAGCGATCTCTCTTTCGTTTGATCGATAGAATGCAAAGATAAAAAAAAAAAAAAATTGAAAAAATACGCGACGGTATCGGGTGCTGCGCCTCGAAGGCAGAGAGTCAACACATCGGATGAGGATGACAAACGGAACGAAGTAAAGAAGAGAACCGGAATCGAATCGATGCCGGGAACCAATCGAGAATACAAATCAGACGAAATTCGCGGACAAGGACTTGTGTGCTTCGTCGACGATACGCGCGCACTCCGCCGTTGCATCTCGCGCCGCGGGGAGGTAAAGGTTCGAGGGCGATTGGGCCGCGAGAGCGTGCAGTACGTAGCATTCAAGCCGATGTAGCGTTGAGCTCTGCGGTCGAGCGACGCACCGTTGGTCGTTTATACCACCACGCGCGTGTATAACTAAAATACATCTATAGAACGCACGAAAAACCGGTTATGCAAAAGGCGAATCGCGACCCGGTGCACCTGTACCGGCGCTCGTACGTGGTCAGCGGCTATAAGGACGATATATACAACGCGCCACGAGAATCTCGTGGATCTTTCACATCTCCGTCCCTTCTCGCCACATTCGGCATCGACCGACTCATAATAATCCCCGTTCCACAATCAACTAACCAGTCCTTCCCGATACTTCTGACGCGCGTCCTCGCTCCTCAGATTCCCTCGGAATGTCTCGTGTTTTATTTATCATTCCCTTTTTCTCCTTTATTTACCTCGTGCGAAGGCTTACTTTTCATTCTCGACTAGTTTTTTTCACCATCCTCCCTTTACTCCTCGAATATACTTCCTCTGTCTTTGCTTCGCTCCATCGGGAACTTTCATCTCGCTAAGAAAAATACGGGCTCTTGACACACGTTTCGCCAAAACATCAGCGAAACGCTTTTTCGTCGATGTTCGCGCGCACGCTGCTCCGAAATAAAGTTCTCCGAGAAGCTATGCCGAAACGCGACCGGGGTGAAGTGCAGCGATTTAATACCGAAACTTATTTTCAATATACTACGATCATCCGAATCCGACATGGAAAAACCATGAAAAAACTGTGTTCCATATTCAACGCTCATATCCTATTTTCCAATCGAGCTGTGAGCACACAGACGAGAAAATCAGCCACCGGATGTATATAGTACAAAGAGTGGAGGATGATTCGCTCGAACCACCAAATCGGCAATCGATTTCTCGCAATTTTGCGATACCAGAAGGAGCAGCAGAGATGTACTCGTCTCTCTTTCTGTTTCTCTCACTCACCCTCGTTCGTACCGCCGCAACCGAGTCGTGCGCGCTGGATAACGACGAGGCATACCCCACCTTTTCGCCTCTCAATTCCGCGCGTCGCCGCCGATCCAATTAACTCTTCGTGCCTCCCGGCAACTACGAATCCTACCCCTCTCATTGCTCTCGGAGGAGACGGCCAAGAGATCCAGAGAAAACAAGAAGATCTCGTTAGTTCTCTCCTCGCGCTCGTACCAAAAAGACCCCGGCGACGTTTCTCCAAGGTGTGAGTTATGGCAAACGATAATTCGTCGACGACAATGTATGAGACTAAGCGTACAAATTCTTGGCACGCTGAGAAAATGTTAAATACCCCATGTTCACGAATCTACGAGACAAATCTTTCGTAACCTCAGCAATTACATGTTTGACTAAAAGTTCGTTGACGTCGCATATAATTGTACGTTTCCCTTTAATCGAATCGACGTAAGTCGAGCTAATAACACTTTCAACCTACGATTTCATTGCGTAACACAGTATTTTAACACGTAAAATAGATAAATCATAATTGGACGCGCGCGGTTCAATTTATTTGTGTATAAAAATCTCTACCGATAGCCAAGAAAAATAATATGAAAAAATATAAATCATAATTTCGTGGAAACATTTCCAAGGAGGTGAATGGATCGAATTTCTATAGAGAAACGCTGTGTGGAATATCCTCGACGGAAAAGTCTTTGGGTCTCGAATTCTGCTTTGAGAATTCTTCAACGGTTCGAGAAGAAGGAGAAGAAGAAAAGCACACCGGCAGTACACAGCAGCAGTCGATGGCCGGAAGCTTGTTTGCGGAAGTCTGCTTACTTTTATTGCCACTTGGTGTGTCGTCCCTGGAGAAAGAGAGAGACTGAGAAAGAGGATATGTACGTCGCCCTGACCCCGAACGAAGGAGCGAATTCGTTCGGTCTCTCGTCTTCTCTACAACCTTCACGAGCTCTGCTCCTATACACAACTTCTCCATACACACACAAGTCCATTCCCGCGGGTCTAGCGGCACCGTTGCTACTAGCAGTTTCGCCACCGACCTCTCCGGTTCTTTAGTCCTATATCCTCACCACACTTCCTTGCAGTCGGAGAGAAGAAACGTTGAAGAAACGAGCCGCGAGCAACTCGATCGTATTGACTTGGCACCTCGTAACATCAACGTTTCTTCTTCCCTACGTAAACCGTACGTCGATGTACTTTTTAATATTAATAAATACGCGCGTGCGAAATTCAGTCGCGGAAAGCCTTAACGTTGTGGGTACGTAAACTGCTTAAAAAAATCCTACTTTGCCGCTTAAAAGCCGATGTAATTAATTCATACGTGAGATTAGACTGCAATCTGATGAGGATAAGAGTAGCAAAACAACGAGTGCGTAAAATCGCTGAATTTTCACCGCGAAATAAAAGCAGAATATGAAAAGATCCCAACGTCACGAGGCAATGACTGTTTGGGTTTTCATGTACCCGCTATTTTGCCGAGAGTATCAGCGATTTATTCTTTATATCAAAAATAAAATTTCAACCCTCTTGTGGGGAACTCGTCGAAAGAAAACAGAGAAGAGGGAAAGGCGGATGTAAAACGAAGGAGAGTGGAAAAGATGAGAACATTTTCTGGCGCAGCTGCACCGAGAACTGTAACAGGCGTACGGCTTTTCGTGTCTAGTGCTCTCCTGTGGGATAACTCGCACCGGAGAGAAAGAAAAAGCGATAAAGATAGGATAAGAATGAAACGACGAGGGAGAGAGAGAGAGAGAGAGACAGAGACGAAGATTAAAAAAAAAAGAGTATACGCGAGGCAAACTTTTCTCCACCATCTTATTTTCAGCAGAGTCTTCTGCCGCCGTCGTTGCGCTCATCCCCGGCATCGCCACTCTTGTTGCTGCTGCCACCATTGCTGCGAAAGACTGCACCTCCCACTCCTTTGCCTTACTTGAGTTAACGCTTCGAGTGGATAGTCGTTAAGCGCTCTTTTTTCATAATCTTCCAAGTTTTCCGTTTTCACGCCAGAACAAAGTTTCAATCGTAGGAATTATTTAACATTCTTCTACATTCTCACATCGTTTTATTCTCTTTTTTTATTTTTTTTTATTTTTTTTTTTATTCCGTTGTCACCGTCCGCAGTCGAATAATTAACGAGACCAGTCAGTACAATAATTGCAGAGTTATGTTTGTCACCGGATGAACGATACGAATTTAATGGTAATTGTTCGAGACGAAAGATTCAATGCACAGGTGCTGAGCGCTGTGATTCTCGGGATAATCGTTATCGAATTCTTACTCAATTCTATTCGAATCGAGGCGGCTCTTTCGTTTTAACGGGTCAACGACCGCCTTTCTCCAATGTCTGCCCGATTCTGTGTCCCTTTTTACCCTATACGCGCTCACGTCTCGTGCTATATTTATGCGAGCAATTGCACATTCGCGCAGGTCGTAAATTTAATTGTAACGAGGCAATGCCTTAATCCACTATTCGATTTTTCCGTTCTACGCGAAAATGTCCGATAATAGTAGGCATCGTAGTTGAGAAATTGTTTTTCCATCCGAAGGTCTTTAACCTCATTGCAAACGCAGAAATGACTCGAACATGATATCAAAAGAAAACGCGTAACGAACGATTGAGCAATTTAATCGGCGCGTTAATACAGTTACGATTCCAAGTACAATCGGTCGATAAGTGCAATAATTAACGGTGTTTTTTTACAATCTCTATAATAATGTAATCGGATTCATGTCGCAGTGGTTGCTGTGCATCGATTTTGTCGAGCCGCGCCGCGAAAGCACTAACAACGCTAACGAGACAATTCGAAAGTGGTGGACAGACGAATGATCGTAATCCACGACTGTTGGATGAAGGAGTTTATGAGGTGCGCGCGGGCTAAACCACTTCCACTTCCGGGCACTAAAAGGCGAACGTATAAATGTTTTGAATTATTGGACGTCGCTTCCAGCCGTTCGTCGTGTTCATATACATATACAGCGTAAAGAACTCGGACGTCGCATTTCCATCCCTCCGCCTTCGAAAGTACCTCTTGTACTTTGCAACGTTAATTGCGAAAACATTTTCCGACTCAATTCCCAGCAGCGGCTACAATTCCGTTAATGGCCCACTTATTATTACCAGTCTGCCAGACCCGTATATCATTCGCGCATTGATATTCAATCTTGTTGTGTGCTTTTTGTGTATACAGTACATTTCTCAAAGGGGTATAAGTGCGGAGAATTGCAGGAGTACGCTGACAACAACTGTGCAACTGCTCCAATTTGTTACGGAAAAAGCAATAATAAAATCCGGTTTTTTTGCGTTTGTATGTCGAAATAAAATAATAAATTAATTAATTTTAACTAATTTTTTTTTCCAAATTTTATCTGATTTTTTTTCCAAATTTTATCTGATTTTTTTTCCAAATTTTATCTAAATTTTTTTCAAATTTTATCTCATTTTTTTTCTAAACTACTTCTTAATTTTCGTCATCTATTTCTGTTCCTGTGTTCTCATTTAGCCCGGAATACCTATTTTACTCCGGATGTCCCAATTTTCCGTCGCTCACCGTTACCTATTTTGGAATAATGTTGCGCGGTTCTTCAGCGATACGTTCCCAACCTAAATTCGATCATCCCATGCATAGACGCTATCTGCTCTCTGACATTAGACAGAAACTCGAATCTATCCGATCTCAGAAGTAAGGTATATCTACGACGTATCGACATAACTTCGACTAGATCCGAATTACCAACTTCCGTAGCGTGTTCGTCGGGGAAGTTCTAGGAGCTCTCTGAGTCTCGGGCTTCTCTGGTCCCGATCTCGCGCCCGCGAGAGTTGGGATAAGCTTCGCAAAACGAGAGTTCTCAAAACATTCGAGACAGGAAGATCCAAACTCTCAGCTAAAACCGACTATCGATAGTGACTCGTGAACCCGATAATATCATCCATTATATCCAAAACTCGATACAAACATCCATATTCCAAACAGATTTTTCTCGGTTTCGCGCAACAAAATATTTGCGAGTGAAAATTCATTACGCTACACCACGATACTCGGTAGTTAATATGAGATTGTCGAGGAAACGTGACTAGAAGATTCGTAGATCGTGCATGAGCTACATAAGGATATACAGTTCCCTCCACGTGGAAGTGGTTCTCATCCCGACGACACGAGTTCTCTACATATTTATTTATGAGTAAGTTTTCCAGTGGCTATTCATTCTCCGGTAGGAGGTTATTGCCAACAGCATCGACAACAACAGGAGCGTAGGTAATGGAGAATCGTGGAAGCGACGGTAAAGGCATCAAGGCGGGGGAGAGAAGTAGAGTGAGCGGTATAAGCGAGAAAAGGGATATATTTATAAAGCAATGGAGAACGTCGGGCCGGCAGACTCCCAGGCGATGCCCTGGGAATAGATCGTGAAACCCAGTTATGCGATTTATTCCGAGACTCGGTAGCGAGGTCGAACGCGGGCGCTAGTCGCGCAGTATTGCCGGGGCACTACCTCAATGTTGGTGCCTACGACGAGTTAGAAGAAGAGAGAGAAGCTCATGTCGCTCGGAGGCGCAAGAAGAAGAAGTGGTGTAGGTAAAGGAAAAGCGTTCCCTTCCAATGGCATCGTTCGAATGTGCCACAACTGGTAGTTGAATCGACCCTGGAGCCCAGAGCGCACAGAGTTCAGTTCTTTCGCGACACTCGACACAATCGATGTCTCGTGAATGGATCGAGAGCCCTGGAGGGTACAACTGCTTCTGGCTACTGCCACTGCAGCTCCAACGAAACGATTTATCCTACAGTCGCGGCAACAACGAATTGAAGGCACGAGGACCGCTTTTCTGCGATAGGATGGAAGCTACTCTCAGCGACAGTGGAAAAACTGTTTCGAGGAGTCCGGATGCAAGTCCATCTTCTCGTCTGGTCGGGTCAATTGCGTTTTTTAAATTAAATCTGCCATATCTTTCTCGGTGGATGTATAGCGATTTATATAATGCCGTTGATACCTGGAAATGGTTTTCCTACCGTGTCAACCCGCTGTACCATTTATTGCTGATGGTTATTATAAGTCGTAGATCGTTACTCGTGTGACTCACTGATTTGTTAACTTCTTTTTTTTTTCTCAAGTATTACTTCTTCTATTATTATCGTTCGTTTTACAACTTTCTAGGACACGCGTGAGAAAAGTCGAGAAAGACATCGTGCCGAGGTAAGCGCGGCACCGGAGCACGAAGAGTCACGCGACATCGCCGGAGAGTCGTGGTATCGAATTTCGTTGCACCTGTGTCGAGCTCGTTACTCGCAATTTAACTGGCGAAAATTTGCCAGCAACCGAGATACGGTGCACACCCGCTAAGTAAGCATCTATTATTAAACAGCAAACATCTGAGTCACCTTTTCTGAAACACCTCGCGGCAAGGTCGTGCTTTTCGCTTCATCCTAACGGGTATATGCCGGTATCGATTTCACGGCGATGTTCAACAAATTTTCGAGGGCTCCGTTCCAAAAAAGAAACACAGAGGTGCGGAACGACACAAAACGTAGACACCGTTTCGTTATTATGTTAGTCAAGTGTGTGTCGTGTTCGTATTTGTGTATATGTATATGTATGCGCAGAAGTTGGGAAAATTGAGTCACAATTTAAGGCGGTTGTATAATATTCTGCCTTGTCGACGGTAGATATCAGGCGAACAACGGGTTAATATCGTCGCAGCTGTTGCTGCGATAGTTCGTTGCTCTAAATCTTTTTCAAGTAGGTGGAAAGCTGCTACCGGAACTCGCCGATGGACAGAGAAAGGACTCTAATACAGTAAGCAGCGCTACAGCTGTTGGCAGAGCGCTACCTATTGGCCATTATTCAATAAAGAAGAGCCAATTATGGCTACGATACGGCCTAAAGTTTGTTGGTGATGATTAAACAGACCTTGTGGGATGGTGTCTTAAGGGAGAGAATCATTTAAGAAGTAGTGGGATGAGAATAGAACTAATGAGCATCCCTTGCGAGTTCGAAAACACAGATCAAGTAGATCGACCGAAGGCAAAAAAAATGGAGATTCAAAGGGAATCGCGAACCATTATCCGACAACATCCCTTATCGTCTGGCAGAAAGCTGTTAACGGATAGGATATTAATGTTCAAGGGATCGGATTCAATATGCATCAATGAATTACGAGTAACCCGTCCAGCTGTTCACTGACCATTCATTCAAAATTTCATGAGAAACTTCGATCTCATTAAAAAAAAAAAATCCATAGATGTAACTTTATTCGCGTTTTTCATTGACTTCAAACGACTTGAACAGAAAAACTTTCTAAATTCCCGTCGCAAACGCTGTCTTCTCGATATCGAGATTTTTTGCTATTAGCCAATAGCAAAAAATATTTATATAATTTTGGCAATCATCAGCTTTAATTTTTCAAAAATGTGTCTCTAGAAAGGATTGAAAAAAATTTGTATTCTCGGGGTGTGCCATTTTGCGATAATCGCATATCGGGTGGAATTATATGGAACGAGAGACGAAAACTTGAAGCGACGCGCACGCTTGGTCTTTCGCGAAAGTAGATCGAAGTTAAGTGGCTAGAAAAAGGCTTTTAACGAGTGAACGGATCGTATCCACCGATAGGGCCTTCCGCTGTCTCACGGGCAATGAGATTCTCAGCTTGATCAGCTTAGATTGGCAGGTCCACGATGACACGATCAGCGAAGCGACGTCGTTCTGCTTAACCGTTTATATTAATTCCCTCGACCTTTCCTTCCATGTCCCTGTATGCGCCTGTTTGCCCCATTCAGCTGAGTCCCATTATCGAAACTCTTAAGATAGGTCTGTACTTTCGTGGAATATCTTTGCCTCGAATCGGTCGATCACAGACAGCAGGAACAGGAACAGGGCAGGAGCAGGAACACCGGCAGCTGTGGATAGTCAAAGCCTCGACGAGATGTTGGACCGATAAGCAATACACCCATTAAAGATCTCGCCGTACACGGGAAAGACGCGATGAAGAAGGTATATACATGTATTAGGTACCACCGAGAGAGCTCACGCACTTCACGTACGGAGTTGGTTAGTCATCGTCGTCGTACCGCGGGTCTATAACATTATCCTCGTGCACATAGTAGGTGTACATAGGGTACCACTATAACTATCCTGCGGAGAGGATAGTATAGAGGCTAAACGCTCGGGCTTCTCATTGTACCTGGTTGTTGAACCCTTGGGAGAGATTCGCGGCACGCCGTTATGTTGGCGAATATGTAGGTATACATACAGTATACCATTATAATTACAGGAGACAGCGCACGATATACGTGGAAGGAAGGGGCTTACGTAAACCCTCCGCGATCGTATAGGAAACTGTTCTTGCTGGGCGGCGGGTTACAGTAATAAAGGCAGCCGTGCAAGCGGATTCCGCTGGGACACCTGGATCTATCGATTCTAATCTATACCATTTGCACTCTATAGAGTCGTCGCATCGCGCATTACCATGGCACCCGATTCAATGAATCAATTACCTTTGTAGCTGCATACTCTCTAAAAACTTTATTCACAAAAAAAAAGTCATTGTTTTAATCGAACTTTACTTAAAAAAATGGAAGCACGTCTATTTCAACTCACATTGGGAGTAAAATCATTGTGGAAAATGTTAAATTTCATATTGTCAGCCTGTAATACTCTGGAACGCCCCCTCAACCATCTTTTCTTCGATTCTTCAACAATGTATTACATGATACATTTTTTTATTTTGGATCACCATTTGATTAAATAGAAAAACAAAACGTTTGGATCGAATTTGAGATCACATTTCTGTTCGAAATTTCAAGAATATACTTTACTTGTATTTATCGAAATACGACTCAACGATACATTTAAGTTCGATTGATGTATAGGTACGATGATTGAAAAGAAAAAAAAGGAATAAAAAGAAAGAAATCCGAATGTAGATAGATAAAAACATAACGCAAACCAGCGAAGCACATTACTGGATACGGCACGTACAATGTTATTTCACAGTAGGCGGAAATATACGTGGATTTCAAATATTGGGTTGCGAAGCGACTCTTCGGTAAACATTTGTTCAACCCTTTCTGGTGAACTCGTTTCTCCCATCTCGGTTAGTACACTGGTTCATGAACGAGCGGGAGAAACGGCAGAGCGAACGAAGCCGGCGAACCGTGGACCAAATAAAAACTACACGCGGACGTCGAACAACTCGGAAACGTGTCTGTAACGAGAGTGAACCATGCATCTAAATACATCGGATACACCACAGCGTTTGTGTACATCGCGAGAGTGCATTGAGCGACCCATTTTTTATTATCCCTCGAGAATATTCTATACCGGATCTTCGCGGTTCACGGTTCAGAAACACAATGGACAGTGCTATTCGAAACTCTTAACCCTTTGAAGTTGAGCTTTTTTTTTTTATTCGGAACATAAAAAAAAATCACTTTACTTGCCTCTGTCGACGCCACATAGAAGACTACCAATATGAAAGCAGCGTTTTTTTTTTTTTTTTTCTTCGTGATACCTGACATCGAAGCTCTTCGTGAATCGATTAATAATTCCGTATTAACATACAGCATGTTAAATTGATAAGACGGAGGAGAAGAAAACAATACGATTCAAGACAAAGGATGCGCGAAATTCATGTTTCGAAATGCCAGCGCAACATTTCAAAGGGTTGAAAGATTAAGTGGCGATTGAAGGGGCGATAGAATGTTGTTGGTGAATGCTACTCTATGTGGGTTTTCCGGTATGCCAAGGAGTACTTCCTGCCCGGAGTAGCTACTGCGAAAGTTACTGCAGCCGATAGTTCGAAGAATGGTGTCACCGAAAGGTAATAGACAAGTTGAAAGAGGAGGACGAGGCGTTAAATTCGCCCCGTTGAATATACACCCATTGCACCTCAACTCGACCGGATGGGAGACACCAACGTGAAAAAATTATTCGAATTGCAGACGGTGCAAAGAGGTTGTAATTACGGGATACAACCTAATGGCGAATTCATGCGCCAACGTCGCGACGGATTTACCTGATATGAATGATTTTACGATACCTGCGATATGCAGAGACGCAATTAACGCACATAGCAGTTATTCTATTTCTGATACTGAAAATCATTCAGAACCTAATTAACATTCCATATCCATACGAAGTCGAAGTGTCTGAGTTTAAAATAGAATCTCAACGTTCTCTCACCTCCGGTAATCTTGTAACTTGAATATTTTAACCGAGAAAATCGATGTTATACACATTCCACTCCCAGACAATACGTCCGATATAAAAATGAAAAATGTCGCGATATCGCCAATAAATTTTGTGTCACGTGAGAAAGGATATTTTTATAATTCCCTATCTCTCGCGAAAGAATGGACGAAGAAAAATAGCTATCCGTACGTCACGCGACACCTCAAAAGCGTACATATCCACTTATCGTCTTTTCGCGTTCGCACGTGGAACGCGCGCACGGTTTGCGATTTCAAATGGTTTTTCTACGTGACTTGTCGGCACTGACACCTGCAACGAAGTGTGAGATCGAGAAGCAGTGAGCTTTCGTATCGATAGGACAAGTATTTTTATTCGTCTTTTTCTTTACTTCGCGACATAACCTCATTTTCCGCGATTTTATTTATTTACATCTATTTATCGTCGTTGGGTACTCACTTTGTCTGAAAGCCCTCGAATTCCTCTTGCTGCTCGCTGATTGACGCTTCAAGATCCAGATAGGCCCCGTAATCTCCATCTTTGTACAGCTGAAGTGCGGTATCATCGAGCTGCAAAATTAAAAAAAAAAAAAAAAAAGAATGTTCAATCGACCGTCGACTTTATATTCGGATTCTTATATAAATTTGCCTCATAGCAAACGAAATCGAAAGATAATTGCGAATAATATGAAAAAAAAAAATTTAAAAAGCATCCAATTGTAGGATTCATTTTTAGGATAGCGCGGTAAGAAGTCCGCTGGATTATCGTATGACATAAATCTTGCGCGAGGGTATTCGAGAGCAAACGCCGGGCGATGGTGTGAATAAAAATAAAGTCGCGTCAGTTCGTCGAACTCGTGTTGCTTCGGGGGGGACAGCGTCCTCCCATCTTTCGTCTCGCCTGCCATCTTTTTCCAAGAAAGATCGCGAACCCGAAACTATAGGTACGTTGCTCCGGTCGGGTCGCTTGAAGCATAAAAAAATCATGTAGATATCTGCGACGAAGCGGGGCGACAACTGGACGATAAACGTAGCAATCCGTGTGTAATATGACAAAAATGCAGCAGTCTATCGAGAAGAAAAACGAAGGATGGGGAGGCAAAGCAAAGACCGCGGAAAGAGGCGACGATGGTGACCCATATATCTAAAAATCACTGACGTTAGCTTGAAAATAGAGTTTCACGTCGACATAGAAGCATCGCGCTGGGTCGCGGATAGGTATAACCAGCGGCACTTGAAGCAGCGCCTCTCGTTCGCTCATAGTCGCCTCGACTCAGCTGCATTTTCCTTGTTCCTTTCCACAGAGCTTCTCGCAAACCATTGGGCTACATAGCTCTCGAATACTAGAGAAGAGTGTCTATAAACGTGAGAGAGATGAATCTCACCCCGGACCGTTACGTAACTCATCTCATCTTTGTATGCCGCGCCGGCTGGCGCGGCGTGTACCTTCCGCAACTTCGTAAGCGAATCGAGGTCGTGCACCGTACAAACGCCGTTAAATGAGATAGGAATAATCCGACAGGAAAGCCCCATCGTAGCGTTTGATAATGCTACCCAACTGTTACGCCCTCGGGGTCTCCATCGCAGTCAAATAATGAGAGGCCCGACGAACGATGGAGGATCAAACGGCGAGAGTTTTCTTAGACGAATCCACACGCGAGATATAACATCGTATCGGATTATATACCGACTCTCTACTCGCTCGAGCGATTATATGGGTGACGTACACGAAGTATCGCACGCATACGCTTCGGTTTACACACCAACAAATCGTCTAGTGTTCCTTTTCATTTTACCTTGCCGTGTTTCACGCTCGAGTGCGGACATAAGTGTAAGTGAGAACGCCGAAGCGCAACGGCATCGCGTGCGCCTCTTATTCGAGAGTGAAGCTTCTCCAACGAAAAGAATAAACAAAACTACGTGCTGCACATATGAAGATAAATATGATATGATAAATTATTGCGTTTTTCCATCTCTCGAAGGACAAAAAAAATCTTTGCGAATGCCGTGCGACGAGAAATGGAAAAAAAAAAAAAAATTCCCGTGAGTTCGATAAAAGGTTGAAGAATTAATCCAGTTGCCTTTTAATCTATGCAAGAATGAATAGTTTGTGCGATAACGAAAATTTACGTCGTCTCGAAGCCGAACGAAATGTGGGAGTTCCTATATTGGAGTTGGTAACGCTTCGATGGTTTAGTAGGTGACACATAACGCTCACGCGAGCTCCGTACATACGTACGACTCGTTCAAACGATGTTCCCGCTTTTCGTTCGTCGTTTCATAGTCTGAACCGAGCATTTTGCCATCAAAGGTGTTGAATGCATGTATGAATGTAAGCCTTTTTGCCATAGAGCCCAAGAGAAGGAACGGGCGCATGCATCGGAGAAAGTAGTCGACCCCAGAGACTGACGTCATCGAGCGACGTGTCGCACTGTGGCGAGTCTTGGCAGAGTCTTAGGAAAAGACACTCTACGGTCACTGTACCGTCCCGTTTATGTATAGTTTCGCTCAGGAGTAACGAACGCAACGTTCGTCGGACACACGCATAATGCAGGGATCTTATTGGAGAAACAGGCGAGAGTTACCTACACCGGTGAGGAAGCTGACAGTCGCAAAGCGGTCGGCGATCTCCGGTCTCACAACTCGGTATATCATTACGAGGATAATTGCAGAGCACGCGAGGCTCCGGTTCCTATGTCAAAAAGTTTCAATGCAATTGTAGAGAGCTCGGTGACTAGTAAAACAGACTATGTCAACTCTCGCGTTCAGTATCCGGTGACTTGATTTCTTATGGCAACATTGACGCACCGAACAATTTATCTAACTATAATAATCATTAATAATTATTTTTCTTTACGTTCGGCGTTGTTTTACACGAGACAAAAAGTATAAAGGAAATATATTTATTATTTATTTATTATATGCAAAATATTTCCGCTGGAAAATGATACATTATGAATATATTTTAGAAAAAATTATTTAGATAGAGATATATTGAGATTTATTTACGTATTTTATTTTTTTTATTTCTGAAAACATGTCAGGAAATGCATAAAAATTTATTTGGTTAATATAATCATTTATTTCTGATATATTTTTAGCATATTTTCCGTCGAGAATATTTATCTACACGTGAAATAAGTGACATGATCAACTGCGGTTCGGAACATTTTTTCGGAACACATCGATGTAATATGAAAAAATTACAACCCCCTTTGTGGTACTGATTACTCTAAACTTATGTAAAATATTATTAATCACGAAAACCACAGATTTCTCCTTTTTTTTTTCGTTCAAAATATGAACTTCGTATATAGGATCGCGAGGATTTACCCCTTTTTCCAAGCAGACAATTCGCATGTATTAGTGTTTGTCCTGGAAGCTCGGGATGAACGTGATAAACAATGAAGATAGCGGAACAAATGTGGAGAAGAACGAAATACGCGAGGGACACGGCTCTCATCTAGAAGATCTCTGGTGGCTCGGTGATGGAGCGATGCACTCGAGTGGCGTACTTGTGTGGGCGTATGCCCTTCGAGAGAGCGAGAGAGAGAGAGAGAGAGAGAGAGAGAGATAGAAACCGAGGGACGGAGCCAACGTTCTGACCCGTGAGGTAAAATCCTGCGGCGAGTTTCCAGGGTGAAATTTCGAAACTCCTATCCGACGGAAGGCTTGCGAAAAAGATGAATGATTATAGTCGGATGAGTACAAAGCGCATTGTTTATTAAAAAAAAAAAATAACCAGCGAATAACTCAATGCCGAACTTGAAGGCTTAAGAGAGAATGTATTCTGAAGTTGTAATTTTATTTTTCCTTGGTAAACTGAAGCGGAAGTTGTTTTTTTATAACGAATGCAGAATATATAATTGGTCAAAGTTTACTTATTTCTGATGTTACGCGCCATATTTTTTGTTCAAAAGTGTAGTTTCAATGTGTTTTAATGAGAGTTAACAAATAGTACCGAAAAAATTATAATCTTCTTGATACAATTCTGTATTTCATCGATGAACACGACGGTTCTTCATTTTATAAGCTTTCAATTCACGTCGGTAAAGAGTTCCGCGCGAAGAATCGATCGACTGCAATGAAGAATCGTTACAGGATCACTGAGAAGAACGTTTTAGTTTTCGAGTCGAGTGGAATAAGTGAATCTGCCAAAAGAATATATAGATGTTCGATCGTTATGGGCGATGAACCGATCAGTCGGCAAGTAGCTATATATAATATCGAGCAATTAGTCTCGGCGCGAGGCTCTCAACTCGGCGCAACCAGTGTGAAAATTTAGCTTCATTCTTGTATGAGACGCTTTATAGATGTTGGAGAGATCCTTACAAATTATCGCAACTCGAGCACTCTGCGTCGGAAGCTCGAAAATTGCATGAACTCTTCGCTCTACAGACGCGGAGAGCGGATGAGTGGCTTTGAGGAATCGCATCCAAGACGAAATATCTACATTTCTAAGATATCGAGTTCTACTGCTTTCACGACAGCTGGGTACTTACGTTCCGAGAAGCTCGAAGGAATGAAGCCGTAGTGAAACTTAACGGTAACAAAAAAAAAGATCCGCTTTCAAATAGAAGTATAAAAAAGAGCAGTAGCTCGCGAATACAACGAAAAGGCCGCGTGTTTTAATCTCCGAATCATCTATCGGTGAAGGTTGACGATCGAAAAATCTCCGGATGGAGCTCGTGTTCCATCGGCATTGAGAGTCAAATTGGCACGATTCGTTATATACAAACGACTAAGATTAAGTCTAATCGTCTAAGGTTACATGATACTCGATACTCGTTCCAAGCCGAGCTAATGCCTGCGCGCGGGGGCGAGCTGTGGCGATGCGACGCGCGTAACTCTTGGTGAAACGGTCGTGAGGCTTCGATAGTCGATACTCTCTCGGTGTTGCGTAGGCTTCCCTTCGCGCTCGAGCTGCCAGATCGTTTCCAGGTAGGTACCGGCCGCTAAACGGCTGTCGGTCCTCCGCCACCTCCTCGTCCGCTAGCTACATCGTGCATTGTTAGCTATCTAACGGAGGCAGGTTTATGTCGCGGTTCAGGGAGAATTCTGTCCGTTCGAAAGGTACCCTATACCACCGGCAGCTTCTCCACTGCTTCTGCAGAGAATCGCTAACAACAGAAGCGGCAGAAGCACACCTGGTATATTCCCACGAATAAGGCAGTGCGCGCGGGCTTTCGCGATAAACGCGGCAACTCTTTTCAGTTCAAACTATCGCGTAAAGTTCCCCGCACCGTTTATGTTCTATTTAATTTTTATCACTTGCAAGTCTGTGAAATATTGGTCTTTCGACTGATACACTGACAAAAGCGCTTAATTATCGTTAACAAATGTTATGGTTGAATATGACGAAATAAATGTTTAATTTCTTTTAACAAATGTTTGTGGGGATCGATAAAATTATGAATTAGAAGATTAAATAGTTACTGGGGATAATTTTTTTTTGATAAAACTTGGGATACAACATTTAATTAACTAAATAATTAAAACAACAACTCATCACTTCTTTCAATGCGAAAGAGAATTATTTTGAAAAACCTGTTTCATTGGTTTTAGTATCACTTTTTCTGCGAAAAATGCGTTTTTCCAACAATACCAAGAATTTTTTTTACACTACACGTGACTTTTGTAATTAATTCAATAATCCGCGAATTACATTTGTGTCAACGCGTTATCGCAGTAATTATCAACGCTGTTGTTGTCGACGAATTGAACGCGAGAGGATGGAGCAATTTCGCTAACGAATAACCAGAAGATTATTGTGATACGGCGGAGCCCAGCGAGGCTTTCGTAGAAACAATGCGTGTAATCAGGGTAATTGTTTCAGATCTCAGCTGTCGGTGTACGCATTTAGCCAGAGGATAGATGACGACAATCTCGATTAACAGTATGGATAGGATCGTCGTTTAACCCCCTGAGAGCCAAAGGAGTGTACGGTTCAAGGCGTACCTAACTGGGTCGCTGCGGTCGACCTCACGGAACGGTCCAAGTTCGATCATTCGTAACGAGCTCTCGGTCACATTTATGTACATAGATGAAACCTCGTATATTTATTCATGACAAGATGAAAAAAAAAAAAGAAGAATGGAATGCATCACGTGTACCATTATGGATTATAATGAAACCGTTGCTCGAGCTATCGGCGTGCAACTAATAAGTCAGTCGCGTGCGCTTCTTTAGGAAAATACCACGCGCGAGATCGAGTGAAATCTTACGAGAGACTCTCGAGGTTCTGACGGCAATTGTAACTAATCCACGTGCCGCTTAGCTCGTTAGCGACACATGCGAATCGCGCGACTATTGTTACAGAGATTCCGCGCGGCATTGAGATGTACATTTAAACGAATTTGCGCGATGTTACCAGTGTACATATTTACACCATAGTATATATTCGAAATGCTTCAGGCAAAGTGGAACTCTGACGCGTGGGACGCGTGTGAACTTCGGTATATACATAGCTTGACACAGCGCGTACACGCCGTGCGGTTGGCGCTAATTAACTTGATTGTAACGAGAGATCTTTCGTGATAGGCGTGCAGACGGGCGGACGCGACAGCATTGGTACTTCGATAGCGGTACAGTCGCGGATTCCGCTCGACATTGCCCGAGGAGACGAATAGAAAAAGGATAAATAAATTAGACGAAGAAACGAACATGAAAACGTTATAATGCTCGTGTTACGGAGCGCTGAGACAGCGCTGAACGAAAAGCATTGTTCGACGGAATCGAGCGATATCCCGCGGATCTATGTCTTGTCGGATGTATCCTACCGAGAGGAGGATCAAGAAACCTTAACCTCGGTATCATCGAACTCTGACGAAGAACTCCGTATCCGTTACTTCCTGCTATATGTTTTTTTTTTAGAAAACTAACTGCAAAATGGTTTGAGTCAACCGATAATTAGTTTTCTCAACTAATTATCATTTGGCGCAACCCATTTTTCTTGGAAACTAATTATTCTAACTATTAGTCATTTTAAGAAAAATCTTGAAATGAAAATTTCATAGGTAAACTGCGGAAAATGATGAATTAGGAAAACTAACAATTAGTTGAGAGAACTAATTATTAGTTTGTAAAATCCATTTTTTCTTGTAAAGTAGGATTTCTAACCAACTATTAGTTCTCTCAACTCATTTTTTTCATTACAATAAGAATCATTGAACGGTTACGCACGGTTACGCTACCGATCTCGTGTAATCGAACATTTCTCTGTTATACTACTTTGGAGTCCCGCGACTACTCTATATGTTTTTACTATCAGGTATACGTAAGTCTGTATTAAGGAAGAGAAAGCGATTGGATCGCTTGACCGGAATGCTTCCACTGTTATACTTTGCGATCTAAAGTTCGATTGGTTTATGCCGCGGAAGGGTTTCGTGCAACTCTCTCGCTGTCGCGAAGCGCATGCTATACGTAAAGTAAGAAATAAATGGATACCCTGTGTCTCATCCCCGTTATGCTATGCGGTAACGAATTCTCATGACCCATATTGAACTATTCCGGTAGTTTCGAGCGATGCAGCGGCAGCCTGAAATATCGTCGCATTGAATAATCGATCGTCGACGCGGCGATGCTATTCGAGAATCAGAGAACAACCGCAACAGGACGAATTTACCTATTTGCACAAGGAAGAGTTTCATTTGCGTACGAAGCTATAACTGTCTGCTTTCCCGTATTCCACGACTCGCAACAAGAACTATTGCAATTTTGCTCGATTCCGTCGAATGGTCACGGGGCCTTGTCGATTCGGGTGATAGCTTCGATTGATATCGCGCAATCGCAAACTTCCCGTGAATCTAAACTCAATTGAAAGGTCGACCAGCCGTAACTCCTCGGTTTGCTGACTTTCGATTATTAAAATAATCCGTATCGCGCTCGATCGATGACAAATTAACCTATTCGCGATCGAAAATGAGTCCAAATGATTTGAAAATATGATCTGTTATATGTTTTATCTATGAATTAATCTCAGTAATCGCGAATATTGACGACACGAATATATTTGGGTTTTTTTTGTGATACGAGATTTTTCATCCCTCGAGCGATATTTAATCGAGACGGATGAAACAACGCCGAAAGAAAAAAGAGATGAGAACAAGAAAGGGCAAAGGATGAGAGTGAAAAGGAATTGTCCCGGAGAGACGAGGTTTCGTTGCTCGCAGGAGAGACGCGTAGCTGTTTCTACCGAATGTTGGAAACGCGTGAGCAGTAGCAGCAGAAGCAGCACCACTACTGCCAACGTCCCTACGCCGACGGGGGTAATTGTCATGCAAAGTAAAGAGGCAACATTAGCATCATAAGCGGGCAGATACTCCGCATTCCCCGGCCATTGTACTCCCTAGTTAGTTCATTAATTCCGGGACGCGTGGCTTTATGCACGCGGTACAGCCCCCTCTCTCTTTCTCTCTCTCTCTATGCTGTACACTCTGCAATATTACGCGTATATCCGGTCTACCGCCCGCCAGGCTTTTCTACACACTCATCACCGGGACTATCTTATCTTTCTTAAACTGAAATTCCAAGGGTTATTGTTGTGCGCGCGTGGAGTCTCCGCGAATCTTACCACGAGAGCGAAAAACCAACGGCAAGACCCGTGATTCTTGCTTGCGACTGTCTCCAACTACCTCGTTATATTTATAACTACTTCCGTTTCTCGACGATGATATCGTTAAATATCCGCATACCGATGAAGGAGTTTTTTTTTTTTTTTTTTTCTTCTTTTTTGACAATTATTAAAGTTGGATCATTAAGATAATAAATTAAATTTGACGCGGATGAACAACTACTTCCGTTCATTTACGACAATGATATTTGCACACCGAGGCGCAGTTCGTCGATATAAATATTATGATTATGTACATCAAAATAATTTTACACAAATTAAAAAATTTCCGAATAAGAAATGAGTATAATAAGGAAATTTTAGCAACAAAAAGAGCGAAATATCAAATAATATCCAAATAATTGTTTGTTATTTCACTTTTTTTTCGTTAAGATAATTTCTGTTTTATACTTCTTTTTCGTCCGGAGTTTTTTAATCAGTATAAAAGTAATCGTTAATTACTCTTTTTTAAATAAAAAAAGAAATTAATGGAAGTGATTATTGTAAACAAATGAAGAATAGTAAATAATTAATAGTATATAAACCCTGCAGCGCATTACTTAAAGTTACAATATACTACATGCTGACGATATATCATGACTCACGGAACTAATGTACCAAATTTTGTTAATATATAATATTAAGTCGTATTTGCAAAAATGCTTAACAATGAAAAGGACAAAAGTCACGAGACCTCAGTGAAACGTCCCGTCTTTTGCATTGACTCGCAGTTCGAAATTAAAAACGAAATTTACTAATTTTTTTTAGTTCCCTTAATTAATTTAATTAAATTTTTTAAATGAATTTAATTTTATTAAAATAATAACAGATAAGTGCGTAAACATACAAAATAACATCACGTGGATGTTTTTATTTAAAAAAAGACCTCAAAAAACAAAACAAAAATCCACGGCCAATCCTCGGTGTAAAAGTGTTATTACCATATTACGAAATAGTTGAATCCATTAGCAACGAATGAATCATGACGAGAGACGAAGAATTTCTTAGGGTGGCGCGTAAGAGCTTCCGATAATCCGTCGCTCTAAAACCGTAGTCACGTTCGCGGAGATAGGGAATGGAGAAGATTCGTGAAGGTGTTTATCCAACACGTCGACTTCGCGCGATATGTCGGAAGAGTCATGTTTCATGGCTGCTGTTCGTGGCGGTTGTGACGACCGAGATCTCTTACAAGTTGGTAGTACAATATAAAGGACTTGCTGAGCCCCGAGGAGACGATACTCGCACCGTGATCGCCGACGATCCGCAAATAAATCGTCCGAGTCCTCTGGCGACCGGATCTTTTCTCGGGCAGTGTGGGTACAACTTTACAAACGTGAAAGCCATCAACCAAGTGACCCTAATACGAGGCGAATAACAGTCGAAAGTCATCTACTGTACAGCGTACAATGCGAGATGTTTGGAAAGCATCAAAAACTTTAATATCATCTCATCAAAGTATCTCCTACAAGGGATCCAACTATCGCGACTCGACACAGCGAGATATGCATGAAGTACAATCGCGAAAGTATCAATTTCGAGAAAAAAAAACGACCCGCAGCGTATGTGCGATTGAAACGGGTAGAATACACAAATTCTTCATTCTCCCATTCCGTCGCGAAGTAACACCGAGGAGCGGTAAACGGACCGGGCGAGGTATACGCTCGTAAACTCGAGAAAATCCACCGAGTCGCATCACGTATCCAATTTTCCGGAGATCAGTCGCATGATACTACGCGTTTGGAAATCGGCAGATTGAAACGGGTAGAGGGGCGATGGTGAGTCACTCTTACGCTCGCGGCTACCAACCCTTAGAATTTCATCTCCAGTCCGAGTGGTGGTCCGAGTAGTTGTATCCCGATAAGGCCTCTAACGCCTCTTAGACTCGAAAAGCGAATGGGTTGAGGCCGCATTTACCCTTTTTTTTTATCAAGAACTCCTTTGGATCCGAATTTGAATTGTTTTTTATTTCCTACCATAATGTCCTTATAGGTTTCCAACCTTTTTAAATATTGATTTTTCGCGATGGGACACCTTTTCATAAAATATTCGGCTCAATCGCGTCTAAAACAGCGTATATGTTCAAATGTTACCGAACCATTTGATAGCATTTTATTGATGCACTTCTTGAACGCATAGTTCAACCGCTGATGTAGATCGAGTTGGTAATGTTATCGCGCATGCATTACGCGTACACGTTGTCTTATCGAACCTTCGTATCGGCCAATTAGCAGAAATGAGATCGAAGCCGAAGATTAACTGGGAGCTTCCTGTGACGTTCGACGCTACCTGCTCGCTCCCGTATACGCGTTTCTTGGACTCAGTCGCTTCTCCCAGGAATACAAGTACTCTCTCGAGTACCTATATATGCTATAAGTAACCATGTAACAGGCAGAAACTTCAGCCTATATACGTATTGCTCCATGTAAGACAGAGTACATAAGGTACACAGTACAACGTATTGCGAGAGGATAAGTAGCCATGAGAAAACTGGTCGTGATATAAAACGCTCCGAGGCTCAGGTAAGAACACCACCCAACATGTCCAGTCGATCATTGAGAGATTAGCTACTTCTAGCACTATAGACCTGAAACGAGTCGCGCCGGAAACGACTAAAAAAACCTCCGCGCGCACAGACGGCTTTGTTCTCATGAAAGTTTTTCACGTTTCTGATAACATTCATTAAGGTTTTACGCGGACTTAACTTTTTTCAGAATTATCTTCTACTTCGATATTTGATAAAAATTGATACGGGCGTTCAAATTCTGTGAGATCTTATCGAATACTTTGATTGATTAATGTTTTTACCAATTCTGCACATTTTTTTGGAAAGCTTTGTTCTCATCGAGGTTTTTTCGCGTTTGTGTGTGCAGATGTGCCGCATTCATAAAGATTTTACAAGAATTTAAATTTTGTCAGAAACGGCTTCTACTTCCGTAATTAATAAAAAAAATCGCTGCGCAACAATTCTAAGGAATATTGTCGGATAATGTTAATAACAATTTTGTTTATTGTGTAAAGTAGGATTATTCAAGTAATTAGGTATATTTGATGAGAGAACGAAAGGAGAAGGACGGGCGATACTGATGCAGAGACGACGGGGACTCGGCGGGGAATTTACAACCGGCGAAGGTCGACTACCGGACGGTAGAAATACTAGACGAGAGGAGGCTACAAAACGAGGCAAAAAGCCGAAGAATGAAAGTAGAGTCGCGAAAGCCGACTAGAGCTGCAAGAGGGGGAGGGGGGGGGGGGGAAGAAAACGAGAGTCTTCTTGGTCGTCGTCGTCACCGTCGTTGTCAAGACACATCGCACGAGGCTGGCATGTCGCACAGGTTTCACAAGTCCACGAAGAGGAGTACCAACCTACGCGCAGACTCGCGGCGGTAACTTATAATCAGACCAATGACGATTAGTATATTTTGCTTAAACTTGTTTGCTCCGCTTTTTCTGTGACACACGACAGCACTATTACGTTTAGAATAAAACGGTGTTGCAGAAAAAAAAAAAAAAAGTTCGTATAAAGTTTTTCCGTGAGGGCGACTCTCGTGCTTAGCTGCAATATCGTGATCTCATCTAATTGACTACAGGAAAGGAGAACGAAATGAAACACGAACGAGGAAGAAAAAAAAAAAAAAAAAAAAAAAAAAACATCGATCGAAATGAGGGGATATCAACGCAGTAGGATGGAGAAGGAGGAGGACGAGATGAGGACCGAAGGATAGGTTGATACCGCAACGTCGATTCCATCTATAGCTCGAGCATTTAACGGGACGGCAGTTTTATTGGCCTTTCTGACGTCAACGCTAACTCCGTCATTGACGTTTTATTGGCATCTCACTTCTTTTTAATTTTTTCACTTCGCAGATTCAAATCAACTCAATCCTGAAGTCATTAAATTCGATTCTCGTTGAAAAATCATCCAGATGAGTGCCCTCTGTAGCTGCAAATAGCGAAGCATCGAAATCGTTGGTTCGTTTGAACGCGTAAAAAAAAACGACTATCCAACTTACTGCGTGACCTCACTAAAGAATTATATTTAAGAATATCTCCGGTCGTTTTAAACTTTATTCGCTCACTTTTGGTAGGCAATTGCCGCTAAAGACGATTTCACATAAAAAAAAATAAAAATGCCAAATTCTAAACGAGACTCCGACAGATATTTTTTACCGCACAATGTATCGAACAAAAAAATAAACAGCGCTGATTCACTGTCCCGTGAAGCGAAAATTTAGTAATACGAAAATTTCCGCGTGACAACGTAACGCAAATGCGCAACTGTATCCCGATTATTCGCTTTACCGCGTGGCACTTAACATTCATCGTGTTCTACTTTTATGAGTTTTTCTTGGTATGCCTTATGATATAGAAACAGCGTGAAGTTCGCACGGTTAATCTTTATTTTACCGACACAGTCCAACTCTCTCGAGTTGCCGTAACTCGACGTCTCTCCGAACCGTATATAAGAATGAACTTGCGGTGGTATCCAAGTTTACGATTAAAAGAAATAAAGGCGGTGGTACGAAGCTCGGTGGATACCATCAGCGTTGAGAAAAGCTTTCTGGGATAAAGAAAAAGGTGTATTTCCTCGGGGCTAACAAGTCGGAAGAACTATGTAGACTTTTAACTATTTCTTGTCCAGTAGGGCAATGGGTCTCATTAAGCAAATGCGCGTGCATCTCCCCCGCTTCGAGGGTTACTTCTTACCACAGCAGAAGAATTCTTTCGCGATGTTTTCTCGTGGCCTCGACGGCGAAGAGGTACTAATCCCGAGGCGAATCGGCACGGTGCACGATGCCGTGGAAAACGAGAGATAGGAGGAGAAACGCCGGGAGGAAACACGCGGAAACGCAACATTCCGTGGAGCATCTATAAGCCACGCTGGTGTGCTTCTGTTTGCTCGGATTAGCCGAGCGTCGAACGTTCATCCGTGAAACGAGTTTGTTTCCACGAAGCGACGGGAACATCGCTACTTTTATCGAGCCCTTCGGAACGAGTTTAATTCCCACGCTTACCTCGATGTCTGAATATTTTAGATACGAACAGATTTAATCCTGAATTTTGAACTCCCTATTTTCGTTTTATTTTTTATTTTTTTTCCCACGCACTGTAATTCCAGAAAACCACTTATGGATCTGCTGGACCCGAACTGTTTCAAGGGATCTTTAAAAAACGTGTAACTTCTATCATTTTTACTGTATCTATATTCCGCCTTAACAGGTATCTTACTTGCATACCGGCGTATTGATTTCCCTCTAATTAAGCCGAAAAATATTGATTTTTCAAAAAGTTTGCAACGGGTCTAAAAAAATTCGAAGTTTTTCTGCATAAACACTAAATTTAATGTACAATGGCGATGAAAATAAATGGACTTTTGTACAGTTGAATTAAAATAAATGATTGAAAATAAAACATCGACTACAGTTTTTAATATACTGTACTTTCATTTTCCAACATAATTATACATTAAATTTGATATACTAATTTATGCATCAAAACTTTCAGTATCGATACATTGAATTTTCGGCAATTTTTTTTACGGTGATTGATAAAGTCAATCATCGGGTTTCCAAGACTCATTTTTCTACACCCTTTGCTACCAAATAAAGTTAATCAATATTTCGCAGTTGAGACAATCCCCGTGAAATTAAAATCTCACAAAGCAAATATTAACTTATTCGGTGAACTCGTCTTCGAGAAGATCGCGTCGTGCTGCGAGTTTCATTGCCGAAAAACGTAGCGCGCCAGTGTCGTCGGCTTGAAATTTACGAGGAGATCATGCAAATATCTGGACGGTTCCGCGGGTCTGCGTAGTGTGTGCCAAAGCGGTAGACACGGTTCATTCACGCAGCACTATTTGTCGGCCCACCGGACGTCAGAGAGAAACGAAACCAGTTTTCCCAAAGTCATTCGACGCGCATCGGGATAATTGTGAACGATATTTGTCACGGGTCTCGAAAGGATCCTCAGGTACAATCAGGTAAAATCGGGTAAGACGCGGCAGCGAATTAGAAAAGGTTTCTCCTTTATTTTTGTCAAAGTGTTTTTCCAGAAGAAAACGGCCTCCAAATTTTTCTCCGAAGCGTTTCCCTTTCCCATTTCTCCAAAGCGCTCGACTCTACGTTTGACCTGTGACCGGACATTGTACGTGTCTCGCAACGTTCTTTTACAAAGATCCCGATATTAATCTACCGGAGAAAGAGATCCGGTTACCCGTACTAACCGAATGTACGATGAAAAATAACCGTTCTTATGTACCTTTAGTCGCGCGCTTTGGATTAAAAGATGCAAACACGTTGGAAATTCATCGGATATGCCGAATGACTGTGTCGGGGAGGTAACGACAAAAAAAGAAAAGAAAAGAGAAACATACGACACGGCTACTTTCACGCGAGAGGAACGAAGGCGTCGGGAGTCGCGCGAAGGTGAAGAAAGGAATGCGTGACACGCCACTGGAGGAAGTGATTTTATCGTTGAGAAGGAAGGAATAAGCCGAATCGTACCAGTCACGAGGAGAGCTATATATTCAACGGGTTTTCGCAGCAACAACGACAAACGTTGACGAGAACGCGCAATGGAACGTATACACGCGCGCTATCCGGTAGCAGCCCCCCCAACGCTGTACTTCGTACGCCCGTCGAACGGATGCGCGCAGCAGACTCTTATCAGTGAGACCGTATACCGTTGAAATGATACTTTTGCGAAAAAAAAAAAAAAAAAAAAAAAAAAAATACTCGACTATACGTCCCCGAGTAATGTACAGGCTGATGGAAAATATTTGTCAGATACAACGAACTCGCGCGCTCGCGTATGTAGATACAGTACGACAACGGCGCGGTGTAGAATAAAGAAGACAGATTTATGTTTCATTCTCGTTATCTTTAAATTCAGCCGACTGGCAGCAGCGGCGGCTGTACAACTCAGTTCACCTTGCCGCGAGTCGATTCATCGTCAAAGGTATGTAAAGTCGATAAAAATCGTCTCATATCTATACAAACCATAAACATTCTCTCTCCCCCTCCCCCTTCCTACAGAGATCGAAGAAAAATCGAATAATTAAGTCTCCGATAAATTTGCTCGCGGAAAAATCAATAGGGAACATTTGTCTAAAAAACGACTATCGTAAAAAAAAAAAAAAAAAAAAAATCGACGAGTTGTTGAAAAAATAAGAGCGACTAACGAAGGTCATCACTTAATAGGTGTAATCCTTACTGAAATAGATCGTAAAATGATATCAATATCCGCAACACGAGTCTTATCTTATCTGTGAAATGCTTTGCCGAGTAGTATTATGAATTGGTTTACGTAACTTGAAATTTATAGAAATACGTGAGTCCCGAAATGTCGTCGCTGTTACGGAGTTCCGTCGGAGAGATCAAACAAAAACGAGGACCTAATTCGTGAATATAAAAAACTATATCTATATATATATATATATATATATATTATTTTTTTTTACGAGAATATTCCATGTACTCGAGAGTCCGACATTATAGACATAGCAACGCGTTTTTTTCATCGTGGCGCGTGTTTGCCGTCACCTCTCGAGAATCGTGGGGAGGGAAGGGAACGGTTGTTTGCAGCGTTAGTTGTTGACCGCGGTCTCGCTACTAACTCAATTAAATAACTCGAGTTAGCGTCGAAATAATTAAATTACGACGGCACGCCGAGGCTTGTGGCAGCGGCTAGATGAGGCCGGAGAACCCGCGCGGATGTTGCCGGGATATAGCGGGGGCAACGCCGAGATAGGAGAGAACATCGTGTTCGCGTACCCACGAGTTTTCCCCGCTCTCGGCATCCTTGTTTTAGATCTCCGGCACTTCTGTACCCTCCGCGCTCGTACCGAAAAACTCTTGGTGCAAATTCAATTTTATCTCTCGGCAATGTCGCGAGAGTGCGCAATTGAATCGAGCGTTGGGTACGAGAGAGCGAGAAAAAGAGAGGAGGAACGCGGGCGAAAAGTTATGGCGATGTCCGAGTCTCTCGGTACCGAGATAACCGGTACATTGGTCCCCCAACAGCAGCCCGGCAAACTGCGTCACACATCCCCATAGTATACCTATAACTGAATCTCCAAACTCTTCCTGCATGTATCCGCGATGTATATATAGTAACGTAACATCGAACCCGTAAACGTCTCCCCGCGCGGACCTTCTTCATTTTCTATCTTTTTTTCTTTTACTTTACTTTATTTTTGCTTTATATACATATGTGTATAAATATATATATATATATTGTTTCATTGCTCTCTCGCCGGCGAAGGGCCGAGCAATTCCTCGATACCGTTACACACGCTGTGCTCGGGGAGGAGTCGTGTATCAACGACGTACTCAACGACGAAAGCGCGAGAGAGCACTCGACGAAATATAACCCAAACTCGACGACCATCCCGTGTCTCTCGCTACAAATAAACGATCGAATGCACGGAGATACTCGATGTACCCTATCGGAAAATCGGATCTCTTTTTCGTTTACTCCATTTTTTTTATTTTTTTTTTTTTACTTTTCTTCTTTTTGCTTCTGTATTTTCTTTTCATTCATAGAGAAGCAATATCGATATCGGAAATGAATTCCTACACGGAAATAAATCTCTTCTGATACTATAATCGCTGTAGCATTATATAGATTTTAGATTATATATAAAAAAAAAAATGTTCTTTGGAGGCTATTTGACGCGTATATTGCGACGGCTTCTCCACCCACACAGAGACCTCGATCGTCGAGAAAAAATATATTCAGCATTTATAAAAAAGCTTTCGCAATATGATTTTTAAGTAAATATGTTTTTATGTTTTTTTTTTTTGTTTACGAATGAAATTTGTTTGTGAGCGAAATTTATGTTATCCCTATGATAGGGAGTAACGACGAGAGACGAAACTGGTTCGTCAATGGTACAGCCAATGGGAGACGAACGAGCATTGCGAAAATCGACTGACTCACCCTATGAGGCGCTCGGAGGAGTCGATGCACCGCGGCAAGCTGGTTGATGAGCGGCAAGGTCGCGCTGAAGGTGTGCACCGGCGGTCTCGGTGGCTCCGGATACGAACTCGCGTAAGCAAAAGGATCGACGTCGTTGAGATACTGAACCCTACATGTCAGCGACATCCCGATAGCCTTCGTTTCGAAATGTATATTCTTGAGCCGACGACGACGAGAGGCGGACTCGTCAATTTCTTATTTTTCTTTCTTTTAAAACGTCTTCCTTCCTCTTATCCAAGATAGTCGCGAGTTGATAGGAGAGTAGCCACAACCGGCGAAGAGGATTTGATTGGGAAACGTGCGAGAGAAAGAGAGAAAGAGAGAGAGAGCGTCCGGACCGATCGGAGAGCCAAGACGACGTCGACGTCGACGGCCACCGCGGCCTCCTCTTCCTCGCCGATCTCTTTACCCTCTGAGATGAGGCAGAAGAGAGGCACCGAGGACGCGAACCGGTTCACCGTCCACTCCTGCCACGTAGCACTGCTTTATTTTCATTCGCGCTCTCTCCCTCCCCCCGTCTTTTTCTTAATCTTCTTCTTCTTCTTCTTCTTCTTCTCCTCTTTATTTCCAGCCGCAGTCCGCCGTCCTCACCGACCCGACTCTCTCTCTCCGCACTCGTCGATTTTATCGTTATCCAAAACGCGACTCTCTGCACCTTTGAAACTATTTCCCCAACTCACGATGATATATCGCGTGAGAGAGCCATATAAAAATTATTTCACGAATATATCCCTCGATCTTTCTAGGAATTCATTGATATCGCTGCGAGTCTTTGCAGTACGAAATACGCTGATTGGGAGAAAAAAGAAAAGTTATTTGTTTAAATGATAAATTCGATTTATATAATATTATGCGATAATTAACGATTCACGGAGCTCATAAATTTATCCTGTTGCGTTTTTTTTTTTTTTTTATTTATTCATTTTATGATAATTAATATGAAAACTTTCCATTGTTTTCGTATTATTTATGAAAGAAAATTCCTAACATTTTTAATTCGATGCTTATATCTACCGTCGTAATGTAAAAGTTTTAGAAGTGTTGGTAAAACGAATGGGGATTAAAAGAATATATAAAATACGAGTGGCGATCGAAGGTTATGATATATTGAGAGAGAAAAGAAAGATGTTTCGGGTTTTTATTTATTTTTTTCGTCTATCTATGACGAAGTCACGAGCGAAGGACTCTCGTCATCCATCCTGTTATAGTCTATGCGGATTCGCGCGCTCATTGTTCTTACGGGTAGGTGAGTCGAGAGCGGCGAACGCGCTGACTCGATCTTCCATGGACCCGGTGGTGTGTGCTGTGTATACGGTGCGCGCGTTGTGTGTGTCGTGTCTGTTGTTACCTGGTTGTTGCTTGAGGCCCTCGACTAAGCAACCACCGCACAGACACAGACACACAACGGAGAGTCCAGTCGTGAAAGAAGGAGGAAAGAGAAGGGGAGAACGAGTCTGCGCCATGGGACCCGAGCGAACGAAATGCCCGAGAGAGCGCTACGAGAGAGAGATTAAACGCGTCCAGGTAAGTCGTGTGAAATTCCAACCGACCGAACGAGAAAATATCGGGACTTTGTAGAATACACGATACACGAATAAACTTGTCTTCTACGAGACGAAGCTATCGAACGCATCGATCGACACCACTTTCATTATTACCGTTGGAAAATAATAAAATTTTAGACAGCGCCGAGTCGAAGAAAAATTCGTACAATGAAACTCAATCGTCGCGATAAACAAACATTGCAAGATTCCGAACAGGAAATAGACGATTCACAACGATAAACAAAAAAAAATGTCACAATAATATGTCTCCGTTTGTAACACTGAAATAATACGCGATCGACAATAAATATCTCGAATTCTTCGACGATAATGCGAGCATTAATTCCGTTCCGTGAATCGTTATTTTTCGCAAACAAAACGCGTTGTGTGTTTAGCCGAATGCCAGTTTACCCCGGAGTCTGCGCGTCGATGTTTTTTCTTTTTTTTTTCGTTCTTTCTTATACACGAATTCGAAGATCACGTGGTGAGAATTTAGAAACAAAATGCACGCACGGGGGATACCGATGGCCTATCTTCGATCTTAAAATACACTCGGAACTTTGTTAAACGTTTAACAATCACGATATTCGATGGGAAAAGCCGTTGAAATGATAATATATTTGAATGTGTAGTTGAGAAAAAAACGCGCACAGCCCTACATGTGCCCAACCTCGCGAACGGCCGCCGCGACACTGAATCCCGCGGACACCTGTCGACTGTGGCGATCACGGCGCCTCCACGCGGCCAACCCCCTCCCCACGACAACGAAGAATCCCACGCAGTGTTATGCAGCATCGCGCTTCTTACCCTCCGTATATATATTCTCTCAACCGGCACTTCCTATTACGATCGCAATTTTTTTTAATTTTTTTTTTTTTTTTTTTTTTTTTTCAACGTAACTTTGAACGTCGATCTTCGTCAGACGGAATAATCGCGTGGATCGGTTATACAAGGGCCCCCGTTTGTTCTTCCTTGTGATTCTTTTATAGCCGCTTCGGTGAGCTTTCCGTATTTGTACAAAATTGTACTCTTACCTTTTTTTTTTCTCGCTTGGCGTTAACTTAATAATAACTTCACTTTTACTTCCTCTCGTACTTTTAATTGCTCTCTTAATTCCGTTCTTTTATGCGCTTGTTACTTTCTACCGTAATGAATTTTAATGCGCTTCATCGTCGGACTTTGACGCGCGTAGAGAACTTACGCTCGAGTGTTTCTTTTTTCCTTTTTGCTAAGAAATCTATTATTATTTATGGTTACATCATACATTGGCGAAAAGAAATATCAAAGTTGTTTTGTTCGTCGGAATTGAGGGATCTTTTGAATCCCAGAGGGGGCGTTGTGTCGCCACAGAGGGTACGAACGTCGCGGAGGAACTCGAGGTGGTAATTGCTCGGTAAAAAAGTAATCAGACAACGAGACGCCGTCACGTACGGCTTCTCTCGTATTCTCAGTTCGGTACATGACACGTTTCACCCGTTAGATAGGAAGATTGCGAGAGAAAAACGAGATAAGGTACAGTGAGCCGAGGAAATACGAGCGTATGGCGCTCAACCCTTTTCAACGGATGAACAATGCACGCAAAACTTTAGCAATCATGAAATAGCGAGAAAAAAAAAAAAACTACGACTGATCGAGTAAAAAAATATTTCTAGTGACTGTTAAAACTTTTTCTACACTCTCGTGGCTCGTAAAATTTTTTATCTGAAACTTGCGAGGTGCAGCGGTATAATCGAGTCTCGTCATTATACGGAGAGGGAACGGTCGGGGAATGAATGACGAGACTCGGAGAACAGCTTTGTTAGCGAAATTCGCTGACGCGAAAAAAGAAAGAAAAGACTGAAGCTATAGCAAAGAGGTTTTTTTTTACAAACTAAAGCGCGACTCGTTCGCGCACGTGGCTCGTCGGCGTCCGGAAAACAATAATGTCGCACCCGTTTCTCATCCCTTAGTTTTATTCGACGGAGCAGCCCTTTTTTTACTCTCGTACAACGACAGATTCGCGCTTTTGTCTTCGGGTTCTCACTCCCCCGTTTGGGGGACGTGGTTCCCTCGAGTTCGCCGTCGTCGAGAGCCGACGCGAAGGGCGCACTTGAATCTTGCATACTGTACCGAGGAGAGAAAAGTACGCGGCGAAAGAGTAAAAAAGATGTAAGCGAGAAACCTCTCCCGGTCTTCCCGGGCATATGCCTTATTTCAATCTAAATGGCTCATCGCCGTGCGAAAGTACCTCTCGTGTTTCATTGAAGATTTCTTTCTCTTTTTTTTTAATACGTAATACGCCCTCTCTTCGCTTCTATACTCAGCGCGGAGCAAAGAAAAATTTCAAGTGTTGTAGAAAAAAAATTGAATGATATCAGTTGTCAAAAGAAATTATTCTATCGCATACTTGAAGCGTTCAGATTCAGTTATGTAGAAACTCACCGGAATGTAGCCGTCGGGTTGCGGTCTCTCGGTATCTCTGGAAGATGAAAAATTTCGAATGGTCAGAATGACGGGGTAACTTTGGCGAGATACTCGACTCGACGAACCGAGGAGCTGTGCTTCGTTACTCCCATTAACGTGGGATATACATACCTACTTCTCCGTTGAATTATCGGAGTTTTGGGAGTGCTATCGTGGATTATAACTTGTGCCGCGTCTATCTCCTCGCACTCCGAACTTTCGTCGGAGTATTCTGAAATGAAGGAATTATATATCAATCCTTCTCGCTATTGTGATTTATCACATCGAAATGCTATAAATAGAACGAAGTGAATCACTTTTTTTATCGTTTTTCTAGCTGTATCTATTTTATTCACGATTATTATTCTATTTTCGTAGGAAAAGCAATTGTCCGATATCACGATAGTTTTACGACGGTTCTCTCGTCAATCGGGCGATTTCGTAGCTCTCTCTTCACCCTTTACTACCGATCCACCCGCCCGTGTTATCGGAGAAAATACGATCCTAACCACACACCCAATGACACTATCCCATAGTTTGGTCGAAACCTCGACCACTATCGCGCCAATTTTATCGAAGTTGATGGTTTTCCAAAGCCATAAAATCGATCGATTTATTCCGCTAGTATCGGCATCCCGCGAACGTTAACCAGGTAATTCAAATGATCGAAACACCGAGGGATGTGATGGCGACCTCGCATTTAATCGATTATACACAAGGGACCCGAGTCGGCTTCGCTGCAGCATTGTCCTGTGTGCAGCCATAGTAGTGGAACTCCGGTTAGTGTACACGCGGTAGTTAATTTGTTCCGACTCACCCCCCAACGCTCGGTGTTTACGGACTCGCGACACCACCGGACTGTGACGAGACTTGGGTGTCGGAACTTCACCCAGAAGCTCGTCGATGTTGGTGTGATTACCAATGAAGAGAGGAAGGGTCGAGGGTCGCTTACGAAGTGACGACCTTCGCGGCTCATTTCTCTGCACGTTGTCGTACGGCGAGTTTCTACCAACTCCGTAATTCTCCGGTGGATCCGGAGGATTCTCGACCTGAAAATTATCAAAATTTATTGAAACTGAATTTATTAACCAATTATGTGTCGTTGTTAAGTAGTTAAGCTAAATTTATAACATTGTTATACATTGAAGAAAATTTGGTACTGCATTTATAAACATATGGGATGAAAGTCCTTGTAGAATAACAGTTTGCCAGTGAGCGTTGAAAACTCACCCCTTCGGGACTGGCGCGCTCCCCGAGCGGTTCCTCGGGCTCCGGTTGATTTCTCAGTGACATCGGTGATGGTGGAAATTCGGTTGGGAATCTCGGCGCAGTACGCGAAAGTTGTTGATTCGGTTCGGACGAAGACGGATCGGTCGGTAGAATTTCAAGCTTCTCGAATGATTCCGAGGAGTCCGAATTACTGTTCGACTCGATATCCGGTGGTATTTTCTCGATACCATCGGGAATATTGGAGTTGCTGTCCATCCACCAGGCCTTTTCCCCGGATTCAATGTGCCGAATCCTATTGAGCGATCTCGTGAGAGTTTCACTAGCCGCGAGACTCTCCGAGTCGTCGATATTCGATACCGTTAGAATCCCCGTGGACGATGGAGCAACGGATATGACCTCAACACCTTCCGGCACGTCCGACGAATCTTCGTTCATCCACCAAGCTCTCTCCCCCGATTGTTGATGCCGTATTCGATTTCTTCGCTCCGCTGATTTCGCGCTACAGCGACTTACGCTTCTTCGCGAAATTGGAGATCCCGAAGGTAATTCTTTCTTCGCCTTCTCCTCGGGTATATTCTCGTTTGCCTCCAACCACCAGGCGCGTTCTCCGGAATCTTGTTTCCATAATTTCGTCCTGAATTTACCTGTAATTATATTAATAATCATTAATTAGTGTATCAATACGGTTTATCGACTCGGCAATCGCGTAACAAGACGAAACTCACCGTCGTCGGGAAGCAAAGCGCTGACGGTAGTTTCCTGGCTGATCTCGTCGTTGCAAGTTCCGACCCTTTCCACGCCATCCGGCACATTATCCGAGTTTGGATCCATCCACCATGGTTTATCGCCCGACGATTCTCGTTTTAACGTGTGGCCGGAGTTTCTTCCGCGATCGCTACGTCTCTCTGTACTCGAGTTTGTGAAACTCAAACTTTTGGATAAACTTTGAGTAATGGATTTGGACAGCGACGGCGATGGGGTTGGCCTTTTGCTCCATTCCGACGTTTCCTCAGTGGGCATTTCCGTTTCTGGCCAACCGTCCGATCCGGAATCCTGTTGTTTTCCCTTAAAGAGACTCGTCACAGGCGCAAGAGCTCTCATGAGAAACGATTTCGCTTCTTCTGTTTTTGACGAACGATCGCTTCGTGATCTCGGATTTGACGGAGGTCTCGGAGGTTTATCCATTGTCAATGACGACTCGTCAGCTGAGGATAAAAGTATACTGGTCCTGGAGGAACCGGCGCTCATTTTTCTCTCCATTCGAGGTGAACTCATAGTTTTTTTTCTTCGACGCTTCGATCCGCTACTTGCGCCGCTTCCGCTTCCCGGCCTATCGTGAGCAGAACGAAGCCTACTGGCCTCGTCACTGCTAGAACAACTCGACGTACTCTCCTCAGAACTGCTCTCGGAACTCGAAGTACTCGTGGCGGAGCCTATGCTTTGGATTTCTTTTTTTTGTGACGGCGATTTTGAACGACTCTTCGATTTTCTAACGTTCAACGCACGCGATATCGAAGATCCTTTTGATTTTTCGTCACTGACGGATGTTTTAGAGTTATCCGATCCCATTTCGCCGATTGACAATTTTGACGTCAATCTTCTGGATTTAAACGAATTTGACGATGACGAAGAGGGGATTTGCTGTACGGATTCGGAATTAGCTTCGGATTGAGATTCTTGGGAACTTGCAGACACACTTCTTTGACACTTCTCTCTGTTGGAACGTTTTCGATCCGTGTATTTGGAGTTTCGCGTATTTGGTTCGCCGTTTTCCATGTTCAGCGCTGATTTGCGAAAATCTTTGTTTACGTACTTTCCTGACGAGTTCGGTAGCTTCATGACGGAGGACGCGTCGCACTTTGGTACAGGTGGTTTGCCGCGAGCTTCCGGCGAATTGGAAGATTTCAACGAACTCGTTGGATTCGTGAGAGACAGCGATAACGTAGCGGCGGACGATGATGCTTGCGAGGAACTGGCAGATTTCGCGTTAACGCCGCTCGATGACTGTCCCGTTCTTATTTTTGCACCCTGACTCGTCAACGAACACGCCGACGATGATTTCGTTCTGCCAGTTGGCACGCTGACAGAAGTCACGCTGTCCGACGACTCGTTTCGCGTCACTTTGCGCGGCAAACTTTTGCCCGAGCTGTTTCGAGATATCGATCTACCGGGATTCGCGGATGTCGCGTCCGAACGCGACACGGAATCTCTTCGCGACGAGGATGACGATGTTGTGGAACCCACGGAACCCGTCGAATTTTCACGTTTTTGCCGCGGTATCTCGCGCGGTTGATTATCCGATTGACCTTCAACGGTTCGAGGTCGTTCTTCGAGTTTGGACGATGTTGTCGATGCGACTGAAATCGACGAGCACGTGCCACCGTGTTCTACACTCGGTTCCGCCGATGCGGATATCTCGCTTCGCGACGACGAACGAGAAACCTTTCCCTCCTTTCGCGGAGAGCACCGTGATTTTGTACCGGAACTCGATTTTTTATTGCAATTTTCGTTAGTCGTTGGATCCACCGAGCTATCTCTCGATTCTTTATTAATAACGTTTGGCTGTTGTTCGACACTTGACAAATTTTCACCCCGCGAAGCCGACCGATAACTCGACGAATCGTCGTTACTCGCTTCGTTTTCCGAAAGGCCGCGAGATGGTGAAGGAGTGCTTTTCATTGCTTCCTTGGCACGAGATTCTTTCTGTATTTCCGTATTGGTTGGTAAACGTAATTCCGGCTGCTGCACCTGAGTCGTTTTCGGAGGCGAGGGTTCGTTTCTCCCGGACACTGGTGCGCTCTCCGTTTGTCTCGAATAACCGAAAGAACCGATTCTACCGGCGACACCGGAGCCCGCCGGTGTTCCGTAGCCCCTCGAGGACGCGCTCGACGAAGCGAATTTGTCGAGATACGAGGACCAAGGGGACGATACCCTCGAGGTCGCACTACCGAATCTCGAATATCTCGCCGTATCGTCCATACGATCGGATTGCATCTCGGCATCTTTCATTTCCGGTCTCTTGCGGCTTCTCGTAACTTGTTTCTGAAATAATCTCGCTACATCGGCTCTACGACGAGACACGAAACCCGACGAACCCGATGAACCCGACGGCGGTGATGGCGACGTTGCCCTTGAAATCATCGTAAGCGTTATGCCTTCTTTTTTCTCGTTGCCTTCCGAATCTTCGCTGTCATCATCATTTTCGTCCACTTCCGGCTCGGCTTTGGATATTGCGTCCGGTTTCTTCGATGATTCATCTTTAACGTCTTTTCGCGTTGTCTCGTCGTTCGTTGCGATTCGTTTTTTCGACTCTTCCTCAGCTTTGTACGGAGTTCCAGCGGGTTTTCCGATGTTCGATGCTTTCGATCGTTCCACAGTAGGGTGTCCAATGAGACTTGTAGTTCTGGAGGGTGTGAATCTACATGTTGGACCGATCAATCGTGAAGAGATCGACGACACGGGACTCGATTCCGAGGTAACTGCGGGGCAACAATGAAAGTAGTGTTAGTTACACTTTTGTCTGTAGCTTCGCTGGAGGCGTGGTAAGCGGTAAGGGGGTGGGAGAGAGCACGCGAGTCAGTCGGACATTGGCCGTTGATGAGGCATGGTCTCTCCGTTCCTTCCTTCCCGGTTATCCCTAATTTTCATGTGAAAGTAACAAAAACAAATAGCTTTTTCGATTGGCGGCATGAGTATGCACTCGATGTATCGCGTTATCCTTTTATTTACGCGCAAGAGAAAAAAAAAACGGGATAAGTACGCTGAGTGCACACGAGCCAGTCAAATGAAAACGCTAAGAGTACACAGTGCATCAGTGCGGCCCATTCGATGTTCGCGTTATTAATTTCCGCGCCACGATACGACAATGTTAATGAAGTACGGAGGTTAGTTATAATTTCTCACTATCCTAATATGTACCGCGAAGTTTTACGATTTACACAGTAAAAAAAATATATATTACCCGAAGTATTGACACTCCGTCCATATGACGGAACCCTCGAGTACGTTCTGAAAGCCCCCGTTTTCGTCGTAGACACCTCTGGACTTGGCTCGCGTGAATTTCGCCCTGAATTCGGTCGTAATCCTCTGTAGGATACCGGCGGATGTTCCGCTCGGTCCTTTTTCTCGATACGGCTGTCATTCCCATAACTTCCTCTGAGTCCCGCACCGGGATATGTGCTTTGTACGTACCGAGAAACCACGTCAGGCTCTCGGCTTTTTTCACGTGAAATACCGCGATTGTTGTACTTGTCCAATACAGAGGATGGCCTATCGGAACATGATTTGTTCGCTGAATAAGAATATCTATCGAGCAGCGATGACCTGCTGTCCGATAACGAACTTTTGCTGCTTAAATCCTCGGATGAAGTGCGTCCAGAATTTAGTCGGCTTTTTTCGAGATCTTTGGCGCCTGTTTTCGTAAATTAGAACTATATGATTACACACAATACATTATCGTGGTTTGTTCGGGTCTTTTATCTTTGTGTCGTGTTACACAACTTACAAGAATATTTGTACGAAGGCTTATCATCGAGTTTATCTCGGTCCCTCTTGTCGAGGCTGGAACTCCCGTAACTCGAGCTCGTGCGATCTTTCGTAGGAACTCTGCTAGAATTTGCACTGGAATAGCTACTTCTGTAACTCGGTACAGAACTTCCGGCGGCCGAGGTGCTTCGGGCATAACTTCCACCAAAACCGCTTCCGGTTCTTCCTTTATATATTCCGGCGTCCGTCTGTCGACAAATATTATTATTATTACATACAGCATATAAATACGTTTGAGTTCGAGAATTGTTCCCCCACAATACGGTATCTCCTGTATAATTGCAAATATCTATTTTAACTTGTATCATCTAACATTTTTTTTCTACCGCCACCAGAAATTAATAACGATCGACTGACCAGACGATTCTTTATTTTAACCGATGATGTAAATTCGAATGTGAGACATATAAACAATAAACGATCGGTCGTTAAATCGCGAATATAGCGAGAGAGGCCCCCGAACGTGAACGCGAATTTGATGACCCGATTGAGCGCTCGTAATTGACCTCATTGTCGACAGTGTAATAAACCGCCGGCTCACGGACCATAAACCGTGAGAGTCCGCATCGTCCCCTCCCCCCCCCCCTCTCGATTTGTTTGCATTGAAAATATTTACGATCTCATCCATAAACACCGGAGACAAGATATCATGGGTAACAGCCAACGTCTATTACGCGCGCAATCTATAAGAGATTTATTATATTTTACCGTCCGTAATAACTCACGCCCGTGCGATCGATATATCTCGGCAAAAAAAAAAATCTACAGTTACGCGGATAGAGTGTCAATTTGTATATAGAACACGAGTGACCGATAATTTCTTCAATTAACATAATTTTGGCAAAACGCCCTGTACCCGAAATAAACGACCTGCCCCGGGGGTATTAACCTTTCTGTTTTTCACTATCTACCGGGTGTTCCTTTTTATAAAATTCCGGATACCTATTTTTATTATTGCGCAAACAACTATCGCGCGATCGAAAATAGATATCTATTCGATACGCATTAATCGAATTCGTAACTCCCACGTAATACATCGCGACTATTAACGCATTAGCGTTATGGCAATAGAATACGTTCGACGCAAATTAATAACTCGTCCAAAAATAACGATTTAATAATTTGCGTCGAACGTATTATATTTATACATCCATATAGTTATACGAGCGATAAGTTAATGTGTAAAACAGAGTTGTTTTCGTTAGCAACGAGAGGTGAATCTCGTATCGGTTAGACATCGAATGGACAGCAACGCGATCTTTGAAACTCAAGTCAGTCCCCGAGAAAAGCCCGGGAGCGAAGGTTCCCGGCAGTCGAGTTTCAACGGGCCGCGACGCGGTCTTCTCTATTATGGTAATGCTATTCGTGGCGATAATGGAATTAGGACGGTGGGTACCTCCAGACCGTCGAAGCAATATCTACACGCGCTCGCGAGTGAACACTCGCAAAAGCGTACTGCGCGGACGCGCTATCGCACATCTCTTCGTCACACCTGTTTATCTCTCTCCGATATCAATTATCGTTTATTATTATGAATTTCCACAATCGCTTCTCCGCCATATCCTTCCGGCAATTTCATTATTATAGCTTTCAATACCTTCGATTCACATTGGATAACATGTCAAAGCTTTGATTTGCTCTGTTAGATCGACGATTGGCGAGATTCGTTGATCCACAATGTGACTGCATTTTTCGCGTTATAATCGATCGTGTAACACAATTTCACTCTATACTAACCAATACTTAATGAATACACTGAAAAAAGAGGTTATTTGTAGTTAACAAATGTACATTCCAATATAACAAAGTATCTCCGTAATTTTCGTTAATTAATCTCAATTGAGTCAATTTATTAATTATCGGTAATTTAAAAAAATTAAATTTATTAAAAATCGGCTATTACCAAATGTTGTTCAGCTTTATTTGGCACAATTTACTATTACTTTGTTATATTAATCTTTCTTAACGATAACGAAATATTTCGCCATATCCAACTATACATTCGTTAACGACAAATTATTTTTTTTCTGAGTCTATAAATTTTTTTTTTTTTTTCTTGAATAGTAATTGCGCCAACTAACCATTACTTATATCAATAAACTATTTTTTATTATACTAGAATTGTGCCGATGGATATCACAATACGCGATTACGCGCGCCTTCAATCTGATCAGCGCGAACTATATAGCATTATAATAATATTCTATATAAACAGACGTGGATATATCTATATATACATAAGGTATCGTGAAACGGAGAAGCCATTTGCTTATATGGGTAAATACGCATTAACGTTAGTGCTTATTTCGCCATCCCCTATCGCGCATACGACAGAAACTGTATTCACAGTTTCATTGCATTAGCCAGATTACGAGTGTATTCTGTTATAATGGAGTAACTATACAAATGTATACCATCCAAGCTAATATCTCCGCGAGGCCGGTGACTCAAGGATAACGAGCTACTGAAACTCGGCGCAACGAGAGATTATCAGCGCTGCGCGGGGGGGAAAAAAAAAGTTTCCAAATGGCATAAAAGCCGCGGCATATGCGTGCGGCAATGCTATTAGAGATGTTGATTATTTCCCCGAGAAGGCGTAAACAAAAAAAAATCACGAAAAAAAAAAAAAAAAAAAAAAAAAAAACACCTCTGTCCAACAATTTATCAGAAACACGCGGTGAGAGGGAGTAGAGTTAAAAATCTTTGTTGATCAAGTCGAGTTTGTAGGGTCACAATTATGAGGGCGAATCCGGTGAAGTGCGTGCGACCCTTTGTTGTCGATGAAAGTTGCGGACGTGTATTCCATCCGTCGTGATGTTCGTTCCACGAGGGACGACCACCCGTACTAATTGATGAGTGTCAAGCATATTTAACCTTTGTAACTCGTTGCCCGGATTATTGTTGTTATTACAAGAGCAGCTGTCGGGCCACCGGGGAATGAGAGTTCCTTGGAGAATATTCGGTGGGTATTACTCCATTCGGTTTATTAGTCTCGTCCCTTGAATATCCTTTCATTTCGTCTGGTTAGCCGGGGGGATTGTTTATCCGTGGATAGGAGAAAGATATTATGCCGTTTCAACGAGGCCGGGGCGAAAGTTATTTTACGATTCAAAGTCTGGATCGTCGCCAAATTTTTTGGCAGTCAGGCCGCGAGAGGAACGAGGAAGCGTCCCCGCGTACGTTGCCCACCCGCCATCAATGACGATCGTCTACGAGGCCAAACTAACACGGGTTTCAATTCGTCGTGGTATATTACGCGAACGCACGGTGAATGCTGCATTTCGATGAAAAATAAAATGATCCGAAAGGGTGAAACGTAAAAAAATAATCGAGAGGTCAAGGTACGGAGGAAGGGATGGAAAAGGTTCGGGATATCGTATGAATGAACGACCGTTTGATGCGCTTCTCGTTGTAAGTTGAGGAAATTGCGGGTCTCGGTGAAAAAGCTACATTTGAGTCCGGCGCACGTTTCCTATGCTCCGGAGTACAAGATTCCGAAGTTAGTTCGGCAGAGCGGGCGAAGAGGCCAAACGTCTTCTTCCTCTTTCCTCGGGGACCTTTTCCCGAGGATCATCTTCTTCCGAAGCAATGGAGGAATAGTATATACCTACGCGTATATATTTCCTTCGCGTTACTACATAGACACCGTCGACCGTTCACCGTTATTCCGACTCGAGAAACGTCCCACGATCCTGCGAGCTTCGAAGATTCCACTTGAAAAGCTTCCACCGTGAAAGCGCACAGCACTGCTTCAAGAATGCGGACCGAAATATTTTCTAGTTCTGTACTATCTTCTCCTATACATACCTCGAACACCGAGTGAACGTCTACGTAATTGGAAAAGTTCTAATAGCAAAGCAACAGCAGTGGCAACACGACGAAAGGAAGTTCGAGGACAAGTGCCCGGGGTGCCGACTTTATAGCCTCCGAATACAAAGTCGGATGTCCTTTATACATTCAGCAAAATTATTGTACACAGATTAATCTATCGCTTCAATAAGTTTCTCGGTTATCAAACGGAACGTTATGCGGACAGAAATTATCAATTAAAATTTACAATGCTAATACTGTCGATCTTTTTTTTTTCGTTCAACACTGACATCGTTCAAAATTCAGCATTACTCATTCCACTGAATAAAATGGATAAACACTGAATGGAAATCGAATATATACAGAAGTTATATTAGAAATATATTGAATTTGGCGTTTTTATATTAAGAATATATTAATCATATAAATTGTAAATTTGCTGCCGTATATTTAGCGAAATATATTCGTAATCCGTAATTTTTCGACAAAAGTATATTGCATGTATCATATATCAAATTGCATATATTTTCGATATAATTTTTTTCATTGTGGAATATAAAAAAACGGATAACACTAATTAAAATTTCGAAGTAATAAAAACAAAAATGTACAGTCGATTATGTACACTGATCGAAGAATTTTTTTTTTATTAAATTTTGGATATCGAATGCAGCGAAATAAATATTTACTTATAGTTACCAAATCGCAGTTGAGGCAAAAAAACATTTGTTAACTATCAGCACATTTGGCAGAATTGCATATTACTTGTCTCAACTGATATATCTTAACAATAACTGAAAATTTATTTCGTCATATCCAACTATGAATTTGTTAACTACAGATAAATTATTTTCTCCGTATACAACTGTTATACGAATAATAAGAAATGACAGTTGATGATTCAGTGACGAAAAACTTTGTTCTGTATTTACTACGCCCGCCCTTCGTTGATGCATAGTTCGCGAAAGATGAAAAGTACATGAAAAGAGTTGGCGTTACTCCAGATTTTTCGTACAGTCGTTCCGAGACGAAAAGACATATGCAAAATGGACACGTGGCGTTATTCCAGAGTTTATGATGGGCCAATGCACGAGTTGGGTGGATTAAAAAGCGAGCGAACAAGAGGCAACGGTTTGTGTTTATCGATTCGGTTCACCGACACCGGCGCGCGTCAGTGTCAGTGAATCGCGTTCGTAATATTAGCCGCGTATATTTTGTCGAAATCGTTCTATTTAGTTTTAGCAATGATATCTTTCATTCCTCTCATATCGATCATCGGCTTATCCTCGTTTATCTTGACCCCGCGGTGCGAAGGAAAATGCCACTTTCAAAATGGCAGAAAAGATCACCCCTCTCATCTCCGAGCGAACGAGATGTTTCTCGAATCTGTTTAAATATAGCCGCGGAGTTGTTCGTCTTCGCTATGCGCAAAGCTCGCGCTGTGCACTCTCGTTTCTCGTTCAATCTCAGTCCCGGTATGTAGGGGTTTGTTGCACCGCGGCGCTCGATGCATCGATGCAACTACTGCCCCCAACAAAATCTCTTCAATGCGTTCCACATTCAAAGGACGTTTCTATTATTACGAACGGAGTCGGTACAGTTGTCGTAGGGATGGGATTGATTTAGATCGATACTCTGTAATAACAGAGAGACACACAAACACTCGCGAGAGGGGAGGATACGCGATCGTAATGTAAACGCACTCGTTACGTATCCAACAGCACGTGCACAGTTATCCCTCTCGGTGTATCGGAAGCGCGTCTGGGCTCTGCTGGTGCAACCAGCGAGGCATTAAATATTGACGCGGTCACATACGGTACGTATACAACATTGGACACGTTTCTCCGATCCGAGATATATGGATATATTGTTCGAATGCCACTGCTGTCGCTGCTGCTGGGATTCATTCAGAAACAAAGTTAATTAAAGACATCTGCCGGAGCGTTCGATTTTTTTTAATTCTCTTTTTGTTCGCACATACCGCCTCATCGACATCGGCATTTCTATTCTATAGCCGAGTATCATTTTGCGCGCTCGAGTAGCGTATCGACCGGAGCGATAGAAAAAAAAAAAAAAAAAAAAAAAAAAAACAGTAATGTTATAGGAAACGCGAGCACGTGGCGTGAGCCTAAATATATCCAGTCGCATAGTGTATGGTTGCACTTTAGCGCGGTACATCGGCCAAAAGGCCGACTCTAACGCGGATACGAGAAATCATATTATTTTTGTTCCGAGTATTTCTACATCGAAATAAAATGTATAATGCAAAAAAATATTTTCCACGAAAAATTATTTAAAATATATAAAAACGTCGAATTTTCGATATTTTTAATATATTTTTTGCACGTCATTTTTTTTTATGTCGGTTTGCCTGACACGTACGGAGAGAGGATAATTTTAACGAACCGACTGTCGCGCGGATTTTTCCGAGATTTCGAGAACAACTATAGCGGCGCCGAAGGATCGATGTTATCCCGGAAACAGGATCTATCATCTATCATTCGTTGTAGAAATATATTGTGATTAATGGTTGACGGGTCATCCCTGACGCGAGAATCAGACGAGGATCGATGCTGAAACTCCTACAATGTTGAATCAATGCGAATAAAGCTCTACGCCCTTTCGCCGTTTCACACAAAGATATAAAATCAATTTTGCTCGTAAATATAATGGACTTTCGGCGTGAAGAGCTCTAACAGATCTTGTAATCTGTGGACAAAGGGAAACGAAACCCTTTTATACGATTTTTTTTTTTCATCGACTCGATGTAATTTCCAGGAGTTCGTGTATACGTTTGTATATACGCACGTTGATTTATCGTCGATAGCGCCGAATAACGTCTTGCACTCGGCTCTGGATATCAGATGCTATTCGAAACTCGACGAGGTAGAGTCGCGTTTACATAAAACCATACAACGACGTGCGCCGCGCACAGACAGATGTGCTCTCTGTGCGCGTTCACCGCCTGGGAAAGACCCGGCTAATTTTGCTATTCGTACGGGACGAACGCGATCCATTTTCATACTCTCACTTTTACTGCCCCGGCAATGGTATCCCCTATAGGCCCGGCCTGCTGTATTTTCGTCTTTAATTTCGTCTTTAATATCGTCGACATCGCGGGAATAGTCTTTGAATGTAATTTATCCAATTTACATAATGTTGCAGCAAAAGTAGAACACTTTTGATCATTACGAATTCGACTACTGACAATTTGCATTCGTAAAAGGGTCTAATTAACTCGAAGTTTATCGTGCCGTCAACGGTTCTTCCGTCTTTCGATGCTTAATTAAGTAAAACAAACTAATCATTTAACAGTCATTAATGTCAAAGATGAAACGCTTAGTAGTGAAAATAATAATGTTTATGTATATACCCTTTAATTGTACGTAATGCGGGTTTACGGAGTCTATTTAGATACTGTATTATTCTCGACAATTTCACCCCCGCGTATGTATATTGCTTGCGCAACGAGAGACGCGCTGATTAAGTAGTGGCGGTCACTGCTCCGGCAGCCAGATAAATGTCTTCTCTTTTAGCTCGCGTGGTACGCACAAGTAGGTAAAAACCCTCGGATATCTACCACTGCCCTTCGAGAAACCTTCGAACGCGTACATCAGGAAGCTATACAGATGCGATGCTGTACGCCGTACAGAAATTTGCGATAGTAATTTCGCAGTCATTGACGATGTGTACTATTCATGTATCGGAGCTGACGACTAAAACTAAGTTAAAATCAAACGTAGAATAGGAAAACTACGATAAATTTCGACTGCCGTTACACAAAAAAAATTGCTCATTATATTCCTCAGATCGAACACTTTGTTGTGATAAAGCTATTGACGAAAAAAAAAAAAAAAAAGAATTCGGTAAACTTACATAACTCCTGTAAGACGTCATGACCCTGTCGAAAAATCCTATGGCAAATATATCACGATCGTTGCACTAATTTTATATCTTGATCGCCGAATGAAGAACGAAACTTTCGTGAGACTTTTATGCGAGGCTATCTCAGAGCGATTCAATCGAATAGCCAATATCTTTCAGCTTTTTTCGGCTTCACCACGATGAATAAAACGATCTCGTAAACCGATCCTTCGGACAACGGCTTGTCGGTGTTATTACTTTCACGAACATTATCCTTTCTCATACAAAGGAGCTAAGAGAGAGAGAATAAAGAGCGCGCGGGCGCGCGCGTGTGTGCGCTTCGAAAGCGCCGGCCGTTTCGAACGAAGCTCGGACCCCGAAGAGCAGCAGTCGCGGTGCCGGGAGCCACGAGCCACGAGCCTCTCTTCTGCGAGAGTTGCTCCTCTTACTCTTTCACACGCACGCTAAAAGCTCACGTCCCTCACTCTCGTAGCTTTCTCTCCGCTCGTGCGGTTCCCTCGCCTCGGTCTCAACGTGAGCCCTATTTTAAGAATAGCTTTAATCTCTCGCACTATCTCGGTCTTCTTCTTATTCTCCACCTCCGACAGTCGCGCTTCTTCTTCTTCGTCTTCTTCTTCTTCTGTCTCCATCCTCATCCATACTCTCGCTGTCGTTTTACCACCGTCGCGAACGAACGAGATCCCAAACATACGCGACCCCAAAGGCATCGACGAAAGCGAAACTCGCTCGATTCGGATAGTTTTTCGGGGCCTTTGATTGCTGTTTCAGCGTCTGGGCGTCGGGCATTACTTGTTGGACGCTCGACCTACGATCATCTGGCAGTGTCTATTCGCTCGATACTTTTTTCTACTACGTCATCAACGCGACTTTTATTTTAAACGCGAATTTCTGTATTGAATAATTTTGAATTTTTTTTTAGTCTAATATAATAAGTGACGAATTTGTGATTAAAAGGAAATAAAACAATTACAAATAACTCCGAAACGACAAATGACAAAAATGTGTTACTTATTTTTACGGTAACTTGCGATTATTTGGATTATTCGATGTATTTTTTCAAATTTGTAAAAAAAAAATGAATTGTTGGTTATCAAGATTACCGCCAAGGGTGTAGGCGTTTTTTTTTTTTTTTATGAACTTGAAGATATCAAATTTTCAAGGTCGCGTTGCAACGAGTTAACGCGCGATATTTCAGGGATAGCAACGATCATGTTATCCGCACAAAGGTAGACAAATAAAGGGACCGATATAATCCCGTAAGTTATAGGAATGAATGCTTTGAAAGTGGCAAATTGGGAATGGGAAAGTGTTTCAGAAGTGAATCCATGAGACTCCGTAACCGAGTACAACCCCCGACCAGCGTCAAACTCTGCTGAACTTTGCGAAACGTACACGAAAGGCAAACTTGCTAAAGTTGCAAAATTTGCCAAACTTTGCCGGTTAGAGAGAATATAGATACTATACGAAAACGGCGTGTCTTTGTCCAGGAAACGAGGCCAGCAACGGTGCGACTGCTGCTCAGTCGTTTCCCTAGTTTCCCGCGTCTCTTGTCACCCTTGTAAAGTACATAGATATCCATATATAGTGGAAAGTTCCCTGAGGGTGGTAAATTTAATGAGAGTAATGAGCCGAACGTAAAGCTCGGAAGATATGCTTTGTATTTTTGCAAGACGATTAAATGAACAAATTCGTTGGAAATCCGCGAGATTTCACTATCTCGCAGCATTGCAACTTACAACCGATGCGATACCGATTGGGTGGTTTTGTCGACGGCGAGTATTAGGAAGTTTAGATTCAAACGGTTGCCGTGAGGTGGTGAACGGGTCAGAGATAGCAGTCGAAAGCACTGGGGTAGAACTCTTCGAACGTAAGCCGCTTGTCCGACTTGGTAAAAGCTCGACGGAGACTACTGTTCTCGAAAGCTCCGGCAGATGGAGACGAAACTCATTGGCAACTATACGAGTTACCACTGCCTCTTGTGTTATAATGGGAAGCGTAGGAAATACATACATATATCCTACATAGATATACCGAAAACGCAATTCTTCATCAGATTCCCCTTCTCAGTCACCCCGCTTTACCGCCTTACCTTCTCGACTCTCGTATTCTCGACGACTTTTTCGATTTTTTCACAAGATAGCGCCACGATGATGACTTGGAAAAGTTTCGTCGTTCGATCAGTTAATCCTTCATAAAACACTCTTCGATATTTGAAAAAAAAAAAAAAAAAAGAAAAAATGCTTTTTGGGTAAAGTGGATCGTGACAATGATAAATTGTCGGGCTTGAAAATCGGGGTTCGTTATTTCCGGTGCGAACATCAGCCGCCAGCTTAAAGCAGGTGCAATTCAGAGGCTGTATGGGGGGGTGCGGCGAAAGGGTCGAAAACCCGGACTTTGATGAATTGAGATTCCGTGATTCACCGCGAGCTTGGAAATTAGCAACGTTAGTTTAGTTGATGTCGGTAATTAATTTGTTCCGGTATAATGGACGCGTAACTGCGGTTACCCAGATGGATATCATGCGAAAGGAAGACACAGTAGTGTCGGAGAGCTTCGTACGCTCGGCTTCTTTAACATCTATCGAGTTGCTTTATTCAACCCAAAAATATTTCGTTCTCGTTATAGCCGGACAGCACGTATATAAATATAGAGTACTCCGATGGTACGCAACAAAAATGTCAGTGAGCAACGAGCAGTCGGTGTTTTCTTCCGCGGTTCGTCTCTCGCAGATGCATCGCTCATTTGCGCGACATGAAAAACCGCGGAACAACAGGACGAACGCTTCTCTGGAGAGCTTTATCTCCGGGACTCTTAATCCTTAATTAACGGTAGAAAAAAAAAAAAAAAAAAAAAATTCCCGATGGAAAAACGAATGTATGACAATGATATATTAGTTCTTGTGACTCGACAGATTATAACGTGACGCCACTGAAATTTGTTTAATTCGTTCGTCATTCCGATGATTGTCGCGCCAAGAGGATCATCTTTACCGGTGCATTCGAATCTCTCGCGTATATGATTCGTTGAGTTCAAATATAGAGTCGCCTAGTCACGGCATCGAGACAGCATTATAATATTATTAGCTGTCTCGAAAATCTTTGGGCAACTTTTTCAGTATAATTATAGACTGCGTGACTCAATTTCAAATATCGTCGAACACGTATTTGCGCACATCTCTCCTCTTTCCTCCCGATATGTATATCTTACGAGACCTCCTGCGAGGTATACACAAGCTCCGCGCATATCGACGGGACTCCATATTTCTGGAGTATGCATAATTGTCTCGCGCATCGCGCAGCACGTCGACCATTCGACCATTTCACCGACCCGAACCGGGGAGTCGTGCCAAGTCGAAGACTCTTCCGGGCGAAAGGAGTTGTATCTTTTATTTGTTTTATTAAAAATAATACCCAATGCGGCGATATTATATTATATCAGACGGAACGACAAGGACTGTAAAAAAAGTGCATTACGCAATTTTCTTCGAAACGTTGTTACGTTAACAAACGTTATGAATTGCCTCGTCGTATAAAAAGTTTGTGAAGGAGTGTATTATATGCTTCATAAATCATAGCGGCTTCATAAACATTGCAATTGTTATGCCTGAAATACTTTTAATGATCGATAATTCTCCTTTCGTTATCGTTACCCTGAATTCTCGTTTTTTTTATTGGACCAATTGAAGTAAATCTGTTTATAAACACCCGACGATGAGTCAACATCTTACAATTCCGTGCATAGGGAAGGGTGACTCGGTGAGAGTTGGGAGTAGTATATATTTAGAGAATTAGGCCATCGTGCCTACGTGTGAACAGGAAACATAATTTTTCGTCCTTTTACATGCGTCTTCGCATGTAAAAATAAAAAATTTTAAAAAGTGAAAAAAAAAGAAAAAATATACACATCACGCAACTATACATATCGTTATTCTCTCGAAACTTATCGAGGAACAACGAAACAGACGGCAAATATGCGATAGAATGATAAAATACCAGAGCTATAAAATCGTCCGGTTGGGAATAGTTTCTATCTGGGTGTCCGAATGTGCGACTCTCTTCGGCGGGTCTAGTCGAAGGCCCGTGACTACTTGGCTTACGCACTTGAATGTTTTCAAGGCCCTCGTGGTACGGCGCAAACTCTACATATGCACACTACTTTGACGTAACAATAAGAGGCCTGCGCCGAGGATGCCGTGTAGAGGAGCTCTCGAAACGTCGGAGGCGACGATTGAATTCGACGAGAGAGCGTGAGAAACAGAGATAACCCCCCCGGCGCGTGAGATAGACGATAGAGTTTGAAGAACGTGACGAAGAGGATGGTAAAGAACCGCGAGAGAAACTCGTCCGAGAGGGCGGATCGGTGGCGGTGGTAAATTGCGCGGGTGAGTCCGCGAGCACACATCGAATACAAGGAAGTTTCCCCCGCGTGTAGCTTGTAGGAACGTTCACGGGCGCATACGTGTACACCGGCCACTCTTTACCGTGTGTTTCGGCTTGAGACGCCCTGTGCTATAGAAAATCACCGACCCAAGTTATTCTCGTACTCTTCTGGTAGTCGTGATGCTTGAAATTCTCTGCCAGGGCGAGCCACGGGCGTTGGAGAACATCGCGGTACCTCGTTCGCACCAAAGAATCGAGGATCGTCGAGCGGCACTACGTGCGGCAAGAAGAAACGTAGAGGAGAACGAGAGAATGAAGAAGGTAAGAAGGAAGGAGAACGGGGGGTCATGAGGGGGGAGAGTCCAATCTCAAATTACTTGGAGAGCTGCTCTAGCTAGGCCCCCGAGAATCTTTGCCCACCATCGGCCTGGCGACCTTTTATAGACACTCGACGGTAGTGGGGCAAGGTGGGAGGCCGAGGAAAATCTAGCGAAAACTAGCCGTTCCGCGATGAAAAATCTTCATCCCCCTTCTCCGCGTCCCGTGCTCTCCACCGGGAGAGCACGCGCATCCCACTTGACGATGCATCTGCGAATGTTTGCCTCACACGGTAACTCCACCGTCGATCCTCGATCGATTCTCGCCTGTTGATGCAATGAAAAAAAAAAAAAAAAAAAATCTCTCGTCACTTTGTTTACAAACATTTAATTCCACTGACAAATTTTCTGGCACAGCGAAAAATTCCTGTTTTTTTTCGCTCCGGAAGTTAAATCGAGGGAAGGGTTAGTCTAAAAATGATCTCGGATACGAATTCATTTTAACATACAGTCGAAAAAAAAAAAAAAAAAATGAATAAATTCCTTAACGAGATTATCCGTTACATCTCAATTGTAGAGGTGCATTCATTATTAATTGGATGAAAATATCTCGGAGTCATGCGATAAAATACCAAGTCACCGTCGAGAGGACGTAAACGAGAAGAAAAATAAAGAGATCTCGAGAAGTAGTACGAGGAGATATTTAGGTGGGGTGTTAAAATAGGGCCATCGATCATAGCCCTCGCGGTGCAGAAATTCCTCGGTGATGACTATACCACTCGTAATAATTCTGTTCACTCTTCCGCGTCTTCATCCTCGACACGAAAGTTGGCAGAAAGTTTCGACAATCGTTCCATGAATAACAATGCCAAAATCGTCGTTGACGCGTATAGAGACGCTCTCGGCCTCATCTTCATTGCCACTGACTTTCCCTGCATCCTATTATTGGACTCATTCGTCCCATTAAAAATTAAAACGATTCGCGCTTTGACGGGATCGCCGAGAACGAAACAACGATTCATCGGATCCCCCCGTAATGAATAAAAAAAGAAAGCCCCCGCACTGGTAGACGATGAGAATGCGTTGGCGAAGTACTTTTGGAAAGACGGAGGGATTTCCTCGTGGTAGCAAAAGTGGAGGAGGAGGCGGTGGGCAGGTCGATGACGAAGATGATAGAGCGAAGACACACGTCGGTGATGGTTTGGATCGCCGAGTAGGGGAGGGTAAAAGGGGGGGATGGAGGGGGTTGTTCTTGGAGGATCCATTGCGCTTGCGTGGAAGACGGTTTTTGACGGTGGGCATGGAATGACCGGCGCGCCATACGAACGACGACGGGTCGCGCACTACGAGTAGGGCGCTGGTCGGCTCCGAAACCCAGAAGAAGAGACGACTCGTTAGCCGATACACACGACGAACGATTCGACTAGCGACTCTTACCCACCCTCTAACCAGTCGTTCTCTCTCTCTACATATATATATTTCGCTATATATATTATTCTTCTTTAACGGAGCAAACTCACTCTCACTCTCACTCGGGTAATTGATAAACTCTCACGCGAACCAAGTTTGCCTCATTTCACCAAAGGCCAGAGTTCCCATCGTGTCTCATCGACGGTATATAGATATAAATATATATCTATATATATATACATTTTTTTTTTCTCGAAAACGTTTCGTGATTCGATACACACACCGGCCGTCATCGTCGCCGACGCTTTATCCCTACCCTCGTCGCAGCACGAGGAGAATCGACAGAGGAGGAAGAACCTCTGAACGCAAGCCCAGGGCTCGCAAGTAACCCGGAGAAGATAGTCGAGGAGGAACCACCGAGCGGAAGAGGAACTTGAAAATGTCGTCTTCAGCGGTAGCGAAAACCTCCAAATACACTTACCGCTCTAGCGGGGGTGGAGGATCGGCCGACGTTAGCATCGAATACAGTGCCGACCTGACTGCACTCTCGAGACTCGAGGTACGTTTTTTTTTCTCTCCTTACCTTACAATCCTTACCATCGTTATCGCTAACATCGTTAGATAAGCTAATATCGCGAATAGTGGCAAGTGAAATGAAACGTATAAAAAAAAAATCGCTCTATGTTCGAAAAATTAAATAATATATCGTGCGAAAGAGAGGAAAAAAATAAAAATAATAATATAAAAATATGCTTCGCTGGAACGAGCGAAGGATTATCGAGTCGATCGCGGCAACGTCAATGATGGTGCCGACGATGAGACTTTCGTCGAGCAGTGGTCGACGAACATCGAAGAAGATTTCACGATAGAACTATATGCCCGGTATATAATGCGGCTGGGATTGAGTGACTCGCGAAAGTTCAGTGACCATAAGGGATGTTAGTGCCAACCGTAGGAACCAAAGTGAACCGTTGCAATGTAGCTATCGAATAGCTCGGTACGAAAATAGTCGGGTCGGATGAATATCGCCGGTCCCAAGAACGACGATCACGTTTGAGATTTTTCGTCACCGGCACCTTGCAATGATGTATCTATCATTTTCCTCGTATCCCGCACTTTATTAACCCCACAAATCCGAAAAAAAAAAAAAAAAATGTAATGCACGGGCAATGATACCATCTGCCAAATGATCATCCGTATCTTAATTTGTACGAATTTTCATATTCACGATGTTTTTTTTTTTTTAATTTTCATTCCATTATCTCGTCACTAATCAATGCGATCGAATCTCCTTCGCGATTTACTTGGTAAAATCGTACGTCCGGCCAAGATGTTGTCGCTGAGATATTTTCGTCGTACGATTGCGTAAAAGTGACGAACGTGATTCGTTGAAATTAACACAACCAAAAGCTAACGAGCCATTAACGAATTTGGCAATTTTCTGTACGATGAAAAAATATGTCTCTCGATTTATTTCAGGATAAAATTCGCCTACTTCAAGATGACTTGGAGTCCGAGAGAGAGTTGCGTCAGAGGGTGAGTTTCGATAAATCAATTTTTTTAAATGTTTTTCACCGAATATCGGGAGAAGGGGCGGAGGGGGCGAAAATCATGCATCGTAGGGACATGCAACGCCGCGAGAAAGAAAGAGCGAACGACGATGGTACGAAGGAATTCGTAAACTTTCCAGTTGAAGTAACAAAATTATTTTTGGAATTGCGTTTCAACGGTTGTAACCGGTGGGAATCCGAATTGTGTAAGAAAAGCTGAGACGCGAGACTCCGCGGATGATACCGAGTGGGGGTTAGCCAGTAGGTCGAAATGTCCAGCTCGCGTCGTTTCTATTTTTGGATAGCCATACAAGCTTTCGAGAGGAAGGAGCCGTGCGCTTTACTTCGGTTAGCTTCTCGCATTCCTGTTCTCGCGTATAAAACTTTGCCACCGAAGCGCCAATGCGTTATAAGCGTTAAAAAAAAAAAAAAGAATTACGATCTATATGTTGGTTTATGCGTAGAGAATGAGCAAAATTCGGAAGATGTTGAATCGTCGCGCGTGACGACTATAATGATCTGAATGATTACACTCCGAGGAGAAGGGAGAAAAGCTTCTTCGACGATAAACGCTTCGTTTGTAATATGAATAAAGCTCCGGATATAGAAACGGCAGTCCGAAATTAGATCGCGCGCTATTCGCGATGTGTAAGAGCGTCTGACGTCAGGTTCGTTGCCGAGATGATCACCACTGAGCTTCATTCTCGCACCCCATCGCTCGCTCTTCTGTTAATCGAAAAAAATAAATAAAACAATAATGTCGCAATCAATGAAAAAACATATATTTACATTCATTTGTTTATTCAGATCGAACGTGAGCGCGCTGACTTAAGCGTTCAAGTAATTCAGCTGTCCGAACGCCTCGAAGAGGCTGAGGGTGGCGCCGAATCTCAGGTAAGCTATGGCATTGTCTTAAAGCTTAAATTCGCAATAATTAAGGAGATTCCAAGCGTCAAACTCTAATCGTTGTTTCGAACGCAGTTTGAGATCAACAAGAAACGAGACACGGAACTGCTGAAACTTCGTAAACTCCTCGAAGATGTACATCTCGAGAGCGAAGAAACGGCCCATCATCTCCGTAAGAAGCATCAGGAAGTGGTCGTCGATTTTCAAGATCAGATCGACCAGCTGTCCAAAGCACGCGCCAGGTCAGTATCGGACAATAATAATAATAATAATAATAATAATAAACCACGAAAGAGATCGATCATCCATTTCTCCAAGAAGCCTCTCCTCCCCATTACGTTATTATAGTCGCGTTATCCAGTATCTCGGGATACCCGCGATAAGTGAGGAAAATTTTTGCTCACACTTATGCCTGCAAAACTGGCCGACATCCAAGCGAACCGCAGCTCTAAACATAGATCGACGTTTTCGGCATACGCCCGGCTCACGCTTGTTACTTCTCAATGTTACAAGGACGTCTACATTTGACAAACATTCACGGTTCGGGTTCATTGTCGAAGTCGAAGAAAAATGTTCGATCCCATTGATCGATACGCGATCTTCCGATTTCGATCGATGAAACGCGCGGGATTGGGAAACTGAGAAATATCCGCCCGTGAAAGGGATGGTGGATGTCGGACAATTTAATAAAATGTTCCACCTGTTGAAGGGTTTGAAAGCGGAGGCGTAGGATACGAAGAGGTGAACCACCGAGTCGTCCACCGGTGGTCCTCGTTATAAATGACGCTCGACGACTTGAAATTCCCTACGTCCCTCTCGAACGCGATTCCATCTAACCGTCTCTGTCTTAAACTTTTGCTTGTGGCCCTCTCACTCGCGGCTTATGACTATTTTTAACCCGCGGTGCGAGTCGCCCGAGAGAGATTCAATCCTCGAGCCCCACGTTGCCGCGCCATATTAGTACACGAGGACCGGTGCCCGAATCCCCACTATCCTACGGAATAGTCTCTCTCACCGACACCTTACACCCTCCATGATGCGTGGGTGGACGCCCCACGAAACTACCGCGAAACGTATTTTTCTTTTCTCCATCTCACTTATTCACGAATATTCGAAAGATATTTGTGACATTCCGTCGCTGTGCCAGTTGGACAATGGCGGATGGGGATCGTTTATACACGAGGAAAAAAGTATCGATGACGCGGAAGCTTCGATATCCATTGTCCCACTTCCTTCTCCTATGTTTAGTAGGGTATCGTTTGTTTATTTGAATAAAAAAAAAAAAACAATATGTCATGAAAATTTAGGTCCGACAAAGAGAAATCCAAGTTCCAGCAGGAGGTATACGAGCTTCTCGCGCAACTCGACAATGTATCGAAGGAAAAGGTCCTCTCGATGAAAACCGTCGAGAAACTCGAGATTCACGTATCCGAACTCAATGTGAAAATCGAAGAATTGAACCGCACCATCGTCGATATCACCAGCCATAAGACTCGCCTGTCCCAGGAGAATATTGAGCTCGTCAAGGAAGTTCAGGATCTGAAGGTTCGTTGTTAACTCCGAAAAAGAAAAAAAAAAAATCATTCAGTTGGAGATACGCATTTAAAAAATTGGGTCGAAAAAAGTACCCTGTTAACCGAAATAGTTGATTCAACAGGCAATTTTTTTTTTTTTATATGGCAATTGTTTTTTACAATCAACTAAAATATTTCATTCGTCACCCACAACCTCTGCAGGAGATTCGAAATTTTTTTTTCGATTGAAAACGTTGTGAAACAGAAATTTTTGTTATTGAATTCTAGAATTTCTATCATCTTTGCAGGTAAACATGGAAAGCATAATTTACACGAAGACTCAGCTCATTGGACAGTTGGAAGACGCTCGCCGTCGTCTCGAAGATGAAGACCGTCGTCGTTCGCTGGTGGAGGCTTCTCTGCATCAGGTTGGTAGCGGATATCCCCTGTAACTTTTTTATTTTAATCCAAAAGCCACTGATTTTATAATTTTTGTATGTTGTTTCTGTTGAAAGGTCGAAATCGAATTGGAATCCGTTCGCGTGCAACTCGAAGAAGAATCCGAGGCTCGTCTGGATCTCGAGCGTCAATTGGTCAAAGCCAATGGCGAGGTTTCCATCTGGAGGTCCAAATACGAGACTGAAGCCAATGCTCGCGCTGAAGAGGTCTTTTTTTTATCATCTTTCCTATAAACACTAAAAATATTCTCATTCGCATCTTAAATATATATTTTTTTAATTAACTACACAGGTTGAAGAGATCCGTCGCAAGTACAGCGCTCGTATCCAAGAACAGGAAGAACAAATCGAAACTCTTCTCGTTAAGATCAACAATCTCGAAAAACAGAAGTCTCGTCTCCAATCGGAGGTCGAAATTCTCATTATTGACTTGGAGAAGGTAAACTATTCAAATAGACTTGAAAATTGCGATTATACTGAAGAATGATTAATAAACTAATCGCTTTGTCGTTTCGCAAAGGCCAATGGAACAGCTCGGGAGCTTCAAAAGCGCGTCGAGCACATGGAGAAAGTTAACATCGAATTGAAGTCGCGTCTGGAGGAGACTGTCTCGTTGTACGAACAGAGCCAACGTGATCTTCGCAACAAGCAACAGGAACTCATGCGTTGCGCCACGGAACTCGAGAAGACTCGCGATCTCAAGGAGCAACTCGCTCGCGAAAACAAGAAACTCGGAGGTAATTTTAATCCCTTAGTTGGCAAGTGCAATCAATAATACGCGGATAATAATAACTCTTTATGAATCTACAGACGACTTGAACGACGCCAAGAACCAACTTGCCGACATGAACCGCAGACTCCACGAATTGGAACTCGAACTCCGCCGTTTGGAGAACGAGCGCGAAGAACTCGCCGCCGCTTACAAAGAAGCCGAAGCCGTAAGTTCGTGATTTATAAAATCTCATTTCGACAATACCTTATCCTCGTAATAAAAAAAATAATAATAAATGTAATCACTTGTGATCTGTAGGGCCGCAAAGTAGAGGAACAGCGAGCGCAGAGATTGGCCGCTGAGTTGAGCCAACAGCGTCACGAGACCGAACGTCGTCTCGCCGAGAAGGACGAAGAAATCGAAGTTATTCGGTAAGTTTACACCAACAATATATATATATATATTTTCCTCTTCTTCAGCGCGTAACTCATCTCTAGTCGATTCATCGATTCGATTAAGCAATTTCGACCACGAAATGCCGCTTGAGTGCAATAATACTTGGCGTCTTCACGAATATTTATGACGACAGAGCTGATGACTCGTGCAACTGTCGTATTTCTTCAATTTCATTAACAACACCGTGAACTCTCCTTCGTCGTCGTATTCATCACGAAATAAAAGAAAAATCAATGAAGACGAAGCGATATTTGTTTATGAAACTGAAAGAAAGCACAACGGGCCATCGACACGTCTAAGCTGTATGAATCGCTGTCACGAGATTAACGTCCGTCGGCAGTTCTCGAGATGCTTTGCGATGATATATCTGGCACAGCGCTGACAGCCTCTATCAATACGAGAATAGATCTCGTGAGCAAATTCACGGTCCAATTATTACAATCGCTGATTGGTTGTTCTCGATACGAAAACTGAGCGATGGAGCAATTGCGAAAAAAAAAGCCTACAAAAGATCTGACGGGGCGTCAATGGGGTTCAATTTTCTGCGAGACACATCATCACACGTCGCGGTGATCTGACCGATCGTCTTTCATGGACAACGACGGCTCGGCGACTACGCGAGAAATCAGAAATCACGGTTGATAAAAAGGAATATTCCTTTCCCAAGGAAAACATCGAAGACAACATCCCCCCGACGAAGAAATAAAAAGAAAATTACATTGAAGAAATTCGTAAAACAAAGTGAAACTCTTCGTTAGTGATCACAATTTCCAGGGGAGAGCGATACAGCGACGACTAAGATTAAAGTTGCAACACCGGAAAGCCGATTGTTGGAAAAATAATTCAACTATCGCTGATTAAGTCGCCGGTAAAAAAATGGGCACCGAGTATCCTTTTGCGCAGATGCCACTGGTGTCGAAATGGAAACACAAACCGACTTATGTGTACGAAAAAAATTACGCTTGCGGTATAAACTATTATCAACCGATGATTGACTACATCGACGAACGTGAGAGCCGACGGGAGGAGGGTAAAGAAAACGACAGGCCGCGAAGATTACCGGAATTGCCGTGGAGTGACGGTCGGGAAATTTGGGAAAGTAGAGAAGTTGTTCCGTATACGAAAGAAGAATTGGTCAGACACGCGCGCAACGCTGAAGCACAGGCGAAAGCACATTTGTCTCGTTTTAAGGTACGAATATGAAAAAAAAAAATTAAAAAACAAGAAAAAAAAAAAAGAAAAATGGCAATTAATCGAGAAAAGTAAAAAACGAACAATGGAACGGGGCAATTAAAGCGGGACAAGGGGTTTGGGTCGCAGAGAGAGGGAGAATCAGGCGAGTCGAAGGGGAAAAATGGAAGATGATTGGCGCGGGCAACTTGGCGACTGGCTGACCTTTTCTGCATCTAAATCGGTCCCGCGGAAGAGGCTGCAGAGCCTCGAGTTCTCGATTCGCAAACGAGTGTTCTGATACAAGTCTCGGACGGTGCTGTTGCCTGTCGACTGTATTTTGTGCTTCGATTTCGCGATCAAATTTTACCAAACTTCTGCATTAACGTAAATTTTTTTCATTATCCGATAATCTACAGTGTCCGTGAAAAAAAAAAAAAAAATATTGTATTATCTTCTGTGGTGTTACAATCGAGGAATTTTCAAGGGTGAGAATAATATTTGATCGGAAAAAAAATTGGAGTTGTCGATAATTATCAAAAAACTGTTTTTTTTTTTAATAATCTATCAACTATGTTTTTCGAGGCACTTAATTTTTATAAAATGTAAAAAGTCGCATAGAATTTGACAAATTGCCCCCGTCGGTTGATCTTCTATCAATGTCTATTGTTTTTTGCGAACAATTAAGTCAATTTGATTTACGAATTTTTTGTTTCACCGGTTCAGATCGTTCGAATAAAATAGTTATTAACTCGTCTTTCAAAGATAGCGAAACGTTCGGACTTCAGTCTGAAGAAAGCGGTCGAAGCGACTCACGTAACGAAGGAAGTCTTGTCATCGAAAGATACGAAGAAAACAACGATGTCTGAGAGAGTGCGACAGCACCTTGAGAACATTCAACAGGATCCCATGGCTTCGATGGCTGATCTATCGGTTCAGAATATCAGAAACATGCAAATGATCAAAGATGTTAAACAAGCGCTCGAACATGGAAAGAGTTTGCGCGGCAGATCAGCGAAGAGTATAGAATTCCATCTCAAAGCTGATGCACTCAGAAATCTATCGAAAACCGAGGAGATCGCCGATATAAGAAAATATCAGAGAGAAAGCGCTCAGGCACTTTGGGACGAAAGAGATCACGAGGGTATGATGCAAGAGAGAGCGCGACGATTTTACAAAACTGAAGAAGACTTCGAACACCTCGACGAACTCAGCGAAGATCTAAAAACCTTGGAATGCAAATCCAACAGTTATTTCCTCGACAAGAGGTATCCAAAAAAAAAAAAAATCTTCAAAGCAAAGTCCCATTCACCCCTTCGTTATCGTTCCGATGTCTTCTTTAAAAAAAAAAAAAAAAAAAATATGAGATGAAATTGATGTCTTTCCAAAAGCATTTGGCTGCCTACAAGAGACCAATTCCTCTACACCATTCTCTATGTACCTTTGTCATTTATAATCCTCTCGCGATAACCGATCTTACCGTTGACAATACGTATTTCAGCAAGCAAACGAGCATCGAGATCGAGCAGTTGAACGCTCGCGTCGTTGAGGCCGAAACTAAACTGAAGACCGAGGTGCAGCGCATCAAGAAGAAGCTCCAGATTCAGATAACAGAACTCGAGCTTTCACTCGACGTTGCCAACAAGAATAATCTCGATCTCCAGAAGACGATCAAGAAACAGTCTCTGACACTGACGGTGAGTCAACGACACTTGATCCGCGATGTGATTATCCCGTATGTTTTTCGGATTATTAAACTGAGTCTTTTGTTTTTTTTTTCTTCTTCATTTTCTACAACAGGAACTGCAAGCCCACTACGACGAAGTACAGCGCCAATTGCAGGTGACTCTCGATCAGCTGGGAATCAGCCAGCGTCGTCTACAATCTTTGACTGCGGAGCTCGAGGAAATTCGCGGCAACTACGAATCCGTAAGTCTTCTTCTTAAACCGATAAAGCAACGCGTAAAGGAGCTTTGAATAATAATAAATTGTTGGCTAATGTTTTATTCGAAACAGGCACTCCGGGCCAAGAGGACCGTCGAGCAGCAGTACGAGGAGTCGGTTAGTCGCATCAACGAACTAACGACAATCAACGTAAACATTGCCTCGTCGAAGGCAAAGATCGAACAAGAATTGGCCGCTCTCGCTGGCGATTACGAGGAAGTAACCAAGGAACTCCGAGTGAGCGACGAGAGATTCCAACGAGTGCAGAACGAACTTAAGCACACCGTTGAAATACTTCACGAGGAACAGGAACGCATCGTCAAGATTGAGGCTATTAAGAAGTCTCTCGAGATTGAGGTCAAGAATGTGTCGATTCGTCTTGAGGAGGTCGAGGCTAATGCTATTGTCGGTGGCAAACGCATCATCAGCAAACTTGAAGCTCGAGTAAGTTTTTTATTTCATTAGATACTCCATTTTTATTAATCCACGCGATAAACATTCGTCAAAAACGTTTTCCCCGATAATTCTCCTTCTACACAAACAACTTAATTATCTTTATCTTTGCGAACAGATTCGCGATCTCGAATTGGAACTCGACGAGGAGAAACGCAGACACTCGGAAACGGTGAAGATTCTACGCAAGAAGGAACGCAACATCAAGGAAGTTATGATCCAAGTAGAAGAAGACTCGAAGAACATTGCTCTTCTACAGGAATCTCTGGACAAAACGACGCAGAAAGTAAACATCTACAAGAGGCAGTTGCAAGAACAGGAAGGCATGTCTCAGCAGAGCGTTACCCGGGTACGCCGATTCCAGAGAGAATTGGAAGCGGCCGAAGATCGCGCCGATACAGCAGAGAGCAATCTGACCCTAATACGCGCGAAACACCGTAGCTTCGTAACGACCTCCACCGTTCCCGGCTCTCAGGTTTACCTTGTCCAGGAGACGAGGCGAGAGGAGAGCATGTAAAAGTCCCGAATACACCCCTTTGAGAGAAAAACAAAACAAAACCAAACAACAACGCCCCGACCTCTGTCAACATTAGCACTAAATACCGACGCTCATGCCGCTAAATACCCTCGCGATGCAACACTGCCGCCTCGTCCTTTCTATCATTGATCATTAATAGTTTATACACAAATAATACTTTGACAAATCTCGTAACGATTATCGATCCCCCGTTTACCCTTCGAGGATACGCTTTATAGACGGAAAAGAAAAAAAAAAACAGCGTCGACTACCACTTGGAAGCGACGTTCGTATTTTATTCGTTCGATTAAAGGCTCCGAGCCAAAGTTTATTTAGCGGAGAGCCCGACATCCGTACAACCGATTTATCTTGCTGGATGGGGCATTGAGTTAATGAAATAGAGGAAAACCGGATATACGATTGATAAGAAAACTTGTAAAAAAAAGAAAAAAAAAAAAAAACTGCGGAACAAACAAAAAAATTGGGTTGGTCAACGTATTTCATCATCGTGATTTAATGACACGAACGGAAGGCGAAAAAAAAAAGAAAAAAAAAAAAAACGAAACCGACAGCAACGTGCCACACGATCGCCCGCTGGATTTGTAAGAAACTATTTTATTTTTATAAAAAAGAAAAAGTGAGATTGAGGCGAACACAGAGAATTGGTGTACACGCAAGAGGGGGGAGGGGGAGTTTCGGCAAGCAGGAGATAAACTAAAACGAAAGAGCAACAATATCGAATCGTAAACAATATTTTTTTTTTTTTTTTTTTTGATGAGTGACGAGATGCCGAGAGCGGGAGGTAAGGGCGATCAAAAACAGTTTCCACGGGCCGCAGATGAAATCTCGGATCGATCTATGTACTCACTCCGTAAAAAAAAAAAGAAGAAGCAATACTGTTCGGTAATTCTGCGATTATTTAACGAAAAACCGAGATATCATCGCGTAAGAGTGAGAAAAAAAAAAACCGCCGCACGCACAGCACCGAACCCGTGAACCGAAATAACATGACAAAGATATATATGCATTAATTATTTATCGAAAAGAATCCATATCTCACTCGAAAACATCGCACCGACCGATGATTATTATATTAATATATCCTCATTTTAATTTATCGTTTAAACTAAGAGAAAAAAAAAAAAAAAAAACAAAAATAAATGAAAACGAAACACGCATACACGTCAATCACACGTACATACTTATTGTATTTAAATAATAATAATAATTCTACTCTATTACTACATAGATAGGTATTATTTGCCCGTTCGCAGAGTCTCGCTGTACGACATACACATTAATCTGTGTCAACATTTAATTTAATAATAAACTGAAACGCGTACGTACGAAAAAAAAAAAGACATCTCAGCGACATAAGATCTTCTTCGTCGTTCACCAGTCTTCCTCCGGATCTCGATATCTCCGATGCGGACCAGAGGTCCTCTCTTTCTCGCCCCCACGTCGCAGCATCCGATTTGTTTCGCATATCGATATATGAATGAAGAGAATATACACAATTCGCTGCAACGAATCGTATCAGCAATAAATACACTCGCTTACTTGTTCTTCAAAGTAAATTTCTTTATTTCAGCGTATTACTTTTTATTTCAGACCACAATGGCATTTGTTAGTAGATAGTTTCCTCTTACAGAATTGCTGCCATTTATTGAAAAAAAAAAAAAAAAAAAAGATGAAACGCAACGATCGCAAAAACTCTCGTATTGGTGGCGATGCCCGCCAAAAGATCGGAAAAAATGTGCAATTGTTAACTACGCTTCGTATAAAATTCATAGTTGGCATCCTTTTCGATTGGCCAATGCAGCGTTTTTGCGAACGTCGAGTTTACCGGGTTTATTACAAAATCAAATATTTATCGATAACATTAGATACGCGATGTACCTATGCTTTTTTTTTTTTTTTTCTTAATTGTTCATCCACGCGATTCACCATACTACATACGCTTTCATAACACCCCTCGTAAAGTTAGGTGTATCGGAAATCATTCGTAGACGCTGAAACGTAATAGAAAAGGTTTTAAAACAAAAAAAAAACAAAAAAAAAACGAAAAAACATTTAAAGAGACAGCACGCCCCCGGGCTTCAGTGACTTCTACGGCTTTCGTTACGGAATATTCATAATCGTTATTAATGTATATATTAGCAGACTATAATATTGTTTACACAACTATTAATGTAATAATCGCTTGGAGCGCGTGTCGTCTATCGGTCACATCGGGATAGTGTTTTTTTTTGTGTGTATTTTGGTGTTACGGAGGAGACGTTTACGGGAACGTCAACAGGGACCTACTACGCTACTATAAGTCGTTTTACAATGCGATCAATTAATTATCAGAGAAAAACCAATACCCCGGGTTTCTCACGTCGTATTTTTTTTTTACTGCAAAAGAATAGAAAAAAATTGCAATATTTCGTTCGGTAAGAAATCGGTAACTCGGCACACACGGAGAATACGCGTTGTTCGTGCAACGTGCTGTTCACCTTATAATCATCGCGAACATGACTAATATTCGCTTCCGTTTTACAGTAAGAAAAAATGTCCAAAAGTAAGAATGATACAATATAATATGATTATAGTTAATGTCCTCTTATTTTTTTTTTTTCTTTTTTTTTCTTCATCCTCGAGTAATTTACAAGAAAAACAAAATAACATCCACCCATCCACCGATTCGTCAATTACGTAATTAGTTCATTAATTCATTACGAAATGTCGAGTGCTCGTTATTCGCCTTATCATCGATATTATTCATTTACACCATTATTTACAGGGTATCGTACACGGAAAAGATGCGAAAGAGTGGTAAAAAATAAGAAAAAAAAAAAAAAAAAAAAAAACACTACTTATTCAGATAGGAGCAATCGCGGTACAAATTATAATATTCATAATTAATTAATTATTTCGAACGATCTAGGATTCCGGTGAGGTGCGAGCGAGCGATTGGCAATCAATATGAAAAAAAAAAAAAAAAAAAAAAAAAAAACCCCTGAGAACTTTACTTTATCTAAAGAAAAATTCTGTTTATCGATAAGCGACGGAATGATTTGCAGACTTAGTTAAAAGATACGAGACTCCGTTAAAGTGCGCCATACTCGCCCGACCCGCGAACTCTGATATCGGAGGATACCTCGCGATCGAAAGCATATGCTGCTTGACGGAAGAAAGGAAGTGCTACCAATGCAAAAAAGCGCCACCGGTCCGAAAGATCTCACCACAGACTCACGGTATACATACAACGGTACTCGAGGGTTCATGGAAGAAATTGAAGAGCAATAAATAATTAACAGTGAAAGATAAAAGTAAAGATAAAAAAAAAAAACGAGTGAGGGAAGGCAACTGGTGGCTCGTACGTCTCGGACCGATTGCTCGAATAGAAGAGAAAGCTGCGTATATATTAGATAAAAAGTATAAAAAAAAAGGTTTTCTTTTCGTATGTAAACCGTAGCAAAAACCCTATGACACGATTTAAATCTAATTCATCGAACATAGTTCCAAAAGCCGTTTAACAATTTGTTCCTCTCGAGCTGCAAATATCTGCTATTCTATACTTTTTTGTTTTTTTTTTTTTATTCTTTTTTTTTAATATTACGTACGTATTCATGTATGCATAACTAGACATAGTAGTGCGGATATCGTTCTAGTTGTACCTAAAATACGTCTTTCCTAATGCCGTCGACGCATTTAACGCGCTATTTTCGTTTCTCTCTTCGTTCTTTCTATGTCTCATTTCTATCATGTATAATAATTTGTACAGTCGCGGGTTTAACGGCGGAGCAGAGAATAGGCGCGCACTCGCGCGTTTTTTTCTTTTTCTTCTTTTTTTTTTTTTTTTCACAATCATATTTATACATCGTAGAGAAGGATGAAAACTTATGTGGTGATTGGCAGTTTGGCTGTTTATCGGATTAAGAGTTAACGGACTGTTAGCTTTCCGCGAGACCCAGCTGACGCTTCGTATTTATTGGCTTCGGAGGTGAGTGACGTATATTAATTCATCCGAGAAACGTGTATTATCTTATGAAGATGAAAGCGAGGAAGGATATGCTGCGTGTGGATTCTTCGTGAGCCTTTAACGTTCGTATACTATAGATGCGTATGTATATCACTGTATCGGGCCGCAAGTCGGAGGGCCTCGAGTATTCGCTTGTAAACAGTGGTCTCTCGCTTTAGTTAACTTTCGGTCGGGTATTGGCACAACATTGTACTAAGTAGTTTAATAAACCTGTAGGAAATACTTCGTCGATACTTCACGCGCGTATTTATTCGAAATAAAGAGTATATTGATATACGTATGGATACGAGTGTTACGAATGTGTTTCACGTGTTATATAATTGCGGAAAAATTCTAAATAACTATACAGTGTCTTTCGACGGGAAGTATCGACGAAGAACTTCGCGGGAGCGCTTCAAAAATTATCATTAATTACGTATTAAAATTAACCTACGAGTAATAGGAATGTATGAAGAGGGATATGGTGGGAGAAGAGGGAGAGGCGAAGAAACGTCACGTAATTCTGTACAGACATAGCACGTCGTTTCCTACTTCGACAACGTCAAATTCTTCGACTATTCCGCTTTTTTTTTTTCTTTACTACTACGAATATTTATCTTTCAGTCTTTGTATGAATTGCGATCGGCGAGAGAGTACGGTGACTTTAATTGTTCTCGATAAAATAGTGAAATTGAGTTAATTGGTCGTAAATTCGGCACGATATAGAGATACACGTCTGTTACGACGATGGATTTATCGGGGGATAATCGACGAGAGCAGCTGGGCCTACGTGGAATTTCAGTCTACACTGGTAGAGTTACAAGTTGTCGAATAGAAAATTAATGGAAAAATACGATAACGCGTTAGCGTTCTCTCAATTTTTTTTTTACGTTTTTGTTTTTGTTATTTATAAACTGATGATGATATTCCGAAGACTCTTATGTTCACTATTGGATGACGATGATTTGTTTTTGTCACTTCTATTATTAATCTTTCTTTTTATATCTCGTTTTCGATATCTTTTGAAGTTAAACGTTCCGTGGGCTCTCACTTTTAAACTGACAATTTCTATTAATTTTCATCGAGATTTACGGATTGAAGACAAGTGATATATCATCAATTTCTTCTTATATATATGTGGGTGTGTGAGTGTACGTGTGCTTTTTCTGTTTCAGTCGAAGCGTTCTCATCCTTGACGTTCGTAAAGCTACTTAGCATATTAACCTAATACATCCCCAACTCGTCGCAACTCTCATTCTCGGCATTCGTCATAACAACTTTCATACACTCGTTAAATCACTTTCACGAAAACTTCATTGGACCTCTCGCCCATTTTTTCTTTCTCTCACCGTGCGAGACTACAAATAAAATTCCCGAAAATAGAGTTTATATTTTTGTGTTCAATTGTTTTTTTTTTTTTTTTTCATTTCTTTTCTTTTTTCTTTCATTTAACGATTCACGAGATACGTTCGGCACTCGAATTCGTTATCAATCGTAAACATTCGTTCAATCTAACAACTATCAGCTCGCATAGCACCCTTCAACCTCAGCCTTGCCGTGTTACAAAGGAAACACCTTCGAGAGTCTCGCGTAATTATTGCGAATCTCGCGCGTTACGCCCTCTACGTGGAAATTTGTATTTCTTTTTTTTTTTTTTGAGCAAAAACATTCGGTGTGCCTACAACACTAGAAACAAGTCGTATCGCTCATACGTACATAGGTACGTTTTTTTTTTTTTTTTCGTTAAACTTCGTACTTAAATTACCACCGCTATCGGCAACACTGGCGTTCGCGATATCCACCCAAATCATTAAACGTCTTCTTATTATTCGACCGAACTGCCGATTTTTTTTTCCTTTTTTTTTTTTTTCTGGAAACGTTCGATTAACCGTATACTCCCGAAAAAATATGTGTTCCCCGCGCCTGAGTATAGACACTGTGACAAATATTTAATGTCATTTCGTGTCATATAATCGATTACAATGGAACATTTACGTAAACAAGTTATGCCGAGTTGATTGAAGGCCATTAACGGGCGTAACTTATTTGTAAAATAGCTGAGATAATCGCTCGTTGAATGAGACGCGAGGTTCGCAAAGATTCGCGTAGGAATGGTGATACATACCATTTCATTTCTTATAGCTGCTGTCGCGTCGCGCAATCCTCACGCTAAAGGATATTACGCGAGTACCTCGATGCTCTCTTCACAACGCATCATTTAAACTGTCACAATCTTTCAACACGAAAGTTCTCCAACGTCGGATAAACCGAAACTCGTTTATCATAACGCATTAAAAACTTATTTTTTTTCTTTCACTACTTGAGATCTTCCATAGCGCCGTAATTGGCGAGAGACTTTTTAATCCTTAGGGCAGTCAATCTCGCTGCTGCGTTGTGGTACCAACACTCCTTCATAACTTTAGACATCACTTGAAGAGCCTAAATAACAAACGCATCGAGAATTAAAAAAAATTGTAATAAAAATATAAATGCTAAAGATTAATATATTTTATAAATTTCGTCACCTCGATAGATTGCCATCGATTTGGAATAGACGGCCTCTGTCTATCGGTGCAAACGACTTTACGCATCTCCTCGATCGTCGGATCGGACGGTACTAAATCGTAAAATGGAAGTTGATACTCGTCGTGTATACCACCGACGTTGCACCGCCTCGCGATTTCCCACAATATCAATCCGAGCGCATAGACGTCGGCTCTCTTAAACGAATCAAAGTGATTCATATTTATGGCTTCTTCTAGAACCTGAAAAGAAAAAATATATATATATAGTATCTTCCGAAGATTACGTGTCCTACCGATAGCCAATTTCTAGATGAACTCACCTCAGGAGCCATGTATCGCTTTGTACCGACTCTGTTGTTCAACTGTATATCAACCGTATCGGTTATAACGTCGTGTCGTACCGCGAGTCCGAGATCCCCGATGGCGCAAGTGCCATTAGTTTTCACAAGAATATTTTTCGATTTGAGATCTCTGTGCGCTATCGCTGGTTTTCCTTGAGTGCCAACGATCTCCATGTGAAGATGTGCCAAACCCGTTGCCATTGACAGAGCCATTCTTATCATACCGTTGGTGTCGACGGTCGATCGGTTAAGATAATCGAAGAGCGAACCCTTCTCGTGGTAATCTGTGATTAACCATAGCTGCGTCCAGGTACCATTGTCTGCTCGAGAAATAAACAAAATTAAATGAATCGAAGTGCAGAAATTTTATTTGCGATTGTGAGAATATTGTCTTTTACGTACCCTTGTTGTCGGCAGCGATGAACCCGAGAATATTATCGTGCCTCAGCATAACGGTCTGATAGATCTCAGCCTCTCTGAACCACGATCTCTCTTCTCGCGAACTGAATATCTTTACGGCAACGTTTTCGCCGCGCCAACGCCCGCGCCACACCTCGCCAAATCGCCCTTTGCCGATCGTCTCGACGAGCTGAATTTGGCGAGCGATACTCCGCTGTACCAGGAGCGGCAGACCTACTTGATATACGAAACCCATTGAAAATACAAGTTTCGCTATTATTATTCGTTTACGGTAATAATTCGATGTACGCGTTAATTTTTTTTATTCCACTCAACTTACCCGAACCACTGCCGCTCGTCGTCATTTCCAACATATCTCGTATAGTAACACCACCGAGAATAGGTCGATCGGGAGCCTCCAGCGAATCATCTGGAAAATGTCTCGCCGGTCTTCTCCGATTCATGTGGATGTGATAGATGATCATAACGACAACGCAAATAGCGCAGATCGGCAATGCTATCGACAATGCCATTTTCCATGTTGCCCACTCGCCTACGCCTCCGCTTGACGTAACTTTTCATGCGCAAGTAAAAGTTTATATTAACGATTTGTTTCGTTGTTCTTTCAATCGGAGTCAAAGCATTTAAAATCTACGATTTCGTATACGAATGAAATTTTTACTTCGAAAAAAGTTTTCAAAGTTTTTTTTTTTAACAGAAAAACTAATAACAATGCTTTGATTCTGATTGTAAGTGCGTATAGGCAATAGTGCGGAGTATCGAGCGATGAAAAAGTAGAGTATCCATTCGGCGATACATGCAACGATTAACGAAAAAAGGAGAAGCGCTTATTTGATTGCAAAAGCTACGGATATACCATCACACGTGCGTATCCACCATCCGGTGATTGTTAACATTGTAACAAAACGTTAACCAGCTTCGTAGCGTTAAAAGAACCATAAAGAAAAGCCCCATAAAGTGCGACATGCTGAAAACAAGCGTTATGGATTCGCTATTGCGATTAATGCGACAAGAATTTCGGGTAACAAGGGGATCGTATGTAATTTTTTCATTAAATCGTACATTACGATGATTGCAAAATTGATTCGAAAAAATTTGCGACTCGGATGGAGACTTCACTTCAGCTACCTTACCTGCAACAAATACTCATGACGTGGCGATATTCGAGTTCTTCGTGACAAACGGGGATGCGATTAATGGGTTAACATTTCTTTTATTTATTTTTTTTTTACAAATTCTAAACACAACAGCTTCACGTTGGTTAGTTTTATAAGAGGACCGACTAGAAGGGAATTCGTGGTATGAGACGTTCACAGACGATTATCATAATTGCCGAGATGCTGATCAACGATTTATACGAGATATCGTATCCTTTTTTAATAAAACGAACGATCAGAAAATGGACGATGAAGACGAGAATTTTTCGAAGCGCAACCACTTCAGATTCGCTTAAATCCCGGAGTATCGAACGAATTTATGACGATGAAACATTTTTTATTTATTCATAACAGTCATGCTACCCCCTTTGTTTAAAATTCCATTAAACAAATAAAATATAATCGATAAACGATGTCTTGCGAGAATTGTTTTGCAACAAAATGCGCGACGATACGCTGAAAATAGTACGATTAATTATCGGTTGTGGGGAAATTTCATGCGGACATCCCGTACCGAGATGACGATGGACAAGACAAATGGCAACACCCGAGAGTGATAACCCCCCGCTGCATGGTTGAGTAAAGATGTCGATTGAACAAACTTATCCTCTCCCCGAACGAGAGTACTCGCTTGCGGACGAATAACAAACAAATTAAATTCGAATGCACCGTTGCCGAGCGCCGTTCGCCCCGGGAGAAGCTTTTGTCGTCGGCCTACGGTCGAAGGCATCCTAACTTCCTACGTCCGCATCTTTATCAATCGCGCGCGAGCCCACTGGTTGCTCCGTAATTTTTATTTTCCGGTAGTCTCTTCTGCACAGCCTCTGCATATTCGTGTCGTTATCGTTAGCACGAGAGAAGTATAGCGCGATCGTAATGGGCAAATTACCGCTTCGAACGCGACACATCTCTCGGTCTGATTGAACGACGCGACGCGTTGATAATTTCGCGATTGCCGGTAGGCGGTCAAGCATTCGACCGTATGGATTTTACGATAAACTGACCGCAGTATCAATTCATAAGAAGAAAAATATACGCGAGCATAAATTTCGGTACCAACGACCTCTTTCCGGAGGCCCGAGCGCGGGGTTTTTTTTTCGCCGTTATCACCGGTGTGCAACCGAAGATTATTCTCTGAAGATGTTTACATTTGCGTCAGCGAGCTGATATCCCCAATGGGAGGGGAAACAATTCTTCAATGATACGAAAGAAGGCGTATTCGAACGTTAAACGCGATTACAACTCTCGGCGAATAATGGATATTGGGACGTTGGGACAAGAAAATCGGACGAAAATGAAATTTATTCGGTTGCGCGGAGGACACGACGCGGCGCGAGAGATTCTCTTGTTCGCCGATATATTCGCTATGGGACACGTGCGCGAAGCTTCTCCCCGGTATTTTCTCGCCTCAGGTTGGCATATTCAAAGGTAATTAACAGGAAAACTCTAACAATGGAATTCAATGATGAATAAAACACTGCGATTTCGCGTGTCGATATGGACCACACAAAAGACGGCTGAGACACGATAATGTCGAATGGTGAAAAAAAAAAGCACCGAACAATTGACAAAAGCAATAGTCGAGTCTACACCTCGAGTTTTGTGAGAATGTTCCTCTCTGTAGTCGACGCGGGTGGGGTCGATGTATTCATTTTTTTTTTTTTTTTTTTTTTTTGAGGTTAATGGTGCGTACCGCGTGAAGAATCTGCCATTATCTGAGAGGGAAATAATGGCTTGAGATGACGGTTGCAATAATCTTCCTGATCGCAACAGGCGACCACGAATTCGCCACCTTCCGGAGTTCGCAGAGTGTCATTCGTGGTACACCATACCGAGTACTCGGGCGCTGGGAAGAACCGCGTCTTAGCGTAACACCTGAGAACAATTTCTATCGTCACGACAACTAACGGATCGGAGCGATTTCGGGGATTCCAGAGAATTCGTATTCTCTCGATGTCACAGAAAGCTGTTTATTTATTATTATTATTATTATTTTTTTCTTCGGAATATCATCAATTGTTTAGATAGAGAGTAGTTGATGCGATTTCATCGATGTTTCTTCGATTATGAAAAATTGCGCTTACGCCTCTATGGCATTAGTTAATCGATAAATAGTATTAAAGTGGGAGAAGATTGAAAGTGCGCACACGCAATAGCATAAAGTACTGAAAAAAATAATAATTAAAAAAACAGAAACAAAAACAAATAAAATCGAAAATAAAATTAGTCCTACCGAAGCGTAACCATTCCATAATGTATAATACAGGTATATAGATATGTAGATATGTACAGAAGTGCGATGGAAAATTATAGTCTAATAAATCCGATCGTTTTACAAGGAGACTCGGACGACCTGTAGCTATAGAATAGCAAGCCAAGTAGATTGATTAATTATATCTATTAAGGTGAGTTGTGTGAGTACAAGAATGCTGAACGTGCCTTGCAAAAGCTCGAAGTATATTACAGTCGTATATATATACTATAATAATAGGGGGTTCGCAAAAAAAAATAATGCGAATAAAATAGACGATATATAATGATAGGATTCCTCGAGAATCGGCATATGGATCTTCGGAATAGTGGAATATTGTCGTTATCACGCGATTAGATAATGTTAGATGCACGAATATTGAGAAAAATAATTGCAAACACCATGAAAAGTTTATTTTGCTTGAGAGTAATGTTTACAAAAGAGATACGAGACAGTTGGCAACGAGCTGCTCATCTTTCTGCATACGATGTAACGCTTGCCGCAGGAGAAAATAAAATAGCGTGGCCAGGAGAGATAATACACCGGATAAAGTGCATGCGACTGCTGTTCCAAGGCTTCCGGCGAGATATAGAATCACCTTCGCGCGTGGAAGATTATAGTCGGAAGAGGACACCATAAAGATACGGAAACTTGCGAAGGTGGCACACGGTCTTTACGATTGCGTATCGTCGGATTCGCTTTTCATAAATTTGTTTTTAAATATTTTTCGTTTCCCGACGTAAAAGTATCAAACGGGACTATCGGGAATCATATTATAGACATTTGATTATTTATAATTGATTATATGTTAAACCCGCGAGGCAACGGAGTCCGACGTTTCAATTACGAAGCTTAATTCGGAGCGATGGATACGAGAAGACCGATAACAATAAATCGAAGGAAATGAGAAGTACGCGAAAAAAATGAAGTTTCGAACTAATCGCCCGAAGTGAAAATCTTTTATGGGGCATCAGCGGCCGCGTGGAGTTAAAAAATAAACTACGATTTACGCATTTTTTAATTTTTTTTTAAATTCCTCGGCAACTACCTCAGGCCATCAGATATTTATTCACCAACACATACGGACCGTGTAAACGATGATTATTCACTTTACTTTTTACCACTCGCATTGACGTCACATACTTTTTTTTCCGCAAGTTTAATCGAATCGATAGAGCGTCACATCGGACGATTTCCTTAGTTGCAACTTTTTTTTTTAGGTCACTGACTGTCGCGATATAACGATATCTTTTCTCGCAGGACTGCACGAATTTCCGCATATAAAAGTCAAAGAAGTATTTATCGTTGATAATTAAGAAGGCGCGTTGCGTCTACGCAAAAAAAAAGTGGATAGCGTAAGTTATGCGCAGTTATACGGCTGATTGTGCTCTACTTGTAAAACGTTCGTAAGGTCTTATTCTGGATAAATTATAGGTGCTTCGCATATGCTAAACGTGTGTGTATATATATAGGTATACAGCAAATTAAAAGAGAGCGATTATCATCCTGCGGAGCGGGTTTCCTAGAAGGGGGGGTCAAGGATTTCCAAGATAGTGCGAGTGCGGAAAAAAAAAGTAATCGAGTGTATAAAATCAGACAGTGAGAAAAAAAAAACATAAGTGCGATATTTATATATAGATATATAGGTCTACGTAGGCAGGCAGATAGTTGATTAGATATAGAAGAGATTAAAAAATATATATAAATATATATTGATTTTTACAGGAGTGCAACGAAAGATTTTTTTTTTTTTTTTTTCTGTGCCACCTAACGAGTTTCTATATTCCCAGGGGCAGTGACTGTACCTTCTCTGGTGCTAGGGTGCAGCTGGGGTTTCAGATCTCGATTGCAAAAATCTTCTTTGCAGCACTCGATGACAAAGGTCGTGTTTATCGAGTTGCTCGTCATGCAGAAGATCAGCGGTTCAGGTTGGGACGACGACAGCTGTTTTTGCACGCACCTTCAAAGCCCATTTTCATTTTTCCAAATTATCAAACGACCAATTTTTTTTTTTTTTTTTTTTTTACGAACGGATTCGCGGCTATCCGTAATTGGTTAATCCTACACTCTCGAAAAAAAACGCTTTACGTCTCGTAGTCATTAGAAAATAAATTCATCATAGTTATCTCTTGTATGCATCTTCGTATTTGATGTGTAATAAATAAACCTGCGATATTATGTTATTGGGAATAGGATTATTGGTATGAGATAAAAACAAAAAAATTTTTTTTTAAGAAATCGATAAAAAAATATCACGTGAAAGAAAAACCAAGATAAGGAAGTAAAAATAATAATTAAATCAGTAGCGATAACGGAAAACTTGAAAACCGTGCAACGTAATGTTTTGGTGAATACCTGCGCATTTTTTTGTAGCCTCTTGCGATTCGGTCTCTCGGCTGTTCTCTTTTTTTTTTTTATTATTATTATTTCATTGAGGAATATCATCGACAAGCGCAAAAAAATGAAAGGGAGTTTACGTTGAAAATATGACGATAAAGAGTACAATACTTACGCGTATCCGCCAATAATTATCGAGATGGAGGGGAAAAAAAAAAAGAAAACATGGCGCAAAAAGTAGAAAAAAAAGTAAATAAAAACGAAACGGCAAACGCAAAGAGATACATGAGATAAAAGTTATAGAAACGAGTAACAGACTGAGAGAAACTCGTTGGCTGTAGATGGAGTGCAGTTAATAAACGCTTTATTTCAACACGTGACTCTATAGTGTAACACGGTTAATAGACGAGTGGTCAGGGAGGAGGATAGGAATAAGTAATGTCTATAATTGTACGTAAAGTCTTAGTGTAGTTATAGTCCGGGGGTCACGTCGATTGATACGATAGACGAGATGCGAGGCGTGTCCACGTGGATCGTCGATCAATTTGGCGGATGAGAAGAGTGAACAAAAAAAAAAAAAAGGGATCGAGTTATTTGTCGTAATGCCGCACAAATATCGGTGGCCAAACCGCGTTTTGCTGCTTAATTTATACCTTTGGGCGATCCGGGCGCCTCGGAAGATAGTAAAACCGGAGTTGCATTCCGATTGCAGTAATCTGCATCGTTGCAGCAACGAGTCGAAGCATAGATGCCCGGTGTGCAGCCACGTGGGATTTCCGGTGGAAACCATTTCGTTGGTTTCAGACATCTTTTGTAATAGTATAATTCTCCATTTAATTTCTTTCTTTTTTTTTTTTTTTCTACTATCGCTGTATCGCGGATCATTCGGGTCTCATAGGAAAATTCCAACATCGCGATGTTCTACCGATCAAACCACCGATACTCAATGGACAGTTAATTGTACTCAACAATTTGTAGCTAAAGATATTGAATACGATTTGGCGAATAATCGAATGACGAAAAAATATCGCGCCCACTCGGTCGTTTGGTTGAAATTTCACGAGGCCTCGAGGCCACGCGCGGCACGTTCGCGGGGTTACCATCGCGACGAATCGACATAGCAAAAGAGATAGGCGCCCGGTGACCGTGGGAGCGTGCGAAATACGCGCGTCGAAAAAGAAGAAAAAAAAAAAAACAAAAAAAAACGCCAACTTTGCTTGTTGCCCGTTCTCTTTTTTTCTCTCAATCGTATAGCCCGTTCCTCGAAGCCATCGATCGCGACCGATGATATTTCCTCGCTAATATTAGCTATAGTATTATTATTGCACCATACGGCGGTTGTTTGCCGAAACCGCGAGCAATCTTTGTGTCCGGAAATTATTATTGGCCGCTCTACGTATCGAGAGTTCTCACGGAGAGTCTCACGGGGTTTATCGACCAATCCGTTGAAATTTTGTTAAGCCATTTGATTAATGAATTACTAGTATCGATTAACCAGCACACCGATGTGCCGCGGCTCTTACGACGGAGCCATTTTATTCGTTCCCTACCGACGATTGCAGCATCCTAATCGCAATATCGTAAAAAATTCAATTTTTTTTTTGCTAAATAAGGTAAATTAGACGATTCACGTAATTTTTTTTTTTTTCGTTTTATTCGACGATTTTGAGGATCTCTCACCTGTATGCATGAGTGGTGACACCCTTATCGAGACTCGTACTTGCGAAACAGTATCCATCGGTTTCGCATGTATAATTCGATTCCACGCAGATATCGCAGTGGCACTTGAGTCCTGAAAAAAAAAAAAAAACATAAAATGTTGCGTTGACGATAAATCGAACGCTTTCTTTCGCTCGTGTCACACGGTGCAGCGAAAGAGAATTTCGCGTCGTCTTGACACCGATAAAGTTAAAAATAACTTTTCAAAAAATGTAACGAAAAACGTAAAAATGACGAGGGTTCGGTAGGGTTTCAATAAATAATGGTAAAAATCGTTATTTGCGACATCGTCGTTCAGTATCGTTGACGATATACCAAAGAAACGGAAAGACTTTTGCATCGCGAGATTATTAGGAATAACGTAAATATAACTTCGCGGGTGGTACAGATAACCCAATCGCAAATCATGCAAACGCATCTCTTCGAATTATAACCGTTCAATTCATTCTGCGCAGGTATCGCGACGAAAACAAATACCTCGGTTAAGTGTTTATATACGCCCACGAATATCCGGCCCGTCGAACTCATTCTCCGAATGACGGAAGTGGCGAGCGTTCGATCGCACTGCCATTCGCGGTACAATTAATAATCGATGATAAATTCTTAAAATTCAATTTTTGAATTTTTTTTTCATAGAAATTAAGTATATTTTCTTTTTGGCATTGGCGATCGTGAATAATAAATTGAATGATTATTCAACGCAATATTGCGAATTATCAAAATGGCAGATGGTTTCGAGAACTTTTCATCGATGACCGAAAATTCTTTATAGGGAAAACTCGTGCATTGCTGGCAACTCGACGCAAATATCAAGCTGTCGACTGTGTTGGCCGGGGTTGAGGCAGTCACGAAATGCCGCGCGATACCGAGCGCGCGAGTTCGTTATGTAAACACGAGCTGCTGTTGCTACTGCTGCTACTGACCAGTACGATATACGCGAGTACGCGAGGGACAAGAAACGCATTGAAAGAATTCAGCCAAAAAAAACAACGGTTGCAGATAGATTCTAGAAAAAGTTCGTAACATCGTCATCGAGAGATAGAATTCGCGTTGGGATAGCCACGTTTATAATAATGTCATTATCGATCTTTGGTGAATTATTAAAACTCGTAAACTCGCGAATAAACCCGTCGTCTACAGGTCAAAGATGTGGTATCTGAGCGAATTTATTTTCTACGGGATATATAATACAATCAGAGGCTAATTTAGACAAAATAATAATAATTTTTTTCCATTGAACTGTAGATAAGGATGACATAAGCGGAATAATAGCAATATCGCAATGAATAGTAAAAGAATATAAAGAGTAAAAGTAATCGAGTATAATAATATAGTTAGTCGTACCGTTGACGGGACACAAGGTGTGAATGAGTGAGAATATCGCGAGGGCGATTAGACCCGCGGTCCCGACGTTCATGGGGCTTCTCATTCTTGTTGATCGATGATTTTTGTATCGCCAGACTCCGTTTTTGTCGAAAGTACAATCAGCAGAATGGGCAACAGCCGCAAATGCCGAGTCGTCGACGTCGAAGACGAAGTAAAGACGCGCCACCGATCGACTCAGTCAATATCGTCATGTCGTTGTTGCGTAGACGTGCGAGAAAGCGAATCGACGAGGCATCGGTGTAAAAAAAAAAACAAAAGAGGAACCTATAGCACAAATGGCACACTTTAGAACGAGGAAACACGCGACACTGTACGATTCTCTCGTCTTTTTTTTATCACTCTTCCCGTACACACACCACAACTCGTGTCAGTCTCGTATAAAACTTGGCGCCGAGCTTCACGGTATGTTGTGCCGCTGTTGCTTCGCACGACGTACTGGCATGGTTCACGAACTTCGCGATCTCTCCCGAGATGAAATAAAGCGAATTAAGCCTTTTTTTGTTTGTGTTTCCGCTCGAAAAACATACTCCGCTTCATATCTTTCGACTGTTCGTTTGGCCCGATCGATCGAAGCTTTTGCGGCGATGAGCTCCGCGCTCGAAGTGTCGTCTCCTTTCGATGCCTCACTCGTCAAACTCTCGGAGCGTCGATCTTTCGTAATCATTGAATATACGAAATACAAACTGTCGCCGGTATTGGAACTTTGTCAGAAATACGAAACAATCGTTGATCTTTACGGTAACGCGACGCGGCCATTTTATGAAGCACGAGTATATAGAGAGAAACGAGGCTAGTTTGCGAGGAACAAATGCCAATGTCTCAAGTGTGTATATCTCTCACGCGTGGAGAGACGACTAAACTCTCTCTCTCTCCCTCCGTCTCCCTCCCTTCTTTCTTTCTATATTCTGTATGATTGAATCGCTCCACGGGCGCAAACCTTCGCGGTATAGGTGGAACAGTATCGCGTCATTATTCGCTTATCGGCTCTCGTGTTCTCGGCTTCTACTGTCACGCGGACACCTCCCGGCCGACGGGACTCTCGGTCCCTCTTGTACTCGACGACAATTACGAAAAACAACACATCGAACACGGCGCAGCGAGATTCTACCTGCTCTCCCTCTCTCGCTCAACCTAATGATTCGTCACATGCCGCCATGACACACACGCTCTCAGCGGATTACGTGACAGTATGGTCGAAATGTCTACGGTCACGGCTACTCTTCGATTCAGTACAGTACATCGAAATTTACGCCCCCTATTCAAAATTGGAATTTTTTTTTTTCAAACTATAATTTTTTCATGGATTTGCTTGCGTTGTATTTACCAATTTATTAATTAAATATGCGTAACTCTTCGAAAAACTCAATTTGGGGCCCGAAATGTTTATTGGTACATCACTGTTTTCACACTTTCCGAAGATCGAGAATTGTCCCCGCGAGTTGAAGAAAGAACACGATAACTTTCAAAATGTTTTTTGAAAATACGATTTAATCGAGAGAATCTCTGCTGCATACACGTGACTGCTCTTGACAGCTTTACGCAAGTATCGCAAAATTGGGTATTTACGCTAAACGAAATAATCAACGGTACAAAACAATCGTTTTAGTCTTTCGACAGTTTTTATTTATAAATTTCGCGCTTACCTCATATCGCGAGTAAATTTTTCGTATACAGCGTAACGCTCGTACATTCTAACTACTTGAATAGTAGATTAAAATTAATTTTTTTCTTCTCGTTCGAAGTAATCGTTACTTCCGCTCGATCGTATAATTTTTTTCGCAAGTGTTAAATAAAACTAAGGACAATTTTACGCCTATAATTATAATTAGCACCATATTTATATGATAATAATCTCGAAAAATAGGATTTTACACGCTTATAAATGTGTATCCATCTCGTCTTGGATTCACGGACGCGCTTTCGACAATTTTTTTTTATTTCAGACGAATAGAATGAAAATCGATGCCACATGTAATAATAATACTTGTTTGATAAACTCTGAACATCGTAAGTAATTGTCAAACTTGGGAATATATATTGTCATCGTGTGTCGAAAGAGTGAAAATGCATGTCTCTTAATGACGAATATATGACGACACGAAACCTTCGGGTCGCATAATCACATTCCGAAAATCTATTACTTTTCAGGAATGATCTTGAAGAATATTTCGCGTATAAAACTTCAATTGATAGAACGCGCCTTGGTCATTAGTCATTGTTTGTAAAATGGAGGATACGCAGTTTAAAAAAAAAACGCGAACACTTATTGGCTAATTGATACAAACTAAACTTGGGTTTGACTACCCCACGCTCTCGATATCGCGGTTCTCGATAATTTCTTTCCAATAGTCTGCACGATAAAACCGATTGCTTGTAGGCGATCGTGTGCAAGAATTTTTCGTCCGTCGAAGATGTATGCGGGTTTCTTCATTTCCGTGTATATCCGTTTGTAATCCAAGTTCTGTAAGAAATATACCGTTTTTCGTAAGATAACGCAACCGTATTATCGACGTCGTCGACATTACCATAAATTCATCCCACTCGGTACAAACGACTATCGCGTGAGTATCCTTCGTGGCGGAATACGCGTCTCCGTAAATGCTGATGCGTTTTTCCAAATTCGGTACCTCCGCTACCGACAAGTCTTCCATAATTTGAATTTCTTCTACCTGAATAAAGGGAATTGAGAAATGTTTTAATCTTTACAACGAAAGTATACGATGCAAATTCAACTCGAAATCTTTCGTGTTGCCGCCTCACCTTGGGATCGTAGATGTGTAAAACAGCGCCCTCGTCGAGAAGAGTTTTAGCAACGTGAATAGCCGGAGATTCGCGCGTATCTCCGGTATTCTTTTTAAATGCAAAGCCGAGTATAGCGATATGTTTGTCTGTTACAGTGTTGAATAGCGATTCGATTACTTTGGCGGAAAAACGAGATTTCTGATACTCGTTCATGTCAATGACCTGTTGCCAGTAGGCGGCTACTTCCGGTAAATTGAGACATTCGCATATGTAAACGAGATTGAGAATATCTTTTTGGAAACAAGAGCCACCGAAACCAACGGACGCTTGAAGGAACTTTGAACCTATTCGCGAATCGAGACCAACGGCCCGCGCGACTTCCGAAACGTCTGCACCTGTTGTCTCGCACACCGCTGACAATGAATTTATACTCGATATACGTTGAGCCAGAAAAGCGTTGGCAGCCTGAAACAGAACGAATCCCGGATTAAATGGCGTAACTAATCGTATAAATAGACTCAAGCGGCGTTAATTCGCAAGCTAATTGAAAGCCCACCAATTTCGATAGCTCGGAGCTCCACGTGTTGGTTGTTAATATCTTCTTTCTCGGTATCCAACGCTCGTAAACTTTGCAAAGTTCTTCGATAGCTGCGTGGCCATCGGGGGAATCCTCGCCTCCTATTAGAACTCTATCGGCGTCCAGTAGATCGTCGATAGCTGTGCCTTCGGCCAAAAATTCCGGATTCGAGAGAATCTGCAAGAAAAATTACATTTTCATATACTTTACTCATCGCGTTTTCTTTTTTTTACAGAAAAGAAGGCAATTTCAATAATTTGTTATCGTACTATCTCGCGAAGGAAACGTTTGTTATCAATATTGATATAACAACCGCGACACCGCTACGTGGTTAATTGCCGGTGATCGCGCGATTGTAAACGATAGGAAACCTACAATAGTTTTTACCGATTTGTTCGATAAGTGGCGGAAAATATGACGATACCGCTATCTTTGATGCATCAAGAATAATAACATATGCATCGTTAGTCGAGTGCAATGGTAATTGTAGTAAACAACTGTGCATACGGATTATCGCGAAAAATAAACACGTCGTATCGGTTATTTGGATTGTTGAATGCAAGTTGTATGTGTCAGCGTTTCGATGAATTCGCCTCGACCTCCATACAGAGAAAAGTATATAGAAAAAAAATAACGTTGCGCTCGTTCGCTCGTGAATATCATTAACGATTAGATAGAGCGACTTGTTAGCTGTTTCCATTCGTCATTTCTAATACTTATAACTATCGTTACAGCTGCAACTGTAGTGGAATAGCGCATAATTTACCTGATAGGAAACGCCGGGTTTGTGATTCGCTCGCAAAATGTTCATTATACTCTCAGCGGCTCTAACGGGTACCGTACTCTTCTCAACGACGATTTTGTTACCGGTCGCTATTTCCGCTATCATTCTCGCAGCGCTCTCCACGTACTTTAAATCGGCCGCTCGACCTTTGCCGTTACCAAACGTTTTCGTCGGCGTATTTACCGATATGAATATTAGATCGGCTTCTCTTATCGCCGTGTCTATGTCCGTCGAGAAAAATAGATTTTTTCCACGACATTCCTTCACAACTTCGTCCAATCGCGGCTCGTAAATCGGCAATTTTGACGAATTCCATTGCGCTATCCTGTCTTTGCTTTTGTCGACGACCGTCACCTGTATATCCGGGCATTTCAACGCAATTACGCTACACGTCGGCCCACCGACGTATCCCGCTCCGATTCCGCAAATTTTCTTTATCGTCATTTTTATTGGCTTTTCGTCGCGTTACAGCGACGTATACTTCCGTAGAAATGATTGACTGTGAACAGAAAAATTAAGTATTTGGGTTTTAATGATTATCACAACGTTCTTCGGACCAAACTTCCGGTTGAATTAAATCTTCGAACGATAACGAGTCTGACGAAACTTTGATATAATATTTCCTCGACAAACGGAAGAAGGAACAGCATAAAAATTTAACTCTTTTCAATTTCCGGGAGGGATAGATATATGAATATAAAATATAATATAGTATTGGAGGAGTTGTCAAAAACAAAATGTATGAATAAATATCTATTTAAAAAAAAATAATATAAACAAATATTTGAAAAAAAATAAATAAAAAAAACGAATTATATATCAAGAAATGCGCCAATGTCTCGACGCTAAATAATTTAAAAAAATGTACGATTACGCATTGTAGTTTTCCCTTCACTACAGTGTGTTGGAAGCCTTGAGGATGTGCATCGTTGCTATCTTGATAATCGGGACAACATTCTTTTATACACTATAATATACGACTTGTTGAAGGAGGAATTTATAAAACGGGAATCACGCGTAAAAATTGGCAAGGTTCGTTGTGCAATTTGACATAACAATTTTGCTGGCTTAGTAATAATTCAGGTAAAATTTATTAGCTGCAAATCATTGCTCAACCACGACAAATAAAAGTTTTAATTTCGCGACTTTGCGATAAATTGGATAACGACAACAAACGTATGCTTCCGCCTACTATACATACTACACATACTTTGTATTTGTATATGGTGCGTTTATTTTTAGACACGTTATGGTTGAATTTCAATGATTACCGCTAGTCTGTTAGCTCAGCGGTGGGATAGTAGAGCTATGAAAATAAATAAGTGCCAATCGCACGATTTAATCGTACGTTCTATAAACGAGAAGCCCAATAGTTCGAATTATTGAGGGTTTTCCCAATGGATCATAGCTCCTTATAATTCGCAAACGGGATACAACGTTCAACGTTTCGGCATGCAAATTATTCGAGAAACGTTAAAATTTCGGCGACGCGTGCGGGAAACGATCAATTACTTATAACGTAAGATTCTTTTAATACTCGGCGTCGCAACGCCACCACGTCTCTTGATTTTTTGTTCCACCGAGAGAATCGTTCTCCATGAGATATGGGTATTTGCGATTAAAGAATTAGCCGATTGATCCCTTACCTCGTTGCTGCACTCCGATATCTCCGAACCCGCGGATGAGCTGTCACCGAACGTGTCTTTCGCAGTGTTTAACTGTATTTATTTTTTTTCGTCGACCAAGTCGGGATAATATTAATGATAATTATTTGCTTCCGGACACCAACTGACGGTGTTTAATCTTATTCTCCACGCTGTTATCAAAAATGAGACAAAATTTTACTTCGACGACAAAAAAAGGACTAGAGGAAGATAAAAAGAACGTTATTACGAGGTAGGGACGCGCGATGCAATTGGAGTAGCGCTATCCTCCCTCTATCCGTGTTACGACCCCGTCGCAGACTGACCGTAGTCCGTAGTGAGTCGTGACGGCATTACCGTAAAATCGCACGCGCGTATAGCCGAAAACGTGACAACGTCGCACCAGCCGCGATTCATTCGTGTAGAGTAAATTATGTTTCATTGCACACGCATGCGCTTTCATTCATTATGGGATTGCATGGCAACACAGGCGCTTCGAGATTCCGCGAATTGCAACTGCGGCGGTTGAAGAATTATCACAGACTCTACTCGCCAATAATATACTTTTGGTCTTTAGTTTTCAAAAATGATTAAACATTCTTCCGTAATAAAGTCACTGCAATTCTAATCTTACGCTATAGTTATGAATAAACTCGTCGGAACGATTCTTTCAGCAACGCGTCCTACCGCCACTCGAAACAGGCGCTTGCCTGGGTTGCTACTCTGAATTAGCATAAAATGATGTAAATTAATAGTAATTGCTGTAACTGTACTATTATTGAAATAGTGGGTATACTCGACAATACAATGCCTTTTTCATTCGCATCCCAAAAAAAGACAGAACGGCTCTGCATTTTTTTTTTTATTATTTTTTTAAACCAGACTTCGAATAAAAATCGATTATCGAACCGCCGAGTCAACTCTCCTCGGGGTTCCTTCCCTCTCATCTCCCCCATCATATTTCAATTCCCCCATCTTCGTCGTCTTAGTAGCGGTATGTTTTCGGTATCCCTTGATCCCGGCGTGAACGCGTAAACCGGGTTTCCGAACAGTATGATAATAAATACATAACAGTAGAATAATTAATTTTCGTAATCATTTGCTACTCTATAATGCTCTGTAGAAAAAAAATTAAGTTTATAGACAATAAATGACACGTGAATTAGGTTATACGATTGAAATAATAGAAACATTTAGAAATGAAGTTGGTGAAGCCAAATTGGGTTAGCCACGATGGTACGTACACAATTATCGTAAATATCCTCATTTTTCCCATATGTCGTGACTTTCAATAGACTAATCTGCGGTTTTATTATCCACATTCAGACAATCCTATATTCTCGGTGGACATACATCCCGATGGGAAGAAATTCGCAACCGGCGGCCAAGGTGAGTGTTTCGGAGTTCAATTTCACATTTTCATAAAAATCGTTTGCGCAACATTATTCTTTTCAGGCGGTGACTCTGGCAGAGTCGTTATATGGAGTATGCAACCCATTAAGAACGAAGCTGCGGAACTGGACGATAAAATTCCAAAAATGCTGTGCCAGTTGGATAATCATCTCGGTATGTAAATTACCTTTACGCTTGACGTGCCAAAGTTTTCAAGCCGTCAATAATAATGAACATCGCTGCAATCAATTTATCAACGCAAAATTAACAAAAATGAAAAAAATAAATTTTTTAAATTATTTCCATGTTCAGCGTGCGTAAACTGCGTGCGATGGAGCAGCGGAGGTTTGTTAGCCTCTGGAGGCGACGACAAACTCATAATGATCTGGCGACTAGCGGGAGGCGCAGGTGGAAGTTCGATATTCGGCGGAAAAGCAGGAGTAGAAACTTGGCGTTGCGTAGCGACGTTGCGTTCTCACGAAGGCGATGTACTGGATCTTGCGTGGGCTCCTCACAGTCCTTTGTTAGCATCGGCGTCCGTCGACAATAGCGTCATAGTGTGGGACGCGTCGAAATTCCCGGCTATAGTAGCGGTACTGAAAGGACACACAGGTCTCGTAAAAGGAGTAACTTGGGATCCGGTTGGAAAATATTTGGCGTCGCAATCCGACGACAAAACTCTGAGAGTTTGGCGTACGACTGATTGGGCCGAAGCCGCGTTAATTTCGGAGCCGTTTGACGAATGCGGCGGTACAACTCACGTATTGAGATTATCGTGGAGTCCCGACGGACAATACTTAGTTTCGGCTCACGCTATGAACGGCGGAGGGCCAACGGCACAGATAATAGACCGAGACGGCTGGACACAGGACAAAGATTTTGTTGGGCACAGAAAAGCCGTAACATGTGTTGTAAGTTATCGAATATCTGCGTATATTATGCGGGGGGAGCGGTGGGTCATTGACACTGTTTATTTTCGGAAAAATCTTAAACCGTAACGCAAAGACGCACATCGAAGCGGTAAGCTTATTTAGCGAGTTTTGTTTGTCAACCGCGATAATATTTTTGTTTTTAACTCGCCGATGTATGTTTGACGCGAATCGGTGTCGATTATTCGGTGGATATTCATTCGCTCGTGTAGTCGTGTCGAGTACAGGGCATTCGTTAACTCAATTATTTTTGTATTATCTAGCGATTCAACGGCAACATTTTACAAAAGAAACAGCCGGGTTCAAAACCACAACAGTATTGTTGCGTCGCAATTGGTTCGCGCGATCGTTCGCTATCCGTTTGGTTGACTTCGCTCAAAAGACCGCTCGTTGTAATTCACGAGTTGTTCACACATTCCGTATTGGATGCTAGTTGGTCACCTTGCGGTTTGCGATTAGCAGCTTGTTCCTGGGACGGTTCGGTAGTGTTTGTCGAATTCACGCAACAGGAATTGGGACAACCGTTGGATTCCGCGGAACAAGTAAGTAAAAAATTCCTTATTATTAATGAAAAGAAAAAAAAAGGAAAAATAACAATTTGTTTCTGTCTTTCAGAGTATTATTCACGAAAATTTGTACGGCAAACCCTTAGTTCAGGGTGGTTGTACGGTAATGGAAGCGCCAGAATTGCTGAACCGTAAGCCTCCGACGCCAGTGGCACAGACAACTCCCGTTTCACAGAATCAACCGATTTCCAATTGCGTCACACCAACGACACCGTTATCGTCGTCATCGACGCCGATAAAAGGGCCTATTAATAAACAAATTGAGACAAAGACGTCGGACGGCAGAAGAAGAATAACTCCGATGTTTATTCCCGCACCACCCGACACGATGTATAATCTCTTTATATATCGTTTCAAGATTACGCATCGATGGAGCAAAACTATAGCTATTCAATATCATTTTTCAGGGACACCTCCATAGGCGGAGGCGTCGGACCCCCGACATTCACAAGCACATCGCAGACCAAAAGCACAATAGTAATCGAGAAACGTGACGACGTCGTCCAACCAAATGTTTCATCGACGGTCAATTCGTCGTCGACGACTTCGGGCGCAACGACGCTTACGTTGAAGCGTCGGGAGCAGACAACGCCGAAACAGCATCATACGTCTCACAGTAAAAGACCAAAAGTCGTAGCCGACAGGAGCGGCAGCCACATGGTTTTGCCGGCTTTGAAACCGTCGAGTTCGTTGTCCCAACAAGCCGGTCATTACGCGGTTACGGTAACGAGCAGCCAAAACTTATCGCATCTTCAGGTATTCAGAGGTACGGATTCGGAACCGACTTGGGATCTTTATTTGGGATATAGCGCGGTAGCTCTGGCAGCATCGCCCGCTGTTATAGCTCTCGGACTCGAAGATGGAAGTATCCATACGTTTCATCCTGCAAAAGGATCGCGTCCAGCGCCGCCTCTCGCGCCTCCGGCTCCTCTGGCGAAAGTTCACGCTGTTGGCAATGCGGTGAGATATATTTTCGCAGCGATTCCGCTTGTATCCGCGCGTATTGCATTTAAAAAAAAAACGAAGAATTATATTATATTTATCCTCAGGTAATGGTAATATCGTGTTGCGGCGCCATACGCGTTTGGGAAATTGGAAACACTTGTCGGCTGATTGTTTCGACATCGGCGAGTCATTTGGCTGCACCCGGTGCCTCATTGTTATCGTGTACCCTGTACAACGGTATGCCTCACTTGGCATTCACCAACGCACGCGCCTATATTTATCATAAAGAAATGGGTATGTTACGCTCGAGCGATTAATCGAGTTGATAATAGTTTTACGCGTAAATATCGTTGAGTTCAGTTCGGTGGCGTAGAATTGTATGATTGAAAAATCAACAGGCACTTGGCTTTTGATCGGCGATAGTCAAGATCCCGTATGGCGTTGGTCTTCGCAAAATGCTTCTACCGTTACTGGCGGTAGGGGACCGAGAGGACCGCTTTCCTCTTTACAAGAAGCCTTACAACGCACTGCCGGTAGTTCATTGCCAAATCCCCGACCACCGCACAGTGCACCGAGTGTTGTATCTTATCTGGAGCAGCAATTGTTGGCAGCGAAAGCTCTCGGCAGTTCGCAAGAATTCGTTCACTGGCTTATGGCTCTCGTTTCGTTTCTTCTCACTCAAGGTATCGCCTCTCACGATTGCTTACTCGCGGAAATGTTATATCGAAGCTAAGTAATCGCTTATGTTTGATCGATTTTGTAATATATTGTTTTATACATTTTCAGACGGTTTGGAGAAACGATTGAGAATAATACTCGACGATCTTATGGGACCGAGTCACGGAACAGCGTCGAAAAGCACATGGGATCCCATGATACTGACTATGCGAAAGCATAAACTTCTAAACGATGTATTGGGAATAATCGGTGGCCATCTAAGGTGGCAAAGGTTGTACCTGGAATACTCCGAACAATTAGCTGCGCTCAAGAATCAAAATAATCAGAATTAGATCGTCGACGTGAATATCGTACAATGGATGCAATTTATATTTTGGTTATCTGTATATTATATACCCGTGAAAAAAACGAAAAAAAAAAAAAAAAAAAAAATAAGCAAACTAAAACAAAACACTTGTGAAGACTGTACAAATTTTTTATATATTACGCTGTGTGATAATTGAAATAAATTATTGTTTAGTATACAAATGAGGATTGGGTCGTGAAACCTTCTCACAGACGATAAATAATCCTCGATGATCATTGGTCCGATTAAAGGTGACAAAAGTAGTCATTTTTTTTTTTAATGGTGTTCATAGCAATATATTGATAGATATACATCTCATTATAAGCTCTTTTCTTTATAAAAATACACAACGAAACTCACTGTGCGATAAGCGAGAGATTTGTAAATTATGAAGCGTAAACTAACGGGCATTTTAGTTGCTCTATTATAGTTCGTACGTCGCCAGGACTTTTCGTTAAACCTGTGCGCTATAATTAATATTCGTATTCGGAATCACTTTGACTCATTGTCGTTTTCGTCTCTGTTCGACGATAAATTATCGTTAACGTTAATCATTAATTCGTTTCGGTAAATAACATTGTTTCGTAACAACAGCAGTCGACTGTCGATCGGTATCGGTATACATTTTCCGTAGAATCCTATTTTCGGATGTTCCACTCTCCAAAAAAAAGATTCAACGAGAGATATAAAGAAAGTTTACGGTATAAAAAAATAATGTGGGAGGTATATTCGTCGTGTTCCTAACAGATTGCGTCGAGCAATCAAAGGAACACATTTATAGGTCAACGGTAATCGTTTACGTGTCACGCATTGTACCAAAGTTTCGTCTCAAAAATTTGTCGATTTACACAGAACGAGCGATACAGGGGTAACATTTTCCCGAGGACATCGTTCCCTTGAGCGCTTGTCAATACAATATTGCACAACGATAAACATTCATAACATGGAACAAAAAAAAAACGAAACGAACGATAATAATAATAATAATAATAATTAATTAGGACTCTGGTCGATAGGAGTGGTCCAATATCTATAGTAATAATATATACACGTATATACGCCGTAAAGCAATGCGGCAAGGGGGCTAAACATGTGACTGAATGGAAATATTGAGATGTAGGCCAGTAGGATCGTAAAGAGCAAAAGCGCGCAACTTTTCGTTTCGGTAGAGTAGATTGCCTCGGCTTTGGCAGAGTCATTAAGTTTTCAACGTTCACTGGGGGGATGTAGAGCTCGAAAAACAACGTTTTTCTCTTTTATTGCGCCTCGTTTACGCGGCGTCGGTGTGTCTCACACACTTACAACGGCGGTGGGCCGTTCGGATAGTCAACCATCGGTGTGAAAGTCCTTGCGAAGTTGTTAGAGAGCATACAGCTGTAATCGTCTTCGACTGCCGGTACCAACGAAGCCACGCCGAGCAACAACAGCATTAAAGCCTGAATTGGAAGGGAAGCCCGTAATACTCTGCCAAGGAAGCGATATCCACGCGCTAATACCCTTCGATCGCTCTCGTCACCACTGTAACAAACATATGAATCATCGATTAGTACCGTTTCGTCGATTCGATGATCGATAATAACGCAGAAACTCTGACTTTCATTTCTTTCTAAATCTATTACAAAACAAATCCCACAAATATATTTGTATATATATATATATTATATATTCAGGTAAAATGGGTATAACATACTCTGCGGCGGAAGCGTCGTGGGGGTGACCCGTTGCGGATTCCGCTCCGTCTAGTAGCTGTAATTCAGCAAAAGAAAAAACACAAACCATAAGGTACGGTGCAAGTGTGGTGTACGCTAATTAATTATACGAAATATATTTAAACCGAACGTTGTGAATTACGCTAAGTGAAGGCGAATACGTAATCTCATCACACCAACGTAATTTCACAACGCTCAGCGGCAATACCGTAATCTCAATCACGTGGTTCTAACAACAGTGCTTTCTATATTAAATCTACGATTTTTGTTCTGTTTTTGTCTGTTTTTTTTTTTTTTACGTAGAGTTACTTTTACGCAAATAACCAGTAATCAAGTGAACGAATTATTGATCGCTGTAAAAAAAAATAATAATAAAAACTTACGTCGTGCGATAAAGACGCGAGAGAGGAAGCGGTCGCCGCAAGACCGACGTCCTTCGGATCCAATCCCAAGGCTGCACCCAATTTGAGAGCGTAGATGCCGGTCAATCTTCGCAGCGATTGCAATCTTAATCTAAGTTCCTGTAGACGACCGCGAGTCTCGCCGTGTTCTTCCAACAAGTGGTTTGCAGCTTCTTGCAGTGACAAAACTCGCGGTTCGCAACGTTCCAAATCGCTGCGCAGTTCTCTGAAAAATTTAAAGACATTGGCGGTAAAAAAAAATGTGTAAAGTTTGCAGCAAAAGTTTAACAACAATTCGATGCCCACCTAAATTTGTTATATTTCGCTTGAATAACAGCCAAATCCTCCGTCAAGTCAATGGGTTCGTTGGCTCTTATCGAGAGTTCAGTTTTTTCCAACCATCCGAGTAATTCTTCGACGATACGATGAAATTGTTGATTTCCCATTAGTGCCGTCTGAAGAGCGTTTTGCCACGTTGCAGCCGATTGGCACACCCTGTCCCATCGCGAATTAGCGGTTGACAATCTTCGGCGAAGTTGTTGCGCGCGTTCGTTGTCCTCCGTATGATCGGCCAGATGAGTACCAACGATATTCAGACTGACGACGATACTCTTGTGACTATCCAAATCGAGAAGAAATTCTCGATGATCTTGAATTATATCTTCCAATTCTTCGATCTCACTTGGCGGTTGATGCTGTTCGCTCTGCGTTCCCTCGGCAAATTCCAACCATTTTTCCAAACGCCAAAGATCGATGTCAAGCTGCGCCCAGTTTCGATTCGAACACAGCGGGCAAGTCAATCGTCCGCCGTCGCTAATGGATAAACGAAGAAATACTTCTTTCAGAACTCATACTCGATAGCGCGAGAAGGGATAACGTTTGATTGTTGATAATGAGAGAAGAAAAAGGCGATGTTATAGTTTACGATTATAGTTAGTCGAGAAGGAACTCACTGTTCGCAAGGAAGAGAATAAGCTTCGATCAGCGGCGACCTGACGTGATGAAATGATGGAAGAGTCGATTAGTAAATGAAAGAAGAATTATATTGAATGGTTAATCGATGAACAGATAGAAGGGTATTTCTCAGTAATTTTAACAATAGGGGAACGATATATATAAAATTACACGCAACTGACCTTATTTCGCGTATCTGTTGTTCTCGAGCTCTCGCCTGAACGAGAAGACTCTCGTATCGGGCGCTGAGTTTCGATACTTCCGTACTTCTGGCAGCTTCTTTACTCAATTTTTCGTCCTGAACAAGCAATGAGTGCAAGTGACGAGCCAATTCGATCGTTGATTGGCAACTCGCGATCAGTTTGGCCTGAAATTAAATTCACATTAGAACGTTGCAAGAGTACAAAAGAATTTCAACATTGAAAAAACGAAATAAAAGAAATACATACAATATTTTTGGCTGAAGCATCGAGTCCCGTAGCTGCCGCTGGTTCGGGTTGGATAACAATTTCCAGAGCGTCGAGAGCCTTTCGGCACTCGGTAATCGCGGATTCGAGTTCCATCCGATAGGCGTCGCACGAGGTCATCCTAACGAGTCGGGGTAAAGTATCGACTTGAACCGCGGTATCCTGTTCGAATTTTAATGTTTCCACCTGTACGGCTTCGTCGACTTCCGTTCGTAGACATCGAGCCTCGAGATCCGTTCTCAGAGCTGTTACTCGAGTTTTTATATCTTGCCACAGCAATTGATACTCATCGACGAGTTCCTGAATCGCTGCGACATCATCCGCGTGACATTCTTGCATGACGACGAGTGCGAGTTCGTCGGCTCTTTGCAACGTTTTGCTTTGAACCGTAAGTTCCTCTTCGATGCTCGCAACCTGTCGCAATCTTCTTCTCGGCGAAGCTTTCTCCTCGGGGCTCGTCAGATGTTGAACTTGCGTGAGTCTAACGTCGACTTGCGTCAATCCGACGACAGACGCCCCGTGAGCAGTTATGAATTCACGATAAGCTTTGCGTTCCCTCTGAATCGACGCGAGAATAGCATTAGCTCGGGGCTTTAGCCCCTTCCATCGTTCTATAAATTCGCGTACATCCGCCGTCAGTGTCTTCAAGTTTTCCGGTTCTAATCCACCCTTCGCTAAGCGTCCGTAACTCTGTTCGATTATACGCAGCGCAGCACTGCGAGCTTCGATATCCTTCAGCGCGCTTCTGGTTTTCGCCATCGTTCGTTCGCTGTCTTCCTTCGAAAGTTTTTCGAGACTTTCCTCGAGCGCTCGCAATGCTTCTTCCGTTTCCTCGACCCATTTTTCTTGCTCCATCTTTATTCCATCCAATTCCTGTATCAATTTCCACGACATTATGATTTTTCTCTTACGCTCAGCCGAACGCACGCAAGTGGCTTTCCAGCGTTTCTCCAAACCTTCCATTCCGGTTTTTATCGCGTCCGTGTTAAATGACGCTTTCCATGCGTCGCAGTCGTTGAGTAATATTTCGCAAAGATTCAACACTTCGCCGATATTGCCGCTTTCAGCTTCGATTGTTTTCTGAAGAATTTCGTGATCTTGGAGTTTGCGATCTATCGTACTTTGGTTCTTTGATTCAACGATTGTAGGCTGCGAGAGCTGCGTCTCGACACCGCCAATCCATCCTCGTATCTCCGCTATTCTTTTCTCCAGCGAACTCATCGTGTGCATCAAATCAACGAGTTTGTTAGCTCTCGCTTTTCCGGCGGTCATAAGTCGATTCCATCTCTCGTTAATCTCATTCAATGATCTTTGCAAATCTTCTTTCTCGTCGTATTCGGCAACGTCGATTAATTGTTGACCGGTAGATTGAAGCCATTCGAGTTCACGTTGTTTCAACGCCATTTCAGCGTGGAGCTCGGATTCCAATCTCTTCAACGCTTCTTCGGGTTCCTCGAGGCCCGGCGTTTCGTCGCAACTGTGAACCCGATTCTCCGCATCCTGTAGCCAAACGAGTAATCGCGCGAGTCTCCTGTCCCATCGTCCGCGCAGAGCGCAACGCTCGGTGAGTTTATAAGATAGAAGTGCGAGCTGATGCTCGAGATCGCCGTGTTGCTGCCAGAGAAGCGAACTCTGCTGATTCAACGATTTCATATCAACGGGACTGAGACATTCTCTCAACTGTTCGGTGGTGATACCGAGGTTTTCAAGATCCGTCGTTGTGTCTACGAGTCTCGTCTTCAGTTCCTGCAACGAGTCTAATTGCTGTCGTGTATCCGCGAGGCTCGTCGGAGCCGCGTGAAAAGCGTTGCTCAACGCTTGACTCACTTGTTGAAACACTGTGTTTATACTCGCCGTTTGATCGACGTGTTTAACATTCAATTTGCGTATACGCAGTAGAAAATCTTTCCACGTTTCGAGACTCGCGCGAAGGTTAGCGATACGCTGAGTATTTGCCGCGTGTTCCATTCTTATAGACACGGCAAGCGCTTCTTCGCAATCAATCAGCAACGCTTCCTGTTGCGTCGTCAGAGAATCAATCTGCGCCTCGCCGTTGGGTACTTTATCGAGAAGCGCCTCGATTCTCGAAAGTATTTTATCGAGTCTTCGGAGATGAATGAATCGTAGCTGCAGTCTACTACGCTCCCTCTCGATGTCTTTTAGCCACGATAACAGTTTAGTCTGATCGGTTTTGTATTTATCCCATGCGGCAAGTCTGTCGCGAACCGCCGCGTGCCTCTCCATGATTCTCGCGAGAGTCTCATTGTGGAGATTCGTCAGGGCATTGAATTGCTCGGCAACCGACAAATCCCGACCCTTTTCCGCTCTGATCGATAAAATGAGATTTTGCTGATCGGTAAGAAGATTCTTGTGGACCTCGCAGAGATTCCTGTGCTCCGATAGACGGTTGTAATCGGCCGGTACATCGTTAGACAAAAATTCTTGTACGTGACCGAGATATTCCTGCCAGAGGCACAACGCCGCTGAGACATCTTCCGATCTCACCAGACGCGCTGACAAACGATGATACTGTTGGAATGTTTCGCGAAATACGCGCTGCCAAAGTTGTAAAACTTGGACAACGGAGGTCTCCTGCGGTACAACCTCCAGGGCGCGATCCTTGATCGACCGGAGTTGAGGTTCCGTACGCGTAAGTGCGAGCAAATGATTCCGCAGCAGTTTCAGCTGCTCCGTTGATTCTCCTTGTCCCACCGTTGTAAGACTCTGTAGTAAATCGCGACAATTGTGAAACATTTTTTAAATATCTTTATACAATTACGATATTAAGTAAGGATGCCGGGGATAGAGAGAAAATACTGTGCGAATCGCCTCGATGTATTTAAATTTAATCGGAGAGTCTTATCTCGCCGCGCAATCGCGGTTTCTCGCGAGAATATACCTAATGTATACTGTATATACGATTCGAGACTCATGGTGCTTTGGAAATTCTATTGGGAATATATAACGCCTCTCGCTCTCGTTAATACTCCTCCTCGACTTGGAAAGTTTCGTTCAAAGTAGGTACACGATCGGGCGTGCCGCCTAAAACACCCCTCTCAACCCCCCCGACAAGGCGGATCATAGGATCGGCCATTCAGCTGTTGCGGATTTCGTGACTGATGTAATTGCCGTTGGATAAGCCCTACGGCCTTGACACAACAAATTGTTTCGAAACTACAATTAAAATATATGCTCGTGCGAGTGATGATTGAGCTGTGCCAAGCACCAGGTGAGCCTCACCTCGCGAGGAACGCGCGCTCCCGAGAGGCCTGACTACCGAAAAGCTTAACCGGAAAACGATATGATATTATCTTTCCTCTCTTCTCTCCCCTTCTGATAGAATCCTTGAGAGATATTCCTCAGTCGATAAACAAAACAACAATGGCGAATTTTCAAGATGCTCACGTGCCGAACGGAGTCGAGGAACGCGCGCTCGCGAGAGACCCGACTACCGAAAAGCTTAACCGGAAAACGATATGATGTTATATTTCCTCTCTTTTCTCCCCTTCTGATTGAATCCGTGAGAGATATTCCTCAGTCGATAAACAAAACAACAATGCCGAATTTTCAAGATGCTCACCAGCCTCACCTCGCGAGGAACGCGCGCTCGCGAGAGGCCTGACTACCGAAAAGGTTAATCGGAAAACGATATGATATTATTTTTTCTCTCTTCCCTTCTGATAGAATCCTTGAAATATATTTCTCAGTTGTTAACGAAAACAACAGTTGCCAATTTTCAAGATGCTCACGTGCTGAACGGAGTAGAGAAACGCGCGCTTGCGAGAGGCCTGACTATCGAGAAGTTTAGCCGCAAACCGATATGATATTATTTTTTCTTTCTTCTCTCCTTTTCTGATCGAATTCTTGAGAGATATTCCCCAGTCGATGAACAAAAAAACGGTGGCGAATTTTCAAGATGCTCACCTGCTGAACGGAGTCGAGGAAATTTTTCGTCTGGCAGAGATCACCCCGCGCGAGCTCCTGATTTAACGCTCTCGCGTCCGCCGTGTCGGCGAGCGTCGAGAGAGTTTCTCGCACATCCTCGAGACGACGTCCCAACGCCTCGACCTCACATTGCAGAGGTCCGCCTGCTTCGAGACCGACGTCCGATGCAATTTGAGCCACGAGACCACGTAGCTTCGCCAATCGCTCCTTGTGGTCAGCCAGCGTTTCTTCGCAAACCTGCGAAAATAAAGAAACATCGTGCTGAATTATTTATTCAGTTTTTTTTTTTTTAGAAATCTATCAATACGCGATATGATCGTTTATCGATGTTTTTTGGTTTTTTCGAATGGTAAAAAAATAGATATAGCTTAGCAACGAGCGATAAAAATGTTTTTTGACAAATTTTTATACACGATTTTTCGACATTTTTTTTTTTTTTTTCTGTTGGCGCACACGTAATAGATAATTTTTTGCGGCGCTGTGAAACTTCTTTTAAAGAACTTCCGTCTTCAGCGCCATCCGGTCGCCAATAAGGGAACCGATAGAGAGATAATAAAACCTTTCGATATATTTCGAGATTTCGATCTTTTTTTAGATATTGGAGTAAATACTTGAATAAGGAAAAAATCATGAAAAAATTCCCGTAGCAACGGAGTAACGCGAGTACCGAGGGAAAGTCGAATACGCGTGAACCACGACAGAGCTTTACTCTGTAGGTTCTCTTCGGTAAGCGCGCGAACCCGCGTGTTCATTATGCTGCAGCGATGCGGTATTTATAGATCCACACGGCATTCCCTGTACCGTCTACGAACGGGCATAATTTACACTCGAACTTAAGCCTTCCATTATCTTTTTTTTTCTCCTCTCTTTGCCCATTCCATTCCATTTTCATGCCCGCATTTCGCGAATTTACCGAGAGTCTAATTCGCCACCTTTTAGAAGAGTTTGTATTGAATCGGTAAGTAGCAACTATACGAGGCGCTTGTAACTTCAATCGAAATTATCAACTATACGAAGCGCTTGTAACTTCAATCGAAATTAGCTTTCTGCATCAGCTTCGCTTTTATATCATCGCAGGGGGTTGAAAAATACGGCGAAGAATGATTATATACTTGAATTCGGCGTGAAACATCCGTTCAGAAATGTTAGACCTTAGTAAACGCTCGTCAGCGCCTCTTATCTTCGTCACTGACAAAACATATACCACCGTCTCGTCTTTGTCGGGGAAAATGTATTTCCCGTTCCCTTTATTATTAAAACCCTTTGTATATACAGACAGTACAACAGCAGTAATGCATCATCACTTTTAAAATGGTATTTCTAAAAGCATTTTTTACGGAACAAATGTATATTTTTTTATGACGGATATCCGCGGATATTCGCGTTAAAAAGCGCGTCGAAAAATTAAAAAAAAAAGTTTTTCTGTTGACCCTGACATTCCAGATGGTTTTTCGTTTTTTTTTTTTTTTTTTTTGGAGCTTACGACTATTTCTTCACCCGTTACGATGACGTAAAAATTACACGCGCCGATCGTGACCCACATATCTACAGGGTTATTTATTTCCGGCGCGGTCCATTTAGAAAATATCTATTCGATGGATTTTTATTAATATATTACGCTGCGAAGATTTTACCTTTAATTCTTCGGGAGTGCACATGATCGTCGTGTGAATTAATATTGCAACCACATTGTAAAATCGTCTTTATAAAGAGCTCACTGTTTTGTTTTGTTTTTTTTTTTTTTTTACCACTATAGCAGTCACACTATATCGAAGACGTCGCGCACATGGCTTCAGCCACGCAATATCCGTACCCGATTATCCGGTGTTCGTAAACTCATTTCCACGCACGTTCGCCTATTTCGTGCTAAAATATTCACTCCCCGAATTCAATATCTCGCAATTGCCTCGAAGAATATCTCATTCGAAAATTATTCCGAGAAAAAACGCCGATAGTTCGAAAGAGTTTTTTTCACTCGCATGTTTCATCGGCATACACTATTTCTACATACGTTTCGTTTCGGAGTAAAAAACTTAACTGCAGTCGTATAAAATGTATGCTGCTAAAGAGCGTAGTTTATCAAAATGTTCTAATCGCCCGCATGTCTGTTATCGTTTTCTCGAATTTGCTCACGAAACTCGAATATTGTATAAAAAGTGCTCCCGGCTTCATCCGAAAGATTTTATATCTCGTAATTGTGACAAGGCAAAGCTTTTTTAACGCGACGTAAACATCGATGTTTTTCGTATATCACTGACGTAAATTCATTTACGAAACTGCTGAAAGGCGTGTGAATATAAATATATATGTTATATAAAACAGTAAGTCGCGAATATAATCGTCGAAGAGTATAATTTTCGCGAGCGCTATCCCGGTTTATAGAGCAGCCACGTGCGGGCGTTACGGTAGTCTGGACCAAACTGGCACGTCTGCAAGTTGCGGGGATCGATGCGAACACTCACAGAGAGACGCTCCCTTTCTGTCGCGTACTCTCGTGCTACAGCCGCCCCCTCGGCTCTGACGCAAGGGCGGTAAGCGTACGACGACTGGCAGCTACACCACGAACCGGCGTGAACCCCCTTCGACGATACAATGTATATAACTGAACGTTCGAAAGCACAGAGGCTACTGACCGCCCCGCGCGCCTACATCCCGCCGGAGAAAGGATGATGCATCATACGCAAACTTTCCCCCACCCCCCTTGCTAACTCGTCGATGGTTCAGGGATTATCCAGCGTCCTCGGGTAAGCGTGTTGCTCTTGGGGTGCGCCGGATAGCCCGACACTCCGGAGGGGACCCCAGACTCGACCAGATGTCGTACGGTTATCGCGTCTTGACTCGTGCTGTGCACACGCACGCTATTGCTACACCCACGAACACTACCAAAAGAACTATCTACGATGCTCCGAGACATGTCTGCTTTCCTTGCGATTGCCTTTGTTTCGTTTAAAAATATACATTTTGCTTGTATTTTAATATTCATTCGCAATGTCATGGCAAAAAAACATGTCGGATAGTAAAATAATTGAGCCAATAAGAATTGAGGAAAATAAAATTTACGGGCGATCGATCGCCAAAAATATCGATATGTTCGTTCACTATTGACACTCTTTGTCGAGCGTCGATGAATCAGTATTTTCATAAGAAAGATAAATTTTACAGCTAAACGTTATTTGCGAATAATGTACCCACGTTTGTCACTTGAACGATTATTTAGGTGACTGTATTGACGGTAAACGGACGGCCTACCTGCTAATTTTACGACGCTATTTGTTTACACGTTTTGAGGTTCAACTAATGCGCGACCACAGTACTTGAAAAAAATATTTACGGTTTTACGAAAATTAGGGGTTGCCCACCTGAATGAGAATCCATGTGTTGTTTCGCATCTTTGCCGAATAATAAACAATTGCTTGCAAATAAATCACTCAACAGCCGGTATGCGCCATCAGCTGTGCACGATAGGAAACTAATGCGTCTTGACAATGATTCGCCGGTAGTGACGCTGCGTGGCGCAACGGATCGCACGCGCACCGTCTCCGGGGAACTAGTTCCGGGGGCCTAGTATTAGTGCAGACGCGAAAGATCGTGGCCTTCACAACGAGTGACCGTTAACGTTTTTCATTGTCGCGGATACTGAATAAAAACTCCGTAAGGGAATCGATATTCGATAATGTTTACGATGTACGCATTGGTGTATCTAAATAATCGTATTTTTTCGCGGGATTTCTTTATGGGTTCCCGAGTTTACGATACAAGTCGAGTTGTCGATGTTTTTATTGTTCTCGCGATGAGACTAGAGTAGCTTTCGATAATCTTCACGAAGATCGGATCGCGATATAAATTTATGAATACCCAATAATCTTTCGACATTGTAATCTATCGCGATTCCCAGCGTGAGTGTTTTGGGCCCCTGTCGAAAGCTCAACGGACAAACGTTTGTGTTGCGAAAAAATGGTTCTCCGTTACGCGTACGTGTATCGGCTTTTCGAAGTGTATCTAACTCATCCGAGTGCCGATCATTTAATTGTGATGATTATCGAGTGAAGATTATCTATTTCGGGTAACGCGAGTGTCAACAGTGAAGGATCGATCGAAGATTTGTTCTGGATAAAACATCACCGGGCTTTCGTCGTTCGTTTGAGGTTCGCTCTGGTAAACCGCTCGGGGGATCAACCGCAACGGGGACCTTGATCGCACATGCGTCGAACAGTCATTGAAAATTCGTGAGTACCGAAGAGTTTTTTTACATCGTGCGATAGGGAATAAGTAATTTATGCGGATACTCCGAGTTACGAGTGTTTTGACAAAGTAACCTCATTTATGGATGGCATTATCGAAAATTCATTTCGACCACGAAAATCTCCGCTCTCTAGATTACGGAGTTCGGTAATACGAGTAAAAAGAAACCTTCGTGGAGGATATTCATTACGCTTTTTCCATTAACTCTTTTACATTGGATTCATAACTTCGAAAGCCTTCGTCTAATTCAATTGCGTCCTCCTTGAAAACTGCTCGTCGTTTGATGATCGTAAAAACGCTACTTGTCACGAATGTACAGTGAACGTAAAATAATAAAGTTCTTACCTTGACTTGTTTGCGGGCTTCTTCGGGTGGTAAGTTCGTCACGCTTCCCATTTGTGTGTCGACCCAGGCTTTTACCGCCGCGCTCGAGTCTCTGTACTGTTCCCAAAGTCTGACAGCGTGCTGATATTTTGTGCAAAGGGCGTCTAATTCGGCCTTCGTATCTTCCCAAGCTTGCACAGCCTCGTTCACCGCCGCATCGACTCTTTCGCCAACCTCCGCGGTGCAACTCTCCCGCAACGGTTCAGCAGCCGCTCTCAGTTCGCCAATGAGAACCTCGCGCGCTCCCAAATCTCCGCTGAGACCCTGGAAGTAAAAAAAAAAAAAAAATTCGTCACGAGATTGTCAATTTTTATCAGCGGCCGTTATCGTCGGCGTGCGAGACACTTTTATCGTATTTTTTCGCACACAAAGCCGACAAATTGCAAAACATCGGGAATGTTAAAAAAAATCAAATTAAAATGAAAAAAAATCCGTAATTCTATCACAAAGCAATGTTTCAATGGTAATTCTATTAATCCTATTAATAACTTTATTGGTACGGGAAGTCTTGTCGAGCGAATTCGGTCAGCTAAATAAGTTCGCGTCTACTCGAGGTCGTTGACCCTTCCCCAATCTCCCGCACGGCGAATCTAACAAAAGTAGCGTCGAATTCGATTTTATCTTCCATCGTTGACCGATGGAGTTCATACGCGCATTAATATACTAGACGCGTAGATACTAGACGCGTGGTTTGTCCGCAAGTGAAACGCTCGTTACCGCGGTCCCGTCTCTGTGCCTCAACAGTTACTTGTGTCATTCTCGTGTACCTCTGGTGGATAATAATTGTTTCACAAAGTGGATCAGCTGACTCTAAGCACTGACGTACATGCCTGTGCACGTAACTCAAAGATTACATCGTTGATTCAATTATCCATGAATATAGTAAATTCAATGCTCGACTTATCTGCAAAGTTGCAATACCGTAATTTCTTCGCGCAAAAAATTTGAAAAATTACGATTATCGATGTATTTACAGACATCGTAACATCAATTTTACGAAAAAAATAAAAATACGATCGTTATCGTTGGCAAGGCGCGTAGGTAATAAATGAATTCTTGAATATGCAATCGCGTGAACTCGCGCGATATACGAATAATCGGCCGAATCGGGGGGTTATAGGAGTTTAAACAATGCGCTAAATACAATGACCTAGCGATGTGCAGTATGCAGGTCCCGCACGAGCTAAGATACATCCGGTATCCTCTGTGTGTCTGTACGTTCCCGCTGCACCTATAAATAGTTCATTAAACCCAGAAAACAACGCTGTACATCGCCCGTAGTCGATGATTTTTGTTCTCATTTTCTTGGCTCGAAGCTTTCCCCGATGCGTTCAACGTCAAAACGGCTACGGCTAATTTTTTTTTTTTTTTTTTTTTTTTTTTTTACGATCAAATATCCTTGGGAGTTGAAATACCTTTCGGAGAAATGAGAACTGTCTCCCGGAAGAGTGTACCCACACCCGCACTAACACACGAACAGCGAGAACTCGATATAAGCGCGGAAGCCTCGTTTCCGGCAGGATATAAGCGCGCAACTTCTCAGCACGAAGGAATTTCGTGCCTCATGCCACGAACGATACGATTAGACACCTCGAGAAAATTCCCGGCAAACTTTAGACTCTCGCTGATGCGGCTGGTAATATCCGAAATAAACGATCAACGCCCGGAAGTTTGCGCTCTCTATTTTTTTTTCTCTCTCTCTCTAACTCACTCTCGTTTTTTATTCGACAAAAATTAGTTTTCCACGTATATCGTTATCTACGCGTTCGGCATAACGTTTTAATACATTGTACGATTCAAAACTACGATGTCCTTCGAACGACCAACCTTTTTGCCATTCATACCTCTCGCCTCGTACCATCGGATTTATTATCCATTGACAAGTTTTTGTTTACGTTTCATTCTACGCACGATCTCGTAGATATATAGCCGGCGACTCGATCGCCGGAGAGGCGCGGCATTTACTATAAGCCCACGTGCCAATCGCGAGGCTCGGTTTCGCTCGGTTCACCGAACGATATTACAACGCGTCAACGGTTCGCGCTTCACTGACAGAAGACACACGACACCCCCGAAGCCGGTGATAGAGTTTCTCCTCTCCTCGTTTCAATAAGCACGACGCACGCGCCCAACGCGCATCCTTCCCACGTGCGCGACTCCCTACGCCACAACCGACTGACCCAGTTAGTTGTAAAAAGGAAAAAAAAAAAAAAAAAAACCTCGAGGATAAATGTACAAAGTAGGCACCTGCAAATGTTTTATAATTCGAATGTTCATGATTTCTTTGGCAGAAGCCTGGAGCTTGTGTAATTAATGCGCGATCTGATAACCGACCCGCCAACACTAATATGCATCACGCAGATGTTTTACTTTTCAACTGACTTAACGAAATTGGGCATCGAATGAAACGCGCCGCGAACTTAAAAAAAAAAAAAAAAAAAAAAACTTTAAATCTCATATATTTTAAAGGAGTTTTTAACCCTTTGCAAAAATAATGTTTTAAATTTAAAAAAACAAAAGACTTAAATGATTTTTTTTTTTTTTTCATTTTTTTGTCATTTTTTTGAAACTATCGTAACGAAAAACTGACGGCAAAGCAGAAAAATAATTTTTTCAAAATTATCTCCCGTACTTTCGAAATATTTATAGTTAAAATGAAAAAAATAAATAAGTCGATAAATATTTGCAGAGACGTAATGTAAATGTAAAGCGCGCGGCTAATTTGCATCTTGGTCAGCGGAGCCGAACCGAAGGTACATTTTTCGAGAGAGACGTTAACCGTTGCAGCTAAATAGCAACGGAACACTATAGTACCGAGTACCAAGTTGGAAGCTTTTGCCGTTATTTGCTAAGGCCGAGTTGTCGTTTAGCCGCGGGCACTAGAGAACCCCCGTTATTCGATATTTTTGCCTCTAGAAATGCAGAAAAAAAAATATATATAAAAATAGTTTGTACGCGTGCGAGAAAAGAATGGTTGCGGTCGATAGATCGAACGTAAGTGTATCGGTTTACGTGACATCATCTACGGAAGCTATAATAAGCGTTCAGTCGATGTTTGTCGCGCGATACGTATCGCGTATGAATGAGCGCGCGGCAACGAATAATTCAAGGGTGTGTATAGCCACAGCGCTGTTTTCGCCTTTTGCCTTTTTTGCATATTGCAACGCGACTTGTTTATCATACATCGTTTGCTCACAGTTAAAAATGAAAAGTTTATATCACCGATATAGCGATTCGAACGCGTGTCACGTCTCGAAATAGATGGCGGAGGAGTTTAGTATCTAAACACAGAGAAGCGATTTAAAACCGCGCGTTTATAGCGCGCTGTGTATACGACCGTACGCGGCGCTTCGATATAAAAATACTTACGAGAATTTTTTTTCCAATCTACTCGACACAGTGTAAAGCATCATTACACAATTTTTCTGTGCACCACAACGATATTTTCATAAATTCAATGTTTCGCGACGACGAAAAAAAATGTATATCGGCATTTTAGTCTCAAAGTTCATAAAAATAAGCATTGGACTACATTTGGATTGATAAGAAACTCGGCGAATCGACTCGCGGTTCACGCGGTCTCGCATAACCGACGTATATGTAACCCCGCGCACGGTTCGTCAGTTACTGATACGCCGTGCGTGGCGATACACAACTGTGTGATAAAGTTCGCGTCGAGTAGCGCGCGCATGCGTCGTTTTCTCTCTATCCCCACACTTGTTTTCCACGCGTCTATTTAATTCACGATATATAGGTATGTGTGCGCGAGAGAAAAAAAAAAAGAAAACAATAGCTTTGAATATTGGCGGAATTTCAAGCCGAACGGATGTGAGGCATATGAAGGCGGTAGGGGGCGGGAAGGTGGGATCGCGACGATAATAGATAATTAATAAATTGTGATATAATGGATATCTCCAAGCGATGTCTTACCTCCAATCGTTCGGTGGCCTTCAGCAATCTTTCGTAATCAACGGTGCCTTGGACTGTTAGTAATTCCATCATGTAATCGGCTTCCTGCACCGACTGTTGAACCATTTCAAGTTGTCTCTCGAATCGTCTCCACAGGGCGAGTCGGTTTTTCAATAACGCGAATAGTCTTGCGCATCGCGATTCTAATTCCGTGTGAACATCCTGAAGATTCGAAATATCGCGTTCGATACCAACCGGCGATACCGATACTCTCGTTCCCCCTGGTAGAGTGTGAAGCAATTGTCGAAGACCCATGAGATCCTGCCATAGCAATGAGAGTTCATCGCCAACGGATTGGCAGCGTTCGACCGCCGCGGCGACCGAGTCGCTTCCCTGTTTTTCCGATTCCTCGCATTGATCCAATATCATTGATTGCCTCACGTGAGACTTCCGCACGCGGTTCAGTCCGCGCTGCAAAGCCTGCAATCTTTCGCGTAAAAGTTGCGCGGCTTCGAGTTCCTCGCCGATCTGCGACTCTATACGCCGCGCGAGAGACAACAGAATGCCGACTCTCTCGCTCTCGGCTGCCGGCAGCATTCCCAAGCGTCCGAGTTCGTCTTGTATTATGCAAACGCGTTCGAAAAGAACTGTTAGTCTCTCAACGTAAAGTTCGAGTTCCTCTTCGGTCTTCAAGACTCCGTGAAAACCATCTATCGTCACTCTGAGTTCATTTAGCTCGCGTTCGAGAATTCCGAGTTTCTCGTTAACCGGCACATCCTCGGCGGACATCGTGTCGGCAACGGATTTTTGTATAAATTCGATTCTTCCGGCTATACAGTGCCAACGATCCTGAAGCTCCCCGTGGAATTGTCTCTGCAGCATCTCGTCCGACAATGGAACGACACGCAACGCTTGTTCGAAGCAGTTATTCGCTTCGTTTCGCATGTTGTTGTGCAATTCATACTGTGCTTTCAGTTCCTGAAATCAATATAACACCGACCAAGACGCGAAAGGGTTAATTATTTATTGATAAACGGGGAAAGACCGTCGAGTATTACGGAAAAGTTTGAAATAGCTACGTTTGTTTCGTTCGATAGAGAGACTCGAGAGAGAGCGGCCCAAGCGGAAAAAGATTTGTATCTCTGCGACTCTGCATGTAGGCGCGGGCAAGAAGCCAAAGCTAATGGAATAATTTGACCCAAATGCACCTGAAGGGGGCAGAGGGAGAGAGAGGGGACTGTTCCTCGAGGGTTTTCGCTATCTCTTCTTTTTCGAGCACTCGATTTCGTTTCTACTCGATACACGATGATGTATTTATATAATGTTCTCTTTGAAGACTCGAGAGTGATATCCTTACCCAGAACTGACGCATGTGTCCATCAGGTCGATCTTGTACAGCGGCGAGTTCTCTTTCGGCTGTTGCCATCCATTTCTCCAGTCGATCAACGAGTATCTCTTGCGTGTACCAACTGTCTCGGAAGGCCAATAATCTCCTAAGCGACGATTCCACGTCGTCCTGAAGCTTCAAAATAACGTCTAAAGCTTCGCCGTATCTATCTTCAGGATCTTCGATGTTTATCAATTCTTCTAAAGCGCTCGCATTGGCTAGTAGTTGAATGAGGCGGGCGTGGTGCGTTGCTATGTCCGAGGAGAGAGCCTGCGGAGGAATGAACGCGTCGAGTATAATTATAATACCATTAAAATAATACGATTATAATGTATAGTAAATAATATAGAAACTCACCTGGTAAAGGGAAATGTACTGATCGTAATCCGAAGAAGTAACGGTCTGTAGATCGGGTACTCGTTGATGAGCGACTTGCAGCCATCCCCTTTCCTCTTTGACTCCCTGTTCGAGAACAACCCAACGCGATGCTGCAAGAGACATTTCCTGAGCTTTCGAAGCTGCGAGATCCAAAAGAGCTATCGCCCGGCTGTGCAGTTGTTCGTGAAGATTCGCGTGTTTCATTCTCGTCTCAGGATCGAGATTACCCTCCAGCGACTCCAGTATCGCGCGACAGTGATTTAGATTGACGAAGAATTTTCTATGCTTCTGCATTTCTTCCTGAAGATGCTCCAGACTCGTTACCGATATCGGACTCGCCAGAAGCTCCTCGGCTATTTCGGTTATCTGAGCGAATTCTTGAAGCGTCTGTTCGTATTCCTCCGCTAGCGATAGCAATTGAAGCAGACGTTCTCGTTCCACGCAAATGTTGTGTTCTATATGACTCGTCGTCTCGTGCGCAACGTATGTTTCCTCCGGTATCACTTTGCCGGGATAATCTCGCAGTAATCCTCGGGCTGCTGCCACGAGCTTTCCTGTCTTCCACATGTGGCAACGATTCGTGTTTTCCAATTTATCGAGCTCCTCGAGTTTCCACATTGTCGAGGCGTCGCTGTCTATTATGTTGTCCAACTGATGGCGTTGCTCCTCCACCAATCTAACATTTATTCATTCGATAAACGTTTATTAGAATTTGTTTTTAAAACAGATAAAAAAATGGTTTTCTCTATAAAATTTCCTTTGTAATGAAATACGTTGGTTAATTATTGGCACTTTGATGGAAGAAGCTTCGCGATAAAAATGATTGGCAAGTAATCCGAAAATGTTTTTTTAAATATATTTCGCATACGAGTTTTCGTGGAAAGTATTAAGCTGGAAAGAGTACTTAATACATATCCGTCATCAGCAGAGAAAAAAATCGGACATTGCCTCAAAACGACGAACGACGAAAAAATTACTGAGTTATCGAAATTATTGTCGATTATAATTTTTCGAAAAGTTAAGACTTTGAATATCCCTCGTGTTCTCTGCGGAAGAAAAACGCATCGGACACGGTATTCATTTTTTCGATCATTTTTAGCATTTTTTCGAAATGCGATTTTCGACGATTTTTATGCCTTTCTACGTTACAAAAAAATCTTCAAAAATATTAAAAAATCGTATTTCGTTGTTGCGCGAACAAAATTTGCTTCATGAAGAGGCAAAAATCAACGAAGCAGAATAAAATATGATATTACCTGTATACATTGTTGACTCCATTGATAAATTCATCCCAACGTGCGAGTTCAGCGTTCGTGTATCGTTCTCCATCGCTCGTAACGTCTTCGATTGCCTTAACTTGATGCTCCAGTGCATCCATGCATTCGCGAATTCTCTCACGTTCCTCCTCGGGATATTTACCCTCGAGTTGCGTCCAGATTTCGTCGAGTTCCTTGATGCTACCCTCCACGTGATTGACTTCGTCCCGCAAATCGATAAAAGTTCGAGTGTCGTCGTGACTCGGGCCACCGGGGCTCTCTCTTCCGAGGAATATTCGGTACTCGATGGTTTCCAACCACGTGGAGATAGTTTCAACAATCGTGATGATACTCTCCTCCACGACAACGATATTTTCTTCCGCTACAGCGTTTCGTAGCTGCGAAAGTTCCTTACGAATTTCGGAGGCTCTTTCCTCCACAGGTTTGGTTGTTCTTACGTCTTCGAGTGTTGCTACGTGCAAAATATTCGACAAATGACTCGTTTCTTTTGCCGTTGGCAGATTTTTCAAACGTTCGGAAACTATTTGAGTTGCTTGGGTTCTCTGAGCGACTTGCGATTTAACGCCGTAATCCCACGCTTCGGCGAGAATAAGACTGCTCGACGTTGCACTGGGACTCGGAGATTTTGTAGCTGGTATATTACGAAGACCAACAAGTCCACGATCTTCCCACAAGTCCGTTTCGTACTCCGGCATCTTTGTTATCGGTAATTTTTTGCTCGAATCTGACTCGGCGATCGCTTCGGCGTAACTCTTGATCTCGTGCTTCTTCCGCTCGGGTTTTGCGTCCTCCATTAGTACGGATTCCATGGGAGACAGTGGTTCCTCACTGGTATCCATTGGCTCGGGGGTAGTCTCGATTCTAATAGCTTCCGTAAAACCGCCGGTGGCTGGAATCATCGGTGATGCCTTTCTGGGCACTTCGGCGAGAGGAAATTGTTGTCTTGACGAATTTGCATTGTCAATGTCGTAAGATGTATCGATGTGAACACTCGCGGCAACAAGTATTTCCGAATCTTTGTCAACACTCTCATCGACGCGGCGGTCCAGTATCGGCGATGATTCTTCAACCGCAGGCACTTCTGGAATTTCTTGGTGAGGTTTTCCACGCTGTTTTATCTTACTGGGTTTCAGATCCGTGTAGAGTCGACCGATTGTCACGTTGTCGGGGACTCGTTCGTCTTCGGTCGCCGGTTCCGAGCTCTGGTTACCAGACGGTTGTTTACTGCTCGCATTTTTCTTAGCAACTTCCGAATAAGATAGTCTCAGGTAAGCGTCGGTCGACTGTGGAGCATTGCCGTAGATCGAGTCGAGATCAGCGCGCTGTTCTCTTTCCACAGGCGTGGATTCGCGCGTCTCGTCCGTCTGCTTATGTTTTCTCTTTCGCTTGTGCCGTTTACTCGATCTTGCAGGATCCGACGTCTCCTCTGATGCACGATTTTTCATCGATTCTTCGGTAATCGTGCTACTGCTGCTCTGTGTTGGTTCCGTAGTCGATTCGCTTCCGGTAACGAATGAACTGTCCGATGTCAAACTTCCGCAAAGCTCGACGGTCGCTCGTACGTGAATCTCGTACGAAGTATCCGGTGTCGAGTCTCTCTCAGAGGTCACCGAAAGTGGCCCCTCATGAAGCTCAGGCTGAGTTTCTACTGTCTTTGGTGATTCAATTGCCCGCGGAGATTCTGCAACCTCTGTTACTTCCGGAAATAGCTGCTGTTCAGGTTCTTCGGGTTCTTCAGTTTTTTCGGGTTCTTCGGGTGCATCAGGTTTTTCTGCTTCTTCGGGTGCTTCAGGTTCTTTAGGTTCTTCAGGTTTTTCGGGTTCTTCAGGTTCTTTAGGTTCTTTAGGTTCTTCGATCTTCGGCTGTTCATCAACTTCGGCGATTTCTACTTCAGGATCAGGCATCGTAGCAGTATCCGCAGATTCGATGATAGTTTGTTGCGAAACAGACACCAGTTTCTTCTCCTGATCAAGTTGCGCTTGCGAACTTATTTCCGCAGTATCGGGTTCTATTTGGGCGCTTTCTTCTGTAGTTGGTACGGATTCTTCAATTTCTATCTGCGCGAAGGAGTCGAGAGTCTCGACCTTTTCCGGCTGAGGTGTTTGTGATTCTTCCTCGATGGTAGTTACAGGCTCTTCGATACTCGTCTGTGCGGATAGTTCGGCGAGTTGCACGTGTTCCGGACTGGCGATAGGACTGGTCTGCATCACAGTTTCGATTGTAGGTTCGGGTGATTTCGTCTGTATTTCAATCTCCTGCGTCTCCACTTGGCGAGGACTTTCCATCGGTGTTGTTTGTGTCTCGGCGGTATCCAGAGAAACTTCCTCCACGAGATTAGCTTGCATCTCGAAGTTTTCTGTAACCGGTAATTCTGGACTCGCTGGTTTGCTAGTCTGAACATCGGTTTCGCTTGTCTCGATTACCACCGGTAAATCTGTTTGCATCGAGGTTTCTTCTACTTTGACCTCTTCAATTGGCGGCGGTGGCGTCGTTTGCGTTTCCGAAGTACCCAAAGATATTTCTTCCACAACGTCAGTCTGGACCTCAAAATTCTCCATTTTTGGAGCCTCGGGACTGGCAGGTTTGATAGTTTGGATGTCAACTTCAGCAGTGTCGATAACTTCTATGGGTGAAGTTTGCATTGATCTCTCCTGCCGCTCGACTTCTTCGGCTTTTTCGACTTCCAGTGGTGGCGGTGGCGACGGTAGCGGTGTTGTTTGCTGCTCCGTATCCAAAGATGTTTTTGCCTCTTTCATAGTCTGTGTCTCGATTTCCGCCGTAGGAATTGGTTCGATTGGCGATGTTTGCATCTGTGTAGAATCGACGTCGATGACTATAGTCTGCACAGGAGTTTCGGCGACTTCTTTAAGTATTTCCACCGGAAGTTGTACGACAGGACTCTCAAGAGGGCTCGTCTGCATAGCTTCCTCGGTGGTGGCCGTTGGCACAGGAGATTCTGTCTGCATCGATGAGTGTTCGCGATCCGGTGATTTTTCACCGATCGTTTGTATACCAGAGTCAAGACCAGGAGTCGGTGATGTCTGAATTTCCGCATGGATGTCCTCCGCTTTTGTCGTTTGGATCTCCTGCTCTTGTGTTTCGTGAACAACTTCTAGAGAAGTTTGCAAAGAGTCGTCAACAGTTTGAGACACTTCGGGGGTCAAGTTACCGGCTGAAACGTCCCGGGTCTCGAGAATCGTCTGCGTATCAGCTTCGCTTCGTTGAATAGTTTCTTTAACTGGTTCTGCCGCAGGTTCATCGGCGGTCTCAGCGTTCTCTTCTTGTTTATTTGTTTCAGTCGTTTCGGTGGGCGAAACGGCTTCCCGGTCAGTCGATACTTCGGCCACTTCGCTGGGTGTGCTTCTCGGCACCGGCGAATCCTCCGTTTCGTTTTCTCGACCGCTCTTGACTCTCTGCTGCTTCTTTGTCTTTTTCTTTTTTTTCTTGGTCGACTCATCAAGATTTTCTGTTCTCGACGAAAGCTCGTCGTGGGTACTCGGTCTGTCGACTTCGTAACCACTCTCCTCGTTAAGACTGTCATCCCTGCGAATCGAGAGCGTCAGCGATGAACCGTCGGTCATCTCCATAACATCCGGTTGCGGTTGCTCGCTCGGTTGCTTCGTTGAATCCGTGAGTGGTATATTGAGATCGGTCGATTCAGCGATCGACGTTGCTATCGAACTACCTGATACAATGTCATCGTCGATCGGTGTCTTCTCCCCGGACTCCGTTCTCTCTCTACGCTTTTTCTTTTTTCTACTTTTTCTGCTACCGCTCGTCGACTCGGTTTCACTTTTTTCCGATGGAACGGCGCTTGTCTCAGTTTCTTTGTCGACGGTGAGAGGTTTCGGAGGCTCATCATCGTACGTCATGCTGATCTCTGTTTCCTTCTCAACAGTTATAAACTCACCAGTTTGCACGATTTTGTTGTTAATTCTCTCGACGATTTCCTTGTCCGCTGGTAATCTGATATCCATGTCTTCCTTCACTATCCGATGAACCGTATTGGCATCCGGTTGTTGCGCCTGCGTTATCATCGATACAGATGATCCCGCATCTTCGCCCCTCTTCTCCACCGACAAACTGATTTCAACCTTCTCCATAACCGATTTGTTATCCGGCTTGAGACTTCCGCGTTCCAATGGTACCATACCGTTGTTTCGCTCGCCATCCAAAAAATCATCGCTAGCCGTGCTATTTAATGAGCGTTGCGCGGCTGGTGTAGAAACTTCGGATATCTCTTCCGAAGGAGTATTTTCTTCTTTAGCAGGTGTTTTCGACGCCTCGCTGTCTTCCGGTGTCACTGATGTTCTCGATGCTTCGTCGCTGACACGGCCTTTCTTTTCGTATACATTATCTTCCTCTAAGAGAACGACAGCTTGTGGTTTATTCGATAGGGCCTCTAAGGTGCGGCTATGCTCTTTGTGCTGTTCTACTTCTACCGTGCCTCGTTCTACTTCGATAGTTTCACTCATAACTGGTGCAACGTCAGACTTACAGGTTGCTCGCGTATCGCCGATGCGAGCTTCGTCCAACTCTTTGGTAGATTCTAACGAAGACTCGGCAATCGTATCGGTCGCCGATACTTCCTCCGCTGGTGTCTGTAAAACAGCGGATCTTTCAGCATCGATCAAACTTTGGCTAATCGAATCCAATCGCTCTTTCGCTTCGCCAACATTTACCTCGACCGGGAAGTATTCGCGTTCATGTTTGTCGGTCGAATGGATTTTTCGCTTTTCCACGTCAACTACATCACCGGATTCGTGTATTTGCATAAATTCTTCCGATCCTACAGTCGTTTCAATTGGTTTCACAAACTCTGAAGGTTCACTTTTTTGCGTAGAATCGGATAACATAGACTCCTCCTTCTTCGAACTGCTGGACGGTCTCGTATCGAGGTTCTGCTCTTCTATTTTCTCCTCAACGCTCTCCTTCGCTCGCGTGCCTTTCGGTGTCATTTCTTTGGCAAATGGACCAAAGAAAGGTCCTTGAAGAGGACTGCCCGGTGTGCCCGGTGTGCCTTGCAAAGCTGAATCTAAGAGACGAGTCTCGATTTCCTGCGTCTGCGAGGGCATCTCTCTCTCGTCTTCTCTTTTTATAACGTTGATACTGATGTGAGGTATGTCTTGTTCGTCGATTTCAATTTCTTCAGGTTCTTCAATGATTTCCTCAGTGGTTGTCTCTTTACCATCGATTATCGTGACTTTGCGAATGATTCTTCGGGTCTTTTTGATAATGCGTCTGGTTACCTGCTGAACGCTCGCGTGAACGGTAGACGTTTTGGTTGTATAACCAGCCTCGTCGATGCCGATTTCAGGTCCCGGATGACCAATCTGTTCACCTACATCGGCTATTTCACCCTGTGTTACGCTGTGAGTGTACTGCGGCGGGGCTTCGAACTCTTCAACGTTTATTCGATCTCCTGGCGCCCCTGTGGTGACTCTACCTCCGTATGTTTGCCTCGTTGATGTTTCTACAGTGCCATCGGGTCTCGTTCGCGTCACAGTTAGATGTTGACCTCTCATAGTAGCCTCGGAAAAGGCTTGAACGACTGGTGGTGCGTCTCCTACAGCCGTCGATAACGTGGAAACGCGTTGCTGACTCGTCTGGCTGTTAGTGACGAGAGTCCTTCGAAGTGTTCTTACGATTATCCTCTTGGTACCGTCAGCGTCGACAACGACCTCCGTTGTTACATCGTCCGGTTCTACGAGCAAAGTTTCGAACGATTGCGGCGCCGCGTGCTGTATATTCAACTCCGAACTTGCCGTCTTTTCTATCTCAGCGTCTTGGTACTTCATATCGACGACTATGTCGTCCACGTTAGCTGGTCGGGGCTTTTCGACGTTCGTTATATTTTTCGTCGCGATCTCAATAACGTCGTGAGTACCGTCGGTTCTTTTTGATACTTTGATACTCTCCTGACTCTGCTTGGCTTCGCTCGGCGATGGTATCGGCTCAGTCATTAAGCTCTGACAAGTCATCGATAACATTTGCGATGTCGACGTTTGTTTCGTCAGTTGCGTAGGTTTCTGCTCTAATGCAGCGTTCTCGTCGACGAGTAGACTCTGTCCTGTTTGCAGCGATACGTCCGCCCACGATGGTGCATCACCTTCGTGTGAATGTATCGATGGCGCCTGATCGAGAGTCGAATCGTCACGATCTATAGATTCGTCGAATGCCTCCTCCGAATAATCCTCCTCAATAACTTCCTGCGAACACCACGAGGATTTCTAAGGTAAGGAGGATGTTTATTTTGCACGCGACTCAAGTTCCCCGAGGGTATCCGCCGTTCGTGGGGGATTGACGACCATTAAAGTTTTATTTTTGTCCTGTCGTCGTATAATGATGACTTGTTGATGATACAGCGAAATTACTCTGAGTTGCTACATATGTGCGATGAATTGATCGTTAGATTTTTTTCTCCACGGACACAATGTTTGATGATCGTCGGTGAGTAAGCGACCGTATGATGGTTATAGTTCATTTACATACATGAATATGAGTTTATTATTAACGTGAAATGTGAATGAAATTATGATGGAGCGCAGGGTTGACGTGAATATCAGAATCCCATCAGTTTTATTCGTGGATAAGTGAACGCAATAGTCACATCGACGTCGTACGTATATATTCTTAACCCAACACCAACGAGTAATAGAGTATAATAAATAAAATGATTGAAATTAACGATCAAAGTTTAATTATGCCAAAGTACAGAGATGTAATTAACATTCCTTAGATACATGCAACGCCTATAATACATCCATCACCTTAAGCTTAACAAACGAATATAGAATAATAGAGAGATGAGAAATTTATTCACAAATATGAAAAAAAAAAAAAAAAAGAAAAATGAATGGCGGGTAGCGTACTACAAAAAAATTATGAAAATAATACAAGTCATGTAGGTGGGAAGGGAGGTAAGACGATGAACGTAGGACGATGCTGATGATGATGACGACGACGACGACGACGACGAAGATGAAGTGCGCGTGTACGGGGAGCGATAGTTATAATTACGTAAGAAATTGAAAAACAAAAAAGAAATTAATATAACGTGATGTAAACAATCCCTTTGACTAGAAATCGTGCAAAACTATATTTTGAACGAAAGACAATATCTCTACCGATTACGTAAGAAGCAAAATGAAAGTAACAAAATTGTAATCTAAACAAATTAACGCGTTTTTATTCCGGGGATTACATCGGCATATTTACATCTGCACCGGTTATAAATATACTAAATCAAAACTCTACCATAAGAGAACTCTAACCGATTCACCAGATGGTCGAAACTCTTCGAGATCTATAGTTATTATCAGCTGTTGAATCGGACAGTGTTACATTATAGTAAAATCACAGCCGAGGCTTGTATTCCAGTGGAGTCGCGATTTGGTAAACTTATAACAGATAAAAATGCTAATTCGCCGTTACATCCCTTTTTAAATAAAATTTTTTATATTAAACATAACAAAGCATTCCCCAGCTGTAAAATATTTATATCGGCTTCGATCTTCTTAAACAAAAAAAAAATATCCCTTGAGACATGCGCCATTGACGAACGGATGAAATGGAATGGCGACGAGGCGATTATGTGAAATTTATAACAATAGTGCAAACAGCGAAAGTACGGATGTAAGATTGAAACGAAGTGTCGTCGCCTCGGACTTTTCGAGTGCTCTACAAGTCACCTTGCTTCAGCAAGACGCCCGAAAGTTCAAAATCCGTTTTATTATTCAAAGTTAGACCCGCAACCGTAGCGTGAAGTGCAACGAACATTGCGAAAGCTTCCGAATTCTCGTAAGCGTCGAGTACCTTCTGCTTTTCCTGTAGGCGTAATGCCATTTCCAGCAATGCTTCTTTCAAACTTCTTGCCAGAGTACTAACTTCCGGAAGGCTTTCGAGTTCCTTGACCTTTTCCGTTCGAGTTGCTAATTCTTCCTCGAATGCCTGAATAGAATACGAACGCCAAGTTACAGGTGCTGAGCTTGTAGTTCAAATGTATATTCAAAAAAAGTAAAAGTAAAACAAACCTTATACGTGGACGACGAGTGTTGGTCGTTGATTGTGAGAATCAACCTTCGAAGCCAAGCGTCTGTGTCGTCTAGGAATTGCCTGTAGGCGAGTACCTCGTGCCGCCGTTTGTTCTGAATTCCTTGAGCTTCGACGAGAGCAGCGTTTCCTTGTTCCGCTTGAGACAGGAGTGCGACTATGCGTGTGCGAATTCCAGTCAGAGATGCTGAGAGCTTTTGCCACTCAGCATCCGCAGAGGTGCTGTTTAATTTCTCGTGAAGCTTCGAAGCTACGGCGTCCGATCGACGCAGTTCTTCTATGATTGCCTGCCAATGAATCATTCCAATAAGTTTACGAGATCTCGGTGGGGGATTGTTTATCTTGATATTGATAGCTTACCGATAGCGCAGAGAGCATCGATTCCAAGCTTTCGCAGGGCAAGTGTCCCAAAGAATTTTCTAGTCGTGCAACAGCCGCTCTCAGATCGCTGATATCTCCTTCCACGGTAACCTGTAAAGTACAACTCTCGCTCATTGAAACCGTTCTGTTACCATTCAAATATACAATAACTAAGCGTATAACAAGATTGACCATGCCGTGCACATGGCGACTTCCGGTATTTATTCCAAACGGCGGATTAATGGTATTAGCTAGAAACAAATCACCAAACCTGTGAAGAACGCAACGTCAAAAAGGCATCACGAGAATAAAACAACTGATACGACAAAGCTCGACACATCGAGGCCTGTCCGACGTAAATTGAAAAAAAAAAAAAAAAAAAAAACAATGATAAAGTTATACAATGTTATCTTGGGATATGGTATTTTTATCGGCGTCGGTGTGTCGATCAGGACTGCGGCTCGTTAATTCTGAAAAACAACGTTTGGATTGCGAAAGGATGACAACGATATAGACGGCAATAGGTAAAATGAAAAATTGCGTATATTCGACTGATAGATCGAAGTTACACAGAGGCGTAATGATGCAAATGAGCGATAGTTGTAAAAACGAATGCATGCGGGCGAAATAGGACTGTACAAAAGAGAGTCCATATAGAGTAAGCGAGAGAACGCCTATAACGAGCATACACACCAGTGGCGACATGGACAAATGATAGAGAGAGAGCGAACAAATAAAACCAATCGAACAAAACACATTGTAATACGTAAATAGTATGATAAAGAAAGAGGCGGCAAGAACGCTCGAAGTTTTATAATAATAATTATAACAATAGTAATAGTAATAATGCAACAAGACCGAGAGGACTGGCGGGATTTGTCGCACCTTGATCCCTTGGATCCTTTTTGCTTCGGCGGTTGCTGCCTCAGTCTCTCTCTCCACCTCCCGTTCGTTGCTCCACTGCTGCACAGATTCTCCTGTTTCTATACCTAAATGCATTTTGGAGAGTGGAGGATGGATGGATACGCTGCTGTTTGTCGGGATGGAAGAAGATGAGAGAGCGTTTGCGCTCGTCGCTGAGGTGTTGGAAAAGGATGAGGTCGATATTTGCGCGTCGGAATCCAGATCCGTTATTAGATCTTCGGTCATCTTGTGTACGAGTTGGGATGTATGATCGAGTCTAGGATCGGCTCGTGTGTCGTCGCGTTCGATCGCTAAATACGTGCTATAGTCGTTCCAACTACACATGCCGCCTGGCAAATCCGCGACTAGTCGCTCTGTACGCGGTGTCGACGGATTGGAACGAGATTCGCTATTCGAATCAGGCTTAGGACCCCCTCCGCCCCCCGAATTTCCCCCGTGTGAATCGTCGTCGCGATCGCGCTTATTGTCCTTGCTATCGGTTTCTTTTTTAACAGAGCTCCTCTTCGACAGAGCAGCCAAATTTTCGAAAAGATTACGTTCTGCCTCGTGATACGATCTTTTGTTTAACCAAAAGCTATCGTCCTGTGAGATGTGTTTCGATAATTTTTCAGTGGGGTGTTCGTCTTGCTGTGTTTCGTCGGTTGCCTCATTGTCGTGGCTCACAACAACAATATCATCCTCGTCGATGTAAAAGTGAACCTTAGATCTTGGCTCGGCGGGAGCATCGGGCCCTACTGTAGCACCGAGCAATGCGAGATCCGAGGAAGCCTCCGATTTTGCAAGAGATTTCTTGTCGCATTTCGGTTTTCCTTCGACAGAAGGTGCGTTGCACAGCTTCGGTGCACTACCCTTTTCCTCTTCTGAACGAAGATTTTGTATTGCTGCGAGTTCCGGCGAGGAACCAGCTTTGACACTCTTCGAAGCCGGTGTTCCATCCGTTTCTGTTTTTTCCTTGATGATTGCGGAGCTTATTTCTCCTACTTTTTCGGTCAATTCTGTAGAAACTACTGGAGACGCTGTTCCTATTGTGGGCGGTGTTTTTACTGCAGCTTGATCAGCTTCGTTTTTAATCGATTGTATTTTGGCGAGGGATTCTTTATCGGTAGGTTTGTCGAATGTGTCTTTTCCCTTTGAAGTAACTAAACTAGCTACTTCACTTTTTTCTAACGATCCTACGGGACTGGACGTTGGTTGTACGTTCGTTATAGGTGTTGCTTTTTCTTTAGTCACGAGATCTGATTTTTTTTTCTCAGTATGCATCTGTTCTATGGGTTTGCCCTCTTCACTAAGTTTTTCCATCGTGGCACTCTTTTCGTCGGAGCTAAGTTTCTTCACCTCCACCTGTTGGCTTGCAGGCATTTTCGTAGCATCGCCCTTAGACTGTTCAGGTTTCTTCTCTACTTTTGATATATCGACAGGCGCGACAATGACCTTCGAATCTTCAGATGCCTTTTGATCTTTCGTTTGCTCAGATTTAGAAACTTCTACCGTCTTAATTTGAGTTGTCGCAGCAGGCGTTTCTGCTTTATCTTTTTCGGAAGATTTGGTAGACTTCGTTATCGGCTCTTGAGGCTTTCCTTTACTTTTTTCGACTGCTGGTTTCTTCTTTTCATTCTTTGACGTTGATTCTGCCATAGATTTTTGTGTTTGCTCGGGTTGCTTCGGAGCTTTTGTACCATCACTTTTAGTTTTCTTCGGAGTCTTTTCTACCAGTGATTTTTCTTCTTGTTCAGCAGGCGGTTTGATATCGTCAGGCTGTTTAGTTACTGTTGTTTCAGTTATTTTTGTTTCAATTATTACAGGCGATTCAACTTTCTCCGCAGTAGAAATCTTTGCAGATTCTGTTGGCTCGTGAAGAGACACAGGAGCGTTGGTTTCTTTAGTTATTTTTTTAGCAACGTTTTTAACTGACTGTTGGGGAATTGCATCGGGAATATTGCCCTCGGCGGTCGATCCTTGATCCGTTTTCATTGACTTTTCACCCTTCTTTTTCTTGTTTTTCTTCGTATCGCTTGCTAATTCATCGTTTTTAGAATCGGTCACTGTTGGGTTGGATTGTGAAGTCACCGAATCGATGGTAATCTTATCTTTCTTCTCAGTTTCAGGTTTTCCTTTATCAGTCTCTGCTAGCTGAGTGGCATCGGTAGCAACAACGTTAACTGCAGCCTGCTTTTCGACTGTTATAGTTTTCACATCCGAAACTGATTCTTGGACTTCTTTAATAGTGACCTCATCGTGCTGCTTGTCTTTCTTAATCGTATCAGCTGTTCCTTTTTTCTTTGACTTATTTTTACCCTTTGCCGACTGCATCGGAACGTCGGGCGTCTTCGTTTCAACAGTCTCGCTTGACTTTGCTTCATCCTTCTTGGACGGATCTTTCTCATCGGCGACTGTTATTTCAGACGATTCGGAAGAAGTCTTAGGAACCGCTGGGACTACTTCCGGTTTATCCTTTTGTTGTTTACGTTTATTCTTAGACTTTCCTTTCTCTGCGGCCCTTTGGTCGATGGTTGATTCGATTGAAGCCGACTCAGCCGACCTTGGCGATTCTATGGTGGTCTCAGTTTTGGTTTCAGCCGATTTTTTTCCTGCTTCATTCAAGTCTTCTGTTGAGATGTCTTTCTTAACTTTCTCCTTTGATTTATTAGACATTTTGGTTTGGCTCTTGTCTTCATCTATAACTTTTTTCGTTTTGCTTTTTTTATCCGCAATAACAGTGTCAGTTGTTACTTTTCCTTGAGCCTTTGTCTCTGTACTCTCAACGGGTTTGCAGTCTTCCGGTTTCTCTTTCTCTTGTAACATGACATTCTCTTCCGCCGTCGCAATCGCCTTTGACGCCATGCTCTGCTTATTATCTTTACTTTTCTTCGACCCCTTTTTATTCTTAACGTCGTCAGTTTGAGGATTGGCTGAAATTTGTTCACGCATCGGAGAAGATTGTGACTTATCATCGCGTCTGGTACTTCTCGACCGCGATCTCGAGCGTCTGGAGCGTAACTCTCGTCTATTAACAAACTCCATAAAACCTTGAGCATCCACCTGTACGACATTTTCGATAGGCTCTGGTTCGGGGATTTCCTCAACTACAATCTGTACTTGGTGATCTAACGCGATTGGTTCTTTCCTAACGATACTAGGCTCAGCAGAGATGGGACTTAACGATCCCGCAGGTTCACTTAGCTTTTTTCCAACGATCGCTGCCCAGGAACTATCTTCTAACGGGCCAGCACTTGGAGAACCCGGAAGTATTGACTGTTCTGCTTTAGGCTTCGAGTTTTCTTCAGTTAGTGGAATGTCTTCGGTATCATCGGACCAAGCTAGTGGCATAGCTGATATCGTCGCTATCAAATTGCTCGAGGACTCTTGAGACTTTGTACTCGCTGATTCTTTGAGGGCAGATGAGGGTTTCTGTGCAACGATATCCAACTGCTCTTCTTTCGTTTTTACGGGCACGTCAGTAGGAATATCCCGTTGGCCGGAAACAGGTTTCTCAAGTCTTATAGGCTCAGGTTTTAATATATCTTGTTCCAGTTCGAGCTGTTGGGGAGAAGTGCTGTGCGATTTCGCAACATCAGCATAGGATGATTTACCAGACAGAGGCGTGTCCGTTACGTCAGGTAGGAGTGGTGATACTCTCGATATTGGTTCTGCCACTGTCTCGACGGACTGTTGCTTTGTTGACTCGGCGCTAGACTCCTTTGGCTTTTGTTTCTTATCTTTCTTTCGACGAGGTGCATCTGTCCCGGACGTAATCTTCGTTGCAGAAATCACGGAATTATCTGTGTTGGTGACTGACGCTAATGTCGACGCCTGACTGGATGCTACGGGCTCAGTTACAGATTGAGGCAAGGCAGCGGAAACATTTGCTTCGATAGTCTTTCCGACCTCCGCGTCGACATCTGTACTCTCGATTGTTTCAATTGTACCGACTATTGAAGCCCAAGACTTTGCATTTGGATTAAGTCGACTACTCAGTTCTTTTACTGACTCACCGTCTATAACAGCTGGTGATTTTTCAATCGGTATTATAACTTTCTCATCAGCAACTTTGCACGTTGGAGCATCAGCTTTTGCTTTCACAGGCACTGGTTCTGTTTTTGTTGGTGCTTTACCTTTCGACTTTTCCTTTTGCTTTTGTTCTTTTTGCGAATCGTTTTTGTTCTTTTCGACTGGCGCCTTGATTTCTTGCTTACTAGTGCATGGAACATCCTTGCTACCTATACTTATTGAGTTGTCCGATTTTTGTTCCTTAGATTGTTTTTGCACACCAGTCTTTTTTGATATTTCTTCGGATGTCTTCTTGTCGATCTTCTGTTTTTTCTCAACTTTTTGAAGCTGATTTTTTACCGCGATCTTAGGTTCATCAATTTTTTGCTGTGATTGATTCGCCGGTAGCAAAGGAGCTGCAGTCTTAGAAGTCGTTTGTTCAGCTACGATGGGCTGCTCAGCAATTGTCGTCGCTGTCGGTGGAATCTCTTGTTTTGCGTCTTTTTCAATATGTGTTTCTGATTTCGGTATTTCAAGAAATTCAAAGTCATCATCGTCAATGACGATCTCGTCGTCCAATAGGCTTATCCAAGTATCATCGGATGGAAGATTGACAGAAGCTGCTGCTTTCTTGTCTGTTACGGGCAACTGGGCATCAGGCACTTTAGATTGTGCGTGTAGTTCTTGGTCTCTCTCTTTTGCCGGAAGAACGGGCAGATCACTTTTCGGTTTTTGTGTTTCAACAGTAGTATCGATGCGAATGTCTGTAGTTTTCTTATCTTCTATGAGCGGTGTTACTGGTGATTTGATTAATTCCTGTGCTTGAGTTTTCGGTGCATCCGGCACGCTGCCCTTGGCAATATTGTCGACCTGGTCAATATCATCATCATCGTCAATAGGTATCGGTTCGTCTAAGATACTCATCCACGAATCGTCCGCTACGAGATGAATTTTTCGAGGTTCCTGTGGCTTGGCGCAACTGTCTTTTATTTCGACTTGCGAACTTGAAGCTCCACTTGCAGGCTGATTTTCCTCCGTGTGCTTTACAGAAGCTGAAACCGCCTGCGCCTTCGGTACTTCTTTCACTAGTGATTTTTCTTTTTCAGTCACTTTCGGTTGTTTTGCAACGGGTGGAACAACGGGCTCTACTGTCGTTGTCTGCTTCGGGAAAACTTCCGTGCTGTCAGGCTTTAGAGATGGTTGCGCCTTCGGTGCTTCCTGTACTGGTGATTTCTTTTTGTCATTTGCCTTCGGTTGTTCTGCAATGGGTAATGTCGCAGGCTCTACTGTTGCCGGTTGCCTTGTTGAAACTTTTGTGTTGTCGGGCTTTGAAGATGTCTGCGCCTTCGGTGTTTCCTTCACTTGTGATTTTTCCTTTTCATTCACCTTCGGTTGTTTTACAACGGGTGGATTAACGGACTCAACTGTCGTTGATTGCTTCGTGGAAACATCCATGCTGTCAGGCTTTGGAGATGGTTGCGCCTTCGGTGCTTCCTTTACTTGGGATTTTTCTTTGTCATTCGCCTTCGGTTGTTCTGCAATGGGTAATATCGCAGGCTCTACAGTCGCTGGCTGCGGTGTCAAAACTTTTGTGCTGTCTGGCTTTGGACATGGCTGTGCCTTCGGTGTTTCCTTCACTTGTGATTTTTCTTTTTCATTCACCTTCGGTTGTTTTACAACGGGTGGATTAACGGACTCTACTGTCGTTGGCTGCTTTGTGGAAACATCCATGCTGTCAGGCTTTGGAGATGGTTGCGCCTTCGGTGCTTCCTTTACTTGGGATTTTTCTTTGTCATTTGCCTTCGGTTGTTCTGCAATGGGTAATGTCGCAGGCTCTACAGTTGCTGGCTGCGGTGTCGAAACTTTTGTGTTGTCTGGCTTTGGATATGGCTGTGCCTTCGGTGTTTCCTTTACTTGTGATTTTTCTTTTTCATTCACCTTCGGTTGTTTTACAATGGGTAGATCAACGGGCTCTGCAGTCGTTGGCTGCTTCGTCGAAACTTTCGTGCTGCCAGGCTTTGGAGATGTTTGCGCTTTCGGTGCTTCCTTTACTTGTGATTTTTCTTGGTCATTTACCTTCGGTTGTTCTGCAACGGGTAAAGTTGTAGGTTCTACTGTCGCTGGCTGCTTTGTCGAAACTTTTGTGTTGTCTGGCTTTGGAGATGGCTGCGCCTTCGGTGTTTCCTTAACTTGTGATTTTTCTTTTTCATTCACCTTCGGTTGTTTTACAACGGGGAGATCAACGGGCTTTACTGTCGTTGTCTGCTTCGTCATAACTTCCGTACTCTTAGGCTTCGGAGATGGTTGCGCCTTCGGTGCTTCCTTTACTTGTGATTTTTCTTCGACATTTACCTTCAGTTGTTCTGCAACTGGTAAAGTTGCAGGCTCTACTTTCGCTGGTTGCTTTGTCGAAATTGTTGTGTTGTCTGGCTTTGGAGATGGCTGCTCCTTTGGCGCTTCTTTAACTTGTAGTTTTTCTTTTTCATTCACCTTCGGTTGTTTTACAACGGGTGGATCAACGGGTTCTACTGTCGTTGGCTGCTTCGTCGAAACTTTTGTGCTGTCCGACTTTGGGGATGGCTGCGTCTTCGGTGTTTCCTTAACTTGTGATTTTTCTTTTTCATTCACCTTAGGCTGTTTTACAACGGGTGGATCAACGGGCTCTACTGTCGTTGGTTGCTTCGTCGACATTTTTGTGCTGTCCAGCTTTGGGGATGGCTGCGCCTTTGGTATTTCCATCACTTGGGATTTTTCTTTTTCAATTACCTTCGGTTGTTCTACAACTGGTAAAGTTGTAGGCTCTACTGCCGCTGGATGCTTTGTCGAAACTTTTGTGCTGACCGGCTTTGGAGATGACGGCGTCTTCGGTGCTTCCTTCATTTGTGACTTGACTTTGTCACTCGCTTCTGGTTTTTTACCAGCGGGTACAGTGGCAGGCTCTACTGTCGCTGACTGATTTGTCGAAATATTTGTACTTTCAGCCGTCTCAGATTGTTGTGTGGCCTTAACTTCATCGGATTTGCGTACACTTTGCGAGTCCATCCGTTCTTGTAAGACTGCTGGAGCTACTTCTTCAATTGGTGCGTTTTCACTGATAACTGTCGATTCCTTAATCGGGAGCTGCTCCACCTTCCCTTGCATCTTTTCAACCCACTGGGATTCCATCTGATATAAATCTGGCATCGAGTATTTTGGTGCCTCTATAGCAAGCGCTGCCATTCTACATTCGGCACCAGACGAAGATATAGCAATCGGCTTTTCAGCTTGCTTCTCCTTCATTACAGACTCTTGTACGATTCGTTCTATGCTGGCGGATTTTTGTCTTTCGGCAGTCGAGGGCGGCTGGCCTTCTGTCACTACTTTGACAACAGTGAAATTTTTGTAGAAGTCTCTTTCAGCCTCGGCGTAAAGGTGATAATTTTTCCAATACGGCTTTATAAATTCGGTCAGCATGTGCGAATTTGTCTTTTCAATCTGTTCAGTCGGTTCAATAATATCTTTTTGTAATTCGCTTTCTTCATTGCTTATTGTCTTCAGCACTTCGGGTTTACACGATTGTGTTGGTGGCATTTTAGTAGACTGATCCAGTTTCTCTCCTTTCACGGTGTCTCTGACCTTCGCTGTAATTTTTTCCTCTTCTTGCACAGGCACTGTACTGATAGACTTAGCTGCTTGTGACCTATCATTTTTTACCACCTCCACTGCTGCTTTTACTACTGATTTGCTTGTTGATTTCTCAGCTGCTACATCTTGGGACTCTTGCTTGCTTTCGACTTTGACAGAAGGAATAGATTGCGACTCGTTTTTGATAAATTCTTCAGGCAAAGCGGGTCGTTTCTTCTTCTTTTTAAGTTTATCTTCCATTGTCTTCATCAATTGCTCCTCTTCTGGGGTAAAATCTTTTAACATCTCTTGTTCAGTTCTGGGCGCTGGTTTTTCATGTATCTTGATCTGTTCTTCGACATTAACTATACTCTCGGATGAATCACTCGCAGTTTTCGAACGTACCTTTTTCCTATCCTGAATGCTACCGAACAAAGGCTCATCGCCACTCTGAATGAGTAATTCGGGACCCGAAGTCCTGCTAGCTTGATCTACTTGTGATGCATCTATCCTTGTTACCTGATCTACTGTTTTCGTTGTTGGCTCACTAACAACGGCGGGATCGTTGGCAACCCTAGCATAAGTCGTCGTCAAACTAGCCTCTACACTCTCTGGACGCAAATTTACGAGTTTTTCAGTCTTGGTCGTCCCTACGGTTGTCGTTAATTTCTCTACTATTTCTATTGACTTGACAGACTTTAGAGCGGGAGATTGAATCGTTTCAGCGGATATCGTAGTCGTTGTAGTTGGCATTGTTGTCGATGTCTTTTCAGATATCAACGGTTTTGCCGGTTGAGTAGCTTCTTTGCTCACAGATTCGGTACGTGGGGCTTTCGCGGACTTGGGCGCGCAAGATTGAGGCTCCTCCGATTTTTTAGTAATGTTACTCTTAACAGGAGATTCACTTTGTTTTAGTGATTTATGCTTGATGTCTTGAAGCAGCTTGACCTCCACGTTACCACGTTCCGGTTCTTTACTTTCAACTTGCGTTGACGTCCCGACTTTCTCAGCAATCACGACCGTTCCAGCAACGTCACTAGTGATCTGCGCATCGATCTTCGTCGAAGGTGCAATCTCTTCCGATTTACTTTCTTTCTTACAAGATGCGTCAATCTGCGCTTTGCTGTCTTGTTCAGCATTTACCTTGCCCTCGAAAACAATTTGCTCCTCAAATTCATCGTAGAATTTAGAGGCTGGCTTAATCGGTGAGCTTTGAGACGATCCTCCCTTCGATTTTACGTCCTGTGGTTGTTTTACTTCTTCAATTGCGGTGCTAGATGCTTCTTCAGAGCCCAATTCGACTTTTTCTGTTAGTGGTACGGCAACTTTTGTTGGCTGTATCAAATTTGTATCTTGCTTCGGAGATTCTTTCAGTTCATCTACCGACTTTCCTTTGTTCTTACTCTGCTTCTTACGTTTAGGTGCTTGTGGGTGCGTTGGTTCCGTGATGCTCGGTTTTTCTGGAACGTTCTCACTGCTCTGCTTGTCGGTACTAACGATAGCGACTTCCTTCGATTTACCTGTTTTATCTGTGGACGTAGCTACCTCTACATCTACATTTTTACTTGCCTTCTGGACTGGCTTTTTATCAACTTTGCTTTTTTCCGTAACTATGGTAGTCGATGTTTCTTCGATTATTGATTTGCTTTCCGCTTTTACCTTCTCTTTAATATCCGATGTATCAGGAGCGTGGACCTTTTTCTCCTTGCCTTTGCCACTTGGCTTCTCAGCTGGCTTTTCACTATTTTGTTTGGCTGTGTCAACAGCAGTGATTTCCTTCAGCTCCTCTGATTTTGGTGTCGACGGAGCCTTCGACTCACTCACTTGTTTTCCATCGTGTTTATTTTTGTCTACTGTTGATTCTTCGGCTACTATTTTCTTCTCTGATTGTTCATCAGCGGTCTTTTTAACTTGAGTCTGTTCCTTTTTCCCTTTGCCTTTACTTACTGATTTCTCCCTTGGCTTTTCACATTCTTGTTTCTCTGTGTCGACAACGGTGAAATCCGACTTGGCAGCTGGTACAACTTTGATCTTGTCTGTTGTTACGTTTGCTTTGTTAATTTCGTTTTTCTCACGTTCGCTCAGAGCCGCAACTACTGGCGTCGTTGATTCTTTAACGATTTCTGCATGTCCCGATACCTTTGTTTCCGTAAAGTCTGATGAAGTATTTGCACCTTTAAGCTGTTGCTTGGTTTCCTTGGTTTTACCACTTAGTTTTTCCGTTGGCTTTTCACCTGTTTGTTTCCCCGTACTCACAGCTGTGACTTCTTTCACCTTCTCCGATTTTGGCGTCGGCAGAGATTTCACCTCACACGCTTGTTTTTCATCGTGTCCGGTTTTGTATGATGCAGATTCTTCAGCGGCTATTTTCTTTTCTGATTGTATCTTTTCGTTAGATTCAACAGTCTTTTTAACTTGAGTCTGTTCGTTTTTTTCTTTGCCTTTGCCTACTGATTTCTCCGTTGGCTTTTCGTTGTCTTGTTTTACTGTACCAACAACGATGTTCTCGGACTTGACGGCAGGCGCAACTTTTATCTCGTCCGTTGTTGCTTTCGCTTTACTAAATTCTTTTAACTCTCGTTCGCTCTGAGCAGTAATTGCTTCTGTCGTTGATTCTTCAACGATAATTTTGTGTCCCGAAAGCTTTCTTTCCGTAGAGTCTGATGAATTATTTACACCTTTGGCCTGTTGCTTGTTCTCTTTGCCCTTGCCAGCTGGCTTCTTTGCTTTGGTATCTGCCTTTGACTTTGGTTGTTCAGACAGCTTGTGTTGTCCATCGCCAATAGCCTCCGGTGCCACTATTTTTGCGGGCGTTATTTTGTCACTCTTCTGTTTCGCATCTTGCTTAGTTGTAGTACCTTTCCGTACTTCGATAATTTCGTCCTTTGGCTTCGTAACCTCCTTGGGTTTTTCTTTCTGAGTCTTTGCCTTCTGCTGCTTATCCAACTCTTCTATTTCCTTCAAAGCTTTATCAATCTCATCGCCTTCAGATTTTTCATGTTTTTTCTTCTTTTGTTTGCGCTTTTTCTCTTGTGTGCTATCAGCTATTTGTTCGTCCGAGTTCTTCCGTTGCTCGACCTGCTTCACATCTTTTTTAATCGTATCGTTAGCCTTCGGAGCTTTTGTTGATGTACTGGATTCTTCGATCGCGCGTTCTGTTTCCTTCTCCATTTTATTCACACCAGTAGGTCGCTCAGTGTGTTTCTTATTCTTCTTATTATCCTTCGGAATCTTTTCTTCGGTATTGCGGATTTTTTCATCCGGCTGCGGCTTCTTTTTTGAATCTTTCTTTTTTATAGTGTCCCAGTCGCGTTCTTTCGCCTTTTTCGTTTGACTCGGTGGATCGGGCTCTCGCATTGGTAATCTCTTAGCCATTTTCGCTTCAGGAGGCGTCACTTCGTGTGGTGAATGTGATCGTCCTCTAAACTGTTCGGCACTGACACTTTGAGGCGATGAAGGTATTGCCTGTGGTGGTAAACCTTGTGAAAGAATCTTTGCATACGAGATCGACGGTCCAACGGAAGTTTCTTGCGTACTGGACGGCGAAATTTCCTGAACCGTGCTACTCGTGGCAGTGGAATCTTCGATATTGCAGACTGGTCTTTGATCAGAAACTTCCTTGGCTTCGCTCAGCATTTCGGGCTCTTCAGCTTCATGTTCTACACCAGATTGTGCACTGAGACACTGTTGGTTGTCTACATGAGGAGCGATGACTTCCGTCGCTTGGTAAAGTAGATCGTTCGAAGACTGTTGCGATTGTTGCTGTTGCTGTTGCTGTTGCTGTTGCTGTTGCTGTTGCTGTTGCTGTTGCTGTTGCTGTTGCTGTGGCTGTGGATGTGGATGTGTCTGTTGAATAACTTCGTGTCGACGGTGATAAATCTCCGGCGCAGTCGGTAGGTAACTCGGTTGAGTGACGTACGCTTCATTCGTGTATGCAATGTGGCCTTCATAAGGGTTCAAGGGTACTTGTTCGAGCTGCTGGACTTGCTGATGTCCCGGTGCATATACATACGATCCAACTGGATAAGCGCCCAACTGCGTGTTAATGAAACCAACTAATTCCGGCATAGGATGCACGTAGTCATATATTTCCGTTTGTTGATGTACTCCTACTACGTTTGGATTGAGTATCTCATAACTGTCCAGAGGCTCATTTGCCCAGTGTCCTGTTTCTTTCGTCATATCGGCCGGCGGGGCACTCGGAACCGGTTGCATTTCCAAAGGAACTTGATGAACTATCTGATAAGGGTGGGCTACTTGGACGTTCGCAGCATTCGGTACTTCCAGCGGCGATTCCGGTTCTGCAACGACCTCTTCCTCAGGTGCACGATGTTCAGTATTTTCAGATATTTGCAATGGTTGCCTGCCGGAAAGACGTACCATTTCTTCTCTCAACTCGTTCTCGTGTTGTTTCATATTAGCAGCTAAGTCAGCCTGCATTCGTCCGCGAAGTATATCCGCGTACGAGGTCGATCCAGGTAACCAAATCGGACTTGGTGATCTTCGTCTGGGGTCATCGCAAGGAGCTAAACTCGTAGAGTTATCACTAACTGTTAATGCGTTCGCAGTGTTGTGTTTTTCGTCCCTGCGGCTCGATTCGTCAACGTTGGCTGCTTGAATCTCCACGATAGGTACATCTTTTTTGGTAGCACTACCGACGTCCTCTTTTTTATTCGATTTTATGGGTTTTCTCGTTGGAGAACGTCCACGACGACGCGGATCAGCCCCACGTACTTTACTACTGTTGCTGCTATCGGTCGAAGTTTTCGATTCTTTCGCGTGACGATAAACTTGATCGCTCTTCGGCGGTGTATTCCTGCTTGTCTGATTCTTTGACTGGCTTACATTCGTTTCCACACTTGTCGCTCGCTCGCTCGGTCGGACAGAGATCGGTCGGATGAGCTGTGTCTGGTCCAGTTGCAACGAAGTAGGAAGCTGCTCTTGTTGAGCTCCGCGGTAAGGACTACCAGTTCGCGAATTTGGACTCGAGCGGCCAGCCGCTATGTCGGCGTAAGATATCTGGCCAGCTAGCCGAGCTGCGCTCGTGTCGGTAGGCGGCACATAGTACGGGTCCAGAGTGTGAATCTGATCCACCAGGAATCTTGCACGCTGTCTCCAATTGTCGATCCGTGTCTGCAAGGCCTGCGCGCCAACGCAACAGCCAAAGAACATGGATACATCAATTCGATTTTTCTATCAATTCAGTATCATGTGAGGAGAGGCAGTTTTTTTTACTTTATATATCGTTATATGCTCATTCATAGCTCTGTTTTTTTTTTTTTTTCGCAGCGCTTATCATGAAATATTTAAATGCAAAAGTAGTTGGGGGGGGTTTTGTGATGGTGAGTATAGCTTTTGGGAATATATCGACAATCACGACGAGACTCTGTGAAAACGCTTTTTTATTTATTTGGCAGTAATCTCGCAGAAGTTCCTCGACGAGGAGCCTACAACGAGGTACACGGCGAAATTGATAAAATTTCATTGATCGATTAAAACAATCGTAGCCGCAGGATACGCCTGAGATATATATTTCTTATGTAAAACAATAATATATTCGGTATAAGAAAAAACAAAAAAAAATCAATAGAAAACTGTAAGACTCTAAGGCACTTCGCGTGTGCCGGTAGGACACGATTGTTTACGTATGAAACAAACTTTTTTTCTTTTTTACTTCAATTCGTATACGTATGTATGCTTCAGGTTGAAAACGACGCGATAACAACGCTTAATTAAAGTCCTGTCGAGACTGGGTGACTCTCCAAAGTCTCGTTCGATTGCTCGATGTCGAAGGGGCTTTCACCACGAAGACCGAGAACTCTCCATTATCGAGTTGTGCTCTTGTGTCGAATTAACTCTACGGATCGAGCGGATCTAGATCGGGGGTTCCTCGTTGTACCAATAATTTAGATCGTTCCGCGCGCGCCTGGATTTTACTTTGCAGCGACTTTATTCTCTCACGATAGATCTGACCGACGGTCGGGGGGGTAGATAATTGTTCGATTTGCGAGAGCGAGAGAGATGGAGAGAGCGAGATGGTTGATAGAGAGAGTTGAAGGAACGAAGGAAATTGGAAAATAACGTGATCGTTCGAGGTGGAGAGATGATTCATGGACGCGACGATGTGTGAACGATGAACGACGACGACGACGACGACGACGACGACGACGACGACGATGTTTGTGTTGACGGGGGGTAGAGATCGCATACAAGGTACGATTGGATCGATTTTTCGAGGTAAATGAAGGGAAGAGGATGCAGCAAACAAAATTCATAAATGAAAATGCCAGTCGACGAATAATAAAGAAAATTAAATAATTCCTGCATAATAATGATGTTTCATTGGATTTGATGATGTTATCATACGCGTTGGCGACAAGCGCCTCTACGCTGTAACGACTCTTCAATGGTCAATATAGAGCTTAACTTGATTCTGCTACGTTTGTTTATTCACGATTCGCATTTGATATCGAATTAAATAAAAAATACTTATCATTTAAACACACGCCCCATCATATAACTGTGTGTATGTGTTCGACGTGTTTTAATTAATGCCTTTCAAAAAAATTAAAATAAACATCGAAATTATAATTTGCCTCTGTAGCGACTCGTCACCGGACTTAATAGTGACGGTGAGTCGATAAACGATGAATGATAAATTATAAAAATAAACGAATAAAGTAAATGTGAAAACGTTAACACAAACAAGCAAAATCAAGTAATCTCTGTAAGACAATAATACCAAACAAACGATCTTAATGACTAGGAGTGAGATAGAGGAGATAAGAAAGTAAAAAACCTTCAACAAAGATACCAACCAAGACCCTTGTAAGTAAAGTACCACCAGGATAATAATATAGTTTTCATTTAATCGTGGAATTTCGATATATCATTCCCAATGTTCGACCAGTTTAGTATTAAATGTTAGTAGGTATCATTAAATAATAGACGAGCGTAAGAAACAAATGATCCGATGAATCGTGAATATGTTAATGAGATGATGATTAATGTTGGTAGTTAGTTGACTCTGCTCTGTTGCCTTTCCTGTCGGAATGATAATCGAGTGATCGGTGCGTTTTGCGTGTGTATTAGAGTGCTATTTTCTGTTATCTGTTGCAAACGACGTTAGCCAGTGATGTTAAGCAGTGTGAGATCGGTGATGAGAGTACAAGCAAAAAGGATAACCGGATAATCAAGGAAAGGGAAGTGCTTTTTAGTTATTAGGAATCGCCGCTATGGAAACACCTTGACGAGGGACCGAAGTAGACGGATGAAACGAGTAGCTCTCGTCTCTTCTCGATCTCTGTCGCTGTCACTCACGATACAATCGCGGAGTCGAAACCGAATGTGGCATCAAAATGTTTCCACCGATCGATAAGTACTAAACTTGAACGATCAATTATTGGCTTATTGAGTTATATTCACAACGATACTAAATTGTTATCGAGAGATGTTTCAATGGTTAACGGGGGTTGTCGTTGTTATTCAGTGATGTCATCATCTGCGCAGGGAGATAAAAATCGGTCCATACCGCGGTTGTGACAATCGACAATTCATGTCACATCAAATATCGCGTTACGAAAAAAAAAAAAAAAAAAAACATCGTGGTGGTGGTTTTGGATTGGTATCAAATGCAAATCAATTGCTGCGTCAGCACAATTGCACGGTGCAGGGTGAGAGGACAAATATAAAGTCGTTTGATAAACCTACCTGTTGCTCTTGCAAAGCCTTCTCCCTGTCGTTCGGGAGATAAGTCGGACTGAGTACCGTCCTCAGCTGTTGTTCAACCTGAACTATCTGCTGTCGCAATTGCTGAATTTCCTGAAATTAAAAAGATGCAACAAGATAGACCCGGAGTGTTCGCTTGTTTCGGTTCGATTTTGTTTTTTGTGGCACGAGCGATAAATTTTCATAGATCGCGGTGCCGCAAAGGATTCTTCCCTGACCTGTTGATACTGATCGATCTGCGCGAGACAAGCTTCCAGGGAACTGGTCTGTTCCTTGACGGTTTCGTTGAGACTGTTGAGCTCGTTGATCATCTCGTCGGCCGTTTCGCTTATACGATTGTCACCGCCGATACCCGAACGGAAGTGAACCTGAAGTTTCTCAACGGAAATCGTTATCTTTGTCTTTTGAATGGCAATGTCGCTGAGCATTTTTTCTCTGATCGCGTGTTGATCGCGCAACGGCTTCTTCTTGTTTTGTGCCGAATCGAGACTCTGTCGCGCTTTCTCCAGCCATCCCTTAACGTCCTTCATCTTTTTCTCGCATTGTTCCCACTCTTCGCTCGTTTCTTGTAGCAAAGCGTTCTGCAAATGTTTGCCAATGTCAACGTGGAATTCTGATACGAAAGAATCGATAATAAACCTATAATTTGCTCATTAAATAGCGCAAAATACCCTTTCCAACAATTGGCCCTCGACTTGGACTTTGGCTTCTTCGACTTCGGCAAGTTTCTCCGGTAGATCACCGACGCTCGTTACTTGACCGATACTTTCCAATTCCCTACCCATGTCACTCAAATTCTTGTTCACCTGTTTGCAGCTCTTAACCGCGGTCTGTAATTTAAGGAGTAAAGTTCGCAACGAGATGATTATGAATGTCGGGAGGGGAGAATCTAAAAAAAACGCGTCGATGAGAGCGTCGAGCGTAACTGAAGACGTACCGAATAATCGTGTAACCTCTGTCTCGTTTGTATAAGGCTGCTAAGGCTGAGGGGTTCTTGAAGGAAAATTCTCTTTTCCTCGATCCACGACTTGACTGCTTCGTAGAGAACGAGGAATCTCTGCCAGGCGTCCAATATATCGCCGACTTGCTGTTTCTTTTCGTCGAGCCACGAGCGCACCTGGCCGAGCTGTTCGGTCAAATTACCGATCGTCTTGCCGATCAAAACTTTTTCCTCCTCGTCTCTCGTGTTATCGATAATCGTTCGTCCATTTTTCGTCAATCGTTCGAGTTTGTCGGACATCGGTCCGAGTTCCGTTTGTATCTGACGCAACGACTCGCGAAGTCTCGATGGTTCGACCGATCGATCCTGTACCTTAAGCTCAGCCTGGCGTATCCATGACTGAAGCTCGTCAACATCCCCGATATAATCGGTACGGATTGTTCTGGCGCGCTTCTGTTCTCTCTGTTTCTCCTCCATCGCCTGAGTCGTGTTTTCCGCTGTTAATTCAAGGATCGTCAACTGCTGGGCTAAATCGCTCGGTACCAACTGCTGGTTAGCTTGGTACCGCGCCTTAGTGCTTCCTGAGAATCTCTTAGCCGAATCTATGAGACTCTCGAGACTCGAGGACAATTCTAACAATTCGCTTTCGATCGATTCTTGATCAGCGCCGAAGATGTACAACAATGTGATCTTTTGATGTTCCTCGTCGAGAAGATCTTTCAATCGTTTAAATTCACTCTCGTCGTTCTCGAAAGCCTTGAGATCCTCCCTCGCCTTCGTTGATTTATCCCGGAGCGATCCGACAAGCCTGTAATATCAAGACCACCCCCCCTATCCATCAATATCGGCTGTATCGGTTTCCTTTTTTCGTAGATTTATCACGCGTCGATGTATTTGTGAAAATTATTGTTTACTCGACTCCTCGATTATTTCGCAGTACAATTACGATGTTTAAACGTAATATCTGCCTGGCGTAGCGATCGCCTATCCTATCCTATCCTATCCTATTAGGAACTCATTTGATGAGAGTCAATAGCCGCGAAATTCCGTTGAAGAGCGCGCCGTTACGAAGTATTCTTTTTTCGTCGATTTATGGTACGGATATAGAAGACCCAAAGGGAATTGAAAAAAGAATACGTCGACTAGCCGGCACGTTACGAATTTAGAATCGGAAATGCGTGTTGGGTACGTTAACCACGATATTCTCTCTCTCGCTTGGTTGGCTAGTATCCCAGCCGGATTCGAGACGAGAGCCGGACGCGAAGCCTTGGCTAAAAGTAGACGACCGAACTGCGTGTGTGAGTAAACGCCGACCCGCCTAACCGACGCATCTTCTTCTCACCTACAGATACGACTTTTATACGATATTATAATACAGAAAATTTATTTGAATTTATCGTCGCAATCGGCATTATTTTAATATCGTCATGTTAAATACATTCCAATACTGTATTCCCAACGAAAAATACTGATCGCGCTCCCGTCATCGATACAAAAAAAAATTGGCATTTGATAGAAAAAAAAAAATATTGAAATGAGCTCACTGTCCTTGGGATTCGAGTTAAGTTTCGACGAAATAATACAGTGGGGCAACTGTCACGCGATCTCAAACGATATTTTAGTCTCCCCGCGCGGACATTTACAAATCCGCGAAACATTAAATGAACCGACGAAAGACGAATTGTTTAATCGTTTAATCGCCCACAATAGGCTGTTGCCAAAGAAAATTGGACCTCAACGAGGACGGACCAAATAATTCGATGTTTCGTTTATCCCATTGAAATAATCTATCGACAGCAGGTTTCTCGCGTGCCGGAAGAGTCTCGAAGAAACGATGACATCACGGATATAGCGCGAGGATACAACGGGGGGGAAGAGCACTGTCGCTAGCGTAGTAGGCGCCAAGAATAGATACACGACGACCGAGATTCGCGCTCGTGATTTTCATCGCGGTTTTGACTATCGGCGAAAGTAGCTACGTTTAGCCGCGTTGTGTGTGTCAATGTCGGACCCCGTGATGTACACCCTCCCATTTGCCACCTCTACTTTACGCAGAAACGTGACATCACCCCCAACACCTGTCGAGACTCCGGTGAGAATCGTCAATGAGGCAACGTGTGCGATTCTCATTTCCCACTTTACTCACATACGCCTCAACTTGTATCTACACGCGCTTTTTTTTTTAAATACAACTTCTTTGAATAATATCCTTGACCCGTCGCGACGATACTCCAAACCTTATTGAGCGTTGATGTCACCCACAAGTAAACCTTCAGTTTATCTTCCGTATTCAAAACTACCCGCTTCCCGAAGAGCAACCAATCGAAAGCGGTAAATTTCGATAAAAGCTATTTTAATAAAATTACGATCTTCTCGATATCTTTTATATTTTCGCTCTGACGAATTTATCACGAGTTCGAACTGTAGCGCGATTCGTGACTCGATTATTAACGTTAGCGATCGATTTTTCAGTGATTTATATGATCCATCGAAGAGCGCAAAACTTGGGAACGCGTGGACCCGGCGTAGCAATTCGCGTATACGGCGGCTAATAGTATAATCGTTTATACCTATAATGTGAGCTCGCGGTCACGCGAAATGATCCGATCCGGCGATAATATTATTTTTCTCCGGCGGCGTTTTTTTTGTAACTTTTTTGGTTTTTTATTTAATCAATTATACTAAATTTTGGATTTTTTTCCTCGAGATGATTTGAACAAAAATTGGATAACAATATGGCGCGGCACGTTCAAGCCAAACAGCAGCGGTCGCGGTTCGAAACGTATTGAAGCGCGGGTCCTCGGTATGGTTTTTCTGGCAAGTAGCCTAAGCTCCGACGCATGCGGATGGAAAGCTCGCCGCTCAGTCGTCGGTTGCCTCTCCCCGCGGCGAGCATCGCGAACGAGGCGAGGAAAGCTCTCTGCGTGCCGCTCGCCTTATCCCCGTCGGCGACGCCGGCCACCAAAATCCCAATGCAGGCAGCATCGCTGACTAAGAATAATATCGCGCTCGGGTACACTTCGTGTGTTACCTATATCTCATCCCGGCAAAAAACAACCTATCATCCTCGTCTACATATATATATTTATTTTTTTTCGCCGCAACGACGCAGAACAATCGTATTTCGAAATTCTGCATTCTCGCGTGAATTAATGCATAATATTCTTTATCGCGCGAGTATAAAGCGGCATGTCGTGAGTAATGCCAAGTTACGAGATAAAATTTAGAACGGTGCCAAAGCGTGTCCTATGCTTCTCGCGCTTCGTATCTATTTTTAGATCGCTATGGACAGTGTATAGCCGTTTCGAATAACTAGAGAGTTATTAATTCGTAGGTTCACGGGGACGCTGAACCGTTCCTCAGAGATCAATTTATATACCTCACTCTCGGCGAATATAAGTTTGCAGAGTTGCAGGTTCATTGTCATTGTCTCGATGAGAAATCATCCGCTCGGCGGATCGAACTCCCGGCCGCGCATCGACATCGTTTCGACGCAGTGACGAAGGATACACGATTAATAAACTTTTGCACTGTACACACTTTATCCAGAAACCGATATTTACAAAGATCCCCAATCGATTTGTCACCGTTACGATTCCTCAAACTTCACTGACATGCGTAACCGCCTGCAGCACGAATTAAAAGATCGACGATGCCGTGTATAATCATCGGTAGGAGAAAAGTCGGAACGAATGCCACGGTCGTCAGCCTTCGTGCGGAGAGATAGCACACCGGCCTTCTTTCCCCACTGTCGAACTGACCGTACCGGCTGTTTACGCAAATTACGTCATACGACAAATTTGGTTGTGACGTTTAGCCGCGAGGATTTCGCATTACATATCTGTATTTCCTCGGCAACGTTTAGCAATCTTTATTCTTCCGAACTTGACACGCATTCTCAACGACGAAACGTGATGTCAACTACGCTTATTTCTGTGACGCAAAGTCCGTATCGCGACTAGCATAGGCAACCGCTACACAGCAACGAGATATATACGCTAAACTTTGATTGTCGCTTTTGTGTTTACGAGTTTTTGTTTTTTTCAATTTTTTTTTTTTTCGACAATTACGTAATAATTAACACCTGTGAATCATTTTTTTTTTTTTCAACACTATAGTATCGCAGTAATATTTTTTCGTGATTAAAAAAAATCCTGTAAATACATCGCGTTTTATACGAATACCTGTAAACATTGTGATACTTAAACGAGGGATCAAAGCATAAGCTCACACGACACACTTGCATGCGCATGCATGGCTGCTCGTGGGGACCGACTTGTGTTCTTTTCGATAGTCTCAAACTTTTATCTTGCGCTTTATACGAATTATAACGAAAATCTCTAAATTTACTTCGTAATTTCTGTGCGATTTTCCGAGCAATCGTTACGAAAGTGATCGACAGAGAGTGAATAATAGAGAAAAAGATTTTTAAGATTGGAGTATTCATCTGTGGAGTGACGATGGAGTCACCGGACTCATAATAGGTGGTGAATTTTTAACGCATCGAGCATTTTGTGCCAATAAAATAATTTTAAGAGGACTCACGCTTCCGCTGACTTCTGAAGTTTATCGATTCGTTCCTCGAGGGAGCGTGCAGGGGTTTCGGTGAATGCAGCGAGATAGGCGAGTACCGGACCAGCCAGTGCCTTGACTTCCTCGCTCGCCGGTTGCAGCTTTTCTGCTTCGCCGATCAACTCCTGCCGAACATCGAAACGAAACAATGGATTACGATTAAAGTTCGAGGCGAATTTCGTGGCGAAGGAGGGAAGGGATACGGTGTAACACACGCCTGGAGCGTTATCCACGTGTGCACCCCTACGAGTTTCGTTTAATGTGGCAATATGTACAGCTGCACGCGTCGGCGGTACCTGGTCGTGCAACTTCCCACCCACCCTTAGCCCCCCTTCAACCATTCATTATGCACACTATGTGTTCCGCCATATAAAAATTCTTTCCCGCGTAGAGATACTATTATTCTATATATAACAGTAAACGAAACTTACATCCAGAGCTTTTATCGTGTCGCAAAGTTGTTGTTTCGATCGCACAACGCTGTCCACCAGTTTGCTTCGTTCATCGGTAGCATTAACTCGCGTTTCCGTTTGACTCCATCGCGACTCGAGTTCCTCCCAATGTCGGGAAAGTGATTCGAGAGCTTCGCGACGACTCTCGAGACCGGTGACGAGCTCTTGCCACTCGGAACTCGTTTCGGATAACTGCGTTTCTATGGATTTCTTGTTGGACGCGTCGGCGAGATGCGAAACTTCTTGTCCTCTTTCGTTCAGCAAATCCAATTCGAATTGTTGATTCTGCAACGTATAATTATTGATTGAGAAAAGGTTAAAAAACACGAGTGAAGCGATGGATTTTTATTGCGGGGATTTTTTCGAATTTTGAATTCCTACCTGAATGTCATTAAGCGCGTGAGTTATTTTTTGTATATTGAATTGCAATCCCGCGAGTGTCGTCACTGGTTCATCGGTGAATCTGCTTCTCGCTATAACTGCTTTTACGCGTTCCAAAGTCTGCGTATAATCACGCCATGTTTCGGCGCCCTGTTCCAGTCGCGCGCGTTGCGATTTCGCTGTGTTTAAAGTATTTTTCAATAACTGCGTGTGCTGCTGTTGCTCGGCGCTCGATTCTTCCTGTTCGGAACTCGTCAGCGACGGCCATATCTTGTCGGCTGCTTGTTGAATCTGCTGGGAGACCAGTTCGCGAATTGATGCTTCAGAGCTGAAATATATCTGCAACGATCGAAAAAAATATTAGCAATTTTATGGATTTCATTTTTATTTTTTTTAATATTTAAACGTCTCGTTCGGTGAATAATGAAATTACCTTATGTTCTTCCAAGTCACTGAGGATGTTCTCAAAATCGAGACCATCCTTGTCGCTCTGAAGCCTTATATCGGCCTCGCGTACCCAACTGTGTAATTTATCCGCCAGAATATTGTAATCGAGTCTCATGTGAAGATTGTTATCGAGATAAGTTCCCCGATCTTCCATTTCTCGCGGCAAAGATGAAAGCAATGATGTGGCTTCGCTTAGCATTTCCTTTAGCGATCCCGGCATTCCTTCTTCATGACGAACGGATTCCTTGACGGCTCTTATTTTATCCAAATATTCCTCGACGCTGGCGCACAGGAGTTTGTGCTTTTCGATTTCGGTTTCGACACTTTCGACGGCTCGTTCTAGAAGCGGTCGCGACTTAATTTCTTTCTCTTTGCTCTCAAGCCAATCGAGGATATCGGCTAATTCGTCGGCGAGTCTCTTGTGCTCAGCGGCCGCGAGTTCATGCTGTTCGCGTTGTCCCTCGACCGCTCGTCTCAACGTTTGCAATTGTTGCTTCAGTGACTGCAGTTGTTCGGTAACATTGTTTCGATCGGCGGACGAACCGTCGGCAGCGATTTGCTGACCTTTGTCGGTTGCGCTCGCCAAACTCGCTTCGCACTCTTGAATCTTCAGTATGACGTCGTCGTAACGCTTTATCTTTTCTTCCGTCGTGCCATCGTGTTTCTCGATATCGTGGACAATTCCCGTGTATTTCGTTATAAAAGTCATTATCTCGGTGATGAGAGCAATGAACTGTTGGCGCAGTAGCAAAAGCTGTCGTAATCTTGCGATCTGCGCTTCCAAAGCTCTTATCAAGTCGTCCTGTTGAGCGACCACCCCATGCAGGTCGCCGACATTCGCCGACTGCAGATCCGACAATTTTGCTTTGTTGTCCTTGAGATCGCGAAGAATTCTCTCGTATGCGTCAAGCATTCCCTCGACATCTTCCACTCGAGAACCAACGGGTTTATTCAAGTCTTGCAACTCCTTCTGAATATCCGTCATAAATTTAACAGCATCGGCTACCCGCGCTGCCGCCTCTTCGGCTTCCGCGATACTCTTCTGTAGAGCCATCGCGCGTTCGTTTATTATACCGGCGACACGACTGTGCGAATCTTTCATGTTTTTCAATTGATCGCTCAGCTCGAGTTTATCAGCGTCGCTAACCGTCGGAAGTATCGACTTTCCTTGCTGTATTATTTTTTCGACGTCGTCACCGAAGATCTTAGCTTCTTCTTTCAGACGATCGTACTGGAAATGTGAAAAAAAGTTATTATCACGTATTAAAATTTCTAAAATTTATTTTTAAAAATTCCAAAATTTATAATGATTATGCGATCTAAATTTTGAATCTGTAGACATTATTTTTAGAGAGATGAGAATTAAATATACCTTAACGAGTTGTTCGCGAAGAACATCGATGCTTGATGTACGAATTTCCGAGGATGTAGCTGTTTCGGCTTCTTTGATCCATCGCTGGCACTTGTCGATCTCGTTCTCGAATCCCTTGCGCCCCTGCAAAAGATCGGCCAAAGACGCTTGTTTCTCGGCTGCTTCTCTCTTCAACGATTCGTAGTCTCGATTAACTCCGTCCAGAAGTGCCTGGAGTCGCGATCGATCCTCGTCGTTGCATTCCTTCAGCAAATTGTTTGCTTGTTTCAGTACATCGTTGAGATTACTCTCATTAAACGATTTTATATCTGCTTCAAGGCCATTGTGCTGACCAATGTCCTGTTCGACTTTCGACGCTCTAAGAGGCAAATAACCACTCAGTTTCTTCAGATCGTTGTTCTTCGACTTAATCCATAGTCGCGCCTTTTCGAGATCAGCTTCGAGCTTTCGACGGGCATCCGCCGCTGCGGTGGCCGCAGATATTTCCTCTCTCAATATCGAACACAACTCTGCTTGTTCGGTGCGCAACGATTTTGTATCCGCTTCCAATTGCTGTTGTTCACTCGATTCGAGTTCATTCTGCATGTTTCCTACACGCTTTTCTAAACTGTCGATGACAACGTTCTTTCCTTCGGCTTCTTTCAACATTGCCTATGGAAGAAATTACATTATCGTTATACCCGCAAATGCATAATTGATTATATCCAAAAGAAATATATATATATATCAATTATGCTGGATTCATACCTTAAGTGCCGAAACCTTTTCATCGGCAAGTCTGCTCTCGAATCCCAACAATCCGGAAGCTCTCGCCTGTTGCTTCTTCTCGCTGATCCATTCGCGATTATCTTGAATCTCTTTTCTCGTAGCTTCGATACCCTGAGCCGTCATTTCCAATACTTGATACTTTCTCTGCAGCTTTTTGCCAATGTCAGCGTATCTTCTCTCCACGGATTTAATTTGTTCCTCGATTTGTTGAGAATCAAGATTACTGACAGAATCCATAACTTGATCGCCGAGTTTCTTGATTTCGTCGAGTCGCGAAGGTCCCTGCGACTCGAATTCTCCGGTTATTTCTTTCACCGATGTTATCTTCTGACCGATCGTCAGACCGCTGCCTTTCTCGATAACGTCGACTTTTTTCGACAGCGAATCGAACCAATTTTGAATGTCCTGAACTTGCGATCTATACTTCTGTATGAGATCCTGCGCCGCCTGTTTTTCTCCTATCGCGTCCATCAGCTCGGACTCCAATTTGTTTAATCCTTCTTCAAGATCGTCGTCTTGGCCGTCGCGATTTATCGAGAGTTCCGTCAATGCTCGCGTTCTGCGCTCTCCGACGCTACCTAAAAGTTCATTCATAGCTTGAAGTTCCGCTTGCGCCGCTTCCGATCGTAGCTTCGCCGGACGAGATTTCCACTCGGAGCACAAGGCGCGTTGCTGATTGACCCAACTGCGTAGAGCGTTCTTCTGCCGAGTCTGTTCCTCCAGTTCTCCAACGGATTTGGTCACATTAGCCAAATGTGTTTGCATCTGCGCCAATAACATACAAATCAATATTAAATATCCACCCAAATCTTCGTCATCATTGATAGCAATATTATAATTGTATGTGTTAAACAAAAAAAAACAAATAAAATGCACACCTTATCATACATTCGGTTTAATTTCTCTAAGAAACCATTGCGCTCAAGACTATCTAAAAGAGCACGGAGTCTGCAACCTTCGTCCTCCTTATCTTTCTGCGTTGGAAAGCGACGACGAAGAAAAAAAAAAGTGAAAAAAACGTAATACACAAATCAAACGTGAATCATGCAAGGCAAGCGAGTGCGGCACTCTTTATCTAAAACACGAGTGCGGGATTAATAATGCCAATTTTGATGCATAGCTAATAATTTTATTAAATTACCTGATCGATGAGATCTTCGAGTCGCGTGCGAACTTCTACCTCTCTTGCAGGAATCTGCACCGGAGGAGCATCCAACGGGCTGCCCGGTCTGGAAACACACGCAGCCGCAGCTTCGCAAGCCTCGACGGCGAGAGCGAGACGAGCTTTTTCGGCCTGCAATTTGTTATGAAGAGTACGAGCGCCTTCGAGGCTACGCTCAGCCGATTCCAGGCTATCCAGCGGAGCTTCCAATTCTCGAGCGATTTCCGGCTCGTAAGCGTCCAAATTCTTCATTATACTCTCAAGAGTGTTCTCGTATTCTTCAAACTTAGCGAGAGATTCATCCAATCGATTTTTAATCTGAACAGCGGTGCCGAGAAGCGAATTGTAACTTTCCTGAACGTTCTGCAATTGCGTCTCTATCGTGGAGCGAATCGATGGATTAACGGATATGTACCGATCAATCCTCGCCTGTCCCTTCGCCTTGAGTTCGTCAAGATCGTGTTGATACTTTCGGATCTCGTCGAGCAGAGACGCGTGCTGTTTTATCTGTTGAACCGTCTGTTCCTTATTGGTAATATACAGCGAATTGTGTGCCATTAATTGGAACAAAATTTGCAGAAGCCACTTTTCGGTATCCTGAAGAGCCGCGTGGTAACCGTTGTATTCTTGCATCTCATTTTCCACGAGTTCTTTCTGTTCTTCAACCAGTTTTCCCAGAGATGTCCATCGAGTTTGAAGAGCATTTGCATGTTCCTGCGTCGCGTTATTTTTCGCCCAACCTGACAATTCGACCGATTCATCCAACAATTGATCCAAATCGGACTTTTTGTCTCTAACCTCCTCCTGAATGTGTTTGCAACGTTCCAGCAATGTCTTCATTTCGCGAATCTCACCCTTTGTATCGGGTAAACTTTGAATCGCGCTCTCCGTCTCCGTTAGCCACTGTTTGAATTTCTCGTAAGCTTCGGCGTGATCTTCCCATCTGCTGAGGATTGATTTAACCTGCGCTTGGACTGTTTTTAGATCGATGCTTAATTGTTCCCAACTGGAACGCAACTCCGCCATATCCTTGCGAAGTTGATCCTGTTGCTGTGGTAAAGCGGTATTGATAGCTTTGGCAAAAGCGTTCTGCAGCGTCGACAATAGATGCTGTCCCTCGGTAATTCGTGTCGCTACCATCTTCGTTGTCTCCAATTTGTCTTTTGCCCACGCGATATCTCCCTGTCCTACGCAATCCTGAACTGAACCGTGAGCGGTTCGAAGCCAATCTTCCATTTCTTTCTTTGCCTTAAGGAACTCTGTGTGATCCGACAAATTCTTCTCGACTTCGGAAACGAGTCCTTGTGCCTCTGTGAGTAGAGCTGTGTAAGCACTCTGAAGCTGAACCGTTTTATCACGCGCCCAGCTACACGCGCTGATTTCCAGCAGAGCTTCACACTTGTCGTTGAGTTCCTCGAGAAGCGGTTTCTGTCCAATCGCTTCCTCGACTAATTGTTTGCAACGCGCGAGATCTTCCGGCGTTTTGTTCTCTTTAGCCTGTTCGGCGTTTACACGATTCTGGAAGTGATCCAACCAATTCTTCATGGTGTCCAAAGCAGTGGAAAACTGGGACCACATTGTGATGCAGTTTCCAAGAGTGCGCTGAGACTCTTGACAATAAGTTTGAAGCGATTTCCAATCCAACTGCAATTGTCTTACGTCTTGTCTTATGGCCTCCTGACCCTCGGGACCCGACGACGATATTACCGTTTCGCTAAGATCGGAAACCTTAGAAATTAGAGATTCACCCTTCGGCATCGTCGACGCGATCTCGTTGACCTTTTTCTCGCGTTCTGAAACCTTATCCCGTTCACCGTGTGTCATGCTGTACTGTTGAATCTCTACTTTGGTACGGCGTACCCAATCGGCCGCTTCGTTGTACGCTTGCTGATACTTCTCGTGTTCACCCACTTGATCTTCGAGATTCTGAAAAACAAAAAAAAAACATTATTTCCAATGTTGGATTACAAAATTAAACTATGTAATTTATTGTAAGAATTAAATAAACTTACGTTGATCTTTTCGGTGACGAGACGACGTAACTCTTCGTACTTTCCAATGCTAGTTTCGTAGGGGCCCTTCGCAATGATGTCGTCTTCGCGCAGACGAGATTTCAAACGATCTATCGTATCGGCGTGTCCTTGAATATTTCTCTGAGCGGTGCGATACTTTTCCAGCAAAGCGCGTTTCTCGCTAAGATCGTTTCTGTAAACCTCTTCGGGTCTTAGTTTTCCCTCAACTTCCTCGATCCAGTCGGTTATCAGTCTGTGAAGTTTGTTGAGTTCCTCCAATGCAGTGGCTCTCGCAGATAATCTCTGTCTCGCCTCTTCGACGTCAGCAAGAAGCTTATCAAATTCGCTCTTCAAGTTCTCTGTGTCTTCTTGAATCTTTGCCGCTCCGTTTTGTTCGGTGTTCATTATTACTTTTTCTTTCAACTCGAGAGCGTAACGCAGCTTATTCTGTCCCTGTTCTAGACTTTGCCTGATCGTCTTACAGGTGTGCAATTTGTTGTTTACCTCGGTCAGCGTTGCCGGTATTTCTTTGCACTCGCCGAGCTTATCGCGCGTGCGTTCTATCCAATCCTGACACTCCTGATACAGAGTATTATGCTGTTGATGTTCCTATTTTCAAAATAGAAAATACAGTTTTAGTTGCCGATAGATAAAAAGGGGATAAAAGAGGATTCAAAATAAGTAGATTTCCATGATACCAACCTGATAATGTAATTCCAAACGTCTCATAATTTCCTTTGCAAGCGACAATAAAGCATTGTATTTCGTCGTTAGTTGAGTAATCGCGTTAGAAATTCTTGTGTCGGCGCAAGTTTCAAGAAGCATCTGCGCTTTCATATTCAACCGATCGAGTTCCTTCTGCCAGTCGAAGAGTGTCTGTAGATGAACCTGGAATCGTTCCAATACATTTTTCTTCTCTTCCAGACTGTCCTGAAGCTTGTTAAATGGCTGAACAAGTTGTTCAGTCTGCACGAGCCAATCCGTAGCTTCGGAAAATTGATCCTCGTATTCGGTCCATTTAACTATACCAACTTCCAGCAGACTTTTAGTGCTGTTGAGTGAATCTCTGTAATGAAATTGAAACGATATAGTCAAAGAATTTATCATGTTAAGAAGAAAAAAGCCGATATCGACGTCGATGGATGGCACACTTACACATAATTGTCGTATTCTTCTTGCAAAAGCGCAACTTCTTCCTCGATTATTTCTTTATCCTCGGCATCGGCTATTTGGCAAGCGGCATTTCCCCGTTCCAAAGCTTTTTCAAGTTTCTTCTGACCGTCCGGCAGTTCGCTCTGAAGAACCTTCAGCTGACTTATTTTGCTAGCGAGAGATTCCTTGTCGCCGGTCGGCTCGGAGCATTTACTAAGCCGTTCTTTAGCCACACGAATCCATTGTACGAACTCGTTGCCACTGTCGATGAATGCTTGATGCTGTTCAACGGTCTCTTTCTGCTTGGCGTACAATTCCTGCGCTTGTTTGCTCAGCGTTTCGTATTTAATCGAAATCTCTGTAGCCGGTGTAGCTTGTTGAAGATCTTCGGCTTTTGTAGCCACGGATTGTATCATCGGCTCGAACGCCACGATATCTTGTACAATGCTATTGGTCTGACGAAGATTCGCCTTTCTCTCGCCAATCGCCAAAGAACTCAGACCCGCGAGACCTTTGCGCGCTTTCGATACTTTATGCTCGCAGACTTGTTGAAGTTTGGCTTCGCGATCGTTTATCCATTGCTGCAGCTGCGAGTAAGAAGAACTATAGTCGGCCCACTGAAGAAGACTCGTTTCGAGATGAACTTTCGTCGTCGAGATTTTCTTCACCAATCGCTCCCAATCGTTCTGAATCTCTTTCAATTGTGCATTTATCTCCTCACGACCGTCGGATCTTGTATTGCGTACAACCTTCTCGCCGCAATTCACCGTTAGATGCACGAGATTCTGTCCCTCTTCGCGTTTTCTCAAGAGTTCTTGAATCTTGTCGAGTCTACTCTGCAACTCTTCTCGGCTACTCGAGGACGCTGCTTCGGTACCCTGACGTATTATCTGCTTCGCGTTGTCAATCCAATCGCGAGCTTTTCCCAAATTAGCTTCGTACTCTTTGTGTTGCGCGAGATTCGTCTCGACTTTGTTTAGTACATCTTTCGCCAAATTTACTTGCACCTGATAGCGTGAATTCAGATGTCGAAGTTGATTGTTTATATAGGTATCCAGTTGCGACGAGAGAAGAACACTAGCGGTTTTGTTGAATTTGTCGATCTGTTCTTGACCTTTGGTCAAATTTTCCAATATATCGTTAACTTCTTTGACCTGTTTTTCCTTCTCCGTCACGTTAGGAAGTAACGCATTCTTTTGCGCTTTTATGAGAATATCGAATTGCTGCAACCAATCGCTAAGCCTCTCGTACTCGTCTTTGTAATCTCGCCACTGGCTAACCGTCGCTTCAAGCTGATCTTTCTGCTGCTTTATCTCTCTGAAGAGATTCTCGAAACTCTCAGTTAGAGCCCTTATATCGTTGCGTATTACTTCCTGTCCCTGGGGACTGGTACTCGCGCAAACAACTTGGCCGGTGTGTTGAAGATGTTCCACCAAAAGTTCGCCCTGAGCTTTTTTATTCAGAAGACTCTCGAGCGGTGCCACAGCGTTTTCGATCGCCAATTTGTCGCTCAGCGAGCGTTGCTTCATCGACGGTATCTTCTCTCGCGCTCTGCTCAACCACGCGACTAAATCATCCTGCGCTTCTTTGTACAACCGGTGATCTTTGTACTGATCCTCGCGTTCGGACAATAGCGATTTTATCTTCTCGAATAGCGCGTCAAATCTGTTCAATATATCTTGTGCCTCCGACGCAGCGACTCCTTGCTGTCCACTGGCCGTCATTTCGCCAACTTTGCTCTTGAGACTGTCGACTTCGATATTTTCGCAACGTACTTTTTCCTCGAGAGCCTTTATTCGCTCCAACTGCGATCTCTTCTCCGTCATCGTTGTTTGGAATCGCGAAATTTCGTCAATCGACGTTTGCATGTATTCGATCGTCTTGTTGATCGATTGGATTTGCTCGAGAAGACCCGCCCATTTGTTGATAGAGTCGTCCAAATTTGTCTTTGTTTCCAGCATCTTCGAGGCTAATGCGCTCCATTGCTCTTGGAGATTTGCCAAAGCGTCGTTTATAGCCCGATGTCCTGCGGGAGCGGTATTCGCTAATACCGATTGCGCCAATTCTACTATTCCCTGAACCTGAAAAGAATATAAATAAGTGAGTAAAAAATTTAAGAAAATTAAGAATCAGTGAAGAATCAAGAAATTGATATTATAGGAAATTTTACCTTGGCGAACCCATCTTCTTTGTATAAAAGAAGATCCTGAACAATCTCCATTTTACTCTCCAAATCCTTCTGCGTTGAGGCGCTCATGTCGGAGCAATAATCGAGTTTGTCTCTGATACCCTCCAACCATCTTGTGCACTCGGACAATTGATTATCGAAGTCCTGATGATTCGTCACGTACTGATGCCAACGATTGTTCAGCTCTTTAACTTTGCTCGATATTTGCTGATACTTTATTCCGAGCTCCGCGACGTTCGAGGTACGCGACGTCATGTTCTTCTGCAATTGCTGGGATCTTTCGCACACCGCATCAATTTCAAGCTCTTTCGCTCGTACCTAACGGAGAATTGAACAAAAATACATTGTATATTGATTGACGAACATCAAAGTCCAGAAAATCGAATAACCATTTAAAAAAATAAGTAATGTACCTCTCCTTGAAGAGTGCGAAGCCGTTCCAGCTGTTCTTTCTTCTCAGCGAACGTTGGCTTGAGATCAACGGCATGAAGTTTCGTATCCGTATCCCTTATCCACATTAAGCACCGTTCCTTCATTGCCTCGAATTCGTTCCACTGTTGTAACTTGTTCTCCAGCGTGTCGATAGTTGTCTTAATGGCCGAAACCAAACCCTCCCATTCTTGTTGCGATGAATCCATTTGCGAACGTATGTTAACTTGTCCCGTTTCCAGTGTGCCGGGTATAACTTTTTCACCCAATGCTCTTATCTGCTGTACTCTCGGCTCTTCCTCCGGTAGGCTTTGCTGCAGATTTTTCAGCCTATCAAGATTCGTGTGCAGAGAAACTCTTTCGAGTTCCGCGTCGCCCCACATATTAACAGCGTTGTGAGTCGCATCGAGCCACTCGTGAGTGTCCAATACGGCTTTGCTGTACTGTTGATGATCGCTCACGATTCCTTCGTATCTCTCCACAAAACCGTGTAATCTCTTCAAAATCTTTTCGTGTCTCTTTGTCAAACTCTTGAGAATCTTGTCGATCTTCTCTGTACGATCGGGCAAATTGTCCGCCTTGTCGGATAAGTCAAAGAGATCCTGTTGATGCGCTTGAACATCGTGAAGCGAAGTTCGATAGATATGAAGCTGCGCTCGTTTCTCGTCCAATGTATTCTTCAACTCGATCTCTGTTTTCATTTGTTCCTCCATAAGCTCGAGCCACTTGTCGAGCGATTCGCTGGACTCGTCGAAACCGGACCATCGCGATATTTTGACTTGGATCTCGCGTTCCGTTGCCGTTACACCATCGTACAGCGTTTCTAAGGCTTGTTGAAGATCCAAAAGTTGCTGACGAATTATCTCTCTGCCGTCCGATCCGGTGCTCGGATACAAACGCTCGCCAGCTTCGACTGTATTGTTAACGAGAAGCGTCGCTGAAGCTTGACGCGATATTAATTCTTTCAGAGTTTCGATATGATCGGCCAATTTTTGTCGCGTTGCGGTGGCGTTGCCTTTGGTCGATTGATACCGCGATTGTGATGCTGTTAACCACTCTGTGCATTGCTTGTAACGCTCGAGATAATTCGCGTGATCGGTCACCGCCTGTTCACATTTTTTCACGAGTTCCTGTAGATCAATAGATTCAAAAGTAAATAATTTTATTCCAACGTTTGTTAAAGCTAATTTCACGGTAAATTAATTGCGATCTATACAGTACCTTAGCCGTCGCCTGAATCGATTGGAATCGCGAAGAGACTTGCTGAACGCTCGCAGAAAATCGGCTCTCTCCGCTGATCTCGATGAGTTCGGAAGAATCGTCGCTCATCTTGTCAAACTCTGCCTCGTGATGTCGGAGACTCGTTATTAATGACTGAAATTTGGAGAAAGTATACAATTTTAATAGAGTTCGAAATTGTCGCTATTGTAAAAAGCAACAATTTCCCATGGCGTTCGTATCCCGAATAAATTTTAACATGCGAACGTTACTGCAACGCCGCAGCCAAAAAGCTGTAAAGAAACGTTTGAGAGATGTGATATCCCAAAGAGAAGGTGAAATGCACGCAGTCGCGTATCTCGTTCGCTCCCTGAAAAAGCTTCAAGCTACAAATGTAAATGACGAAAGAATGAAGTGGTAAGCTCTTCGCAAATGGATGCAGCGATAGATAGAGATCCACAATCGTCGAAGCCTCTGCCCTATAAACGTTTTCATTGTCATCTCTTACTTGATCCAAGTGGTCACCGATGCTGATCAGTTCGCTTAAATCGGCCGTCCGGAGGTCCATTAATTTTTGAAGTTCCTAAGAATTTTTTTGTTTTTCATACAATTGATAAGATACAAAAACTGCAGGAATCAAGAAACATCGCGTATAAATCGAAGTTGTTTTATCGTCGGGAAAAGTCGCGAATTTAGTTGGTACAGTTTTTGGTATAAAGAACTTCAATATTACCTGATACTTTTCCAACTGCTCTTGTTTCTCGTCGAGGGTATTCTTCAAAGCGTAATTCTTGAGACAAGCTTCGGCATCGGAAAGCCAAGCGAGCAAACGTTCCAGTGAATTTTCGTATTCGCTCCATTGTTGAATTCTCTCCTCGATGCTTCGAACAACGTCGCTGACGGCCGTTGCAAATTTCTTGTGATCGAATCTGCAATAAAACAATTATTAACGAAACATGCAAATCAATTTCATTAGTTTTTAGCGTATGATAAAGTTCCGACGACAATCTTACCTCAAGTTGGCGAGATCCCGTTCCATGGATTCCTGCGATCGCGGCGGCAAACTCTGAGAGCTGTGGGTAACATGTTCCTCGAGAACGTTTAATTTAAGTTCTCCCTCCGCAAGACTGTCCTGTATTTCAATGACTTTGCCGAGTCTCGCCTGCAGAGTCGCTTTGTTTCCGGTATAATCGTTGTAGTTCGCCAATCTCTCCCACTGTTGTTTCTGATAGTCTTGATAGGCCTTTTGCAAATCGTGAAACTGTTGGAATATCTCGAGCAATCCTTCGAGATTAGCTATTCCCTTGTGCGAAGCGTCGACGAGTTTTTCGTATCTTCTCGACACGGCGGTCATCGTTTCGCTGATGTCGGTCGGCGCTTGTGTTACTTGCGCGAGTGCATTAGCTTTTTCGGAAATAGCTTCGACGATTCGTTTGTGCGCCAATATCTCGTGGTGCATCGTCTGAAAGAGATAACGATACAAAATAAAAAAAACCGATTCGTTGGAATGGTAGAAAAAAACCATAAGTTTCGATGGATTCGATAGAAACGATACTAACTTTGCCCTTCAGGAGTTTGGATCTGATATCTTGTAGCGAGGACCACGCCATCGAAGAATCCTTCATCGCCCGTTCCATGTTATCGAGCCACGAAAGGATTTGTTGCAAAGTTTCTTGATAACTTGACCACTGAAGTGACTGAGCGTCCTGTTTCTTCTGTTGTTCAAGAATACCCTCCGCAAGTCTGTCCCATCGTTCTCGCGCGTGTCTTAGTTCGTGGCGTATCATTTCCCGACCCTGAGCCGATGTAGCAGGAAGAATTCTTTCGCCAGCAGCGTTGAGACTCGTCAATCGATTCTCTGCTTGTTCTCGTTCGGCAAGAAGCACCTGAAGTCGCGATATCTTGGCTTCGAGATTGCCACCGATTTCTTCTTTCTCCAAAGCGACGAGATGTTGTTCCAAAGGCGTTAGCCAGGCGTCGATCGCCTTCAATTTATCGTCGTAAGCGCGATGCTCGTCGACGATACTCTCGCAACGATTGACGATTTCTTTGCTCAGCACATGCAATGCTTGATACCTGAAATTAAATTTTTTTTAATGAAAAGTTCAGTAAATATATGAAATTTTGCGGCTATTTGTGTCAATAAAAAAATTATAGTTGTCGCACCTGTTGCTTATTTGCGATACCAACGGCTTGATGCGCTCCACGCCACTCGAGTGAAGGAGACTGTGCGACTTGTCGACAAACTCATCAACGTCTTGTTCCGCCTTCAATATCACTTCGCGTTTATCTTGAAGCGCTCGAAGTCGAGTCTCTTTCTCTTTCAGCGTTGGCTGAAGCTGTTGATCTCTGAATGCCGCTTCCATGGAACGGAACCACTTCGTGTGTACATCCAACTGAGCTTCGAAGTCCTGCCATTTCTGCAGTGCCGCGTTTTGCTTCAATTCTATTGATTCTGTATCAGAACAAAGAAACGAAACCATTAGTTTTCAATTCATTGAAATTATTCGATTTTTTTAATTACCATTTACTCAGCTATTTAATCGACTTACCGATCTCGCTGAGGTGCTGTTCGAGACTCGTTTCCAAAAGGTTTACTTCCTTCGTCAGAGCTCCTTGTCCCTTCGGAGCTGTGCTCTTCGCAACCGCATCCACGAACTCTTTAATCTGCGCTAATTGTTCCTTTCCCTGTGATTGGTTACTCTTCAAACCCACCAAAGTAGCGATTCTTCGCGAAATATCGCTGCGTTCACCGGTAATGTCGTTGCAATCAATGAGTTTTTCGCGCTCGGCGTTTAGCCAATCGCGGAACTTCTTGCAGAGTAAATTGAAACGATGATGTTTGTCCGCGCAATCCTCGAGATTTTCGAGAAGATCCTGCGACTTTGCGACGATATTGTGAAACAGTTGTTTAATAGACTGCAGATAAACATTCAATGACGTATCTTTGGTCTGATCAACGAGTTGCTGCGCCTTGTCGCAGACGGATTCAACGAGCGTTCGATGAGACATTATCTCTTGATGCATAATCTTGTGATTTTGAAGTTGCGCGCGTTTTTCCTCGAGGGTACATTTGAGTTCGGTGTGTTGGTGCATTGCTCGTTCGACGTCCTTTAGCCACGCCGTGAGTTGTTCCTGCGACAGGGAGAACTCGGCAAACTGCATGAGACACTGATCCAATTTTTGCGTCGCCGATTGCAAATCCTCGGTGAAACCGTCCCAAAGGGTGCGAAGATTTCTCAACTGTTGTCGAACGATTTCACGACCGTCCGGCGAAGTTTGGGCGTAAAGCTTCTCGCCGAGATCGACCACTGATTCGAAACGAGCATTTTCCTTCGTACGCGTATCTCCGAGATCGCGAATACACTTTTGTCGGCTCTGAAGAACAGACAGATCACCAACGATCTCGCTGTGTTTCTTTAATTCCGCGCGTACGTCGTTTATCCAACCGAGGAAATCGTTGTATCTCTCATTAAAGGCGCCGTGTTCCCTGACGAATTGTTCGTATCTCGCGACCGCTTCTTTAGCTTGATTTCTCAACGCTTGATACTTAGTTGCCTGCCGCGATATTCGACCAGCCAATTCCGATTCAGCCTCCACACCGGCCTCTCGTCTCTCAACGGCCGCATTGAATTCCGGACCTTTCGCCGCGATCTCTTCTTCCAATTTTCTTAATTTTTCCAAATAAGCGCGTTTCGCTTCCTCTGTACTCTTCAAACTCTGATCTTTGACTTGAATTTCGATGTTCTTGGTCCACGCCTCGAGGCCCTCGACAACCTTCTCGAATTCGGCCCAACGATCGAAGAGACGATTGAGCTTTTCGCGCGTACCGCCGCACTGCTCCAGAAAATCATCCCAAATTTTCTTCTGTTGTTCGAAACCCTTCAACAATAGTGGATGACCCGCTATCGATGTTTGTTCCAGAATTATGTTGAGTTGCTGGTTGCAATCCTCGATTATACGATCGCCTTCAGGTTTCTGCTGAAGGATATTTTCCAACTGCGAGATTCTCGACTTGGCAGAGTCTCTCTCTACCGAAAGATCAGCTTCTATCAGAGACGCGGCTTCGTTTACGATTGTGCTGATCCAATCTTTTGTCTTGTCGAAGGTCTGCAGATAGGCTTCGTGATTGGCAACGTGCTTTTCCGCGATTCCTATGCGATCCTCGACATCACCGGATAGTTTTTCGTAAGCTTCGATGACGCTGGATAACATCTCACTGGCCTCGTCGTCGGGAACGGTTCCCAATCGTTCCTGAAGCTGTTGAAGAATAGTTCTGTGAGCGTTGACGTCCTGAGCGATAGCTCGATAAGAATGTAACGCGAGCTTTTTCTCTTGAAGAGTCGGCAGCAGATCTTGTTTATCGCCAAGTTTCGCTTGTGCGTCGATCAGCCACTGTTTCACCTGAGAATATTTATCCTCGAATGAGGAACGATGCATCATGTCGCTCTCGATCTTCTTGTAAATAACGTTCGCCCAATCGGCCACAGCGTCTACTCGGTTTCGCAAGTTTCGTAACTCCGATCTCATGGATTCACGATGATCCGGAGTAATGCGCGGAAACAGTGCTTCACCGGCTTCTGCAGTTTTGTTCAGTACCGCTTGACCCTTTTCTCGATCGTCAGCGAATGCTTTGAGCTCTTTGAGTCGCGACTGATAGAAAGTTATCGGTTTGGGACCACTTATCTCGTCGAAGGTCTTCAATTTACCTTCAGCCTCTCCGATCCAATTTTCCAACTCCTTAACATGACTCTTATACTCGTCTCTGCCATCCTGAAGCTCGTGCAACTTCTTCAGATGTTGCGTCAAGAATTTAATAATTGCTTGGTAACGACTATTCAAGTGTCCCACGTATTGTCCCACTCGAGATTCCGGACTGACTTTCAGAATCTCACCGCCGAGGGCTGCCAAGTCGTCGACTTCTTTCTGATAATCGACAACGGTCTTCTGGAAAGCTTCGACTTGTTTTATCTTAGCTTCAACGTCCGGTAGATCGACGAGAGACGAGCCTTCCGTTCTTATTTTGTTCTCCGTTTCCTTCAGCCAGGAAACAACGTTCTCCGATGTGAGTTCGTATCGTTGCCAGAGCGCTATGTTTCGCTCGAGTACCTTCTTTATTTTTTGGTGACTGCGCTTCAACGACTCGAGATCGGCGGCTACTTTGTCTCTTTCGACTCTCAGCGCCGCGGTAGTTTCGGGACTCTCAACGGTTTCCAATAAACTCAGAGAATTATCGGTGTCTGCTTTTCTCGCTTCGCAATCGACGATTCCGGTTTCGACGTCGATAAGCGATGCCATTTTAACTTCGAGATTGTAACGATCGCTGCTCTCCTCGGGTTCGCACCAGAGTACCTTTTCCTTGTGAGTTCCTACCATACGCTGCAAAGCGCTGAATTTCTCATGATAGAGCTTCGTGAGGAACGCAACGAGAGTCGCGCTTACTTTGTCCGCGTGACTTGCAACTCCTTCTCTGCGTTGTTGAAGAGCCTGAAGCTCCTTCGGCAAACTCGATCGTGCTATAGCCGGATATGCGCTCGAAGCGACTTTTATTTTGTCATCGATGTTCGATAGATTGGAATTGGATTTTTCCAGCTCAGCCTTCAATTCTTGGCATCTGTTGATACGAGAAAGTACCTTAGTATTCTCTCCCGTAAGATCGTCGCATTTGATGATATCCTCCCGAATCTTCGATATCGTGTCAGCCGACTTTTTCAGGTCTTTACGTATACCACGTTCCGTTTCGCTGAGACTCGAAGTCATCGATTCGAGTTTTTCGGCTGATTCCTTCACGAGACTAAACTGATCATCGAGAAGTTTGTTCAATGACTTTAGAGTCGGCATATTAGCGTCGTTGTTAATTTTAATCAGTTGTTCACTCTTAGCGGCTACGCCTTGACGAAGCAATTGATGGGGAGGCAATTCCTCGCGATATCTCGCCAGTCTCGCCTGTCCGTTCTCAGCGTCGGTTAAACGCTCGCAGGCACCGGTCAACGCTTCGTTCGTGTCGCTCAACCATCTGGTCAATTCGTACTTCGCGTCCTCTATCTGCTTCCAAATGATCACCTGAGTCTCGTAAGATTGAGTTCTATCGACGATACTGGAATAGGATTCTTGATACTGCGCGCGAATTTTCGACAGATCTGATTCTATCGTCGCGGACTTGAAGTTCGACATCAACGAAGCTTCCTTGATGAGTTGCTGCGCCTTCGAATCCATTTTATCCAAAAACTGTTTGCCTTTTTTCAAAACCTCGAAAGCTCTCTTGTGCTTTTCGAGAGCCGCTGTTGCCTGAGTTATGTCGTTGGGCACATCTTTGCTCGATTGGCACAAGTTTCTCGAGTCTTCCATAAACTTTACTAATTTTTCACGCGCCTCCGTGTAAGTTCTCCAATCGGCTTCCATCTCCGCGTATTTCTTTCTCTGCTCCGTCAGCAACTCGTTAACCTTCTCCCAATTAGCATCAACAGAGGATACGACTACTTGAACGTTCGTCATTGCCTTCTGATCCTCCTTAACGAGACTGTTGCCCTCGTGATGGAGGAGATCCTTATCCGGCTCTCGCAATTGATGATCCTCCAGGAGATCGCTTATTTTTTCAACCGCCGGTCCGAGTTTTTCGCACGTATCGACTTCGTAAGTTACTTGCTGAAGACTGCTCTGCGTCGAGACAATCTCTTCGGTCAATTTTTGCTGCAACTTCCTAAAGTTTTCCCATCGAGCACCGAGGTTCTCGAGTTTGTCGCGTTTCGACGATAGTTCGCTGTTGAGAGTAACGGCTTTGGCTTCGAGATCGTTCACCAGCGTTGAAGCTGTAAGCGGTTTTCCCTGCTTATCCCGCATGTGAATACCCATGGAACTGTCCACAATTGGGATCTGTTCCTTCCAACCGGCAATCTTCGAATGTACGCTCTCCAATTCCGTCGACAATCTCTCGAGATCTCCAATATTCGGTTTTCTTGCTTCCAATTGATACTTGCAATGCGACAACTGAGCACTCGCTTCATTATGCCAGTTGAGAAGCTCCGCCCATTTTTCTAGACACTTCTTTCTCTGACGAACATCGTCCTCGAGAGCTTTATACTTGTCGGCTAAATTTCCATAAATATCATCGAGAGTAGCGGCTTCCTGCGGCGATGCTTGGGCCATAAGACGCTTTACTTCTTCGTAAATCGCGTTGAAACTCGATTGTTTCTCCGTGTGCTCTTGAAGATATCCATGAACGGCTTGCAGATTCGTGTCTACGTTATCAACGTTTACTTCGCTTATCTCAGCGATGCTGGATCTCAAACGCGCCATCCAATTTTCAAAGTCCGTAATCTTCATGTGGAGCTCTTGACGCGAGAGAAGAGCGTCCGACACGAGATTTATATGATGTCTAACGGTATCGGCAAGTTTGCCAACTCGGCTTTTCATCTCGGAAACACGAGATTTTAGACTCGTCGCGCCTTCCAACGACAATCCGTGGCTTATATGATCGGAGACTTGAGTCAGCGATATCAATTGCGCTTGACGATCGGATATTACTTTGTTGAAGTCTTTCAGACGATTCAAATCCTGTTCCAGTTTACTGGCTTCCGGAGTTCGAACGTTCGGCTCGATCAACGAGGCTTCTTCGCTTTCTTTCAGCCAATGATTAAATTCCTTAGCGTCAGTTTCGAAGGTCTTCCAGGAAGAGACGAGTTTGTCGAGTTTAGTTGTTGTCTGCACGGCGACATCGTGAATAGAGTTCCAACGAGTGTAAACCGCGTCTACTTCGTCCGGTGCAGCTGTTCTGCCCGCAATCTGTTGACTCACTTGCGACAATTCCTGGACGCGTGGCAAACGTTCCTCGCACTGCTTCTCGAAAGTTCTCGCGCTATCGAGCATTTCTCTCGCTTGATCGAGAGTCGAGGGTTTCGTAGCGATGGACGTTGCTCTCGATGCTGCCTGTTCGATCCACGGCTTCAATTTCTGTATTCCAACTTCGTATTCCTTCCAAGTCGCGAGATTACGCGTTGCCATGTCGCGCTGCGATTCTATACTCTCGTTTAAGGCACCAACTGCGCCGTGCAATTTTTCAATGTCGGCGCGCAACCGCTTCGCTTCGACGTTCTCGCCTTCGTCTGTAAAATAGTAAATTAAAGAAAAAACAATTAGTATGGGATGATTAAGAACAACGAGAGATTTACGATTTAGGTAAATAGGACTGACCTTTTACGAGTTCCTTCGATTCTTCCTCCAGCATCTTCAATATCGTTATTTTCTCGTGAATCTGTCTCTGCAGTATTTCGGTCTTTTTAACTCTGTCCTCCGGTGAAATCGACGAATCTTGAATGTTGGCAATCGATTGAGGAGCACTCTGTACCGTCCACGAGCGAAGTTCGCCAAGTTTCGTTTGGAATTTGGACCAACGTGCGTTGTGTTCCTGAAGATAGATCACACGCTCGTGAACAGTTTCGATAACAACCCGAACTCTCTCCTCCGTTTCAGTGATTTCTCTCTGCAACATCGATCTTCTCTCGGATGGCATTATGGCGGACAAACTCGCGTGAGTGTCGCGCAATTTTCTCATCATCTCGTCACCGGATTTGCGTAAAGTTGAGCTCAGCTCTTGTTTTACTTGCAAATCGGAAGCCACTTGTGCCGCGTCGTGGAATCCGGTTATTCCAACTCGGCGCAACTCTTGATTCGCTTGTTCGATGAGCTTTTTTATATCTTCCTTCTGTTCTTTATAGGCGTCCCAAAGTTTTTGCGAATCCTTTAGAGTCTTCAAAGCTTCGATACTGCGACCGTAAGTGTCGTTCCAGCTGTGTTCCAGTTGCTGCACTTCAGATGACACGAATGTCGGCGCGTGTTGATCTTTCAGCAAATCCTTACCACGCTGAAGCATACTGACGATATTAGCTCTCTGTTGTTCCAACTGATTCAAACGAGTTTCCTGATGAACGACCGCGTCCCTCAAACGTTCGGGGCTCTCGCGGCCAGCATCCGTGCTGCTCTGTTCGCGAACTTTGCGCAATAGAGTGCACACCTCGCGAACTTCCTTTCTGTAGGTGTAACTCTTCGAGTATATATCGGTTTTGGTCATCGTGATCTCAATGGTTGGAATCAAATTTTTGTAACGAGTTATCAACAGTTCAAGCTGATGCTGTTCGGTCAGAGCCTCGCGATCCGATCGATTGGATGTTAGACTATCGAGAGTTTGGACCAACCACTTCATCTCTTCTCTCTTGCTGTCGGCCTCGTGACAAACTTTCTGCAATAACGATAACGCCAAAGTCATTATTTCCATTCTATTAATTAAAAACATCGTTGTCGAAATGTTTATCATCTATTTACCGTCAAAGTTTCAATCTATCCATTTCGAAAGCATTAAAGACACAGACAGGAGCATTAGCTTTATTTATCAATGAGTAACATAATCGAATCGACTTACCTGGAATATCGTTTTTTCCGTCTCGAATTCCTCCAGAGTGTTAACTTCCTTTAAGATTGTCCTGAGAGTGTTGTCGACATGGTCCATCCACCTTCCCATTTCGTCGAACCTATGAAAACGTAAAGTGATATAAAGAGTCTGTTGTGATATATTTTGTGTATTTGATATGGAATTTTTCGCTCGCTTACTTCTTCCTGTACGCGGCCCACTGTTCGGGCACTTGGCGCAATTGATCGCGCAGAAGTTCGACCCTCTGAGCTGAATTTTCCCACAGTTGCTCGGCTCTCTGAGCGGAATCCTTGAGACTCGAATCAGTGGGTTTTAGTTGCGTGTATGCAGCGCTGATTTTCTTCAAAGTCCGAAGACAACGCTCGACATCAAGAACGACGCCTCTGGTGACGAAGAATTCTTTGTTGCGCTCGATAATGCTTTCGACATCGTCGTTCTTTATCAAAGCTTGTTGTTCCGCATTAATCTCCACCTCGATCTCCTTGAGGTACTGCATGAACGCAACTTCGTCCAAACGGAATTCCAATCTCATTAGATGCAGAGGCGCAAAGTTCAACACATCTTTCCAGCGTTTTTGGAGCCCATCGACCGCCTCTATTATCGGAGTTTGTTGCTCCAACGGCAGAGCGTTTCGTAGATCTTGACCGGCGTTAATCAAATCCTGTATCCATTTTTCGTTTACTTTGCCGAAGAAATTTTTGTGATGCTCGACCGATTGACGATTATCGATGCGTTTGTCGTTTATAAGCCCTTCCGCTGCAGTAAGCCACTCGGAAATCTGTCGCTCGCACTCGCGGAACTTTGTCCAGCAGCGTACAGCTTCTTGAAGACGTTGTTCGGTCAACTGCGCTGATTGCGACAATCGTGAGAAGCGATCGTTCAATGCTCGCAAAGCTGCGCCGCCTTCGGCGGTCTCCACGTTCGCCTGAGCGTCGACGGATTTTACGATACTCGAGAATACTTTGTTCTTCGATTCCAGCATTGATTTGTAATACAGAGTTCTCGAGAAAAATGCTTTGTGACGATCGAGCTGAACAAGCGCGGCGTCTCGTCCTCCAGCGAGGTTAACACTCGCCAACAGACGCTCCGCTTCGTCGAGCCAAGTCGATATCTCCTTTTGTCCCGCTTCCAGCGATTCTTGCTGAACGAGCAGTTGATGGTATAGATGCAATTGCATCGGAATTAACGCTCGAACTCTGACGAGAGCTTCTTTTTCCTTTTTCAAGGTATTCATCATTTTGTCGACTTCGTCTCTCGACAAATCTTGTATAAGCGCCTGGAACTTCTTGCTGATGCTCTTGAAAAGTTCCTCGATACTTTCTACTTCGGTGTGAAGTATCTGCAATCTCTCGCCGTACGCTTTGATCTTTTCGGTTGATGTAAGTTGCGCTGTGGAGAGAGAAGCTTCGGCGTTTCTTAGCCAAGTCTGCAGACTCTCGACACCGGCGCGATAGTCTTTGCGGTTTCTCAACAAATCACCCGCGTGCATGTATTGCTTCGCTTCTGGGAATAGTCTTTCCCATCTTGTTGACAAATTGGTGTAACGATCCTTCAATCCAAGAGCCACGTGCTCGTCGGAAGTCGCGATTAAGAAGCTTACGCTGTCGGACAACTGTTGATGTTTGTCCTTCCAAACGCTAATGTCTTGGAAAAACTCCATTTTTTCTTCTTCCGGCAGTGCGAGCGCTGGTTCTGCGCGCTCCAACCATCTTTCGAATTCATCGGATACGCCGCTCCATCGGCGCCAATAAGCGACAACCTCCTCCAGCATACTTTGCACGCAACGCAAATCCATCGATACGTTCTTCCATTTTTCACCGGTCTCTCGCATAAAACGATCAATTTTTATGCCCTCTTCGCGATCTATAAAGATTACGGTAAGAATCATTTTAGTTTTTTTACCGAATATTTTGGAATCGTTATTTACATTAATGATACACAGAAAAATTGTACTCACCGACATCTCCTTCGCGCTTATACTCGTCCACAACTTGCTGCATGTCTAAATAAGCCTTTTGGAATTCCTGGAATATCCGATTGCGAGAGACAAAATTTCTGTACTGTTCCAGCATCTGATGTACTTTTTCCTCTGTGCCGTATTTTACGCTCCAACTCTTAAGTTTCGTCTCGACGAGATAGAGAAAAGCGACTAAGCAACACTTGTGCTCGAGAAACTTTAATTTTATTCGTCTCTTTGCCGCTCTTATTGGAAGACTTTCGAATCTTGTGGCCATATTGTCCAATTGTTCCGGAGGCGCCTGCCGAGCGAGTGGAGAATTTCTCGCTCGTTGAAACTTCTCCGTCATGTCGGCCAAATCCAAGAAGAATTTTTTGTGATCTTCGAGTTTATTAGATATTATGCCGGCTGTTTCCTCTGTCATTTCCGCCGGTATGTCGTCGTCGGAATTCAATAGATTTTCGGCGAGTGCTAACCATCTTCCCGCTTCGCCCAATTCACCCGGAAGCGAAGAATCCAACAGCCACAGCCATTTCAACATCTTATTGGGCATTTAGTAAAATATATATGTATTCTGAAGCTTCAATTGGCTCCGAAGTAATAATACAGTTATTTTCATCTTTACGATACTCACAAGATATTCCATTTTGCTCCAGAGAACCTGTACCCGTTTCCAAGAGTCGCGAGTGATACTAATCATCGTCGGTGTGTCGACTAAGTTTTGCAGCTTTCTGTACAACACGGATTTCTCATCCGTTTCCGTTCGCACGAGAAGGTACTCCTGTAAAAAAGATTTTATCGATTGCAGTCAGAGTTGCATAACTAAAGGTGATAACTTGGTGATTTCAGGCAAAAAGCGTCGTTTTCTTTTTATAGGTGAAAAAAAAATCGTATCACTAATCCCATGCGATTTTATTTTGGTAATACTTTCGAGATTTTTTATCAAAAAATGATAACAAAAAAGATTTGTGTATCTACTTCCGCTCCAAAGCCCTAGTATCGAATCATTTTGTCGTTTTAATTACGATAATTATTCGATATCCCAACGATTCTTAAGATAAGAAAGTAAAGTAAAAATTTTTTCTAACGAATCGCGCATAATGTTTACTTCCAATTTGTAAAACAAATGCAATAATAACTTTTCGAGGAGTGATTCTGCATTCTTGACGCAACGATAACTTAGAATTTTCAACTTACCGCGAAGTTCGCTGGAAAAGCGTTGATTCTGTCGAGCTGTTCAAGATGCATCGTCCTTTCGGTTAGCCACGCGATAAGAGAGTCGTATTCTTGTTGAACAGCGGCAAAGGAATCCGGTCCGGTGGATTTCGGCTCAGGATATTTATGCAGGAACTGTGCTACGTAAGTCATAATTGATTTCTCATCCGGCTGAGGAACATCGACGTCCTCGGGATCGAGAAGGCGCGCGATACCCAATTCGACTTCAGCCACTTGGAAGGCGGTCTCTAGACGCGCTCTGTTCGAAGCCTCGCGCATCGCCGCTATGTTTACCAAATTTGTTCTGATCGCATCGATTATCGCCAGAAAAGCGTTTCCGTCTCTCCAACTTTCGCCGAAATCTCTTACGCGAATTCCTATGTCCCTGTAGTCGAGAATAGAAAATAAAAAATCATATTCCGTCTTTCATATTCATCAAACTTTCTTATCAGTGGTCTATATTACTTTTAATTTCTAATTTTTTACAAAACATTTCCGTATTCCAAAAAAAAAAAAAAGACTAAATATATCCCATAAAATTTTCAAAAATTATTTTTAAAAATCGTACGAACCAAAATGAATTAATTTTTTTCCGTGGAATAGAAAACAAAGTCATTGAAAAAAATGATAATAATTACTTTGGAAGAGCGTTTGTGACCCATTGCAGGAGCGTTTTGCGAGCTCCTTGTTTCCATTTCTCGCTGCTAATGCGTTTGCGTTCGCTAGCCGCTGAGCCCTGAGTTCCAAGGCTCTCAAGGCTACTCTGACTTCCCCAACTGTGTCCGAGGTACTCGAGAGCCCTCGTATTTTCTTCGATCTAAAAGTCAGATAGTAATCACGTTTCGTAATTATTCAATCGGATAACGTCGTATCGAGTACCGCGAATACGTGGCGTGCTTGACTACCGGGTGACGCCAAACAACAGGCATGCAGTGTTGTGCAGTAATTTTTTTTTTTTTTTTTAATTCTACTTTTTTTTTCATTTTTTTATTTTTATTTTTTTTCATTTTTTTTTTTTTTTTTTTTTTTCGACTCGACTATCGAGAACGTACTCACCCTCTTTCGATCCTTCGATCGTAGCTTGTTCGCATTGAAATACGCATACGGTTAGCATATAATTCGGTTCATTTACTCTCTACAGTTACGTGGTATATGAATAAAAGACAAATTATGTAGGTGTGGTATGGAATATCATTACTCGTGAGTGATCGTCCGATAACCTACGTGTCGAGTTTTATAGACTAAAGCAGCTACTGCTCATTGTATCGAGTTATTACAATGTGCAATACAATGAAATAACTCTGTAAATTCCTATCGTTTGTTCGCTTACCTGGAAGTACAAGATTATTGTCCAGATAAGTCCCAAAACCACCGGTGGTCGTCCGTCCACGAGATCCGATGAGTTTATGTTAACTAATTTAATCTGAAATGGAATATAATAATGAATTTATAACGATTTGCTCCGAAAAGAATTTGAAGACGGATAACGATCGATAAAAACGTACTTTTTTGCTCTGTAAAAATTGTAACGCCGTATTAGCGTTGCTGAGGAAGTGCGGTCTCTTCAAGTTGCGTCCGCGCTCCACTGGCTGCGATATCAATGAATATTAAGTACAATCGACGGTCAGTAGAGATAATAAAAATTCGCAAAAAAAAAAATCAAAAAAAAAAATTATAAATAGTGAATAATTTTAGTACCAATTTTTCGCCGGATAAGACTTCCAGCAAAGCAAGTAGACGAGTGCCATCCTTAAGATCTTCGATCAAATCATCCACTCGAAGAGGTGGAACTCTCTGAAAGTTTAGTTGACGCGTGTATACATTGCTTATTGAGTAAAAGTTTTATCGCCATTTCGCATCGAAGTTGACGAGGATGTAGCAAAAGTCGAGACTGTTTAACCAAAGTAGCCGGAGCTCTCGCAACTCAAGCGGGTGGATCGAGGGTATGCGTGCGCTTCGGGCAAAGAGTTGAGTTCTGAAGGATCCGGAAGTAAGGGAATCGAGAGCCAGGCACCGGTTATAACGGCGAGCAAAGCGAAGCGCACCAGTTTGCCGAAGTTTCAGATACGCAGACATCGAGTATCAAGCCGTGACGTGCCGCAATTCCTATCACGATGTTACGTGACTCAATGCAAAACTTCGCTCTTTTTCTTACTCTGCGCCTCCCCCCCCCCCTTCCTTCTGTCTTGTCATGCAAAAGAAAACGATATGCGACACGACGCATATGCAACACCGGTGCATCTTCGTTCTCTGGCGAAACAGTCTCGTGAATACTTTGCGAATATATTGTTACGCCGAAACGTGAGTTTTCGTGACAAATTTTGCGTATTTGATAACAGAATGAAATTTTTACATCGGAGACGATAATAATACATTTTTGATATAATAATAATAATAATAATGTTACTATTGTTATTATTATTATTAAAAATAATGTTTCCGGGATCTTTGATATGCGTTTTATTTCCGTATCATATTAATCGAAATATTTACATATTTCGAAATCGTGCCGAATTCCTTTCGGCTGATAACATATCGGCAAAGTATTATTTATTTGTAATGCATTTTATTAGCCGTGAAAAAAAGATTAGTCGGGCAAAAACCCGGCTGCTAATATCAATTTTATTTACCTTCGAGAGATAAGAATTAATCCAGTTAACGAAAGTCTTTTTCTGCACGCGTTCCTGTTCGTCTGAAACACACCAATTACAAAATACATGATAACCAATTGGCAGAACGGTTATTGAGTCAAATCTAATATTAGACGAATGATGTACTTATTGGCGATTTCCAACTACGCGATAACGAATTGACGGCGCGATCTTTTATCCGCGAGCATTAATCTTTATAATCGGCAATGAAACTTTACTTTCTCTACGAAACGAACGTCGGTCTGTTTTTTTTTTCTTTTTTTCTTTTTTATCCCTTAGGGGCCCCGTAAGTATGTATACATTTCGGATTCACCTTGGCGTATAGCGATAAAATCCCCCTTCGGAACTGAGTATATATAGCCTATGAGTCATGTATGAGAAAAAAAAAAAGGATAGCAGCCGCGAAGACCGTAGATAATGTAATCTAAAGCCGTAAAATTCGCAGACCGTGGAGACCGGTGACCTTTTCTCGTGGTAATGTAGAATCTCAAAGTTAAGACATCGCGCAGCCAATCAAGATGCATTCGTAATATAAACGAGATACTCTCGTTCGTATCGGCATTTAGGATTCACCGAAATCGTGATGAAAATAGAAAGCATCGTCACGAGTTGGACTGCGGTAGAATGGGGTGGAGGGCGGGTCGCAAAGTGGAACGCACGGATTTCGCAATATATTTTCGCATCTTCGGAGTTGCACAGCGGCACCGCCTTTGAGCTTTAAGTCGAATGAAAAAAAAAAAAAAAAAAAAAAAAGCATCGTACTAAATTGGGGAAATGAGTCTCGCGACTCTCTCGCAATCAATAGCTCATACATCCGTACATTTATAACCCCCTATGACCTCAGCCTCGTCGGGACGATGTAATTTAATAAGATAAGACGTTCCAAATATAAGATTTTCGAGTAAAAAAAAAGTTAACCCCTTGTCGTTCAAACGTACGAGTCACAGAAACAACACACAGATAAGTTGAGAGAGTGGAGACGCGCGCATGTTTTACAAGTTTCGAATGTTCTTTTCGCGGACCGTTTGCCCTCAAATACCCCAGAGCGGGGCGAGAGACGATATCTTCCGTCGTAGAGAAGCTACGGATTATTTTTATACGCTTGAAGAGCGGTCCGCGGTGCACCCGATGCGAGCAGCTGCCGATTCATCAACGATTCGCAAAGTATATAAGGAGAACGAGCAAATCATCGGGGAAAAAAAAAAATCGCAAAAAAAATCACAAAAAATTTTCTCGAAAATAGAAATCGAAATTTACGGCGGGAAGATGAGGCGAATCATTTTTGTTAGTAAAGATAAGAGGGGATCGATAGTGAGGAATTTGGAGCCGCGGGAATGAGACAAAAACGGCAGTGTGCACGAGGATAAGGATCGCGTGCGTCGATTCTCGTTGCGTATTCTAATGGGGGCGGTCTTTTGCCTGCGCGCGAGACGGAAAGTCATACAAAGCCGCGTTCGAAGGATTTTTACTCGGCGCCGCACGATCCCGGCAGTACCAGCATGGCACCACTTTCTTCTTTCAACGATAAGTCAACCCTGCGATTAGATGCTTTAACAGTACTCGCAGCAGCAGCAGTGGGCACTCGTAAGAAACTGTACTATAGAGCGCTGACACGAGATACGACATTGCACAAGTTTAATTTCGATATCCCTTGGCCCTTCCGTGTAAGAAACTCGCAGAATTCGTGACTCTACTTCCGTGACGACGTACGACCATAACGACTATCCAAACGATAGTTTATTCGAGTGGACTGACCTAAAATCGAAAAAGATTTGCCGTCTCTTGAAAGGAAAGAGCTATCGTGGTACTTGTACTACAATTTCGTCCATAAACTTTTGTTCTCTTTTTCGGAGCCCTTTGCATTGTTAATGTCAAAGCGTTTATCGGGGGCGCGAGTTATAGAATTCCTACTGAGTCAATACGGTAGAACGCTTATCGGATATGGTAATTATTCAAATTATTTGGTTTATTCGAACGAATATGCATTATCTCTACCGGATTTTACTTCCGGAATCCACCACACCTTCCTTTCCATCGAATTTTGCTCGGCGTAACTTTTTTCCTGAAGCGTTAACGACATTTGGCAGCGAGAAAGTGAGTTTCCGTTGTAATATAGACGAAAGATGGTGGATTTTTTTTTTTCCAAAAAAAAAAGATAAAAATATTTCATCAAAATAATTTTAAGATCAGGTAATTAAATTTTAAAAAAACTTTCCATTTTTTTTTTTCTTCATATTCTTCAACTTTGACATATTGTGTGAAAATTTAATTTTGAAACTCATAAAATTCAAACTCGTAAAATTAACTCGCCTTGGAGCGGTCAAACGGCCGACCGCGTCTACCTTTCACCAAACTTTGAACCTTGTTATCTCGATACAGGGTTTTCGATATCGTTCGCCAAAATAACTCAAAAACGGTTCGACTAATTGCCTTCAAATACAAACAAAATATTGCTAGATACTTTTTTCCGATGGGTAAAAAATGTCCGTAATAAACCAAATTTCAAATACAAAATGTCGTAATTTCGTAAAAAAAAAATCACAACGTCTTTAACTTTCATTTAAAGAGTCGGCTCGGTTTTTTGACAACGACAGAACTTTGCGAGAAAGTCACCTTACTCCGGTCACGATAACAGGACTTCCGGTCGTCCGATTCACATTTAAAACATCGCATAGCAAGTTAGTTGTGCAAAGTTTCTAATTAAAAAACTTCGAATGCTCCCGGGTTATTTATTTTCGAGAAGAAAAATCTTAATCATAACCCACTTTTTCGTCTGTCTGCTTTGTCCGTCCGTCCGTCCGTCTGCCTTAAACTGCACAGTTTTTTCCCCCACGTAATAATGCTGTTCGATTATCCGAATTTTCGATTATCATAACGGTGCTCTGTCCCAATTAGTTCCGATAATCGCCGCTCTACTGTGTGGGCGATAGGCTTATTGTGGGTTGTGTCGAAAGTTTCGTAAGAATAAAAAACCTAAACAGTCGTCGTCTCAAGGGCATCCTATACCCTTCGAGATAATCATCTCGTGGGCGGAATTATAATGCGCATCTTCGCCCACGCTAAGCCGTACAACCGTGAGAAAAGCATCTCTCGCAGCACATCCTCGCGATATTAAATAGATATATGTATATTGTACACAACATCTACGTGACACGTGTAGCGAACAATTGAAAGGTTATTACGACAAATACGAACAAAATAGTGATAATCGTGACTTGGCGGTGATTTAGCTTCCCAGGGATCGGAAACGAAAAAGTTTAAAAGTTAATGAATGTTGGCTACAATACGAAAGCCGAGTAGAAACAACAGTGGCGTGCGGACCAAATGATTTCCGTTAATTAAAACGGCGAACGGGGATAACCAAGCAAACCGTTTAATATTGCTTCTCCATTTCTCAATTACTCTTTAACAAAACTTGCATCCGCTGACAACAACAATAATTTTCAGTGATAAAAAAAATGTCTATAACCTCAAAGTTTCGTAGACATTGCCTATCAACGATGTATCTTCGCGATGTATACTTCGAAGTTAAAACGTATCCTTTTAGAGCGGACAAAGTGGTCAGACGCCGTAAACGTAGTGATACAAATGATTAGTCCCCAATCGTCACACTTCTCGTCGTCTCATTAACAAGTTTACACCGGTGGCCTTCGGGAAGCCTGGATAAGTAAAAAACTTGCGCGATGCAACGAATAAATTTCTTTACAATCGCGCTGAGTTGAAATATGTGCGCCGCGTGCTTAGTCAACGCATGTCCTCGGGGGCCTATAGACTCGTATTTTTAGCTTTACTGGTTTCTCTCACTCGCCGACGATGAAGTAACGAAAAAAAAAAAAAAAGAAAAAAAAAACGAAAAAAGACGAATGAGAGTGAGTCGATCGAGCGAGAGGTATCCAAGAGTAGAGAAACGCGAGCAGAGAGCAAAGAGATGGAAAGAGACGGAGAGCCGAAGCGCGCGGCGCTGCGAAGTGGGACAAGTTCTCGGCGGAGGATGAGGTCAGCAGACGCGCGATTCTTCCAGACGATGTGTGTTGGTAGCCTATCGCCAAACGGATCTTTCACGTGCGATATTTTCAAACGTTAATTCTTATCACATTTATGGCTACTGTTGTTGATGCGTAACATAGAAAAGGGTCACACGCGCGACATACGGAGCCATTAAAAAGCGTGAAGCAATTCCATCCGAAAGTAGGTCAATTTCTTAGACGGATAAAGACGCCGCGCGGTAGAGAGAGAGAGAGCGAGCGAACTTGATTTTTTTTGTGTTCGCACCGTTCGTCGTCGTTTCTCATATAGCAGTAGAGATCGTCAACGGTTGGTGCCGATATCGGTGACAAATCTAATATTCCATCGCGACCTTGTGATACTCGTATATCCCGTATTACCTACTTATCCCACGGTCTCCAGTGCCCTTTCATAAGTTATATATCCCCTTAAAAGTCGATGCATTCCGAAACTTTCAATAGGACAATATATTTCTTAAAAAAAAAAAAAAAACTTTTTTTTTTTTTGAATCCATTAGTTTTTTAATTCGATAGTGATGAGCAGCGCGGAAAAAATAGTTACGATTATAGGTTATGAGGAAACTATTCAGAAGTGCGAGAGACATTCGGGAGTTCCATCACTCTCTATTAGTCCGATTCGGTGGCTTATTTGTACGCTAAATTGTTTCATAATTAGTTGCCCTGAGGGATAATTGGCTTTGCTTCATAGACTATGAAGCAAAGGATCGCATGTTCGCGGTAGCGGGATAGCGCGCGTGAATGTCCCGCAAGATACTCGTACCTATACGTGTGCGATGTAAACGTTCCTGCATGCAAAGAGCCTAAGGGCCTCTACGTGGTACAACAATCAGGAATTATCAAGCCGCCCAACAACCCCGAGTAGTATACATGCGCCCCGCTCTTCATGTCTGCCCGACTGGTTTGAGTGCATGACGTATTCACTGTATCATTCTCCTCAAATATCCTTGCCGCGAGTCATCGAGTAACGAGAACTCGTTTATTCAAAGTTAAAATTTATTAGTAATGTTAAAAATTCCCCTTCGAAGAATAAACGTCGTAAAGATAGACACGAAAATGCGATAAATTTTATTGACATTGTTGTAAATTATTATTAAGACATTTATTGCGTTATTGCGAAATGACAAATAAGACGATAAATAAACATCGATCGTTTAATTGCGAATTTACAATTAGTCATTATTATTGGATTAATATTATATTAATCTATTGAAAAAAACTCGGAAAACTCGAAAAAAAAAAAAAAAAAGTCCAAACTGTAATACTCTCCAATAATTATCGATCGTTTGATAAATGTGGAAAAAAAAGCCTCAAAGAAATATGTTTTCGCGAGGTCGCTGAAAGTACCGATGAAATCTGATAAAAACTGTACAATTTCGTTTTTCACCGCGTTAACCAACACATAATTCTCGACATCTCGACGAGTTAACTTTGGATGGGTTTCGATTGAATAAAAAAATATATATATCTCTGACTCAATGAAAAAAACTCGTGACATTTGCGGGTTTTCGGTGACGGTGGCCACCCTGTAGTCGAAGAACCGGCGCGTCCTTGAACCGGCGCGTCTAGTCTCTCCCACTCACAGCGTCGCTACTATAATCATTAGCAGCCCCGGTAGTTTGCTTTTACTGCCTACCTACTCTCTCTATACGTGACGTTCGGACGTTTGGCTCGAAACAAGCAACTCGCAGTTTACTACGCGAGACCGGTCAACTCTTTCCGTTCGGCAAGCGCCACCGCATGTTCACACTGTTTCTTTTTCGTCTGCATAATTACGCGAGGCTTACGTCACTCGTTTATACGAATCACCGGCGAGCTCGCCATTGTATATACCTATATATCTCAAGCATAACGAACGTTGTTTAAAATTGCATTAATGTGATAATCGGCAATGCGACGAGCGCAGCACGTTCATCCGAAAGCGTGTGTGACAAAACGTCTCGAAACGAATGATGACGTCTCAATATCGGTCACATATAGCAATAGACTTCAGTTTGTATAGGTGCAAATATTAACAAGCGCCTCGTGAGTCTGACGCACCGCGATCTATCCTTGAGGAATCATGAATGCGCTCGCGACCCAGACCTGGCGCAACGACTCGCTACTACTGTCAATTAGTGGCCTAGAAAATTCTATACAATCTTCGATATGAATAAATAGTATACTATTTATAATGATCGTTTTTTAGTTTCTTTTTCGTCATAAAATCATCGTTAAATACGATGATGTCTTCATGTGTACTTTCCTAACCTATACAATACATCGAAAAAATGGATGCCTCGGGGGAACTAATAATTACGCGAGAGAGCTAATAATTACTCGTTACAATTGATTTTTTGTTGCGAAGTCGTTGTCCCAACAACTATTCGTTCTTCCAACTTATAATTTTTTTCAGTCTATCGTGAGTCTTCTCGAAATTATTTTCTAACTTATACCTCGATGTATTCAGACGCATGTACCTATTTGGCAATAAAATCATTTTTTTTCCTCGATAAAACATCGTACGCGATGTGTAACGAGTTATCGCTCGAGGCGACTATGTACGACGCGTTTGCAAATTAATGAATGTATTAGTCAATACCTTTGATCTCGGCAATGTGCGCATCGTACTCGGTACGGCTGCGTACATACTCCATTCTAGCAGCAACATTGTGGAAGCTTTGATTCCTATACTCGGCGTACCACTCGCTCGGCGCTTTATCGTCCTGAGCGAGGAGGCCCCCTCCGCCACCGCCGCTCCCCCTTCTCTGTTGCGACAAACTTTCTTCCGATGGAAATCTCGCGAACGAACCAACGGAGCTTCCATGACTGCTCCCGTGAATCCCTTGACTATGATGACTCTGATAAGCCGAATCTTCAAGGGCTCGTTCTTCGCTCGGCGTTCTGCTCAACGGATCGCCGAGGCCGCGTATCGTAACGCTGCTGCTCGTCGTTACTTCCTTTACGCTCTTACGAAACGTCATTTTCTCGAACTTGACGACCTTGGCACCGTTGAGCTCACCTTCCTCGACGAGACGCTCGAAGCTCTCCTCGAACGAGGAATCGCTCGCTCTGGACAACGAGCGCGGTGCGCTCGGTGACGATGGGCTTCTGCGATCACCATCGCGTTGCATAACACCCGAAGAATCAACGAGATCTTCGGTGCTGGAACTACGCGCACCACCACCGCCCGACGACCAGATTTGCTCGAAAAAGCTCACACGGTCTCGAAGCCGGCCGCCACGTGGTGTTCTCGGACTGCTACCACCTGCCGGCGACGGGCTCGGGCTTTCGCCTCGCCCACCCGGACTTTCCCCCGCTCGTGACATACTTTATTTTTTCGACATGCACAACGCGTAAATATTCATTTTTCTCGATCCTCTGTCATTTCATCCCCGACAACGCATCCACAGTATTGTCATTCATTTTATATTAAACAAATAATCGATAATTTCGAGAAAATAAAAATCTATTTATACGTCTCGTTTACAATGTTGACAACGTGACAGAATCGTCACGAAGATCTTCTTATATCTTGTAATGTGTAGAATAAGCGAAAGGGTGTGTCTTGAAAACGCGTGGCTCGTGAGTTTGAAGCCGGTTCGATACCGCTGCTTCGTTACATCGAGCCGATGGCGCAGCAGCGGTGTTTAATATAGTCCTCCGGACCAGCTGATCTACCGGCTTTTCTTTCTGTCCCCGCAGCACCGCCGAAATCGTGAACAGTACCGCGATATATCCTTTCCTTATTTTTACAAATTGTATCAAACTCTAATCTCGTGATCCACTCGTCGTTACACTGCACGTCGCTCGATCGTATATCACTGTACAAACACTCTCTTTCTCTCGCTATGTATACATGTATATATTTAGGGGTTATAGAAAAATCAATCAAACGAGATAACTTGGAATGATAAAAAATTGGAATGTATTTTGTGTCCAACGGGAATGTGCACGCGCACCCTCTCGTAACGAGACTTTGATCCAACACGTAAGCGCGTAATAAAACGTATAATCGCCGGCCTTTTCAGTTCGGATGACTTCATCGACGACACTGTGTCACCTATTTCTATGCTCTATCGTCATAATGTTTTTATTCATTCGATTTTCTTTTCACTGACAATTGTTCAACAATATTGGTAAGATATAGACGTGAGAAACAACGATGTCTCTCGTTTGTGCGCGAAAAAATGTCTCGATTTTCGTTCCAGTAGTTGTGAAACACTGGAGTGATACCGGCGAGTTGTAAACGCGCTGGGAAATAACTAAAATGCCATATATGGAATGTAAATGTACGTGCAGCCGGTTCAGTCGCCGGTTCGATACTGCTAGTTTCTCGCTGAACGTTCAACGTAGTCGTTTGGTTAGCCGTAGCGGCCAGAGAACGACGGTGGCACTCCTCGCGCGGGGCACGAGCTCTACGCCGCCACGACGGCGACGACGCAGCGCACGAGCTCCTCCACTGCCGAACGTCTCCCCCCCCCCCCTTCCTCACCCTTCGGCAACATGTATATACCTCGTCCTAGTCTTATTCGCCGCTTCGACCGTCCCCGAGAAAGCCTACTCGATCAATCCCTTTATCCTGTCTCCTCGTCCTGTGCTCGACATTGGTAGAGCGCCCGTGGCTGCGGCGAAGAACCCAACCGACCACGACGCAACTTTGCACACACCGCAGAAACTTCTGTGTTACTCCCTACTCGCCTCCCCTTGGGGAGAGTTGGATATATATACATTTTTTTTTCGTTTTCTCAAATAAAACTGTTGCGATGTCTTTCATAAGGATCCGTCGTCTCGTTTTTACGAATTACGATGTTAAAATACATCGAAGAATTGCATTGTCGTATTTAGCTTACTGTTCGTAAGCAAGTAATTGTTATCAAAGTTCGTCTGTGCGAAAAACGACGCAGACGTTTCGCAATCTACCGGCAATCAGCCGGCGATAAATGAAAATATTTCTTTCTCAATAAATCATCGACTGTGGTCGATAAACTTATTTCAAAAAGCTATCGTATTTTATTGCGTTTGACGAAAAAATAAATTCGATGCGCGATACATTGATTTGGTTAATTAAATGCCAGGGATTTCGTTATTTTTCGTCAACGCGCGCGGTGTTGAGAGAACCGGACGAAGCTGTAAATTTCGAAGCCCCGTTGACAATATTGCGCAGTCGAGTGACGTCAAAAGTTTAGAAGGTCAGAGTGAATTATCGAGGTATAACGAAACGCAGACCGAAATGTAAATTTTTTCTCGGGGACCCTCTTGTATTATGTATACGAATGGATCGCCGCAATATAATTCTTTTACAAACATCTCGAAACGAATGAATCGCAAGACGTTAATTTGTGGCGATGACCGCATTGTTTTTCCAGAGTAAAACGCGTTATTAGATTTTTAAAATAAAGAAAAAAATGCCGCGTTTACGCGATGAATTAATTTTATCTACGGAGCATAACAAATTGTCGTCAAATGACGATTGATTAAACTTGATCGATGCAAACTAAATACATAAATACCACGTTGATAAAAATAAAGTTGTTTATTGGTAATATGCCGCGTACTTGGAAGAAAAGATAAAGATAATATGCTCTTGAATAAAGTATAGCCGGCAGTCGTGTCCATGATCCGGAATGAAACGGCGTGAATTGCCTCCGAGCATTCGTAAGAGATTGTTATCTAATCGAAAATACAATTTGCTCGCAGTACGGGTTATCACAGTTATTTACTGTCTACATCCCGATGACGCAAAATATTCGACCGAATCTGCACATATCGAAGAATAAAGTAGCAGAATTTGTTTATGTACCTCAGTCGGTATTATTATTTTTTAATCTTTATTTTTGTTTATTTAACTGTATTTTCCCCGCTATAAGAAAGTTCACAGTAGTATCCAGTGGCGCGGATGTGATATGTCTGACAATGTGAACCGTTGAGGATCGCATAAGTGTGCATCGCACCGTATAGTCGAGTATCAGCCGGCTGGAGGTATATTGACCCACAAATTCGACGGCGAGCACTTTCTATAGTGTAACCCGACCGACCGACCGACAGCGCAGTTGCGTAACGGATCCCCAATTCATGAACCAACTGCGTAGAAAGGGGGGGAATGCGTAAGAACTCCATCATCTCTATGCGATGACTATGTCTCCTCACTTCACTTGTGAAGCCGTTAAAAAGGGAACATGATAAGTGTTGTCTTTCCACCGAAAGTAAATAAATTGTTGGGTTATACAACTGTATTTTGGTAAAAAAAAGTTTGGCAAAAAATTTCAATTTAAATAAGTTATTTAATTTAATTAAGTATTCTACCGAATTCGAACGAAATTATCGAAAGACCGAGATTCGCGATGTTTCGATCGATATTTTCGAGGTTATGGATTTACAAAAAATTCAAATTAAAAAAAAAATTATTGAGCAAAAATATGAAATTATAGTACAGTAAGGATGACTGGGAACTCGAAACGTAAAAATGAAACACCATCGAGTTTACGAATAAAAAAAAATTTAAAAAAAAACGAAAATAAAAGTAGGTATACGCGATCGCAGTAGAGTGAGGATGACTAGGGACTGGAGCGGCAAAGGTGAAACACCTTTCTACCTGCGCCATAACAAGCAGCCGTATAGTTAGAGGTGCACAGCCGTTACGCAACGTTCCCCTAATTTATGTGACCGGTGTCCGCGGCTCGACACAAACACAGTAGTCAACATGCGTGTACACGCGCAACATTTCGGGAGAGTCGCGAGCGCGCGGGGCGGTGTTCCGAAAATCTACCCGACTGTGGGAACTCGTAGGCATTGGGCGTATCCAGGTCGAGCATCCGAACACGTATATTCGCTCACAATCGAAAATTCATAGATCTGAAACGCTCGCGAGAGAGTAACGCGACGCGAGAACTCATTCAAAATCAAATCCGATGAAAATATCTGAAGAAATGAATATTCGTATTGAACGAGTCGGAGATGCGAGGTAAAAACATAATTTTCGGAAAATCGGTCGATAAAGGAGATGCGTTGAAAGCTAATGGTATAAAACGCGTCACTTAAGTATAGGATTCGAAATGTTGGGTAGTTGAGAGAAAGGCGGCGGTAACGGTAAAGCGCAATGATCGAAGGTGCGCGCAGTGTAAAATAAGTACGCGACACATGTACCCGCGGCGACGCTGCAGCCCCCGTGAGAAACGGCGTTTATATCGAGGCCTGCAAATTCAGATTGGAAACGCGCTCGGGCAATGGGCCATCTCTCGCAAATTCCGACACTGTCTTCACTCGTGTTAGGTCTGCACTTACGGCTCGAGGCGAAAAACATCGAAGCAACGCGCTTACGATATGTTTTAAGAGCGGATTAAGTATCTATAGTTATGACCTGAACCTTCTTCGGCGCATTAATATCGAGAATGTCATCGCGGATAGAGCTCTACTCTACGCGATGGTATTTCCGATCGCGCCCACTACCACGCTTTTTCGTCTTATCGTAACGAATATGCATTGAGATTGCATTTATGGGTCGTAATCTTGAAACGTCGCTGGCGTAGACCTCGCTAGTAAATTATTCGTTCCGTTCCATCGTAAATGCAGCCGGAACTTACACCGTACGCCCACGTCTTTCGACTTCGTTTTGCTCTTTTGATGCAGATGTATGTACAATGCAGGAGAGTTTGTCGAGCACACGGATCGAACGAGTACGAGACTGAGTTATTACCGAGTGGGCTGTCGGTGAACAACCCCGACCGTGACCCGATATCTAAATAACACTTTTTTTAACTCACCGAGAAAAAACAAACTGCATATTGCATTACAATTGTGTTATTGGAAATCGACCTTATATTTTTGTGTGGCTTTTAAGTCGGTGAAAAGCAACAAAGTGTCGTAAGGGGATTTAAAAAACTCTATTGCGACGCGATTTGGGTCCGATAGTTCGAAGAACGAATTATTAGTAAATTAACAGCTGATGCACTACAAATAATGTTTTTTCAGTCGATTTATTATCACTTAGTCTGAATAAAAACCATATTATAAAAATCTAATAATACCTTAATGTATTGTTTTTGCGATTTAATATAAAACGATTTGTTTTTCTGCTGTGACGCGAGTTTTTATGGGGAATATTAATTAAGCCATAAAAAAAGTTATGTATTTGTGACCAACGCGGAAATATACATAACCTCGTGAAAAAAACACGGCGAAGTGTAAGAAAAACCTCGAAACAATTTTTGTACGGAATCGACCGTCTCATTAGTAATAGGTTAGGTCGTTACCTACGTGAATTAAGTATAGAAATGTTGCGGGTTCGCAGTAGATCTTGGGGATGAAACAGTGTCCTTCGACGAAAGTTACTTCGACAGCTTTACAATTTATCTTACACTCCACACGAGCGTTAACGAGTGTTTAATATTTTAGTTTAAAATGTAATGTTTATTTGCGGTAAGCGCAACGCGAAGACAACGCTTGGAACAACAGTGTAACCACGGGGCCCTCGCCGCGTCGAACTGATCAGCTGATGCGAATTTACGGGCCCGAAGACGTTCCGTCCTTAATTACGTGCGCGCGCGTCAGCTGATCGGTACACGCTGTGAGGCGAAAAGTACTCTGATATTTAGACGTTTACGCGAGAGTGGTCCAAATTTTCTTCGAGAAAGAAAAACAGTGACTACATATCCATCGGTGTTAATTCTATTCGTGTCGGGTTTCGACAATGGCGGACGGGTTATGACGAGTCTTCGTACTGTTCAAGTATTCAATTCATCAATATTTCATTGTCAAGAACAAAACACCACACGGAACGTACACAATCTTTACTGTTCATTCGTGATAAAATGAATCCCAATTAAATTGTTCAATCGGTTCATATCAAACAATAATCGTCCATCGTTCGGTAAAGTGATTATTAATATGTCAAGTGTAAGGTTATTTTTACCTAAAGAAAAGTTCGGTTGCGTGACAAATCGGATTACTTCTTCGAGAACATCGAAATCGTAAGTTGAAAAAGTCCAGTTGTGACAAAGTTGTGGCATGGAACAACATGATTGACATGCGTGAACTGTTGCCAGTTTTATATAGCCGTGACGCTGCTTTGATTTTTTTACCGTCGTAAGTAACACAAGATTATACAGTATCTTTCATTGATCGGACCAAGCGGTCGTTTCTTTGAATCGTAAGAAAAACATTCGATAAAAAAACCAAATCGATTAGAATGTCTCAAGAAGGGGCATCGCGATGTGTTCGGTTTGGATCGGTGGACTCGTGACAAGTGTGGTAAACGAGCGAAGTAACGATTTCAGAGACGAGAAATCGGATAAATTGCGAATGCGAATAGGATGTGTGTGAATGGTTGAGGCAGGTGCTCGTCATGTCTATTTATAAACGCTCAGTCGCGTACAGTAGTAGACGAGCCGTGTCTACTGTGTACTATTCAATTCTATTATAGTATATTTCCCCGAGGATGGTCATTGCGAGGATAGTGCGAGTTGAGTGCAGAATGCGTGTTTTATTGGTCGCGGGTAAACGCGAGAATATATATCTATATTTATTTGAACAAACGAAAGCGAGAAACAAATATTGTTCGACTGACCATATATTCGCGCTCTTCGCTACTCGTAGCCATTATTTTTCGTCGTTGTTTATTCAGAAAAGTGTTATCGCTTCGATCGATATTCTCAACATTCCGAGTTTATCCAATTATCAGATAAATACCAAGTTCCTCGACGATTCGATGCAACGCGAGTCTACCGATCAATGATATTATCTCGGTAAATGCACCTTCGTTAAACGCATCGGATGCGGTATCGCGCCTGGTAGGACTTGGCAACCGCAGCGGGGCATCATCGGTTGTCTCGCGGACGCGCGTTCATTGAGATTCCCTCGAGCCAAGATCATAGCTTGTTATCCCCGTGAAATTCACGAATTTACCCAGAGTACGGTGACGGGTTCGGTCTTTTCATATTATAACAGGTGTAACAATGCGGGGGCGAGAAACCACCGGACACGTTCTTCATTGATATTCAACACAAATTTATACCCACATGGAAATCAAATGTATGTGAAAAATGTATTAAAAATATTTAAAAAATGCGAATTATTATTATTATCACTATCATTCTGCGTTTTTATCCCGAATCATATAAATTATTACACATTTCGTGTCACATATTTTCAAATACATCCGCAATCGATCATTTTTTACCGAAAATATTTTTTGCGTATCATCGATCTATTTTTCATATACTTTTTCTCCATGTGGGCGGTTCATTATTTTAAGGTTCACATAACCTGCAATTAACATAGCGGGGTGTTACATGGTTGTACCGACCTTGTAGCAGCTGAATCGTCGCCTGATACTCGGCCAGTTTTTCGTCAACGTAGTCTTGACTTTGACTGGCAATGATCTCCGCAGTGCTGGGACCGCTGTCTTCGTCGTCGGTTCTCGATGGATCCAGCGGTACCCCGACGTATTCGTAATCGCCCGATCTGTACGGAGCTATGAGATACTCCGGTGGGCCGCAGGGCACCGGCGAACCACAGCCACTTTCCATAGAGCTCTACAATTTTAAATTAATTCCAGTATTCTTCAACTACGCAACAATACAGTATTATTCTCTATTATTCTTTCGTATTCATAGCAATTTTCGATGTCGAACAATTACGGTAGTTTTCCGCTCGAATTTACATAATTGTTAATAAATAGAAAATTATCGCGGAAATGATAAGTACGCGAATTAACTTCGGCGATAATTTTTTTACCTGAGGCTGGTGAACCGGTATGTAAGGCCTGGGCGCTTGGTTTCCCGGGGAAACCGGCGAAGGCCATCTCGGTCGAGGACACTGAATGTATCCGGGAGGAGGGCAACCGAATACCGGTGACATACCCGGAGAGATAGGCATTCCTATGGGCACAGGGCTCATAGGGTGCATCACTCCCGGTGGATAACTCAGCGGAGACATCGGATGAGAAGTTCCATGATGATGATAAACTGGGGTTGGTCCCCGTGAACGGGGATGCTGATTCATTTGGTTCAGTTGGGGATGCGGCGATTGACAAGGACTGTAAGGTGAAGCCGGGCGAAAGGGACTCGGGGCGTTCGGACGGGCGGGCCATCCTCCCCCTCCTCCCCCCGGTGGTCTCGAAGGATGTTGCGACATTGTCTATTGCTCGGATTCGCGACGCTTGTCCTCTCGATCAACCGATTGCATCGCTGAAATCAACCGGAGGAAAAAAAAAAATTCTATCAGTCGTACACTGAGAAAAAAAAATCGATCGAATCGACGCTTGCAGCTGGCGAAATAAATATTTCGTTCGTTAAAAAACACCTAATTGTTAGTTAAATTTACTTTTTTTCCCGAGTCTGACAATTATTTCGTTTAAATAAATGAATATTGGTTTCGCAAATAGCAAACGACCATTTAGTCGATTCAACCGATTTTTTGTTATCGACGAACGATACACCATCTTTCGTCTTCGTTCCATCACTTTGATAAACTTCCTGTCTTCGCCAGATACTACGAACGTTAATGCTTGAGTTTAAACTATCTCGCGACTAATTTGAATACCTACTGTCGTAAAAAAAAAAAAAAAAAAAAAATCGAAGCTTACGCGTATAGACGGTGGATGTAATAGGGGGGCAGCTGTCACATCAACGACTTTTTATCGAGGAAAAAGCCGCGTGCGCGCGCGAGAAGAGACTAAAAATAGGGGCTTTTAGCTCTGCGTTCAAGAAATCTTTCGCTCTTGGGCTACTTGCGGGACTCTGTTCCGAAGCGAGCTTATGCGCCCCGTCACTCGTTTACGCCTATTCCTGCTGGAGGATTTTAAACGGATGCCCCGAATGATAAGCAAACCAAAATTACTCGGATGCAACGAAATTTTCCTTAGTACGCCATCATTTTTCTCTCGCCACTCACTACGCACCCCCAATAGCCGATTTTCGAAAGATTTCTCGATTTTCTTTAAAAAAAAATAAAAAATAAAAAAAAAATCGAGAAAATTCGACAAATCGGTACGAGACGACCGATCTCAGCGCGTAGTCCGAGATTGTAAAGCTTTTTGGCCGGATACCGAGTGTAGGCCGACTAAATATAGCGCTATTTCTATTTTTGATATATGGTCGTCGGCGCTTTACACGCGGCTGGTGAGATGAGAACGCCGAGCGCGTCGACCGGCTACCGGCCCCGCGTATGCTATCCGACATATTTACCATGACTTCGTGTACACGCCATCAGGTCAACGGATATTTCAGAAAGTGACACGATATTCGTGTCACTTTCCGATTGCCCTTGTCGCATAATCGTTCGCGTATTTCCGCGACCTGAAACCCCTTCCACCGTTTACTCCCTCGTCTTCTCAATTTTTTTATATTTTTTTTATTCATTCCTTCGTTCTTTTTTCTTTTTTTGCAAGTCGTTAATATAATTTTCTGGCATCGCGTTTCGATGAACAACTCGGCAAACATATAGTTTCCGAAACATCGAGAAGTTTAAGCGATCCGAAAATAAAATCTTACCGAATTGACGATCAGAAATAGTCTTGAGTCCGATAGGCGGATGTCGCTTATACCTCTCGCGCGATTCCGCCACGATATCTACGACTCTCGGCTATCGCGTTATTATTATTGGATATCTTTTCGCCCTCAATGAATTTTCGTATAATCGACGAAATTAAACCGACTAAATTCTCTATCGTAACAAAGTTCCGAGAACCCATTACGTTTCTACTGTACGCGTGGTTTTTCCGCGCGTCAGTGGAAAAGCCTATCTAAAACGAGTAAAGCCGGCAAGGGAACGCGTATCATCGAGCCTCGCGGCTTTGTGCCAAATTCGGCTGAGCCGCGAACAATCGTTCCTACCTCCGGCGAAAGTACCGTCACAGATTTGGCTACGTATAGCCAGAATCTTCCCCAACAAACGGGCAAAATGTGTCCCCGACGAGACGACGGTAGAGGCAAAAGGTCGTTAAACTTAAACCGCCTGGGTGACGAAATAAAGAGTCCCGGAAATAAATCCATCGAAATTTTATCGGCGATTAATGTACCTACCGTTAAATGTGTCGATTAAATAAATATCCTGTAACAACCAATCGATCCAATCGATTACAATACCTTTCGATTCTTCTTCGCGTATCCACAGCTTTCGGAGTCGAGTAATAATCACAGATAATTTTGTAGCGTAAGCTCACCTTTCGTATTTCGATGCACAGTACGAACGCACGAAGTGATTATCGAACGATGTTTTGCAATTGAAAAAAAAAAAAAAAAAAAAATTGTTTAAATAGTTGCACAACTCGTGAAAATGCACAAGTAGTGATCGTAATAACAACGAAAAAAAAAAAAAATAACTATCTCGCACTTTCGGCAAGGATAAGGGAAAGTCGTTGGGACTCGATGAATATCGATTAAAACGATCGATACTCCACGGGAGGGGATGGTGGATTGTATGAATCGAATATGAAGATCGTTATGAAATTGGAAGCCGCCTCGACGACGGGTGGTAAAGGGGGGTTGCGAGATGATATTCGTCGCGAGATAGCGCGGATAAATTCGAGCGATCGTTCGTTCTTAACGATATGCCGGTCCACGCCGAAGAGCACGAACAGACTGGATCATTGCCGTCCAGGATTGGCGTCGCTACGCGGGTCGTCGAGACGCGCTCTTGCCGCCACATTTATATTTAACTTTGGCATCACTCGACATTCGACTTAGCGTACATCCGACCTACCGAACAGGCGAAACGGCAGTTACCACCACCGTTCATTCTCGTCGTTCACCCATTTAGCCCTTTTTTTCCCTTACGAAAGTCAAACCACCTTGTTGCGTTCGCGTCTTTATTTATCGTTGTGATATCGATGTCAACGATGATTTTAAACGCTTTTCTCGGTACCGGCTTGGCGCCTATTATCATCGATGAGGCAATACCTGTGCCGTCGCGTCAACTGCTCATCGATAATTTTGTCAAGACATAGGGAACCCGAGGGGGAGAACGACCACGCGAGTAGCGAGGGGACGATGGATGCTTCATCACGCGGATAGGCGTGTAGCAAGTTTCTAGCTGACACGATAATTATTCTCCACCGGATGATCGATGACTCGGCGTAAAAACAAGTACCGCGCGGTTGCTATACATTTTTCGTGTCAATCGTTAACTGTAATCGGCGAGTCGGAGTACAGATTCCATTCCACCGAAGACTATTGTAGTTCTGCAACTGTCCAATGTAACGATTGCTTTATCGACGCTAAAAGTTCCCGTTACCTGTTGGAAATTATCATTGAAATTAATGAGTCTCGCGAGGCGAAGAATGCGTTTCAATTAGTCGGATGCGGCGTTTACTTTCTTCTCCTTCAGACTTATCACTTCTACCGATCCGGTTCCCGACCCCCCGACGATAACGTGCTCTCCGTACGGATCACCGTCAAAGTATTGAACGGCGTAGAGAAATTCACCGTCGAGGGTAGTTGGTCGGTTGATTGGAACTATCGTCTCTATCAACTTGCCACTCGTCAGATCCCATATCTGAAGACTTCCCCTTACCACCCACGAACCGGTCAGCACATGAGTTTCCTGATCGTATATTTAATTCGTTTTGTTACATAACGATAAACGGCAAATGCGAGCAAAGAAACACATTATAACGATGTTGCGAGAATAACGATGACTGTGGACCAATATCTATCAACACCTATTAATAAATTCTGTTCTTGGAACACCCCGCGAGTCTCTCGGGGACGATGGACTCTCTACCGTGTGCGAGAACTCGTTTCGTCTTATTTTAACGACAGTCGTTTAAATGCTTTACCGCGTATCGATGCTATATAACTGGAAAACTTTTACGTAAAATCCCTAATCGTAGTTTTTATGAAAAAAAATTGTATGCAAAGGAAAAATGTTTTCATTGCGACCCTTAATATAGAGTAAAGATTCGCCGACTAAATAGATTCGAATTTAATAGAATTTATCGAGTTTACGGCGCGAGACTTACTTTTATATCTATCGCTTCGCCACAAATGTGAGGTCCCTTAATGGCCCTTACGGATCCATTGCCTACGCGAATATCCCAAATCTGAAAAAAAAAAAAAATGTTGAAGAACTTATCGAGTCCTATAAGAGCGTTGCGCTAAAATTATAAATCGGACAAATGAATAGCTGACTAACGATTTTTCCGATTTTTCGAAAGGTACTTTTGTACAAACAAATCGGTTGTGTGAATTTACTACTAATTTTCACGATTCATTCGTAGTTTTTCGAAATCATCACTTTTATCAGTGAGGATTGCGGTAAATTAATATTCACCCTAACAGTATCGTCCCATCCTCCGGTAATAATCAACTCGGGAAAAGATCGATGAAATTTCGATGCAAATATTCTCATCCGATGAAATTTTGTTACTTTCTCTTCGACGAGATCGTTATCGTTCCTTTTCCAAATTGTGATCAACTGTAAACAAAATAACGATCGATCGCTGTCGGGGCATTTATTTTAAATGTGTTTAATTCGCGAACGCCGAACGTCCGATTACCTTACCGATCTCTGCATCGTATAATCGAACCGCCGCGTCTTTACCACCGGAAACAATATAATCGCCACCGATGCTCACGTCTATCGTATTTATCTCGTTCTTCGATTCTTCGAAAAATATTTTTTTATTGTCGCGACGAACGATGCGACGAACGATAAGCAGTTTTTTTAATTATTTTTCTGTAAATACCTTCGATAAAACGCGAAAATTCATTGGTATTGGTGGTGCAAAGAAAGATATTGCCGCAGGCGCTCGAAGCGTAAAAAGTATCCGTCCGAATTGGATTGAATCGACAGCACATTACCGGAAATGAAGATTCCAAACCGCTTCTAAGCGTTGTCCTGAGATCGCCAGTTTCTCCATTCCGTACCTAAATCGATCAAAGTACTAATAAAGCAAAAGGGTTTTCACTGTCGCGTAAAAACAAACCTGAATCGCTCCATTGCCAAATGTCGTAACGATTACTTCGCCGTTCGTTGCGAAACGCGCGCAGTAAAGTCCATTATATGTTTCCGGAAATCGAACCTCGTGAGTTATACGAGAACGATTTTTCGTCATAGCGACGCTGAGTCTGGTACGCTGTAGCCAGGTGTGCCGTCTCTGCATCTCAGCTTGAGAAACTCTTCTGTCGGTCAAAAAATCCGCTCCCTTCAACGAGACCGACGGTTTCGGTTCCCTCGTCTCTCTGGGTTTCCGTATCGTAACTCCCTCCTACGATTTAACGCGTAACAGACGATACCAGTAATATTTAATGAGCCGTATTACCTTAACCACTGACTTGTCGACAAACTGCGATTCGTCATCGTCAAGTTTAATATTCTTCGAGAGGACAGCAATGTGCGGAAGCTTTGCTGCCGGTGACTTTGCGGGCTTCGATACTAATTACAATTAATGCAGCAATTTTACACAAAAAAAATGTACAATGCGGAACTTGATATAACCCTCCAAATGGCGTAGAAACGTTTATATTTATGAAGCGTCAACAGAATACCATTTTCGCCTCTTATTGTTTCTTCCTTCTCGTCATCTGTTTGCCGATGATGATGATGATGATGGTGATGTTTGTGCTGCTGCGGGGACCGCTGTTCGCTGCCGGCCATTCCAAACTTTTATCACTCAATCGAAATACGATTCAAGTTTCACCTGTTATAAATTATAACCTGTGATAGGGTTTCAAAAAACGCTGACGCTCGGTAGATTGCGTTTGTTTTATTCGCTGATTCCGTTTTCACAAAAATCGTTTCTCAAAACTATTTTATTTTATTGAAATTTTATTAAAATTAAATAAAATTATTTCAATAATAATAATAATAATAATCATAATTTTTATAATTTTTTTTTATTAAAAATAATAGCAGCGAAATAGCTTTCTATTATTTTTTTCGTAATAAAATATAATACAACATTTTTTGTTTTTTTTTTAACATGTATTAAATGTATTAATAAAATAAAATACAAAATGTAATTTATTTTATTTTCGATTGGTCTATTGACAGACGCTTCGCTTAAACCCCCGAATAAATAAATAAATAAGCAGTGGGAGTCGGTAATCGCGTTATTACTTGATAGCTAATGGTAATTCATGGTTCCTACGCGTGAACCATTACAATTTTCATTCGACGATTGGTCGGAGAGAGGCTTTGGTCGTTCTTCTCATCTCCCTTACTGGCATTATAGTCAAACGAGTGCGGAACGAGCGTATGACGACGAGGAGCGTTACGAGCTCAGTGGGCATTCCGACCTTACAGCGATACGAGACCGAAACGGAATCCGCCGGTATTAGTCGCGATGATCTTTCGCCAAGTATCCGCGAGATCATCGGCGTTTTCTCTCACCTTCCCGATCGTTGTGCTCTTCGCATTTGCCTTTTTCGATTGTATTGCCACCGATTCAAAACCTGTCGGACTCGGCGGATGTGAGTAATTGTTACCATAGCAAGAATAACGGTGTTGAACGGTATCAGTCAATCTGCACGAAACTTTTTTGTTTTTGTTTTTTCTTTCGATAATTTATATACTTTGCGAATTGAATAGAGTGCAATTCGTTTTTTTTTTTTCTCATAATTTTCGAGCTCCAGAATCGAATACGCGCAATCGATTGTCACACATCGCATTTACAAGGATTTTCCTCGGCGAAACCGGCGCGGCAAAGTACCCACGAGTTAACGTTTTATACCGTTTATCCACTTAGTCAGGGTACCAACTACCAACCATTCACTCTTCGAGCGTCGGGTGCACGCCAACTCGTACTTACACGCACGTGCACACGCACACGCATAACTACATACACGTCGCTGGAATAGTGCCAAAAGGGCGTAAGCGCCACTTTTAATAATTTACGCGCGCTTATTGCCATAGGGGCGTATCTTCTTAATATCTTAAAAAAAAAAAAACTATGACCCGAATTGATCGATATCGACTCCCTAGTCTTGTGTACTTTGCCTCGCAAAACGCAATTACGCACCTCGATTTCGCCGATTCGAAAATCTCGAGGTTAAGATATCACAGTTTGACAGTTACGGATAAAAACGAACATTTTTCAAAAAAACAACGCGGGAAAATAAAACTTTGCCATTTTTGTTGTTTCAAAACATATTCGAAGTTATTTTTTTACGTTAACCGCGAAAATGTGGGTTATTTTTTACGGAAGTAAACGAGAAAAATAATTTTTCAATATTTGGTGCTCCAAAAAAAATTGCGTGTCGTGCGAACGAATAGTTATTTGGGAGAATTAATTTTCTGAACTGATTGTTATTTCTCCCAATTCATAATTTTGTTTAGTGCCGATTTGTAAGTTTCATCGATTTGTTAAAACGAAAAGGGTGATAAAATTCACGTGAGAAAACTATTGCGATGATCCTTGCAGATGCTCCGATATGGAACGAGACGTGGACTGATCGACTCAAACGGGATCTTCTCCTTAAATACGACAAATTTGCAAGACCCGCGCATCACTTTAACACTACAGTTGTTTATTTCGATATAACTGTTCTCGACGTCTCTTTGGCAAGTCCCTCGACTCTTATTAATACGTTTCATAATTTTTATAAATTACGTCGGATTTTTATCGTTTCTTTTTTTCTTCGTAACCTTTTTTCAGGATGACTTTAAGTCGTCAATGATCGTGCAGGCGTGGATAAAAATGGTAATAAATATAATTATTTTAATCGCGTAATTCGACGAATTAGCGGAACATTATCTTATAGTTTAATATCTAATGAGTTTCGATGCGATACAGAAATGGATAGACGAAAAGCTGAAATGGAATGCATCGAAATACGGCGATCTTACGGCGCTATACGTCGGCAATCACGAAGTCTGGCAACCGGATATACTTTTGTACAACAGGTGTACTATCCGTAGATCGCTCTAAAAAGTCGATAATCTTTTTTCTAGAATAGCAATAGAGATGAAAGAGTGATTTAAAAAAAAAAAAAAATTGAAACTACCAATTGTTGTCGCGGGGTACAGCGTTGCTGGATCGTCCGTCGAATACTATGGTGATACCCATTGCATAATATATCCGGATGGAACGGTACTTTGGACACCACCGACGCAATTTCACGCTCTGTGCGATTTGGATCTTCGACTTTGGCCATTCGACACGCAAAACTGCTATTTGAAGCTCGGATCGTGGATGTATCTTGGAGATCAAATCGATCTAAGAATTTTCGAATTCGGCGAGGTCTTTAACGTGAGCCATGAGGTTGAATGATTGCAGCGACGTTTTCTCGTTTTCGCACACGAGTTTCATTCGTAATTTTTTGTTATTTACCTTTTTTTTCAGCCCGGTGAAAATCATCAGTATACTGAATGGCGTTTAATGAAAATGACGAAAAGTCGTACATCGCGGACACTGCACGACTACGAGCTCATCAAACTCATTTACAGTCTGACGATAAAGAGACACTCGCCGATGTATTACGCGACGGTCGTTGCACCTGCGGGCAGTGAGTTGACCGTTTTATTTCACGATTTATTCACGTTAATAATATATTTCGAAGCTTTTTTATCGCGGCGATGTCTAATAAGTAACGTCTCCTCAGCGTAAAAAAAAATTATGTAAATTTTATGTACTCGTAGCGGAAGTTTTCATTGCTAAATTGGTACATTAAATTTAACGTATAATTATGATGAAAAATTAATGTACGGTATGTTGAACATTTTATTTTCAATAATTTACTTTAATTTCACTGTAAAAGAACATCAATTAGTTATCCATAAAAAGTTTCAGTATTCGTAAATTAACTTAAAGTTTTTTTTTACAGTGTATTCTCTGTATTTACTATATACTTAGATTTTTTTTTTAAATGCAATTTTTACCAAAACAATACTTTCGACATGCAAATATTTTATGATTTTGTGTCTTTTGCAGCTATCGTCTTTCTGATACTCGTAATCTTTTGGTTACCACCGCGGAGCAGCGAAAAGTTGATGTTGTGCGGCTGCACGGCACTGATAATTTCTATATTTTTAATACACTTCGGTCACAAAGTTCCGCCGCTCGCCGGAAAACCACCGCTCCTAAGTAAAAGTTTTATTATTTTTCCGAAAAAAAAAAAAAAAAAGAGGTGAAACGCAAATTCGGATTATTCATATCGTCGATAATTCGTTTTCAGTTTGCTTCTACAGTGGATGTTTGTATCTCGTGACGATATCGCTGATAATATCGGCTTTCGTGATCAATCTTTCGCGACGTCCCTACTGTCGACCGCTCCCACGAGCGATTAAGAAGCTTCTCGTTGGCCGACCGGGACAATATTTGGTGTTATTCGATCAGATACAATCGGTACGTTGGACCAAAACGATAAAATAAAAAAAAAAAAATAATAATAAAAAAAAAAAAAATAATCTGAAAAAAAAAAAATTTGTAATCTAATTATCATTTCAATATAAATGATAATAATGATTTTTATGATAAATTTCCACCAATCATAAAGACGACTATATCGTTTTATCTATCGATTTCGATTTCTTGTAACATTTTTCAATGTAATAATTTTTTTTTTAATTCCACAGATCGACTCGCAAAGGCCAATCGGCGAACAAGAATTGCGAGAGAGTCACGGAAGCGACGCGAACGCTTATCACAGACAGACAAATTCGTTATCATCGAACTGCTCAGACAGCGGGGAAAGAGAGAACATAATCGCGCCGACGACCAGTATGGCGCAACAGGAATGGATCCTCGCCGCAACGGCAATCGATCGATTGGCATTCTTTGTTTTTTCCATAATATTTGCCATAATGGCAATGGTTTGTCTCGCATAAAAATTCTCCCTTCCCTTCCAACAATCGATCATCGATCAAATTGTCTTACCGATTATTTTTATTATCTAAAGTAATATACAAGCGTTGTAAAAGCATTTTTTTTTTATAGTATAAAGAAGAAGAAAAACGAAAGTTAACAATTGGCACAGTACGACGCGACGCTGCATTCCTCGAGTACAGATGGAAAATAAATATACATTAAAAAAAAATGCTCCACGCTACAATGGAGATTGGTAACTTGATACGACTTGACTTGATAGCGAAAATAATCATTGTCTCTTGGAAGCCGCGTCGGTCGTACGGCAACGGTAATCTTATTATGCGTAACACATGGCGATCTCGTAGAGCACCACGTCACCGGATATTTTTAATGTGTCGACTATCGATGGTTGCAATCGATGCTTAAATTCGCCGATCATCTTGTCTCCCAACCATATCATGTAGCCGTCGTATTCGCAGCGTATACTGTGTGAAGAAAAAAAAGAGAAAAATAAATATAAAAGAAGGAAGTCGATATTAACCAATTGACTTTGTTAGATAATAGTAGGAACCAAAGTGACGTGAGAGGGGATTATTACGTTAATAGAAAATCTCGACCGGGTCTCCATGACAATTGGCCCTCGTGTCGCTCCTCGTTACTCCACGAACCTTCGGTCCAACAATTCATAACTACGCATGCCGGACGACTGCCGTACTGGAAGCGCGGATTCATGTGCAAACCGATTTCCGGATGGGGATAAATCATTTTACCTTTTTGCAGGTTTACGTAGAATCTGTGAAAAATTTCCTGCCGTCAGTGACAAACTACAAGATCGTTAAAAGGATATTGTGGACTCACGAATGCGGAAGTAGCTTCAGTCGTCCCTTAATGAAGATACGCGCTCCATGACGAAAGTCTTGCGCGATCGTTACGGCGACTGGTACTTTCTGCGACAAGTAAGCAAACAGTTAGTGAGGGTATATCGTTATATCCCAATCAAAATTAATATTCAGATAGAATTTCGAATATTTTCCGATCGAATAAAAATCTGAAAAATATCAACTATATAGAAGATGCAAAAAAAAATTTTTTGCATCTTCATGCAAGAAGATGCAAAAAAAAATTTTTTGCATCTTCTTGCATAAAAATGTTGCATAAAAATAAATGCCAAAAAGTTATTAACTAATTATCTAAAAAAAGTTATATGCATTGACAAAAATCAACGAATGAATTTCTGCTAAAACCAAAGTTAGGTCGCCGGGAGTTAGGATTCGTTATATAATTCTTTTTTTAACTAATTTTCTAATAAGTTTTTAGCATTATTCTCGTGTAAAATTAATGTTCTTAGCGCCTTCCGCATGATTAATTTTTTTCGGATTTCTGTTTCTTGGGGAAGTATTTAAAATTCTCTCTGAATTTATTTTTTGGCTGAAAACGTAGCGATCTCTTCAACACTCTTTACATAAAAAAAAAAGTATTTTCGATCATTGTAGTCGACTCGAGATTCTTACGAGATTCTCGATCAGCGGCTGCCCATCGGTAAGTTTGAGATTTCTTGAGGGTTTGCAAATCTTCGGATCCGGATAAATGCACAGAGTGGTCAAACGGGTTCTTACGTCTTCGACGCCGCCTACGAGCTCCAGTCGGCTTATCGTATCCAACGGCAGTCTGTAATGAAACTCGCAGAAGTGTTCTCCGTTTACGGCTATCTGAAAATAAAATACACACAAGAAACAGCGATAAAATTCACGTTCGCTAATAAATCCATTTACCGCGTATTTACCTGAAAATCATATTCGCCGCAAAAAATAACAACGTGAAAGTATGCGTCGCGATGAAATATCGAAGAACTCGCTACCGCCGGAGAGCACGTTTCCTCCTCGTCCCAGGATCCGCGAGTTTTTGAATTTCTCACAACGTATCCTCTGTCCAATCGCGGATTAAAATGCAGAGCAATGTTGCCAGACGACTTGCATGTCAGATTAATGGCGAATCTGTGTTTTCAACAGAATAAGAACACGCGATTTTATGGATTACAACGATCATTTGTTTCCGAGAATGAACTATAGGGTGAAAAATATACCCGACGATTTGCGCCGAAATGTAACCCGTCACTATAATCGCCGATGTTGGTTTCAATTGTACTTCGATCCCGGACTGCGCGGCATTCTGCAACAGACAAAAGTTTTCTCTTCTTCGATTCGGATACGTAATTTTTTTTTTATCCCGATTCCGTACATAGATATTCGTTAAAGTGGCAATAAAAATCCGCGGCATGGAACGCTCGATGACGATTCGATGCAACAGTCTTTCGCGTTTCTTGATCCCCTAATCGGGTCTACTCTCGCCCCGAGCAGACCCATCGTCCCGTTTCCACAAATTTTACGAATTATTCGATCCGTAACTCGTATATTTCGAAACAATATCTGACGCCCTCAATCAAATAAACCCGCGAGACGAATATTGAGAAAAAAGATACTGACGAAAGATAGAAAAGTAGTAACTCACGAAAGATCGAGGGTGACCTGGTCTTGTGAGAGAATTAACCGGTTTCGAGTTTATCTTCAAAATTCGAGAAAAAAAGCATCGGCCGCCCGATGCGGCCGAGAGAACGGGCGATGTCTGTAGATTTCAGAACTGTCAAAATTCACAACGTCGTTTGTTTTAATCTTAAAAACATCTGAACACTATCTATAAAAAAATAAAACATCGCTCCTCGCTGTGTACCTTCGTATCATCGAAAAATGTCAAAATTCGAACATTCGATCGACATGAGAATAATGCAACGACAATATCACGGCGACATATATATTGCTTAACGATGTTTCTCCGGATAGAATTACGTCAATAATATATTCAAGTAATTATTGAGTCTAACAATAGCGAATTCTACGTGACGTTTTGATCGAATGAAACGGCAATACCGAATACCCCGGGGTAGTATCTCACTGTGCGAAATAACGAACAAACGCGAAGACTGACGGAAATGACCGAACTTCCGAGTTATAGAGCGACGAGAACGAGTGACGAGATAGTACCTGCTGTATCGTATTGCCACTGCGGTGTGAAAAAATAAACTGCACCTCATCGAACGTTACGCGTATCGGAAGACAAACAAAAACAAATACCTAACCTCTTTATTCTACTCACCAATGGCTGTGCTTTCGGATCGGAGAAATAAAAAATTTTCAAAGCCTCTTTCTTACGATCCTCGACGATGTTCTCGGTAGATTCCATATCGACGTTATGGTCCGAGACACCAGACACCCATGCGACGTAGCTACACCGCGCTTGCCATTCGTATGTGTCAGCGTTCCTTTCCTCCACCCAACAATTATCCATGTACAGTGCCAATAACTAGACGCAACGGAAAATTCTTGGCCGCGATTCGGCGACGCAACCCTTCAATCGTTCACTTAGCGCGAACTTGGTAAGTATTCTAACGACGTTTGAATGAACGGTAACGGATTTTTGAAATTGGAACACCGCACGCGGGTCCACTAGGATCCGATGTGTCCTTATAATTTCGAGACTTGCATAAAAATCAATAACATTAAGTTTAATCGAGTAGTCAAATCGACGCGTCAAAACGACGATGTAAAAAATTATATAGATTGCGGTTTTTTAAAAGAAAAATCTTAAATGCGAAATTTTTAAAGCGTTTTCATCGAAACCGCTCCGAAAAATTCATTCTCGGTGTTCAAGGATTGAATAATAAAAATAAACGCAGATGTGGTCGATCGATGAAAAACAACTCGTTTATTTATTTCTCAACCAACGAGAAACGCGTTCTCTACAATCGATAAACTTTGCGAGACGATAAAGATTATATTTTGAAAAATTTTCAACGATTCACGAAGACGATACGATTAATTTATGAAATATATCGATCACAAGATTGCTACGCCATTAATTGCTATATTTATTATATTATTTAAATTTAGAAGCTAATCGTGAATTTCATTAATCGCAACGTTTTTGTTAAATGGTAGTTTCGTTGTATTATTCGAGATAAGCGAAATCGCGGCGAAGATATTTTCGGATGAAAGTGAGTATTTCTCAAGCCGTTGACGATTCGATTTCGCCTCTTAAGTGAGTATCATTAAAAAAATATATGATTCGTTATTAGTCTGTGTTATTGCATCGAGACTGAGCAGAGAGAGAGAGAGACAGAGCTCCGGCCAATACCGGCGAGAGATCGATATGCCATTAGTTTTCTCGTTTTTTTTTTTTTTTCCTGTAAAATTGTGAGTAGAATTACGAACGCATTCGATGATAGGACGGATAACATCCAACGATAGAATGTTACAACGAGTTATCTTATTGTACAAAGGCGATGGGGCAAACGTCAAGCATCTTGACACGCATCGACAAGATGAGAGTTTGAGAGACGAACGAATGTGCGTGTATACGAAGATTCAGAGAATTTCGATTTTTTTTTTTCGTTCTTTTTTTTTTGTTTTGCTTTATCGTGTGTCAACTCGAGTGAAAAAAAAATTCGGCTTTACGTAACATCGAGAAACACGTAAACACACAACAATCACTGGTAATTACAGAGAGAAAAATATGACGAGGAAACAACAAATCGCAAATAACTTCCTAAGGGTTTGTTTCGGGACGATTGTTATTCAATCTCTAAATGTCGCGGGGTTCGTGAGGATCCGGAAGTGCCTGCCAGCTGGGCTCAACGCCCCAAATTTCACGGGCGTAATCCTCGATCGTTCGATCGGACGAGAATTTTCCTGACGATGCGATGTTGTGAATCGCCATTTCCACCCATTTGTTCTCGTCCTGTAAAAATAGAAAAAAAATAGAAAAAAATCCATCGATAATCCTCTCGAAATATATTTTCTGAAAAAAAAAAAAAAAAAAAAAAAAAGTCGAAAAACTTACCTGGTAAGTGCTGCTCACGCGATCCTGAGTCTTAATGTAACTCTCGTAATCAGCGAGAAGGAAGAAACGATCCCATTTCATCAAAACATCGGTTACGTCTTTGAACTCATCGGGATTATTGGGACTGAAGAAACCGCCCTGAATTTGATCGATGCACTGCTTCGCTTCGGGCAATTTATTGTAATAGTCCCAAGCGTTGTAGCCGCGTTTTTTCAAAGCTTCGACCTCGTCGACGGTCATTCCGAAAATAAAGATATTTTCGTTGCCCATTTCCTCGGCCATCTCGACGTTCGCTCCGTCCAAAGTACCGATAGTCAATGCGCCGTTCAACTATATATCGATTAACGTAAATATAAGTGAAAAACTGAATTTCAACAAAAAGATAATTTGATAAAAAACTGAAATCGATAGAACGGTAACTGACCATAAATTTCATGTTACCGGTACCGGAGGCTTCGGTACCCGCCGTGGAGATTTGCTCGCTGAGATCGGCAGCCGGAATGATTTTCTCGGCGAGAGTTACTCTGTAGTTCTCGAGATAAATGACTTTTAGTTTGTCGCCGACAATCGGATCGTTGTTTACCACATTAGAAACGCTGCAAATCAATTTTATAATCTTCTTAGCGAGTAGATAACCCGGAGCCGCTTTGCCACCGATCATTATGGTTCTTGGAACGAACGGTGCCGACGGATTTTTCTTTATACGATTGTAAAGAGTGATGATGTGCAGACAATTGAGCAACTGACGTTTGTACTCGTGAATACGTTTGACCTGATAAAGTGGAGAAAAAAAAATGTATTTGATAAAATATCGAGAACAGCAAAGAAATTTGTCGTTTGAGAAATAACGAGAATCTTATATTCACCTGAATATCAAAGATCGAAGCCGGATTGACTTTAACACCGTAATCGTTCTCAAGCAATTCGGCGAGTCGCAATTTGTTCTCTTGCTTCACCTTAACGATGCTTCGCTGGAAGGACGGATCTTTGGCCCATTTTTTGAGAGCTGTAAGCTGCTCGAGATGAACAGTCCAATCGCTACCGATTTTCTGCAAAATTATAAGACATCGTCAGCCAAATTGATTTTTTTCTTTGACTCTGAGATTTTTCACGCGATTACCTCTTCGATAACGTCGGAAAGATTCGGATTGCAGAGCAACAACCATCTCCTCGGCGTTATACCATTAGTTTTGTTCTGAAATTTGTCCGGTGACATTTCGTAGAAATCGCGGAATCTGCAAAAAAACAAAAACGACACATCGTTTGATTTCTAAATTCTTAATTAACAAAGATACAAATTCAAAAGTTCCAATGTAAGCGGCAAACGCGCGAGAGTACAAAAACCTACACGCTATCCTTGAGAATCTCGGAATGAATTCTAGCGACACCGTTGATCGCATGACTACCGACGATCGACAAGTGCGCCATGTTGACCCGCTTCTCGCCGTCCTCCTCGATGAGCGACATACGCCTCAAGCGATCGAGATCACCGGGATACTTGGCTCCGACTTGTTGCAAGTGAAGGAAATTTATGTGATAAATTATCTGCAAATGTCGCGGTAGAATGCTCTCCAACATGCTGGTGGGCCAACGTTCCAGCGCCTCGGGAAGTACCGTGTGGTTCGTATAAGCGCACGTTCGCGTTGTTATATCCCATGCCTGGTGAAAATATTAAAAGAAAAACAAATATTAACGATACATTTCGATTTTTCTCGCTGATCCGATGAAACGACCATATATTGAGAAGCGAAATCAACGAATAACGATAAACGATAAATATTAGTGATGTTCGATATCGCATCGACGAAGACGCACCTTTTCCCACGGCAATCCCTCAACGTCGATCAGAATCCTCATGAGTTCGGGTATAGCTAACGAGGGATGAGTATCGTTCAGCTGTATCGCAACTTTCTCGGGGAAAGCTTCGAAATCGGTTCTATGGTGATCACGAGAACCAAATTTGCTCGACTTGTAGCGACGAATAATATCCTGAAGGGTCGCCGCAACCATAAAGTATTCTTGCTTCAGACGTAACTCTTTGCCTTCAAAGAAATTGTCGTTGGGATAGAGAACTCGGCTGATATTCTCAGCCAAATTACGATCGAACACAGCCTGAATATAATCGCCGTCATTGACTGAAAAAAATGGGAAAAAAAAGGAAATTAATTTTCGATAAACAAAACAATTGGTCTCAATGTCTCAAAACAATTGGTGTACTGCGGGTTTGTCGTTTCATTTCCGGCCAAAAGTGAGGTTCGAGAAGAATTTCGAATACTTCGAAATGGGGAGGAAATTTTTTTAACGAATCATCTGGCAAATGAACTTTTTTTTTAACAGAAATTGATTCGTAAATTTTTCCGAATACTTACAAATTTTTTGTCGAATTTTCAAAAATGTTCGATAATCCCGTTTTTCCAAAAATTTTTAATGGGGATTTGCGAATATGTTCGATCTTTCATTAGTCAAAAACTTTTTCAGTGTAATAGTAGTTTTTTTGTGAATACATATCCGAAATTCGTAAATTTTCATTCATAAAAAAAATTCTACAAAAATGGATATATATATTCAGAAAAATTAACGAATGAATTTACGTTAAAAAAAAACGGTTTTTCCGATTTCGTTAATAATTTTTTGACATTATTATTATGCAAAATGAATGTCCTTAACATCTTCTATACAATTAATTTGTTTAAATTTTTTATCGCATTGGAAAAAAGAAAAAAATTTCTCTAAGTCTCACTTTAAGCTGAGAATGTAGCGATATACCCTCTTTAAATTTGTCATTTTTTGTCGACTTACAGAATTTAAGATCAAATTCAATCGGCGACTTGGCGGACCAAAGTCTCAGAGTATTGACGACGTTATTCTTGTATCCGGGAATGGGATTGTCGTAAGGCATTGCAAAAACGACCTGCAAAAACAATGGCCGATAAAAATTATTGTTAATCACAAATTATAATGGAAATGAAAAATTACCAGAGACGGAAGGCATGAGATATTTTACCTGCGTGTTCACCCATTTCTTGCCCTCCGGAGTGTCAATTACGTGTCCGTAAAAGTTGACTGGGAGCATAAATTCGGGTCGTGCTTTTTCCCATGGATTTCCGTATCTGAGCCAATCGTCAGGTTCCTCAATCTGCTCGCCGTTCTTTATTTTTTGAGCGAAAATTCCATATTCATAACGAATACCGTAGCCATAAGCCGCCAACCCAAGGGTCGCCATGCTGTCCAGAAAACAGGCAGCGAGACGTCCCAATCCGCCGTTTCCCAAACCTGCATCCTCCTCTAATTCTTCGAGTTCCTCGATATCTAATCCCATCTGTGTGTCGGAAATATTTGTTTCGATGGCCGCATAAACTTCGAAAATATTGATAAGATCGTTTTAACCCTAAAGACGCTTACCTGGTACATAGCCTCATCGCAGGCACCCTGAATTCCCAAATTAATCATCGTGTTTTGTAGCGATCGTCCCATGTAATATTCCAAGGAAAGATAGTACACCCTCTGCGAAAAATGTTTTCAACATTCATCCTTTTTTCTGGTATCGCGATTAGGAATGCGCGCGGATATTGACGAAAAAATAACATCGCGACAAACGAGCCTTCGGCGAGACAGCGAGATAAGCCAATCGTTTTGGTTTTTTTTTTGTTTTTTTTTTTCACAAATAACTCTGACGGAAAATTTTCAACAGGTTTTTTTTGTATATATATATAAATAACTATTCTCCGCTGTACACTACCCGGGGTTAACGACCCGATAAAATATTTCGTGTTCGCATTTTGATTCTTTTTTGTTTTTTTTTTTTTTAAATTGTCGGCTATTCGATAGAAATCATATTCGTTCGTCCTTTGGTCGGTAAATTTTCAGAATTCCACGACGAAGCCAGTAGCGTTTACGAAATATTGCGTGTGGCGACGGACTTTTGGGTTCCGCAAACGTGAGCCAAAATTCCAATATATTTGGCAAGCTATTGCGATAATGGATTTCGGGTTTTTCGTACCGTGAATTAGAAAATAAATCAGTTTTTATTATCTCACCCCATACATAAGATATCGAACACTCGGAACATTTTTTTATACGATAAAATCTTATAATCGGACTATTGGAACAAAACTGTAATCCGACTTTTACTCAGCGCGTCGCGTCTGCGTAATGTCGATCTCGAATGAGATGAACTTCGATATCTGACCTTAATGATATTGTTTTCGCGACCAAGTAATTCATTTTTGTTTTTCTCTTAGTTTGCGGGCGATAAAAAAATACTAAACGCGCCGGAAATTGTTGAATTCTTTTTTACACATTGTGTCGGCAGTTCGCAGGGAAAGGGAAACCAGAGCTCGAAATATCTCAAAAGTGAGTTGCTGCAAATGCAGTTCGAATCGCCGGAGAAACTGTAATCTCTTCGGCAAAACGAATGGAAAGAAAATATCGATGTTATATCATAAGAGTGACGATATGATGAAGAGGCCAACAATTAGATTCGGAGCATTGAGTTCGTCTTGAAATAGAATAGTAGTTGCGCGGCATTACTGGCTCTGTACGAGTTATACAAACACGAGCGTAGGGTAATAGGATCGGTACGGGAGCGTCTAATGTTTTTCATTGCATCTCTTGTGGCACTCAACGAATGCCAGAACGTCTTAATTCTATATACCGTACGGTATATCAGTTAGCGATAAGGTAATTAAATTAAGCAACCGCAAAAACTATATGATCTTTGACCTGAATAATGTATTCAAAGCATCGCGAATACAAAATTGAAATGCTCCAAAATTTCTTGAATTATTTCCTGCTGTAGATCGTAAACGTTTTAACATTGTGTTGCGTGAAATATTCAATTATCAACGGTTCGCGTATATTTCAAGATAGAAGCAACGGAGGGGGGGAAGAAGGAGGAGTCGACTGATACCGGTTTACCGGCAGCACGTGGAAAAACTTACTGTTGCCTCGAATTATTTCTGACATCGAATTGAGCGAGTTAATTGAAACAAATGGATGTAATTTTATTACAAGTGCGAGAGCAACGTTTCGCGATTGATGTCTTTGAAACATCGAGGACAAGGTTGTCCACCCTTACGAAAGTGTTGGTATTCGGAGCGTATTCGGAGAATAAGAAACATGAGAGGACAACGGCGGTCGCTTGTCGGTATCTTCTCGAAGCGACGATAACAATAAAATATCACGCGTGTTAAATACAATTATTATGATAGAAAACTCACCTTGGGATCTTTTTCGTAGTAATACTGCTGAGTACGAATCCATCTCGAAACTAGATTGTCCTTGACGCTGTGTGCCAAAGCAAAATAATAATCTCTGCTCGTGGCAACGTTACGATCTTTTACCAGGGTATAGTGAAGATGTCGGTTGAATGTTTTTTTGAAATTCGATACATTCTCAACGTCAACGATACCCCGTACCGAGATCTGCTTTCTCTTCTCGTGATCGGCGTCGGTAGAAGACATGTTGTGCACTTTTTTAAATATATATATGTACGTATATATATATCTTTTTTTTATTATTTACCCAGCCTAGTGTCGAAGTTTTTTTGGAACCGCGCCTAACGTTACGTTAACGTATACTGCTCTCGGAGCTCGAGAGAGCGACTAGCGGAACGTGCGATGCGACGGCCGCGACAGATCCAACTTACCCAGTGGTAGACGAGATACGACGGTCACCTTGTCGGAAGGTCGCGCATGCGCGATTATGTTCTTCGTTATTTCGACGAGGAGCGATGACCAATCCCTCACTATCTCCTTCGGCTTCTCGTTCTTCTTCTTATTCTTCTTCAGTCATGTTTATCCCTCGTGCGGATACACGTAGGATAGATATGTGGACGAGAGAATATGTGTACGGGGATTGGAGCAAATTCGCAGTGATTTTCTCGCTCAACTACACACTTAACACTCGGCACTCGGGGTTCTACGACGGATAGTCGGGAGGAAAGATTATCGAAACTTCACAGAGATCTCGTTGTTCCCCAGACTCGTTATTGCGGAAGAATAATTGGGACTTGTTGAGATTTACGAGCTCTCGAAAGACGAGAACTTTTGTCGCATTTGACGGCAGTAGGTATCGCGAATAACTGTATTTTCTCATTAGACTATCAACTTCGAAAAATGTTAATATCATTTTTGTTTTATTTATAAATTAATCGTGCGGATGCAGATGCAATAATGAAAACGTCAAGAAGCGGTACGCGTAGTATTACAATTCACATTTTCAACACGTTTTTTTGCCATCGTCTTCGATAAAAACACGTGGTTTCGATAATAATTATAGATAGATATTCGTGATATAATATAAAGTTGCATCTTCATCGAAATAGCCTTCTAACGTGTTTTTTTTTCGCCGCCACTCTCGTTTTCTGCAATTATCTCTTCTCTTCTTCATTGTTCTTGTTGCTTTTTTTTTATATAATAATTCAGACGTCTGTTCGACAATATATTACGTGTATAATTACAATAATAGAATAGTAGAGATGATATTTCGCAATTCTCAACATGATTAAGTGTCCGATACAATATATTTCGTTCGTATATTCGCTTCATTTATTTTGCATTTACTTAATTTGTTTTTTTAATTCATTTTTTAATCTTTCTTTCATCGCGTCAACAACGGAAAAAAAAAGAGGAAAAAAAAACACGCGGATTATCGTTGCACGCTTACGCATATCTTATAAACTAAAGATAAAAAAGAAACAATATCGTCAAGCGCATTATTGGATGGTTTAACTAGGTTCTCTTACGGCTCAACACAGCACATAGTATTATACTCTCCGCCGCTTCGACTATTATATTCTTCGTCTCGTACGCATCTCTATCGTTTCGAGATTTTTTTTTTTTCGCGTTTTTTTTTTTTTTTTTTTTTTTTTAACGTGCACACCCACAACAATAACGAAAGCTTACCTCCACTGCATAGAAAAAAGTGAATCTTCGTCGTTTACGATACATGCTTGATGCTCGAGGGGTCGTCGTGTGACAATGCGGCGAGTTGAGTGATTATATATCTTTAATACTTATGGATATTCAAGTTTGTTATGATTTTTTTTTTTTTCCATTCGAAGGACGGGTCGACGAAAGTAGCGGAGGATTTGAGGAGCGGACAAGTGGGTGTGGGATTGTTTTCTTTTTTTTTTTCTTTTTTTTTTTTTAATTCAGGGAGCCTCGTCGCGATGTTTTTTTTTTTTTTTCACAAACGTTTCGTCAACGACCAAAAAATGGGGGTACCCCGGCGACAAATCTCCCCATTGCACTGTAATTATTACACCATCGTATCGTATCGTAATACCGAACAATTAATTAATCTCTAAAATTACTTTTCTTTTATTTCTTACGAGAGCTATTCATTATATCAGAATGATGCTGAACGCGCGCTCTTTATCCATTCTTCTTCATCGGTCTCAGGTGCTGTATTTTTTTTTTTTTTTTTTTTTCTTTTCTTTGCCAATCCCTCATTCTTCTCCGAGGTGTTCAGACTGTTAATATCTCTGTCGCGAAGAAGACACGCGAATATTCGGTATTCATCGACTTTGTTGTTGTTTCGTTTGTGTGTATTTTTTTTTTTTTCATTCTCCTAAGAGCCGATCGCACGGCATTTCTTATAACGCCTTTTTCCTTTATCCTTTCTTTATTTCGTCTCAAATAAACTCGACCTTTCTTGCACTCTGAATTATCTCGCTGCGCGGTTAAATTTTCTTACTCCTCCTTCGTGGGTTCGGCCTTCTTGCCGAGAGGAATGGCTGCCTTGACTCTGAAAGATGAAAGGATTTAGTCTCGTTAATTCATCAATTTCTATTCGCAATATCAGTCGTTTAAATTTGCGAAATCATTCTCAACTCACTTGGCTGTAAGCTCGTTGATCTTTCCATGAACCAAGGCGACGTTCTGGTCGATTTGCGCTTTGTTCGTCTCGTAGACTTTCGGAAGCGTGAAAAGTGCGACCACTCCTGAGAATTTAAAAATCATAAACAAATATAATAATCAAAGTTCTTTCGACATACATACAATAATAATAATTATTCATTCGGAAACAAAATGATAATAATTCTAATAATTAATTAAAATAATATATAAATAAATAAATATAAATTATTAATAATAATAATAATAATTATTATTATTATTATTTTAATTTATTATTATTATTATAATAATATTGATTAATTAATTTTATAATTATATTATTATAATTTTTTTCCGAATGAATGAGAATCGGAAAAAAAAATAGAAAAATTCTATATATAAATAGAATACTTACCAATGATGATGAGGGTCATGCCGTTGAACCAGGAGCCTAGATAAGTGAAGCACCACAGTACGACACCGAACTTGAGCGAATCGATAAAGTCTTCGACGAGGAAAAGTCGGCGTAATTCAGCGAAAGCGGCGTTAGCGTGCGCTACCGCTACATCAGCAACGTCGTGCACCTTCTCCGACGGTAGCGTCAAGTCTACTTCGAGAATGTCTCTGAAAAAATTTTAAAAAATAAAAAAATTAATAAAATAAATCGCAGACAATTAATATTGTGATAAAAAAAAAATCCGTTGTTATTTGTTAATTTTAAGAATTTGGTTATCGTAATCGATGCTCACTTGAACGGATGGCCATCCGATGTTTTTTGCACAGCTTGCATGAAAGTTTTGTAGACACGGAAGCCGACGGTACCCGTCAGTGTGAGAAGCGATAGATACGCAAATACGCTGATCAGACTGAAATAGGCCAGCGATAGAAGCACTCCGAGAACTGCACCGAAGACAATGCCGGTCTTCTCCGGTTGACGCCAATAGATGAGAGCGGCCACTGGAAAAAAAAAAATTCGCAAATTAAAAAAAAAAAAAAAAAAAAAAAAAAAAAGTTCAAAAAATTATAGACAAATATTGATATTCTAAACAGATTTATAGACAAAACGTGCTATCGGACATTGCCGTTTATAGAATCGAATTAATAACTTCATTAGCATAATCGAGTCATTGTATAATCCGTTATATTGCAACCCCTGGCAACAGTGAATTCTTGGATCAACGCTCTTTCTTATAAAGACTTCCGCCTTAGGATCGCCCGAATTTGTTGAAGCAGTTGTCGCGAGAGCAACGAACGGGACGTGTCGAAATTTGTATTCCACGTTGGTGTACGCATAGCAAACGCGACGTCCACGTACGCACCTCGCAGCTGCGTGTACAAAGCGTTGAAACTCGCGCTCTCGTCTGTGATATAGGATTTATTTTGTCCACAAACTTAATTATCATCATTAAACGAGTATTCGGAGATTTGGATAATCGATTGCGGACGAAATTAGGATTTTTTTTTTTTTTTTCTTATAATTCGTCACGAGAATAACTATAGATTGGAGTTTTCTCGGAATCCTATGATTTTAAGATGTTCGATCATTCAGTCCGCGGAGTTTGAAAGTATCGATATATCGACGGAGCAAAAGATGCGTAAGAGTTCTCTACATTGCTCTTCTATGTGACGCTCGTCTTAAGGATATCGAATGACCGCACGCGATGCCACTCCTCGAAGAGTTAATGCACCTCGCTTGCGGCTTTGCTATTTGATTTCAAGTTTAATGACACATACAGAAATCGTCTCGTCGTGGAAAAGATGCGTATTGGGTGTTTTCGAGTTGAGATCGGTAACGCAAGACTTGGGATACAGCGAGAGAAAGTAAGGGGCCGAGAAGTAAAAGAAGAAAATTTAGACGAAGTCTACGAGTGGGAGAAACGCGTCGGTGGTAGCGAAACAGCAACGCCGGAGACACGGATCACGGTCGCGGCACTTGTGGAGCATCATCCAACGTAGCAATGGCGTGGCAAAGGATGCCGGCTGCGGCCTTGACGAATCGTCTGAACTATTCGAACGCGTATCGTCTAATACTTCGCGAAAAATAAATAAAAATAAAAAATACTAAGAAATTTCATCCGTACCGTTGACGTATCGTTTTATTCTTAGCAAAAAAAAATAAAAGTTAATAATATACGAGAGTTTTGTCCGAACTGTTCACATATCATTTTATTCTTTGAAAAAAAAAATTAATAATATACGAGAATTTCATCCGAACTGTTCAGATAGCATTTTATTTTTTACAAAAAAACATGAATTTACGAGGATTTCATCTGAACTGCTACCGTACCGTTTTATTCATAGCAAAAAAAGAAATATAAATTTAATAATATACGAGATTTGCGGAGATTCTCCGATATCGATATATTACTCGGATAGTCTTGCGATTATTAATTATAGTTATTACGACAGTATAGATCAATGATTTTTCTCGAGGATTTGTAACCGCTGACGACTTTCCAACAATTTACTTATGTATTGCAAAAAAAAAGTCTGTTGTACGGTATGGACACAGAAATGCAACAAAGCAAAACCGGCTACTTGTCGTATCGATGGATCGAAATCGTAAAAATCCCAACAAACCGAATACTCATCCGAATACATAACTGAAAATTTCGAAATTGTCAAAAAAAACGATAATCGATCGATGGAAAAAAAAGTCAGCGATAAAACGGCAGTTAAAACGCATATTATTTGTTCACCACGTGGATTCGTTGGTAACCATATGTTCCCGTTCATCGTGGTGAAGGCTTGACATACGGGTAGACCACGAGTGTTCCGCGTGTTAAAAAACGTGAATAAAAAAAAAAAAAAAACACAGAGATTACAGTGACCAACTCACCGGGTCCTCTCTCGGGTAGTTCATCCTCAACGGCTTTCCTATTGAAGTTCTGTTTCCGCACCATTTTTATTTTTTATTCAATTTTTTTTTTTTAACTAAAAATCAAATTTTCGATCGAACTGCGATCGGAGGTGAATAAAAATTCGTACTAACAAGAGCGACGCTGAATGCGCGACTAAACCGCCAAGACCTGAGGCGCGTACGAGAGTGTAACGGCTCGTATGTGTGTGTCATGCGCGCGATACCGGGGTTCGCTTGAACGGCGAGCGAACCGTGAGGACCCAAAGAGAAGGAGAAAGAGGGAGGAAAACCTGAAAGACCGGCGTACGGGACGGTGAAAACAGTAGATGCCAGTGGCAATGGTAGTGCCGATGGACGTTGCTGCAGACACCATACGAAGAGAGGACTGAACGCTTTCAGAGATCGAGGAAGGGGCAGAGAAGAAAGTAAATTCATGGCGTGCATACAGGTAAAAGGGGGAGCGTGAGAGAGCCTCGTTGCGGACACTGCTCCGATGAACGTATGTAAAACACGTTCTCCGCGTGTTAAAAAAAAATGAACAAAAAAATAACCATAAAATATCGATTGCGACGATAAGACTCTTTTATAGTTTCTCCATTGTAAATATGGAAACTGACCTGAGCCAATTGGAGGCCGAGAGGTTTTACCGAAACATACAAATTGACTAAAGCACACGTTCTTAATTAAACTAATCGGGGTCAAGGGAGGGAGAAATCAATGGCGTGGCGGAACCGAAAGATTGCAACGAGCCTCGACGACGGTAGAGGCAGCAGCAATCGAATCGGTCGGGTTGGCGCCACGCGTACGAAAGTCTTCCACCACGACGATGTCACGTGACCGGCGGCAGACACATACGCTACGCACACGCTGTTTACCTCCGGCGATTCCAACCCAATCATTTTTTTTTTTTAACTGTCCCCATTCGTCGATCGGGAATACAGATATAGATGTCGACGTGGGATTCTGCATATTTTCTTCGACAGACCATTTCGGCGAACGAGCGAACGAGCGCATCTCGCGTTGGTGATAAACCGGGATATTCGAGAATATCGCTGTTAACATGCGCGGGTAAGTACGCGCGGATTCGCACACGAGAATAAGTTCGAATGGTTTACTCGCTTTTTTAGCTCAATTACATCGATAATGAATTATTTAATGATTGTATACTCCTTGTGATGTTTTTTTAATTAGAATCACATTCGTAGCCAATATTTTTTTTTTCGCAAGTAATTTTTTTGTTTTTTTTTTTAAACTCAGTTCTATCATAGTCTACGTAACCGATGGTTATTGATTCGATGTTAGCGGCGGAGAGCCCCAGTGCGAACCGCTCCCTCTTTCAGCATCGAACGCCACAGTTTTGCGCCAACTATACATTACCTGTACTTTACGATACTTTAACGTTCTACTACCTTTGTGTCACGTAGAGTTATATTGTACCGCTCTCTTTCTACAGCAATCGTGACGATTTTATTCGTTCTGTTGAACTAAAAACGCGTATCTCTCGGAAGGAAATTATCGAGTAATCGCGTAAGTGGAAAACTTGAGACAAAACCTAAAAATTCGATAATCAATAATAAATCGCTTCGATTATCTGTATATAGTAATCAACGGAAAAGTATCCGAGACTAACGCTCTCACTTTCCGGGATCAATGAGATAACTTAAGTGGAAGTAAACGATTAAAAGATCGAATATTTTTCCATAGCAACGAAAAAAATAAAAATAAAAAATAATAATACACAAATGAAAGCTCTTCCGGAGAGCAAAGTCAGACGAGCCAAACCCCGCGAGCTTTACGTAATCGTTGACCCGTCTTTTGCTTCCCAAAAATAAACGGAGCGCTTGATTTTTAGGTTTCGCTAAACTATATAAATCGACGATAGAAACCGATAGGATGCTCCCTCGCACTTGATTGTCGTCGACCGCGCTTCGTCTCATTCGCGCCCGTTGATCGAATATCGTGCGTATACTTCGCTTCAGTTGCAGCATCGCTACTCCCACTTTAACGGCCGATTCCTCCCCTCCACCGTTTCTATTCTACTTACATTCTTCTCTGGTGATAGCCATTTCCACACGAACCGACTCGGTTGTCACGTAGTGTCAAACGTAAAAAACTACGTACTCCCCGCGAATCGTACAATCGAAGAATCCAACGAGAAAACTCGATAAATGTATCTTCCGGGCACTGATTCACCGAAATCGGAGTAAAATAAAAAAAAAAGTAAAAAAAAAAAAAGAAAGACGAAAAGTAGACTTCGGTAGCGTCGATAAAGTACCAATAACACGCGATAGGAAAACTCGATGGAGTTGCGAAAAAAAAATCACTCGTTGAATAGTTTTTTTTTTAAAAAACGTAATATAGTTTTCACTTGCAACGGATTTTTTTTCGTTCGGAGGATAATAGACGACGCGGGATCGCGGGTACTTCGGAACCACTTGGACGAAAGGGAACTGGCCGACTCGGACGCAAAATCCCGAGACGTTGGCAGTTAACCAGCTACGAACCTGGCTGCTCGGCGTTATATTTAGTTTATCCGAGCTACCGACCGATCTTTCGTTTCACCTCGTGCGGATTCGTGCTCTTCACTATTTCTTCTCTCCCTCCTCTACTTTTGTCCCTATAACTGTCTATAAAGCTTTTCAACGTTTTCCCCGGCATCCACGAGCGACACAACGACGAATGACCCGAACCGGCTGCCGGACGCCCCCGCTGAACACGGGAATAAGAATCTTTTCGAGTACAAAGACGCGAATGCTTCTCCACGAGAACACGTCGGGGAACTGTGTTGCTGCTACCTTTGGCCCACGGGGACGGGTGTCGAAGGGCGAACTTGGGAGGGGAAAAGACGGAGTAAAGGGACAAAGTGAATCCCTTCCCAGGTCCGCGTCAGGTATACAGAACGCGGAGAAAGGGAACGAATCAACGGTCGAGTTGTGAGATACGTTTGCTATTGGCAAATAACCAACGAAGAGTTAGGGAATTCTTTCTCCGTAAAGCACAGTTACGCGCGAATGGAATATTTTCGGTTAAAATTTATTCATCGACGTCGAGAGAGAGAGAGGCGCATCGTTGAAGTTCGGACGCGCGATGCGCTCCGAAAGGGTTGTCGACCTCCGTCGACGATAACGTACCACTTACGAGCTGAAAACTTTGCGCTGTACAATATTTAACAGCGGTATATAGTGGTTAAATTATTTCAATGGAAAAGTGAGGATACGTATGTTTGATAACCTCCGCTCCAAGTTCCCTCGACGACTCTCAACAATGCGCCGGGGGGGAGTTTTACCAGAGAGTGCCATTGCGAGTTTCAAGTACTCTTAAGCTGTAAACGAAAGGGTTACTCTCTCAACGTCCCTCGGCCTTCTAAAACTCGATTATACACGAGATTCCCGACGAACCTCGACGGCGTCAACGATTATCTTAATTTCTATTACAAATCTACAAGTGCGTGCAAAAGCCCCGAAGAATATTCGAAATTTTCGAAATTTTTTTTTTTTTTTTTTTTTTTTTATTACTCTTACCTTTCGGATTCAGTCTTTCAGGGTTAAACCATGCGTCTGTAAAAAATACAATAATTATACGTTAATACTACATTCCATCACCAAATACATCGTTATAGTAATAGTATATTACAGAAAAATTGTTATTGAGAGTATAGAAATAGTTGAGCGAAAGTATAGCGAAGATGAAGAGTTAATGTGTTCATTGATGACAAAAACATGCTGAAGTCCGCGGTGATTAATATCTCGGAAAAAAAAAAAAAAAAAAAAAAAAACAATTGCCAAGCTGGTGCAGCAACGGTAGAGTACGAGTAGAGTAGCCAATGTTCGAAACGGGTACAAAGAGCATAATGAAGAATTCGCTGGCCGGCAGCTCGAGCGTCGATTTAAACTTAGCTCTCGGACAATTAGCGTTGAGCTCTTTTTAATGTAAAATTTCGAACGGAGTTCTGGCATTCGACATCCTTTGACAATTTCCGCGTTTGCAAATCGACGGATATCAATCGATTGTACTGTACCGTTTGCATATATCTACATATGTATATATAAACATATATATGTGTGTATATATATATATATAGGCAGCTGTATCGAAGGACGAAGGTGGCGAAGTAAATGCGCCGTGAACCGTGAATGAGTCGCGCACTATAGCACCGATGATTATTGTTCTTGTATCAGCGTCTATTAATAGAGACGCCATAAGAGTATCCCGAGTAGGCGCATCGTGGTATCGACTACCAAGAAATATAACGGCTCATCCCGCATAAATTTATCACGTAAAACATTCCGTTATAAGCCCTTCTGTTTCTCGTCTTTTGCGATCATTTATACACCGGCCTATCGCGCGCCTACGTTGATTTTATCGACAATCAAAAGAGAACTTTTTTTCAACATTGTGATGGGGTTCGTTAGCGCAGGGAAGCATACGCGACACCTTATCATACGGGCGCAACGATACGACGATTTATATAGATATAGGTAAATGCGGAATATGTCGTAACCTTTGGACGCAAAGTATCCTCGAAATGTCATTGAATATATTGACGATGACTAACAGGATACAACAAGTTCGAGTGGCGAAAAAATGAACGAACTGTCGTAAATAAATGTCGTCGTTTCAACCGGAGATTAGCGGCATATTCCACTGGGCGCAACTCCGAATTTTTTTTTTTTTTTTTTTTTTTTTCGATGTTAGGTTCGTATTTCCTCGTTTCTCATGCATAACTTGTGACGCAAGAGTTTTAATCGAGAGTACGAAGAGAAAATAGGTTTTTCGTTTTACTTGGAGTCCATCGCACGTACATCGCGCGGTTTGCGTGTGCGTAAACTTTTATATGTCTCAACGACCATAACGTAGAGATATTCATTATTCAACGATGCAGACCCAGAACACGAGTAGCGGCATCGATCAGTCGCAGTTTCGTATACGCCGTTTCCTCAGCAAGCCGCATTGCGAGTAACTCTCGCGCGCGCATTCAATAGCTCATTCTTCTTTTATCCTCTTTTTTTTTTGTTTTTTTTTTTCATTGAAAATTCTCGTTTTCATCATCGCGCTCGGTATAATCGGAAGCATAACGAACCGCAGTAGTGGAATTGTTCATGGTCGCTACCGAGAGATACGTGACGTTCGTGCCGAGTCATGCCACTCGAAAAAACTCCTCGAGGGTATGCGCCTTCGCCGTTCGCGGAAATGAGAATAAAGCGAAGCTGCATCGAGTACCCGGTCGCGGAATTCGCGAGACTTCCCCTCATCCTCTTCGGCTAATAACTTCGCTTTTCTATAGTACCTTCTCGCGTGTCTTCGACGCGACGAGAGGAACATCGATTCTTTCGTATTCGTCGTTCTTAATGAAACGCTCTTTCGCGAATCCGAGTTCGCAATTCTTAACGGACACGCGCGACCGTTATTCTTCTGACAGGTGTCGTCGCGAACTTTTTTCTTTCTCCTTTTCTCTCGATAAGATAATACCGAACGCGAGACAAGTTAATCAAAAACGATGTCAAAGTCTACGCGCAACGGACTTGTCAGATATATTTCGCCCGGTAACCGCATCCGTATTATATAACCCGTTATCTCCGGTGTTTTAAATTACGGATTATTTTATCTAATTTTTTTATTATTATCATTCGTTGCTTAATAAGTGATAATTCAAGGAAATTGGCTGATATGTTACGTATGTATTGTCTCGTGGCTACACAACGGTCCGAAACGATGGGACGCGCGTGAATCGACGAGAGAACCCCGATGATACCTCGGCCTCAATGAATGTCGGGCCACAGCAACGAGATAGCAACGAGCTTACAGCTTGCCAGACTCATCCGGAGAATTTTTATTCAACGCACTGTGTAACACGTGTCGCTGTTGCTGCCTCTAACGACAATCATTCATGAGCGTTGTATCTCGCGCGAGGATTCCTTCGCCCCGGAGGTATTTTTTCAACGAGCGAACGGTTTCTAACCTCCAAAGTCCCTGACAAAGTCCATGGGTCGGATTCATAGTCTAATCGACAAACGAGCGCTCAACAACGAGTCATACATTATTCTCTCGTAGATAAAAACTATCGTTCTTCAAACTTTACGTATTCATGAAAATACGGATAGGAATGGACGATAAAAATGTTAAACTTCGTAGGCGCGATGTATATGATAATTCATTTTTTTTTTTTTTTTTTTTTTTTTTTTTCGGGAGGATTAAAAGTTATGACATCGAATAGTATCGAAAAATGTTATCCCTCGTATACCGACATAATTTTTCATTCGGGGTCAATCGCGGGGTAACCGTGCGTGCAGCCTAAATAATCGAGTTCGTCGACGAGTCCACTGGCGTCGTAGCATCGACCTCTCGAAATTCTCTCGCCTATGATAGAGATCCCCGAAGTATAACACACGTTCCAACTGGCAGAACAGTGTTTGTGCGCAGTCTTTCAAAACCGATGAAATTCAGTTCGCAACGCACAGGAGGGTACAAACGCACACGCATGTTTAATGCCAGAGCCAAATTTTGCCCTGGAGTACAAAGATAGATTCGAAGTGACTTGACCAAGTGAGCTTCTCTCGTACGCTGCCAACTAGGCTCATTACCCAGAACCACTTTTACCCTCAGCTCCCTTTTATTTTCCCCCCGTTCTCTAAGCTCTATGCCAAATATTATGCTTGCATCTGTTCAATCTCTTTCTTACGGAAAATGACCTGCCCTACGAGCGAATGTGACGAAACAGGCGCGTATGTGGGTCGCGATCGCGACTACATAACCGTAAAATGTAACAATGATATTGAATGAAATAAATTGTGTTACTCTCGCGCAATGTTTCGAACGAAAAAAAAAACTGCGATATTTATGACGAGAAAAAAAAAACGGAAAAAAAAATCCTTACGAGGATCAAGAATATTCCAGAAGCAGGGAGTGCCTGTGGAGCTGGCGGAGGTCCTCTTGCAAATCTTTGCATCAGCTTCGGCGCCGTTCGACTGTGACTCCTTCCTCGGCAAACTGCATGACTGTGGAGTTCCTTCCGCTTCCATCTTAATATCTTAATGTATATATTTTTCCGCGGATCCTTCACACGATAATAATAATATCTATTTCCCTTCTGTCACTTTTCCCGCACTCGTATCTTTCTATTTCTCGAAACTTATAATCCGCTCACCCCCCGCGCGCGTAACACCAGTGAGAAAGATTTTCGAAGCAATCGATCGCTTCGCGCCGCAACACTCGTAGAGAGAGCTCCTCGCACACCTGAGGTACTAAACAAAATCACAAGTATACTAATCGTTATATTTTCGCGCACTATATTACAAAATCGTTAAATACAGCGTCGACGAGCGCTGTAATACATATATCGGTATATTATATTATCGATACGAAACGGTTAAGCAGCGAATGGTTTAATGCGGTGAGTTTGCGTCGGAAACTGAGCTGCCCGGCTTTAGCGGAACACACTAGCGACGAAATAAAACGTTGTGAACGGAGAGGGAAGGGGTGGGGTGTGCGAGAAAGATATCGGGACTTGCGCGTACGTTAACGTCACGAGGTTGCCGGCGCACAAGTGCGTCGTTGTCGCGGGTAGAAGAGTCGACGGGAAACTAACTGCGTGACAAGAGACGAAGAGGGATATTGCGGGGAGAAACAGCGCGTCCGCGTATTAAGACTGTATACCGCGTTATTACTATACTAGTAACACAACGCTATTCATATATAGTATATATATATATATATTTATAAACATATACAGATATATAAGCCGACTAAAGTATCGCGCTATATCAGCGATGGTATACCGGGAGATACGGTATAACAGTTATAGAACCAACGAGTATGGATCGTGACTCGTGCACGTCGAAGTGAGGACTGAGACTCTTATCGATCGGAACGCTAGAGGTACAGAGAGAGGGTTTGGCCCTCCCGTTTTCTCGCTCCCCGTCTTTCTCGCACTCCCGTTTACCGCGGTGCTACCATTGCTACCACCCTATACCTTCCCCTCTCGGAGTTTCGAGTCTCCTAGAGATTCACCGTCGCTGTTCCCCGCTTCTGTGGTGCTGCGCATGCATGCCACTGAAAGTAGTCACAGGCGCTAGTCTACCAGTCTGGCGATTCGTCACAGAGGTCAGCCTCGGCTTTTCCCGGGTGCCATCGGACCGACTCGCGGACGAACCCTCGAACCGCAACGGACACCCTTCGATACGTCATTCTTTACCGGGAGTATTTAAATTTTATTTTCAAAGGACTCCGATATACTCCCGTAGATATGAGAAACAATACGACGCGTCATTGGGGAAAATCGTGTTTACGGGTCGACAAAAATTGTATGATATTGTCGAAGAATAGTGTAGCAGGATGATCCGTCGAGTCTATTTGTAAAGCAGCCGTGTCATCGTGGATAATAAAGCGGAGAGAAATACGACGATATTGTTACTTCGTTTTGGAGCAAAATTCGTTCGTAAGAAATTTCCGCGGCGTACATAATACGAAATTATGTTGCTTGATGCACAAACGATGTGACTAATTGTAATTGAGCGCCAGATGGCGCGTATTCGTAATTATTAGGCAATTATTCCGCGCGATGTAAACGATTTTTTTAGATTTAAAAATACATTTTTCGGGTATAAAGCGAATTATTTTTAACGAGCGGCGAGGATCGGATGGAAAATCTTAAGAAGATCGCATTTTTAATCCAATACATTCCGACCTTTGTATCCGAAGAACGATTATAATTGTTTTTTCTTCAAGGGATTATGATTATTAGAGTTTCGTCTTACGACACTCCAAGGTTACCGCGACGTAACGATCAACACGCTGCTGTTACGAACAACTAATATACATAGTCGGAGTCCCTGACAATGATACGATTTTTCGTGTGCGCGTTTTTCAGTCGGTACGTCAATGTACAATTCACGTTGGCGTACAAACGAGAAAACGTTCGCGAGGTACATGTTGCGTACTTCGAATTATCAACGGTTAGAATCGTATTTTCCGCAACAACCAAAAGTTTGTCATCGCGGCATACTGTGTCCCGAACAATTTACAAAACTTCGTTCTCATGCAACTGCTCGAGAGTTCGAATCGCTAATCCGATCTGCGCAAAGTCCAGTGGAATAGGAGAGATAAGAATCGGCGTCGAATGTACGGAGAGTCGAAATTGTAAGACGATAGCATGTCGCGACGATTCTTTGCGTTACTCGATAGAGTATCAATGAAATTTGTCCCTATCGATGTCGTACGGAATCGCGAAGCGTAACGTCCGAAATTTAATACGCTATATCGAGCCGCGTTACGCTTTATGATTTTTCTTTCGCACTAAAATTCTACTAATGTAACTCTGTACAGTGTTGGAAAAAAATTAACGGATTAGTATGTTGCTATGTTTTTTATACGCGTAAACAAAAAAAAATGCATTATGCGTAGCATACGCGTTCGAGCGATTTTCTGAATAATTAAAATACGAGAGACAGTGCCAGGAACTAAATACTTAGCACGCGACAGAGGGTGGCGACGGAGTGCCGCAGACTTTGCGGCGCCCACGCGAGCATTCGGAGGAGACCCTTCGTCGCCGTATGTATCCCCCTCTTCCTCTTCTGTTCATATCAAACAACCCTATTCCGCAATTCGCAAACGCTCGCTATACTATCTATTTATTCTTCATGAATACAAAAATAACATTCGTTCTATCGACATCCCGACAAAGGACAGCCTATAGCCACTTCCTTATACCCCGCGGTTCCCACGTGGCAACGCCAACTTTATCCATATTTTTGTACTCGCAATTTTATGCATTTTATTGACGAATTGAAAAACAAACGAAAAATCAATTTTTCATTCCATTACTTTTCAAAATAACTCGTAATAATGTCAACCCGTTCGTAACTTCGAAAGAGCAATGCAAATTTTTTTTTTTTTTTTTTTTTTCGATTTCGAAGAGTCGATCATTACTGGCAAATTTTTTTATCGCGATTCATAAAGTAACCCTCGGCGCGATCTCCTTGATCGACGATCGTACTGACTGCTCTCTGCTCTGTCAACGGCACGCGAGTTGCCGACACTGTACCGGTACTGTAGGATTCCGCGGTGTACGCGAGAGAAAATAACTTTTCATCGGACGGTAGGCAGACGGGAAAACGCAGCAAGCTTCCGTCCGTATTCTACGAATTTTGTCGCTGCTGCTATCATAATGCGGCGTTGATTGAGGACAAATCAATTGTGCAACGGTAACGAATGCGTGCAACTCATCGCCAGCCCTCGACAGACGAAAGGGCGTATAGAAAACATTGTAGAATACCGAGAAACAAAACTCTCGACGATCAATACGCCGCTACCTGCTGAAATGGAGGGTTTCATTTTTTTTTATTATTTTTTTTATTACCCCTTCGAGACCACAATCTTCCCGATGATGTTTCCCCAAATTATTCTCTACCAACGTATCTTGGAAGATTGTTTTCTTTTTTTTTGTATTTTTTTTGTTCCCCCAATTGAGTGTATCTACAGAGTGAAGCAACTGGATAAATGCCAAATTTCTACTCTCCGCTACTGCAGCAATTCTCGCTTTCTCACTGCGGAAACCTCCCGCGCGCTGCATCGCGTTGGTCCGTACCGCATAGCTGCCCCTCGCCAACACCGTCTAACTGACAAATCGGTAGATCACGTAGGTATTCTACCGCGAAAGAGGATAGAAATTCGTGACGATTAACTCATTGAAGCGCGCATGTGAAAAAAAAAACATTGAGAGTTTCGTAACCACACGGAACAAAAAAAATATAGAAATTTATGAAATTCGGAGTTTTTATGTAATTAATATATTAATAATATAATTTATTGTTCATTATTGCAGAAATATATTCGAAAATATGTTCGCGATATACGAATTTCCGCGGAAAATAGATTAGATACGTTATCGATATATTTCGCGATATACTGTTTTCCACGTCGATAAGCAGACTTTGGAGATCGAAAAAATTATAGTATTTTTCCGAAAGCATTTAAAAAACGGTAAATGTACGAAAAAACATCAATTGTGTGACAAAAAATTGATGGGAATTATTCATGAGTAATGTTGCCACCGAAGCGAACTAATTTCGCGTTTATTCCAACAACGAATGAGTTATACGCGTGTGATTCGTTTTATTCGGATACGAGGGTCTATCGCGTACGTCAATAAAACCGATTCTGTTGCTACGATCGCGTCGTGTATATATCATAGTGGTAAAATGGCTTTAAATTCGATATAACATTCGATTGCATGTGTTGCAGAACTGATGTAACGAAAATTGAGATAAGGAAACGAGGAATTCCCGGAGACATTATTTCGGTAAAAGAATTTTTTGTTTGAAGTCCGCGCTGTCACCGCCCATCGCGATAGTTTGACTTTTTCACTAACGAATCGATGAGTTACACCGATAAGGAGTTATCGTGTCGCGATAAAAACGCCTCGACCAATGAAAGTTGCCAGTAATACTTGACCTTAACTCGTCGAAGCTAAACGGTAAACGTAACTCCTGTATGAATAGAGTTATACGTTTCATTCCCGCGAAACTATGATATTCATTTTTCCTCGACGACTCATAACAGTTGCACCGCGAAAGCAGAGACACTCGGATACTACGGTTCGCGATATCTGTTTACAAAATATTACCATTTTCTCGAAGATATCGATATCGAAACCCTACGGACACGTCGATATATGTTATTCATGACATACGTTATCGGCGACTTGGTTTACAGTCGGATAACAGTAGACATTGTCATTCCGATCGGGAGTCACCGCGTCGTCGTAGTCGCGAATCAGTGACATTGTTTGGTGCTTTTTACAATCAGAATAGTGCGCTCTCGTGTCGTCACAAATCCAGTTGAGTCGTTTGGATATTTATACCGGTGGATAAATCAAATATACGGTAATGCGATAGTTTTTTTTTATACCTCAACTCCGTTTCTAATATTTTCAATGAATTTTTTTTTTTTTTTTTTTTTTTTTTTTTTTTTTTTTTTTTCGTGAATAATATTTGTATGAGTTATCAGTATATCGTAAAAACGAATAAATCCCATATCTCGTTTCCTTTGGCAATTCTCCAACGAAAAATATGTCCTCAACGGTAGTCGAAAGGAAAAACATAATTTTTATACGCTTCAGTGAGTAAAAGTGTTCCGAAACCCCGCATCCCCGAGCGTTATGCTCTTCCAAAATTAACCCACGCGTCGCGGCGGGTCTGTGTAAAAGAATAAAAAAAGGCGTATCGGTGAAACGTCATCGTTGCCGTACGAAGAAAGAGAGAGAGAAAAAGAGAGAGAGAGACGGTGACTCGGCGCGTTCGTACATATTTACCGGAGAATCCCATTGCCAACGAGTTTAGCCGAAAAATATTATTTTTAGTTGAACAGATACGCAATTCCTAAGTCTGTGTATTAACGCGTCTGGTGGCTCCGCCGCACGCAGTTCGACAATGCGCCGAATTATTTTTTTCGGGTATTTTTTTTTTTCCCCGGTAAACACACGAGTATTTCGTCGATGAAGGAAAGCTGCGAGGTGAAAAGGGGGGCAAAGCGGTGCAAGGAGAGAAAGACGGAAAGCGCACGGAGAGGAGCCGCGGGTACGTGTCTCGGACGGATCGATATAATACGACGCAGGGAATAGGGTGACTCCCCTCTATCCCCGTCGCCCCATGTGTGCTATATAGCGAAGAACCATCTCTCCCATGTATATGGTGTGCGCGTTCCGGTAACTTTACCTGTCCTCGTCGATCCCCCATACAGTTAAAACTTACGTAGAATCGTGCAATCCCCGTGCGTGTGGTGCCACTATCCCGCGCGAAACTACTCCCATTAATGAAGCCCGACCGCCGCGAGGGTGAGTCTCGAGACATACGCCCCCGAGGGGGAGGTTATTACGAAACGAGACGACGGTACACAAAATACATCGGCTGTCCGTTCAGTATAACCAAATATTTGACGATTTTCCGGTAGATAAATAGTTAATAGAGCAGAATAAACGGATGATCGGGTTGAGTGAGAGGCACAGTTGCCCACTTTACCGAAGGTTACCGAAGGAAAAGACGGGGGAAGAAATCGAACTGAGTCGATGACTCACCGCTCGAGCCTTCGGCAACCGCTATGAAAAACAACAAAAAATTACTCTCGTTCGTTCGGCATTCTGCAGATCGTTTTAACTGAGTCTACGAGATATCGAATTCTCGGTATTCTCTTCTCTTCGGTTTACGGAAACTTCTTGCAAACTTTCGATCGGAAAATATATTCAAAGAGCTATGTATCTAATAGTTTCGTTCTCCTATCGCAATGATGCAGTCGGTCGAACTCGGGTCGTGAAAATACTCCCGTCGAACGTTCGGGTATTGTAACTAAGCGGAAGTGCTTCTCGGTGGCATAGCGGGTAACCACGATAACGAGAGAGAGAGAGAGAGAGAGAGAGCGTATAGTAGGTGGGAATAGCGATTAACGCGCGAGATATACCGTTACGCGACGACGGTAAAAATTTTGCCTCGTTAGTAGGCACGTGCCAAATATCGTCGAACGAGTCGAACAATTATCCCCTGAATACGAATGTCGAAAAAAAATATTCCATTCGTTTCTACGGCTCGAGTTGAGGGCAATTTTATACCGATGACTATTGCCACCCAATGTATTTCTATTATTAGGTATGAATCCAGCGTTGCAGAGACGCCGCGATACGAATGAGTGAAAAGATTCGTTGGTGAGTCATCGCGAGCAGACGACGAGGCGTGTAACTCTATCTAGAGAGGTTTTCGTAACGAGTACCGTTCGCTTCGGAGAAGCAACAATTGAAATCGTAAGGTGAAAAAAAAAAAAGACGAGCGGCAATTGAGAGAGTAATGTCACGTGGTTCCGTTAATATTCGCTGTGTAGCTATATATCAATTTCTTGGTAGTTTAATTCGTGTGCAACGAATTATAATATATAATATATAATATATAATATATAATATATAATATATAATATATAATATATAATATATAATATATAATATATAATATATAATATATAATATATAATATATAATATATAATATATAATATATAATATATAATATATAATATATAATATATAATATATAATATATAATATATAATATATAATATATAATATATAATATATAATATCGAAAAAAAAAATTAGTCGTCTTATTCACGATCGCAGCATTGCCGTGGCATCGCTACGGTAAAATAGCTTCCATGCAACAAGTTTGCCTATCGCGACAATATTTTATGCGATACTTTGTATGCCGTACTGTAATAACACATCATGATGGCATATAACATAAATATATTTATAGTGGAGAGTGACGATTGGCGGGTGAAAAAAAGGTGGGAGAGGGGGGGGGGGAGGTGATGAATCATTCGACTTACCGAGACCCATGTCGGTGAATATCTCCTTCGGTGCGATATCGTCAGCGTTGATCTTTCGTCCGTGTTGAGTACCGATGCCCGCGCCGGATCGCACGGATGATTTTGCCGGTGATTGTTCGGGCGCCGACTCGAACTCGGAATCACCGGTCTCCGCACCGCTTTGCTGCTGCTGGCCCCGATTTTTCGATGCCCGCTGCGTCGATACTTGGTTACCACCGGATCCCATGAAATCGTTCGACATCTCGAATTTTTCATCGCTGATGCGTTCTCTATCGTAATCCGTTCTTCTCGCAAAATTTCGATCTTCGTCTTCCTCATCCATTTCGGATTTTGGCAGCGGTGGCAGAGGTTTCGTCGGCGCTTCAAAATATTCTCTCTCGTTTTTCGAAGCCGTTTTCTCGGCGTTTTCGGCCTCTTTATTAGCGAAGTTTGCGGATATCGCGCGTTGATCGGGTTTCTCAACAACGTTCCAGGTGTCGTCGTCCATGAGATTTCGCGTTGTGTCGCTCGGCATTTTTTTCACCTCGGCTGGTGTGTCGTCAGCGAGAAAATCGAATTCCGGGGATTTTTGGGGTCCCGGAATGACGGAAGACACGATATTGCTCGCGTAGCTTTCGTTGCGATTGTAATCGTCGTTCGTTGGATCGACTTTCGTAACGAGGGTCGATGACGAAATTTCGTTAATTATCTTGTCGTTCGCATCACGATCTTCGTGAGCGAAGTTATCGTCGGTTGCACTCTTGTCCGGTGCTAAACGGGCTGCGAGACCGCTGGCCACGCCATTATTTTCCTCCGAAAAGTCCTGCGGAGCGTCGCGATGCTCCTGCTTCGTGTGGTCGTCGACCAGATGCTCGGCGAAGTCGGCGCTTCGATTGTCCAGGTTTTGTTGATGATGCTGATGCTGCTGTAGATCGTCTTCCTTCTCCGATTTCTCCTCCATATGTTGCTTCTCGAGATTATGATATTCGCCGGTTATTCTTTCCGTGTCCATGAATGCCATTGTCGCAGCTTTCGGATCCACCTGACTTATCTCGTTAACCTGATGTTGCCGATGCTTTCTATCCTGTGCGTCAAATTGATGCAACGTCTGCGCACTCGTAGCATCGTCGAGTTGCCGTTCGAACTTTTCGAAATCCGCTGAAGGTGGCGGGGTAGCGGGGACCGGCTGAAGGATTCTCTCGTCCGCCGGTATACTCGTGTCGAGAATGTTTCTCTCGAGTTTACTCGCCACGTTCATCAATTCGGACACTCTGCTACCCGGAACAGCTCGTGGTAGATCTATCAATTGCACGGACGTTACATCGAGAACGTTAGCGCGAGCGGTCTCGTCGAGCGGCGAGCCCTCGTGTTCCAAATGCTCAAAATCGTCCATGGAATCGTTTTCACGTTTCATCATTCGCGATACATCGACTCCCTGTGGCTGTGGATTTGTCGCAGCCGAAGCGAGTTTATCGTCCTCCGGAAGTTTCGAATCAAATGCTGTATCTTTCTCCATTATCTCTCTCGATGAGTCGCCGTTGAGGCTTTACGCGAATATTCACAATATATCCGTGGACGCCGGCGATGTCTATCACTCACTAATACTCTCGCACGTGTCGTCGTTAACCTTTTATCAATCAACGGAACAAAAATTCTCGCGAACCGATATTCCGAGAAATTGACGAGAGTCTACCCGGTCGATCGCAGAAGCCAAATGACCGTTGTGAACGAAAAAAAAGTATATATTACTTTCCACGAATTTCGCCGGTTCGTGCGCGATATCCGCGCGGATTTACACTTGTCGCTCTCCTCAGCGTTGTACACTCAGCTGTCAAACGTCAGTAGTGGCGCACGCGAGCCGCAGCAGCACTGGCCGCTCTAAAATGTAAGGCTTTGAGAGCTTTCTGTACACTGACGTAGTGGGATATAACTGCGAGAAGGTACAAGGTAGAAAGCCAGAACCGAGTCATCGAAAGGGGAGAGAAGGAGCGAGAGTCTAGCGCGAGGGCGCAGTCGCCGGCGCACGCACGCATTTACAGCTAAAGCCGAGTACGCAGAGACAAAACTCCGATGGGCATAAATAGTAATGCTGGAATCTGCCTTAGCCAACGGAGGGACAGAAAGAGAGGGAGACGCGGGAAAGAAACCACTAACTCGCGTGACCTCATCGCATCATACGATAAATAAAAATAAACTTATATCGCGAGACTGGCTGAATAGATTTGATAACAATCAAATGCACTGATAACGTCTTCGATTCGATCTTTAATGTAATATCTATAACAGATGCAGACCCAATAATCAAGCTATATGTATCAATGCTATTTATGCCGGTACCCGGCGAAAAAAAAAAAAAAAAAATCGAAAATACCTAGGGAATAGACAAAACTGCTGTATCGAAAGCTGGTAGTACTAATTTATCGAGTTCGACAAATGTCAATGTTATATTCGTCATCGACGCCGTTTTATTTTCGTATTAGAATAACGGTGGGGTATACGGATAACGTAACAGTCGAGACTAGATGATAATAATGTTATCCAGCAAGTGTAACCGCCGGATTATGATATGTATGTATGTAGTGAGAGAATCGAATAAAACCCCGGGGCCTTTCAACACTTTATTTCAGCCCAGCGCCACGCGGCCAAGCGTGGATTCGTATTGGTCGGAGAAAGAACAGCAGTTGGGAGCGAGCGGTGTTCAGGACCGGACGGCTCGTTCTTCGGATTGGCGATGTCTACCCATTCGAGACTGGTGCTGTTGTAATAAAAGACTGAAAAAAAATCGTCGAAGCGAGTGTCGGGGCTTTGAGTACAGCTGCACCGAGCGAGCCAAGTTCGAACGAGATACTAGAGCGCACGGGGCGTTGGTGGTCCGTTGTAACGGGAAGTGAAAAAAACAGACTATATATTTCTCGTACTGTAATATATCGTGGTGAAAAAAAAAAATTATAAACTAAGTAACACGGCCGATACTTTGTCAATTCGTTGACGACAGACCAATTAAAGAATCTAAAAAAAGAAAATGTCAATGGCCAGTACGAGAGTCCGCGTGGCTGTGCCATCGTGCAGCGAGGAGAAATCTCTGAAGGAGACAGTGTCGTCGCAGAATGGAAGTTTGATGAATGGAATGACAAACGGCTACGCAAATCATCGAACCAACGGACACCTGCAGGTAGGTCGTAACTCGAAGTTAAAACGCGCGACTTGCTGTATTGTTGTTATACGTCCGTATAGAAGTGCTATCGATAATCGCGTAGCTACTTATAACTTATCATTGCACCTAGCTGACCGATATTACGTAGGTACATCGATAATGCACGCACCCGCATCGGCAACCTCGCTTTATCCTCAACCCACGTTTTGTACATTCGCTATTACGTTATACGAGTTTCGTTGACCACTTTGAACACCGGCAGTGAGTATTGTCGCTCGATGACACAATGCAGCGCGGTACTGGGGATCCTTCGGTGCAGCTGCACTCGGAATGCGTCGGTGCAGCGGCACTCGTACGGACTACTTTCTCTCGTGAATTTTCGGCTGCAGCGATGCGACCGCTCCGAACGCAGCTCGTAATTTTGGCGCATTGATGATTTAGATAAAGCGAATAACGTAACTATGACCCCTAACGCGCGAAATCGCGGAGATAACAATGTTTATCCGATGCACATTAAATTATCGTTATTTGCCATTTACGCGATGAGATAACAGATTGTATCATTCACGTGGGATGAATCACGACGTTTCGGTTAAATTGACGTTAATTCTCGTGAACTAATTCGCTACTTAATTTGGATCAATTCGCTGCCGATTTAATACAGATTTATCGTACACCAATTTTGGAATCGCGAGATGCCGATTTAACTTGCGATATTTCAATATGCTTAATTTCCGAAGCGAATGGTTGACCTTAACGATGAAACAACTTCTCTCGCGTAGATAAAAAAAACCAAACGAAAGGATGACACATCGACGCCACAATCCAAAGAATCATTCGAACCGCCAACCCTCGTAACTGCCGCACTCACACATCTTGGATTTTACGTCCTAATGTTTCTAGGATTCATCAATCAGTTACTCTTCACGCCAAAAGTAGCACGCGAGCAAAACAGAAAGGTATTGTGTCGTCACTCGGGGGTTAATGGCAAACAAGGAGACCTATTGATTGACATAAAATAAAAATTCTATGTTGTCCATTATATTACAGGGTTATGCGCCTCTTTATGACAATTTCGAAACGTTCTATCTTCGATACGTGTATCGGAGGGTTCGCGATTGTTGGAATCGGCCGATATGTTCGGTACCCGGTACGATGGTCACATTAAAAGATCGAATCACGAGAGACTATGGGTGGACTTTCGAGTAGGTATTCGATTATCTATCTGAATGTAAATGCGTAAATATCTAAACAGGTAAAATATCTCAGATGTTAGGAAAAAAAAAAAAAAAAAAATCGACAATTAGCAATGTCGATTTTCGTAAAAAAATATTGATCCATCTATATGATTTATTGATTTACGAGTAATTTTTTTTTCGCAGATTTACGGGAACGGAAACGGAATGCATAAATTTGGGATCGTATAATTATTTAGGATTCGCAGAGTCAACGGGTATTTGCGCGGAACAAAGTATCGAGAGTTTGAAGAGATTGGGACACTCCACTGGCAGCACGCGCCTGGAACTCGGTAAATATCACGTCGTTACAATCTGTCGTTGTAAAATAAACTTCGAAACGCGTCACCTTTGCGTCAAGTGTTCATAATAAATAAATAAAATCCCTTTAATTCAGGAAATATGCCGATCCACGATGAGCTCGAAAAATTGACTGCCAGATTTTTGGGAGTAGAAGACGCGATTGTGTTCGGTATGGGATTCGCGACTAATAGTTTAAATTTGCCATCGCTACTGAGTTCCGGTTGTTTGGTTCTTAGTGACGAAAAAAATCACGCATCGTTGATTCTCGGACTCAGACTTTCGGGGGTTATAACTCGAGTCTTCAGGCACAACGGTGAGTATTCCACATTCTTCACACTGCGTATTCGATCGATTTTTTCCCAAAATGACAAGTAATCAATTATTTAACAGACGTGAAACATTTGGAAAAATGCTTGAGAGAAGCTATAGCGTGGGGACAACCCGGAAGCGGCGAACCATGGAAAAAAATATTTATCGTTGTCGAAGGAATCTATTCGATGGAAGGTTCCGTCGCGCATCTTTCACAAATAATTGAATTAAAAAAAAAATATAAGGTGCGTCTATTTTTTTGTATACCAAACTTCGCCATTTTCAGTGATAATGTAAAAAACAAAAAAATTTTTTTTTTATGAAACAGGCATATCTATATCTGGACGAAGCTCACAGCATCGGTGTAATGGGAAAACGCGGAAGAGGGATATGCGACTATTACGGAATCGATCCCCGCCAAGTCGACATACTAATGGGGACCTTTACGAAAAGTTTTGGATCAGCGGGTGGTTACATCGCCGGTTCTAAGGTAAATATGCAAAAATAAAAAATTATTTATCGCCGCTGACACGTTTTTCATTATTCTAGGCGCTGATAAATCACTTGAGAGTGTATAGTCACGCGCACACGTATGCAGCGGCGATGTCTCCACCGATAGTACAACAGGTCATTACGTCGATGAGAATAATTATGGGCGACGATGGTACCGACGACGGGAAAAAGAGGATTAAGCAGTTAGCGAGAAATACGCGATACTTCAGGCGCAAACTTCACCAAATGGGTGTAATTATATACGGTCACGAAGCTTCGCCAGTAGTGCCTATGCTAGTTTACCTCTTTTCGAAAATAGGGTTCGTAAATTCAACCGAATGTTGGTGTTGCTGTACCGGAAATATCCTGTCGATTTAATACCTTAATTAACTCGTAAGACGTTTCATTTCGACAGAATGGTCGTTCGCACATTGACAAAGCGGAAAATAGCGACCGTTGGCGTTGGTTTTCCAGCGACGCCTCTAATGGCGGGAAGAATTCGCTTCTGTCTATCCGCCGCTCATACCAGAGAACAATTGGATTACGTGCGTAAAACGCCCGATATTCTATACTATTCCGCAACGATATTCGATGATAATTTATGTTGAATTTTCTTGGTATTGCAGATACTATCGAATATCGAAGAAATGGCCGATCTGATAGGACTGAGGTATTCGAGAAAAGTTCGCGATCCAAATCCTATAGAATACTATTCCGACAGCGAAACGGAATGACGTTACATAGCTGCGACGAAAGCTTAACGTGTTCCAAGAGAATTTGGAATGTTTTTTTTTTTTTCTCTATAGCCGCACACAATTCGAATCGGTCTATGCGAGGCTCCTTACATTTTTTAAATGTTGCTACGTCATGTCTCGCCGTGATAACGGTTTCGATTTATCGCCGAATTAACACGGGACGAACGAGAGGCAACGAATTTATTCCGATGCTATGCAATCTTTATCTTTACATAGAGTCGGCATGTTTCGCAGCTGTTAAGCTGGTATTTCAAAGATTATTATATTTAGCCTTATAATATTCGTAAGGAAAATCCGGTTAGACTCAACGACGAGTTTATGATCCGCCGAACAATTAGCAACTTCAGTATTCCAATATAAATGCTGCCGTTGTCGCAATTCACGAATGAACATGTGTGCGCGTAACGATTAATCGCTGACACTGCATCGCCTGCCGTGTCAGCGTTTCGGCGAGTCACAGCCAGCAACGGACAGCACGATTTTTTTTTTTTTTTTTCATTCGCATAATGATTCGAGTTTAATATTGCCTTATAATCGCTGCGCCTTCGATGGCTCGCAAAGCGAATAAAATAATAGATAAATGCTACTATCGAGAAAGCCACTGCCTGGAAATAGGAACAACGCGATTAATAGACACGGTTAACGCGCTTCATGTTCGAGAATCGCGTAACCCGCGCGTACATCGTCGCGAAATAAGCTTTTACTTAGACGATATCGACGCGTGATACCGGGTGGAATTACAAAATTCGGTGACGCTGAACGAACGCCAATGGCTCTTTATCGAAATATCGCTGACGTTTACCTCGATACGGAGAGTCGGCAATGTATATTGAGTTTGTACAGAAAACATTTCTACACGTAAATTTATTGCACAACTAGGAAATTACAAAGCGATCGAAACGGAGAGAAAGAGAATTTTAGTACAAATGTATTATTTTTTTTTTTTTTTTTCGCGAGCCGCGATTTATCCGTACGTCGAGTGGATCATTGAATCCATCCATTTTCCGTCTTTTTAAAATTCCATAGATTTCTTTATGCATTAGGTATATACATAAAGTTGAATCCCCCTTTTGCGTCCCGCTTGTCGTCGATTCAATTTTAACGCACATATCCGTAATCTCGGCCTTACACCGTAGTTAATAAATACCAACGCATCGACGCATTCCTCATAATCACAAGTTTATTTTTATAATAACTCAATTGAGAAGAGTCTAAGATGTAAAAATATTATTGTCATTAATTATCATCATTGCTATTGTCATTACGAAATTTGTCGCATATTTATTTTAAAAAAAAGAGAAAAATTCCTTTTGTCCCTTTCCTTCTTCCACGGTATCGCAGTCACTGTATTTGGGAGAGTATGTTACGTATCCGAGTTAAAACTATCGGATTTGTGGAAATGCAATCTTCGAGAGCGTAAGGGGGTTTTATGGAAACTATACCCTCTATGTTTAGAAGTTCGTCAGTTTCTTTAACGGGAAAACGATTTTCTTCGAGTAAATTCATTACCGTTTTTTTACGATTTGCAACGAAGCTCTCGGAGATTTGTGAAATTTGTTGATGAAACAGTTGCGGAGGATCGTTTACTATCGACGATATTACGTCGATTTTTTCGATCGCATGGCCAATGATAACCTTCAATCGTGGATCAGAGCTCGCGGATTCTTCGATGAGGACAACGCTGAAAGGTAACGCGAATTTAGCACACGACAAGTTGATCGAGAAATGTTTTTGCCGTATTTGGCAACGGGCTGAGGTAACCTAACCTTTCTGACACTGGATCAACCGTGTAAACTACGCCGGTGTGCACACTCTTGTCTGTCGTTGTGACTGAGCAACATTTATCGACGTAGTTCTTCAGGAGCACCGGATCATTTTTGTAAATATTGTGATCAAAGTTTGACATACTCGGTAGATTAATGACAACGGTGAATACAGAACGACGCGGTAACAATCGCGTGCTCCGGTGACATTGGTAAAAACTATGTCAGGTTCATGCACGCGCGGCCATGCGGCAAGCTATACTTTAACCCCCACCCCTTCTGTTTCTACCCATAAACCTTTCGCTTTGAGAAGAAACCCCATTCGAAACGCTTGTGAACGGGAAAAGATCGAATATTTTATCAACGATACCGAGGTTTGTTTACGAATCTTCGCCGAAGGGGTTAAAAATAATATTTTTAACGCTTCATCGCTCTATAGCTCTTTGGTACAATACTCGCGATATAGTACCGTACAGAGGACAGAAGGAAATTCGATGTCACTTTGCAATCCCGCAGCGGTACTTTTTTTTCCTTTTAATTTTATTAGTAAGTATTATTAAACTCTTTACATACTTTTTTTTCCATTTCTTTTTTACTTTTTCGTTATAATGATAATAACCGATAGAATTCTTAACTTATACACCCACACACTCAGACATACATGACACATACTATTCCATAACTATGTACCATCAAACGTACGATCGTTGGAAATTCGATAGCCTAGTGCTGTGTGTTCCGGGTTGGGCGTTGAAAAATAATAAACTAATCGACGGGTAAATTCCTTCTCGATCTCTCGGCTTCTCAATCAACAACCTGTTTGTGTATCGAACTGTGAAGAATTCTATTAAACTGCCGATAGGTCGATAAACGGTTTCAAACTGTAGAAAAAAAAACAAAAACACCGGTTATACTCGCATCTTGCGAGTTCCTTTGGCTGATCAAGTTATCGTACCACATTATAGTTTCTTGTTCTCACATTTTCATTCAGCCACCCGTGCTTTCTAAATTCAAGCTTAAAAATGCCACAATGATACGCGATAAACGAGTCGAAACAATTATCCCATTCTCTTTTCGTTTTCATTTTATTATCACACCCTTGATAAAAGCAACTTTTTACGGAGCGTATTTCAGAATTTTTTGTAGGTCAGTCGTTCGATAATACTTTGGATGAAGAATGCCTCGTATAAAACTGTCAATTTATTATTATTTTTTTTTTTCCGATCGCGCCTTTCAGATGAATGATCTCCTTTACCGTCTACAGCATAAACATTACCATACGCATCATCCCAGTTGTACTTATTTGCCACCAGCCAAATTCTATTAACATTTACGTTTAACGTACATTTAGCTTCGGACTTTTTCATACGATAAAATACTCTTTTGATCGTCAATCATTGATGTATTATCGATTGCAACGGTAGTATTCAACGATATACGATAGCCAACAAACGGGACTTTAGTTTTTATTTACTCTCGAAAAACAAAATTAGTAGAAAACATACGAAGCAGCGAAGAATGTCCCTTGCAGCTATGCCATTGGTTCGGCGATTGAAAGCACAGTTTGGCGTTTTTTGTATACTCACCCGATAAAAAAATACTAAGTAATCGCCTTCGAATACGATGGTTAGCAAATTAATACAGCTGAAGATAATATGTATAACGTTTCGTCGGCTTTTTTTTCTTTCTTTCGGTCTCGTTAATCTAACCCACGGAATATAGGTATTTGCCAGTGGCTCGGCTCCGCAACCTGAGTCGCATAATACCGAAAGTAATGGCTCAACAGTTTCGAGGTGAGCTACCGACAAATCATCGATTACAATATACTCGTATAAATATTCCATAGAATAACCAAAGCGCGAGAGTATATCACTATTCTCAGAAAAAAAAAAACACCTCAACCTCATCGATTTAGCCAGCAGAGTAAAAGGGGTGAGAGGGGTCGATTGAAAAATTGGATCAAGTAAGACGCCTGGAAAAAAAATAAGATTGTCCGTTGAAATTCCAAATAAAAATGAAATGATGGATGAAAAATTTTGGCGACCGTGTGGTTTCCTCGTCGTTCCGATACGAACGTAAATCAATTTCGTTGAAATGGAACGTTATTTCTTTTTACCTTTTTTTTTTTTTCGTATATAGTACAAAGGTCAATCGGCAAGAGTCGCGGTGTATACCCTTCTTTATCAAACGATCCGCGCAATTACTTCCGATTCCGAGTGGTGGTTCCGGAGGTAAGCCGAAGCGCGACACATTTGCGTCTGCATTTAGTTTGTCGCGATCAACGATCTAAATTATTTGTTAATTAATTACGTACAATAAGTAAAGTATAGAAACGAAGGACTGGATCCGTAAAGAACGGTAGAGTCGAAATTAAGTTATTATTAGCCTAATAAACAAAATGCCGAAATAATGCTTTTCATAATTGAACTTCGACGTGACGATGGCAATGACGATAGTAATTCTTACAACGCGCTTTTGTATTTCAATGAAAAAACATTTTCCGTTGTTCTCGTATTCCCCGTTCCATAGCTCGTCGACGAAAACGATTTTAATTTACTGCGATTAATGATCAACTGAACAAACTTCTCTACTTACGACCTGTGAAACGACGTTCCCTAACTGTCTAAACGCTGATTAATTCGTAATCCCGAGATGTACTTATGTTATGAGGAATAAACAAAAAAAAAAAAAGGGGGCGAAGCCAAAATTTCAATGGAAGTACCAATTTATATGAAACTCGTTTACAGTTACGATTCGCTAAAGCTGCCGGACAATCTCATAGCGCATAACTTTTGTCTTTTTTCTTTCCTCGTACCCTATGTATCGTTACACTCTCGCGCTAGAGATATATATATATTTATGTATATATATTCACGTATTTATATTGTATAACGAACTGTTGCGGATGAGAAATACGAGGATAACCGGTCGATGGATAAACATTCTGTTTTTCTTACTGTTTCCGTTATCTTCCGTTTTGTTCTGTTTCCGTGATAATACGTCGTGAGAACAAGCGCGGCATAGCTCCGGAAACCGTGAAAATATGCAAATTTCCTTAACAATCGAAAATAATTTTAATTGAATTAATAAGTAATTTGAGAAGAAAAAAAAAAAAAAAAAAAAAAAAAAAAACCAACCATGAAATACAAAATCGTCGCATCACAGACATCGCTGCCGTTGGCGTTAGTGGATAACGTAACGGAGGAAACTTTGATCCCATCGAAACGCACAATCGTTAGTCGGGGGGTTCGGGAATATAATCGTATGTCCAATTAATCTTATCGAGTACAAAATTCGTCTGCTGCTCTCACCGCTATATACTCGAAATGAAGAGTTCTTTAATGGCAGTAGACCCTTTCAGCGCTACCCGATGATCTTGGCGTTCTTCTCTCTTTTCTTTTTTTCGTTCCCTTTAATTCTCGTCTTCATTCATATTAATTTTTAAGTTTTTTTTTCTTTTTTTTTTTTTTTTTTCGCTACGTACTTATCAGGACTAACCTTCCATAAGAAATATAGTCTCTAGGATACACGAAATAGCATCGTTAAGCAGGCACTCGCATTTTACCCACAAACGTAAACTCCGTTTTTTTTTTGTTTTTTTTTTCTTTTCTTTTCATTTAAAAATCCTATAACAGACAAACAAACAGTCACCACGTTTCAGGCTCACCTCCTTAACAAGGGCAATTGTATTTTACACACGTCGGCTCTATCGTCGAGTAGATAGTATAATAATTGTATCTGTCACGTGTTTTCGTATAAGTATAGCAGGGAAGGGGGGCGGGGCGGGGGGTCTTGTAGTGTTTGTTTATGTTGCCGTTGTTGTGTAGTGACTGTGGCGATTGTGGTTCTCGTCGACGTAGCGGTGATAAGGACTGATGCAGGTAAAAGGATACGATAAAGTACCTACGACGACAAAATGTCTTTTGCTCGTATGCGCACGTAGGATTCCCGTTGCTGTTGCCGTTTTTGTTGTTGTTGTTGTTGTTGTTGTTGTTGTTGTAGTTGTTGGTTCTGTTGTCGTTGGATAGGGTGTGTCCATGATGATTCAGTCCTGCATTTCCTCGGGCATCTCGTGAGGATTGAGAATTCCCGGAACGGCCATCTGTTGTCTCCTCTTTTCTTGCTGTGCCACTCGTAGAGCGGTTTCGCGTTCTTCCAGATAAAGATCCGAATCGTCTTCTCCGGTATATTCCTGAGAAAATTATTTTAAAAAATGAAATATTAATTTATCAATGATTTTTAGAGAAAATAATGAAAAAAAAAACGAAATATTAATTTATCAATTATTTTTAGAGAAAATAATTTTAAAAAAAGGATATATTGATTATTAATGATTTTTAGAGAAAATAATGAAAAAAAAAGAAAATATTGATTTATCAATGATTTTTAGAGAAAATAATGAAAAAAAGAAATATTGATTTATCAATGATTTTTAGAGAAAATAATAAAAAAAAAAAAAGGGAAATATTGATTTATCAATGATTTTTTTTATTGATTTATCAAAAGCGTTTACTCACCCGAATTTCGACGAGAAAATCCCTGAGATGTTCCTTGAAAGCGGGGATATCCTGATCCAAATTAAACAATCCTTGGACCGTTATTTTAATCTGATTATCCGACAAGTGTGGAAAGGCTGCCTTTAGCAATCTTGCGACGAATTCTTGAACGTAGAGCCTATTGTCGGGTAACGGGCCGAGGGGAACGAGGATTCTTCCCAATTCGACCAGCGTAAACATATACGCAAGAATAGTCGCATGCATCGTTAGACCTATGAAAAAAAAAACGTACGAATTGTGATGAAATGAGAAATAAAAGAAAAAAAATAGCATTTTGAAAAAAGAGAGGAACGATAATTTGCCTGCGGTATGCGATGTGTCCGTGACGACACTGAATATATGTTGAAGAATGTCTGTAAAGTACGTCTGATAGAAGCTTTGAGCTGCTTGTTCGTGTTGTTCGATGTTTTGCAGTAATTGATAAAGAATCTGCAAACCGGTGTCCGCAACGTTCCTCATGGTGTGTTTGAAGGCCCAAATAATCGAGTCGAGTACCAATTTGAATTGCGCCGGTGGTATCGAGAGGAACGCCGGGAAACAGTGGACATTCACTGCCTGAAATTCAATCGTTGATTTATCGCTCATGTGATTTATAGTTTAAACATAAACTCTTTAAATTTTTGATTTTATAATATCGTCTTTACCTGCAGTAAAAGGAAGAAGTTTGTCCTGTGCTCGGGAAATTCTTCGAAGTCCTTGTTTATCATCTCGAGAGTGCATTCGAAAACGGCATCGAATATTTTCGGAACTTCGCTCGTGATGTGACCCTGAAGTTTGTTAACGATAGTGGCCATCGCGCTAAGCACCTCGGGTTCCCTGGCGCAATGAACGTTTGTCTTTTGATAATCCAACAATACGGCATCCAGTAGCGGTGGAATAAAGTTTTCCAAGACCTGAAAAAAAAAAAAAATAATAATAAATAAACGGAATGTTACGAATTGCACGATATAACGTATACGATTGAAATTTAAATACGCAACAGATAATGCGCTTACGACACTCACCATTTGATGATCATTCGATCTGCTGACCCAATCGGATATTAATTTTAACGTTTCTTTCTTCACGACTCTCATACTCTTGATCAGCGGTTGCTTCATCACCGTTTCGCCGTTTAAAGCTATCGCAGCACTTATGTTTTCACTCATAACCTGAGTATAAAAAATAAAAAAATAATTTATCAAAAAAAATCATTTAAAAATCGAAAGCCGTTTGGAAGAAATATCATTTTACGGACCTTATAAACATTCAGCATGTCTAAATATATTCTTCCCAACTGCATGACGTACGGATGCCCGAGGGCTTTGCACGCTCTCACGTTCGTTTTCAGAATACTCGCGAGCTGCTTGACAGCCTCCTGATCCTTCAGTACGTCGACGTTCTTTGCATGGAAATAAAAATCTCGTTACCGAATGAACGGAAGAAATAAAAGAAACGGTAAAACACATGTACGGAATTATCGATGATTTTTAGAGAAATTAATAAAAAAAAAATTAAAAAGGAGATATTGTTTTATCAATAATTTTAATAGAAAGAATTATACCTTCGACGCCTGACTTATGATATCGTCCCAAACTTGATTCGGCAACAGCATATATTTCTCGATCAGATGTTCCTGAATGAAGCCGTCGACTTGGGCGTTTATCATGTAGCCGACTGCTTCGTAGAACGTGTGAACCTTTCAATTCGCAATAAACAACAGTTAAAAAATGAATTCCAAAGGTAACAACTTCCATTAATCTCCAAATAATTGTATAGGTAAAAAAAAAAAAGAAAAAGAATATCACGCGGTTAATATACCTGCTGCGTCTGCAGATCACAGATTATACTGCTAATGGTAGAGAGAATTTCTTCGATGAACGGCATTATCTCGCCGACCTGTGTCGTTACAAAGTGTCGCCGGCACTTCATTGCGATTTTAATAAAGGTATCGCACGCCATGTCCTGAACACCGTCGTGAGTCTCTGCGCAACAGGGCATCGATATTACACATCGTTGGTATTTGTTTTGGCGTAAAAAAAAAAAATCCACGCGAAAGCACACGAGTGTTCGTGTGCTTTGTATTAGTCAAATAGAGTTGTACATTGTTCTTACGACATATTGGAAATACGTTACGAACAATGAGACTCCGTATTGTTTTAGGAATTAATAAACTATTATCCAAAAATGATTAATTAACGATTCTTCGGCTCACCGTGCATAAACTCAAACAGTTTATTTACAACTGTCTTCAAAAATTTCCAGTGAGCGCGTAAAAAGCGCGGATATTGTCCGACGACGTACATGATGTTGCTAGCGATTATAGCTTTGTTGTCTTTGCCTTTCTTCTGCTCGCACAGGCCGAGTAATTCTTTTATCACTGTCACGAGAAAACGTTTTTCGTCCTCCTCGTGCATAGCTCCGGAGATGCTGCCGATGGCCCAACACAGCTAAATTAAAAAAAAATATAAAAAATGAAATAACGCATAAGCGATTCTATAGATTCGAGTATCGAGTATCGATATAACGATTATTACCGTATTGAGATTTTTCCAAGACCATTCCAAGCCATTCACTTGATTCTGAAGCTTCTCCGTCATAACTCTCTCGGTATCGACGTAATCCAAATGCGTCAGATAAACCAGCGTCTCTCTCATGTTCTTGTATAAGTTTATAGAATCCGTGTCCTTCATGAATTCTCGTACAACTTCGCCGTTTTCGTTTTCCACGACGAGTACCTCCTCCGGTTTGGCCATCCGACTGATCATTATATATCGCACTTTCGTCAGTACCGGACAGTAGAATTCTCTTCTCTGCGATACAGCAATGTTGTGTTTATTCATTATCAATCCCGGCGTTGACGCGAGATAGGGATTCTCCTTGTAAAGATCGGCAGCCAATCCGTTCCAATACTCCAAACATATCTTGAAAATCTCGACTTCCTCGACCTCGGATATTAGCACGAGATAGTGCAACGCTTTTAGCAGCACGTCGTTCAATTGTTTTTTCTCTACCAATTGCCCGTGTTCTTTGAGGTATGTGCACAGAAACATCGCTAGATTCTGAATGAAGTTTTGCTCCTGATCCTGACCGATCGCGTAAGCGTCGCGAATGTTCGTCTCGAGCGATAACATCTGCTCGAGTTGTTGCATCGTGTTTGCGAACAATAGTACAAACATCTCGTCGTAATTGGTGACGGTCACCGCGGCGATTTCCGTCAGACACTTTAACGTCACGTTCCTGAAGATCGGTACGTTTAAGAACTGGAAAAAAAAGAACATTTAATAACTCGAAAAATATTATTTTTAATATTATTATAATATATATTATAATATATATTATTTAATATTATTATATTATTATAATAAGAATATAAATATTCTATGCCTGTAACGCGGGTGGAAAGTTGCCAATTTTTAACCAGAGAGTCAAAAAAGTAAATTTGCCCGCAAAAATGTGATTTTCGCGGGAAAAAAAAAATCTCCGAACGGGAGAAATTAGAAACAAATCGCGTTTTTCTACTAACGTTGCAGGCATAAAAATATGGTCATTTTTTAACATAGCTGGAAAAAAAGTATAATATGCTACTCGGGAGGGCTGTTTCACCTCGTGTGATTTCAGCCCTCGTTTCGCTCGGGCAGCAAACTTCACGCTCGGCGAAAAACACGCACTTTCCTCTCGTGTAGCATAATGTACTATTAACAAAGTATCAACAAAGATCGAACTTTTGTAATTCGTACGGAATAACAAGATACCTTGAATATCAATGTCGTGATGAGTTTTGTCTCGAAGATGTAGCCGAGCGGAATCCAGTTTAGAAACCTCAGCAAAGTCTCGAGCGTAACGGCGACGAGCGGAACGTTCGGCGAATTATCCATGACGAATTGGCACAGCTGAAAGATCTGCGAAAATTCACTGCACATTGTGTCCTTGAGGTGTTTAGCTTTGCTCTGCGTCATTTGTCCACTCGAAAAATCAAACACCTCCTCGGACAGCAGCTTCAGTATAGCCATATTGTTCTGACACAGACTCTCGTTCGTCTTGCTAGCGCCGACGATATCGCGTATGAATGATTCCCAATTCTTTGGCCATTCTCTTTTCAATACTTGTACGAGTATCATGTTCAGTTTGTTCAGATAAACCTTTGAGGTCTCCATAGTTTCGGGATCGCTGCTCGTTTTTATAATCAGTCCTACTATATATTTTTTTATGCCTTCGCACTGATTTCTCGGAAGTACTTTCCATCGCGTCTTGATTACTTGCTCCAAAATTTGTAGGGCATAGTATTTTGTTTGTTGATTCTGAAAGCAACAGATATCATTGAGCAACGAGCACTTATTGTACATTATGTTTTAAAAGTACGCGGCGATAATTACCTGCGAATATTCTAGGATAGTGTCGACCCGAGTCCAGGCGTCCGGATGCTCCTTGAGGGTTGTGAGCACTTCCTGCGCCACTCTCTGCTGATCTCCTAAACCTGTATACATACATCCGACTATGTTGTCTAGAAGCGTTATATCTAACTTCTGGTTGAAGTCCAGCAACTTGGACGCTTGTTCCGCCAGAGTTGCCATTATGAGCGTTCGACGATTTTATATTCTCAAACTCAATCTGAAATGTGAGATGAGAAGAAAAAAATTAAATAAGTTATTAGATTTGGAGAGGTGGAGGAAATGGATGGTGAATGCGAAAGCTGGGAGAGAGCAATTTGCGTGTACGAAAGGAGGCTACGCTGGTAGAAGTTGGAGGTTTGGCAAAGAGACAGACGAACGTATAGACGCGCGAAATTATAATCGAAGACGCGGCGCGAAAAAATGACGAATTCGCGCGGCATGATTTATTTTTTCGGAAGGTATCGAGAAGCATAGAGACACGGGAGAAAACGCGTGCCGGAGGGGATAACCCTCGCCGCACTGCGATCGGTCGGTTTAACCTACATTTGACAATCCCAAAGAAGGTTATGTGAAATAAAGAGTATATCGGCACAAGGATTGCATCGTAGCTCGTTAAATTTTTCAGTCGATTCGGTGCCGCTGAAGTGCGTAACGATAGACTGTTGTATGGGACACGAGGATAAGGGGGTAAAATGTACGAAAAATCGTGAATATTCGAAGAGATCCGCGGAGTGCAGAGTGCCCAGGCTACATTACGATTGCGTCGGTCAACCGTTGAAGCGAGATTCTTCGAACGACGTTAGAACGTACCGTATCACCTGCCACGCACAGATTCACGCCTCGGCGGTAAAAAAAACACACGTTACGCACCAGCAATCACGATTATTTTTCCAGATAAATCACAAGCACAAAAGGGTCAAACACACAACCGACGATTCCCGCGCGCGACCAACGTCGTTCCTCGTTTCGCACACTCGGGCCGTTTGCTCGCCGTCTCTCTCGTTCTCACCCCCGTGTCCGCTTTCGCTCTTTTGTGATCTTCGATGATAATGTTATACATTCATATATATATTTATACCCACCGAGGCCGTTGTCCTATCGTGTCCGCGAGCTTCCCAATTACATCCGTTGAATTTCGTTACTTTAACATCGAGAAAAAACGTGAAAAACTCGTCCTCTACGTCGTTCCGCAAACCCAACCTAAAGATTTTCGAAAATAATAACAAGATGGCCGTGCCGTTTTACCACCGACCATTGCGGAGAGACGAAGCCTTTCATTGGCTCGAAACCGATATTTCGTCCAATACGCGCGGGGATAAGCGGCAATTTTCCTTGGCGACAGTCTGTGTCACGTGACGTCACGCAAACACGTGTACTCCATTTTGACTGGAACAATTTACGCTACACAACGCTCATTACGATCTAATCCCCCAGAGTCTCATCGTCGAAAGCTCGAGCCGCATTATTCATCGTTTCATCACTTTTTTGTCGATGATGCGACTATTTAAAAAAAATTCTATACTCATTCGAACACATTCGATCATTCATACTGGCGGACTGTCAATTTAAATATCCACATCCCGCGCTGTGTATTATCACTTACGACGACGGTACTGACAGATGCACTTATCAAACGTGTACCTCATTCCTACACAGTGTTTTCTTTTGTTTTACGGGTGCACTCGAGTACGAAGCTTTTTACAAGAAACACTGTACCGCAAAGTTTGTTAAATACAAGTTTAGGTGCGATACCTACATTACGTGTTACAGGTGTTACAGTAGTATGAACTATTGTCGGTCTACGTAATCTCTAATTTTTTCACTTCCCGCCTACTGGCAGCTCCCCCCCCTCCCCATTTCGTCTCTCACTCTCAGTCTCGGTCGAAAGGTTATTCGATCCTCGCTTCGACTCTCTTCCGTTATCTACCTGTCTTCGATACTAGCATTCGGCCAGTGGACCGCCGATGGTCGAGTTCGCGCGACTACGTACGGTCGAGGACTTTCTTTGTGACAAGTGTAGTCGTCATAGCGAAGCTATAGTTGCAGTCGTGTAGTATAATTAACAAAGGCTTATGTGACATATACGGAAGTATTTTCCGCCACTAGTGCGGCTGAAAAAACCCGTCCCCATTGGTTTACGATAAGCACAGCTGTGGTTTATCTACCGTCTGACTTAACGAAATATCCCGTCTTTATTATTGTTATCAAGTAAACAAACCATGAAAAATGTCCTGTCAAATAAAAGGAATCGCTTGTTTAGTTGATCCTTGCGACGTCAAGGAAAAATTACTGAGAGATGGAGATATTGAAGGTAAGTAAATTTTCTTTCACAAACAGCGAGATCAATACGTTTTAAAATATATATTGCGTTATGCATAAATTTTACTTGCCAGTTGATAACACACCAAAGGATGAATTGCCGCTTCGAGATGCAGTTGTGTCGCTTTCGTCCGCCGGAGATATTATGGCAATGGCGATAAACACAAATATCGTTGTTTTAGCTTGTGAGATATCTTTATCACATTTTCACAACAGATCCATAGTGTAGAATGTATCGAAAGACATTTTTTTTTTCTTTTTCAGCAAAATGGGATTCTCAGGAGGGCGGCGAAGTGAAAAACAAATTTCACGTTATTTGGAGCGAAAGCATCGGAGTAAAAGAAAAGTGAGCAAACCGATGGAATTTTATCGGAAATATCATAAAAAAAGAGTAATAGTAATCGGCAATATAAATTCTAGCGAATGGATTACCAGTTTGGCTTGTCTTCCGTTAATATCGCTCGCCAAAGCAAGTGCAGTCAGTTCAGCACCCGACTGGACATGTATCGCTGTGGGCTTCAGCACCGGTTACCTAAGATTTTATACCGAAGTAAACAAAGTTTTTTTTGTTGCATTTTTCTGTTTCTTTTGTTATTTTTTCCGATTTTTTTGCATTATTCCGATTTTTTTTTCATTTTTCGTAATTTTTTTGCATCGTTCTGAATTTTTCGGCATTTTACGGGAATGCGAAAAAATATGAGAAAAGAAGACTTACCGCTAAAAAAAACATTTTTTTTTACATCATAGATGGGAGCTTTGCTAATGGAGGAACAACCTGAGATCGAACCAATCTTGGGAATAAAGTGTCAGTCTCATTTGACTCCGCGACACGCGGGCCACGCAGGGATGAGCGAAGAGCTGCACGTTCTTTACAAAAGCGTCGTGTGCGTATTACCCGGTTTCGCGCTATTTTCGACGCTTAGGGCTTGCAGAAATCATCTCGCAAGAGGTATCGATCGTTTATTTATCCTCTATTATTATTATTATCAATCAAAAAACATAAAAGACAATTATTTCGAATATTTTTGCAAGTAAATAGTAATTCGTTATTTTTATTGTTATATATAATACTTCATTATTATCAATAATAATAATAATAAATTATAACGACGAATTAATTACGAATAACGAACGATTAATAATAACGAATACATTTTTTATTGATTATTATTCATTTTTTTAAATTGTCGGGCATAACTAACTTATATTTGCTCGTATTTCGACAGTCCAGGCAAACTGTAACGACAAGCGTCCGGCATCGAATTTAGCGTACAAAAAATGGGGTTTTAAGGATCAAGACGTAGTGAACGATTGTCAAGTTATCGGTACAACGGCGGTCAACACTTTCGATCATCTTATGACGGCATCGATTTGCGGGGGATACAATGCCTCGTATCGTTCAAGTCCGCCGCAACACAATTTAATAATGGCAGTGGGAAAAAGGCCTTTCATCGGGTTTCACTTTGCCTTGGAAGGTGGAGCTGCGCCAGTTTTATCGGACGTTGCCCTCGCAATGGCTAATTCCTTGGCCAGTGCTATAGGAAAAATAGGAACTGCAGTTCCGTAAGTCGAAAGCCTGTTTTCTAGTTGATTTAAATTGAGTCATACAGCGTCATTGAAAGTTGTATTTGCACAGGTGGTTCCGCGGATCATCGAAGCAGTCGTCAATAACCGAAAAATCGAAAGGTCCCGAACGGGAACCGGCCGAATCGATGACTTGTCGTTTTGGTTTAAGCGACGTTATGCGAGAAGGCGACTGCCTAATCATCAGTCCGAACAAAGCATTGTCGATTGTCACTGATGCGATGGGCAGAGTTATCCTTCTCGATAATCGACGAGGCATCGCGTTACGAATGTGGAAAGGGTATCGAGACGCTCAATGCGGTTGGATCGAAGTCGTCGAGGAAAGACATCGAACTTCCGGAGGGCAGAAAGCTCTCAGCAAAAGTAGTTTAAGAACGGCACTCTTTTTAGCTATTTACGCACCGAAGAAAGGTGTAATAGACATTTGGTCCATCCAACAGGGCGCCAAAATAACCACATTCTCCGCCAGTAAGAACGGCCGGTATGTACGGCATATACTCAAACAGATATCGATTGGCTTTTGTTACGTAAAATTCGAGGGGAAGTTTACGACTAATGTTCTTCCAGACTCTTGTATACGAATTATGGTCTTCTGGGATTGAACGACGGGGCGCAAGGATCGTCAGGAAATCGCGCGCAATACGGTTGCGTATTTATGGATCCCATTGGCGGTTTAAAAGAGATTCTCGTACCGTTTCATTACGCTCTCAGCAGCAAGAATGGTAAACGTGCGCGAGACATACATCTTTTAAAAAAACTCAAAACCTTTATGAGGGAAGAAGACTTTGACGACGAAAAATTGGTAGAACGTGTCGCCGACGTTTGTTCGGAGATTAAAACGAACGAAATCAGGCTGCAAATTCTTGAAATGCTCATGGGTAGTAAACACGTTATACCCGAAGCATTGCAACTCGCTGCAACAAGTTTCCTCGATGTACTATCGAAATATGGTTCGTGCCAAACGTCCCGTACGATTTATTAACTCCGAAAAACGGACATCGATGATTTACTAATCAATTCTTTTAGACAAAGAAGAACTCGAAGCAACAGCTAAAACTTTGTATCAAATGGCAATGCAGCTGAATTTGGCAATAACATTCTACAAATACGTGAGAACGCAGTTCGATCGTCCGCCGGAATACACTACCGTTGCCTCCGAAATAATTCCAGACGCGAAGCACTTGGCGCGTCTTTTGATGACCTCGGAGACGGAAGTACAACGAGTCCTCGCGTTGTCAAAGACACTGTACGATTTTGAACGATCGAAACCGAAGACCAGTCGCGTTACGTTCAAAGATGACGGAAGTTTATTTATCGAGTATCTATCCTGTTTCGATTTCGGCATTCAGAGTTCCATAGGCCTTCATAAATACGTTACCGACGAGAGAAAATATCAGATATCATCGCTCATTTATCAGGGATGGATGTACTCCGGCGAATCGCCGGAACAGTGGAAAATCGCAGCCAAAGAGAGTAGCATTCGCCCGCAAACTTTAATGCATTTCGCTCTGACCTATTGGCTCAATAAAAAACCCGGTGCACCACTGGAAGTTGAACTAAAAAGATTCGCGCAGCTTCTTCATGCTATATGCGAATTAGCGAGCAACGAGCATCAGATATGCGTGGAATACAACGAAATCTCATCGTGGTGGAACGATGCGAGAGTTATATTAACGGATTCAACGAAACCTTTTCAATCTCTCACGGCGGCTATGGCTTGTCGCGCTGTTGCTATGACTTTACAAAAAAACAAAGATTCGGTGAACAAAAAAGTAACCGACGACAATGGCAACGAACAGATCGACGACGAGGTAGAAACTACGAACGCCAATAACATCGACGAAACTTCTAAAGGTCAAGAACCCGATGATAATATAACGCCGGAAGATGAGATGCAGAGTTCAGCAAGCGAATGGGAAAACGTTAGCAAAGATACGTGTCAATTTACGGAACTCATTGGAAATTTGGAGGATATAACTATTCTTAACGCAGTCCTGAGGTCTGTTATATTTAATCCGTCGTTTCACGTTTTATTCGACTCTATTCTAATTTTAAATTAACTGTGAGATTTTTATATTTCAGCCAACGACCACCATCCGACGATACGACACAATTTTTCGCGCTTCCGTTTGAAAAAGTCGATATATCTTTGGCTGCGATTCTCAACAGAGGCAAAGGTTTGTTGTGAAAAAAAAAAAAAAAAAAAATACACAATTTATCATACCGTCGCATAGATTAAAAAAATATCTACACATTTATAATGAATTATATAGGTTCGGTGGCAGAAGCGGTGGCCAAATGGCTCTCCTCCGCCGGCGTAGATCCGGCGCGTTTGATTGATACGCGAGACGTAGAATTTGATCAGATGCAGTTGTCCGTTGATTCGTTGAAAGCCTCCGGTACTCTTTACGAAGCGGCGGCTGTTGTTGATATTCCGAAAGAAGATCGCATACAATTGCTCGCTATGTCCGTAGAAATCGGTAGTGAAGCGAATGCCGACTCGACGGCTCATAGTCACGTTTTAGGTCTGTTGTGTTAACGATGTATATAACTTTTTCGATGACCCGTCTATTCTTATGATTAAATAATTCTATAATTTCGTATATTGCAGAAAGAATATCGCTGTTGAAACGCCACTTTCCATATAGTCTAACGAGTAGCGTACTTCTCGCTAATTTGTGTTGGGAATACGTAATGTCATGGAGTCGCGACGTTGCTAATCTCGAAGCTCTAGAGGCGGCACTCGGTGTTTTACGTCAAATACCAATGAAGCCAATGCGTCACGGTGAGTGCCGATACAACAAGTAATTTAATTAAAGACTCGCGTACAATCGATACGCGTATACGTCGAGAATTTTTCGTCCGATCGCTGCGAAACAGCGATAAATACGTAACATTATGGCGAGCGGAGAAAACTGCTCTACAAATTTCTACAAATCACTACGAAATTATACAATTCGTTTCAATAACGAAATATATGAACTTCAGGAGTTTGCTGTCTTCTCTGGACGCTACATATCAAACGGCGAATGGAAGCAGCTGCCAAGTTAATGAATAAACTTGGAAAGTTACCGAAAGAACGATTGTGTATGCAGGACACCGGATTATCGGACATTCAGCTCCCAGCGATGCTACAACACTGCGTAACATTTTTGGATATTTTTCTGGATGTTAGTAAAGTTGCTATTTATATGAGGATTTGCTGTCTGTCGATCGAGTCGTTGGCGTTATACTGAATTATGTCGATAGGCCGAGCTATTGGAAGGGGAAAATAATTGTGCAGTAAAGTCTGAAGAACTTTGGGAAAATCATGAGACGGGACCACAGGCGTTCGCTACACTGGCGATTTCTCAGGAGTCAGCATCTTACGATTTAGTATTGCTTCACCTTCAGCTGGCGAATGTTTTGCATATGATGGCGCATTTCAACATGAAACTAAGTAAACCGATGGTGAATCTTTTCGAATCGACGGTAAGTTCCAATAGTATAATTTGATCCCTGCAACGAATGTATAATTCATGGAAACAACTAATACTTATTATCTTAACGATCCGCAGGCCGCGCGATACTTTTTCCAAGAAATCACTGATAAAGCGACATTGCCGGTCGTTGGCTCCTGGCATAGTACCAATCGGAATAAAACAGCAATATTGACGTGGTATCCCGACGACAAACGCGACAGCATGCGAATCGATTTTCTCTGTCGAGTAATAACCGCATCCATGGAATCGATACATCAAGAAACTAACGAAGGAAACGGCCTGAGCTCAAGTCAAGCGGTTCATTGGATGAGTAAATGTCAAACACTCGCGTCAATATGGAAGATTGACAACGATAAGCTAAGAATTCATCAAGTTTGTCAATTGTACACAAATGGCTTCGATCGGTTAGCCGAAGAGGTAAAATCTATTAATCGCAATTTATAGCGCCTTAATACGTAATAATATTATATTTATTATTCCACAATCGAAGGTTGTCACTGCCGTTAACGATACCGAGTCGTTAGGTGCGCATCTGTTACCAATAGCGGCAAGAAGAATGATGTCATATCTATCAAAAACTCCGGATCTTCTCGACGAAGTATCCAGAATAAGTCCCAACGTAACGCAATACTTGGAAAGCTCGGTGCGCTTATTAACTAAATGACTTTAAAAAAATTCGACGAATTAACAACATCATCTTTGATATACTTTTTTCAGAGTTTAACCGGTACAGTGATGACCGGTTGTTCGAACGAAGAAACTATCCAACTGATTCGCAGAGTCTCCCGATATTTACCAGAGACTCACAGCGATTATCACTTCGCTCAACAAATGCTCGACGCGACATTTATCTACGAAGGAAAAACGTGATAAAAATAATCCAAAAGTTCAGGATAATAGTCGCGAAAACTGTGATAACGCATCAGTTACGATCCGAGAATAGAATATATCGCGAAGGCTACGGGAGGTAAGGAATTATGAAATATATATATATATAAGTTATCTCATTAACTACTCAACGTTATATTTACTTATGTACATACAACACACATGTATGGTAGCGTACCGTATGGTATGATATATATGATAGCGTTCGTTGACCTCAATACAGTCGCAATCGAGTTAATGTTTTCGAACGTCAATTTTCGTTTTCTTATTTTTTTTTTTTTTTTTTTGTCGATAAGACCATTTGATTCTTAATATTATAAAGGTGTCAACGTGATTCTGGATTAATTACAAGGGACCGGTACATAGCTATTGCAATGCTCTCTCCCTCTCGTCTCCCCCTCCCCCGCCTCTCGTCCACATCTCTACATGACAATGAAATATACACTAAGTAGAGTTATTAATCGCAGTTACAGCCAAATGAAGCCATCGCTCAAACGGGCTTCGAAAAAAAAAAAAAAAATTTCGTCAAGTTGAAAAATCAGAGTTTTTTCGATCTTTTTTTTTTTTTTTTTTTTTTTTTTCGGATGCTGAATCGAATGTCCGATGTAACAAGAAATATTTCCGTCAGAAACGTATGGAAAACCCTCTGTATCCGGGCCTCGTAATTGACTCGATATTCGTCAATTCACAATGATGAATCTCACTGCCGGGACTTCCTACCGTTGTTAGCCAGTGCTGCCTGAAAATAATAATTCATTAATGATCTGTTATGTGAAGAGAAAATCTGTTGTTTACGCTATGAATGCATTGGCAAAAGTAAAGTACAGACACAGATTTTATCCGCGTAAAGTACGACTGCATATATATATAGCGGCTGGTAAATCATAGAGAGCGTTATAGCATCGTTGTTATCGGTCAAATCAGACGAGCGACAGCTCAAGTACAGTTCTATTGTTCTTGAAATATCTAACCATCACTCGCGCGCGAACTTCCAATTGGGGACATGCCAGACAATTTCGTTGAGACGGAACGCGCCAACTTCGACTTTCGCGTGCGTCTCAACCTTGAGAAATGTACGAAATCGGGCGGCAAACACATATTTCGAAATATTTCTGTTACTTGTCGCGCGAAAACTCGATTCGTTATATTTTCATCGGGTATAAGTGGAATCGAATTTTTTTGAAAATTTATTTACTATCCGAGATTTGCCCGGAAATACAATAAAATTTTGTGCGGTAAATCTTACAGTGTGCCGAAAAAAAAAAATCGCCGCGCATCGATCGCGAGACACAGAACGTTACGGTTGATGAATGATCCAAATTGATCAGTCGATTCGCGACCCACTTTTCGCGCGAAATAACTATCGCAATTGTATACTTGACAGTGTACTCGATTGGCATGTAGCTGTTGTTTCTTTAGTCTCAATATTGTCGAGAGGGTGCGAAGATGCGCCAGTAAAACATCCGGAGTCCCTGCGAGTCTTGCGCCCCCCGCGCGCGCGCGCGCGCGTAGTTTATAATGCGCCGACGTATCTTGCAAGTAATTTGAGGACTGCTTGGTGAGCGCGAAGGAAGTGTGGTGAACATCTACCGGCTCATTACTCCATTAAAGTTCGCTATTAAAGTCAGTCTTCGACCTAATGGTTCGGACACTAACCATTTCGGTACCGAGGTCGCGCTTCACGGGCAGCAGTTACGAATACAATACGATACATTTCACCGTTTTTTATTCGCCACCTGCCATGACGTGCGTGTCGAATTAAACAACATTAATGAAACTCCAATGAACATCGAAGACAATGATATTCGAGAAAAAAAAAAAGAAAAAAAATATAATAATTACGTTGAATAGTTGTTTACCGACGCAGATGCGAAAAAGTTAATAAGTGATATTTTTCAAGAACTCACATCTGGTCGACATAGGGTTTCGGCCCCTGCATTTTTCCCATTATCGTTCCACTTTTACTATTTTTCACCCATCCGGAAATACCCAATTCATTACAGAGATCCCTCACGTACTTCGGAAAGTAACAACCTGTGAAAAACAAAAACAAAGAGGTAATTTAATGAAAAAGAGCAATAGATCGAAAAGAAAATGATGAATGAGAGTCTCTTTAGGTTGAGCTTTCGATCGTTTTCTTTTTTTTTTTTTTTAATAGAATCGGCGGCAGGCTGACAGAACGGACGACTGTCGGGACCGGAAAACTTTTGTACAATTGGGACAATCTGTTCGCCGCGTCAATTCTAAGAGAATGTTTTTGATCCCAAAAGGATTTCTTTTTTGTCGGGAAATGAAAAAAAAAAAAAAATGAGACTCACCCTGTACTTTGCCGAATACTTCGAACTCAACGGATATCAATTCTTGTAGAGAAACATCTACGTCTGCCATCCTTTCCCTTCTCGATGCGGGGTCACCTTCAAGCCCTCCACCACGACACTTCCAATTGATCTCTACTCGACGATAAATACCGCGATTATGAAAAAAAAAAATAAAAAACAGGAAAAAAAAAATCCCAAAACTCTGACTCGTCTCTCTTCTGTATTCGTGTCTCTGGTCGCTTTCTTTCTCGTGTATCGTTTTCTCCGCCTTGTGCCTCGGTTAGCCTCACCTTACGTCGATACAAGTAGCCAACTGATTCTCATTGCACTACGACATCAAGACGCCCCAAATAGAACCGCCCCACTCGCGGTCATAGGGCCAGCGGGCCATTGGCGATTGATTGGCAATCGATCGCGAAGATTCAACCTCTCGTATGCAACATCCTATAACGCTTTCGCTAGCCGTATAATTAATCATTGTAAAGCATTGATCAATCATTTAAATGAATCACCTTTGCAGTTCTAATACACTGTAACACTTATATCGTTATGCAATAATTACGCGGAATAATTAGTTGCGATTGAGCGACACGCGCTCCATTATAATAATAGGAAGTTCGACGGTACCGCTGACGCTTCTTTATCGTCGTTCGATGTAAAGAAACTAAAATCACAATTGAATATTATGAATTGTATTTTGACGAAACTATAGCCATCTGCATATGTCCCGAGAACGTCATTGTCTGGTGGATTAAGTGTACTATAAATATTATATGTAGGCCAGGAGGGCGCCCGCTCATTTCCGAACTAAAAGCACTTCCCATCGTGCTATACCCGCCCATTGTCCCGTCATTATTGCAGTTAATTAATTATTAGTACGTCGTGACGTCGGGTAATTGCCGCACAAGAGGACAAACTCCAGATTGGCACAGGATGCGGGGGAGAAGGTTACGCCAATTCATAATGATCCGCTTATCGGTTGAAACCTATTGCCATTGTTATCCAAGGTCTCTTCGTTAGACGCGGAGCCGGATTACGCTTAACTTCTAGCAGACTACACACCCATCCGTTCGCCGATTCCATGACGCTATCGACATTTTTTTTTTTTTTTTTCCCCCGATTTTCACGATTCGTCGCGATCGATGATTCGTATCGTCTTTGTTGCGCGAATCCCGAGACAAATATTCGAAGCAATACGACGTAAAAAAAAAATATATATATATCTCAAGACACTGGCGATATCGCAATTTATTCACGTAAACGTCGTATAATTAAGCCACACGTACGCGCGTAGTATTATAAATTAATTCCATAAATAGCGCTATAAGACTTGGATTACCAGCGCACCTGTGTGTACGTTAAATACGACGTCGATTAATCCGTCTTTCTAATAATAAATTCGATTTTCTTACGTGTATATAACTCGATAAAATTCAAATATCGATAAAGGCAATTATTTTTCTTTTCTTTTTTCGTTTTTTTTTTTTTTTTTCCTTTGGATCTTTGTTTTATAATGTATCGGGCAGCGCCAGCGCGTGCCTCGTCGCGGAATTATTTACAGGAGTATTTTTTTCGTCCCGAGAAAAATAATTGATTACTCTCGAGACTTTTTTTTTTTTTGGCTCATTAGAGAACACATTCACTTCGGAGTCTTCCCTCCTTCGCTCCTTTTATAGTCTTTGGCAGCATAAGCTGTGCGCGTTTCAGATTTGTTTAAAAATCCATTTTTTTTTTTTTTTTTACGGCGCTTAACACTTTTTCTTTTTTCACTGCCACTGTTTTCATGTTCGGTGTAACGAGAACGCGGAAGAACACGAACTCGTTGAAAATTCACACTGTTTTTTTTTTTTGTTTTTTTTTTTGCATTGCAACTATTCGGAATCCAGCAGCGATGACCGGTGAAACACTTGTTTTTTAAATTACCGCACGCACCGGCTTATACGAGCAATTCGGGATTTGCTGGTATTATAGTCGGCATCGCGTTTGTACAATTGAGGAGAGTCTCGTTCTCGACTTCTTTCGCGTTGCCCTCGTTACGAGACTGCGCTTCTTTGCTCGTTGCAACGAGATTTTGTCGTCTCGCCTCCTTTTTCTGGCGTTCGATCTGTGTACAAAAAGGGATAAAGTAAATGAGCGATCGGTTATAAGAAATTTCGCAATGGGAAATTTTTTTTTTTTTTTTTTACGTACTTTGAAAAATAGACGAAGATAGTGACAAGGAAATACGACGCATCGGCCCTCTTCTTCTTCCGCATCGATATACACACCCCTCACGAGAATAGAATTGCTGCAGTTTAAAAGAACGAGAAATACGAAACACCCGACGTGGGTAATCCAGCAGGATAATTCCAAGTCGTCCGGCAGAAGCCAAAGATCAAGAACGCTCCAGATTCCCCGCCAAACATTCACGGTCCCGAGAAAGCTGAGTAGCAAGAAGGCGTCCGCCGCTAAAAGCCGCGCGAGACCCTCGAGCCGTGCGCAAGTGTACCGCATCAATGGTTGCAAACAGAATGTCACGGCTACTATTATATATCCTATGACCTGCAATAAAAAAAATTCCAATCCATTCTGTTCTTCTCGAAACGACCAAATACATCGACGATTTATTGCAAATGCTAAAACCACAAGAATGAGTCCGGCGTAAGTACGGAGATTTATGTAGAGCGGTAATCCCCGATGGATCTCGCGGTTCCTTCGATTCCGTTATGAAAATATTACAAACTTAAGTGCAATAATAATGGCGCGATTTTTTTTTTCATGAGCAATTGAAACCAAAAATTTGGTTCAAACGAGTTATTTTGTTTACTTTACCGACCGGATGATTTGATTTAGCGTATACTTCGTCATGTCTCCGAATAGTTTTCTTTGCACCTGTCGTCAGGGTCGTTTGCTCATATATCATCATTATTTCTCAAGAAATGACCGTTTCGTTTTGCTCCATCTCGAGGGAAGTAGCTAAACGGACGCGGGAGAAAATTCAATTCTCACCGCTGTAGATCAAGTTCAATGCGAGACGGCGAAACGCATGCGTTAGTGTGTCAACGAAGTTCTTCGTGCCAATCGCCAAAACGGATTGTACACATAATCGTATAGATACGAGAATCCGCGAGTAAATTAACCTACTTGAATGTACCCGTCAAGCTGGTCTATTATTCAATAATTGCTTCTTGGTAAACGGACAATTTCAATTTTCAAGTCAAGTGATGCAGCCGCGCGATTTCGTGGGTAACTAAAATTCGTCAGCTCTTCTTTCGTCACTGTCGTCATTCGTCATAATTCGTAAAAGGGCTATTCCTCCGCTATTTTTTGTCAGACTTCGCGGTGATCGGACGCGAAGTGCATACGAGGAAAAAAAAATACGAAAAAAAAAAAAAGAAAAAAAAATGAGACTGACGGAGTCACTATATGGACGAAGCGTCAGAGAAGGAGGAGAGGGTTTAGGGACGCACACAGCACAAGCGCTCCGTATCCGGAAGAGAGCTTTATATATTATAATAGCGAGGCATCTCGCTCTCCTCTCCTTTCTGTTGCTCGAGTGCGTAGGGATAATGCGTGCGGCCTTTCTGGCACGTGGCTCGCTTCCGGTCAACGTATCGTCGGGTGAGGTCACGTACGTGATACATGGCATTAAGCGTTATTTAAGATAAGTTGCTTGGGTTTTTCTAGAAGAACAATTCCCCCCGCGGCTACAGTGCTAAGATACCAGTGTCAAGTTCGCGCAAAGCTTTCCACGTGGTACATCGGTTTTCTCATCGATATCGATGCCGATCTCGATTTGTAAGTTTCCAATTCGTCTGCTACCTATATGAGTATCAGACGAATTGAAAACTTAAAAAAACAACAACAAAAAAAATGGTGAATCGTAATGGAATGGTGGTAAATCGGTTTTCTGCTCATCGATATCGATGTCGAATTGTAAGTTTCCTATCCTTCGGATACCTATATAGGTATCAGACAAATTGGAAACTCACAATTTCGCACATTTTAATATAAATTTGGTAATGTTACCTATTAGACTTTCTTTCATTTCTTTTAACGCTTTTGTCTTGCAATGGAAAAAATGGTATCAACCGGTAATTTATTTAGAAATTTCGAGCGAATGATTTTATTGGTTTCATTGACAATGATGCTGTTACGTGTGATAAACAAGCGCTATTAAAGTAGTAACCACGTAGGTACGCGTGTATGTGTTATAATACGATACGAGTTGCGGCGGCATATTGAGATACGGGTCAGCCGTGCGCCTCAACAATCATGCAATTGGCGAATATTCAATTATATAATCGAACCATTAGGTACTAACGTAGCACTTTGAGGATACGCATGCACGTGGAAGATTTTTCAGACGAGTCAGCGTTAGAGACGATTTCTCTCGACTCTCAGTTTGTGTAACACGAATTGATTCAATGTCCGATCAATCGCGGATTTATTCACTTGGAACGTTTCAGAATCCGTAACGACGGCGTTGCCGAACGATGACTAATGTCGATTATTGATAAAAACAAAATCGAATAGCTCCCGATTAGATTAACGACACCGATCGGGTTTTAGACCGATTTATATAATGTTACATTATATGATATACAAAGTTAGAAATCACATCCGCTTTTATCTTACGCTTAACCACAAAATATAGTATGAGATGATAATCGCGAATCGATAGACAAATAAAATGTTTTTCTATCGAAAAAGATAATCCGAAATCGATGTTTGCCAATAGCTATACCTGAGGGAAAAACATATTTTTTTTTAAATTAAATACTTACGAGAGAACCGATCGCAGAATATTCCCGGTTCTCCGGAAAGAGATGAAGATCGAAGAGTACCCATACTCCCCGCCAGACAAACACAACCAGACTCCCAACGACTCCGACACTGAACGCGCAGTCGAGTATATACAGTGACCAATCTCTCGTATTCTGAAACACGAAATAACGTCTTAATTTAATAAAAAAAATGTTATTATTATTACCAAAACAACGTTATCGAATCAACCGAGTCTTTGGCTCCCCTTTTAACTTATTATTCGAATCAAAACTTAACGAAAAGCGCATCAAGCGCAAGGGTAACAATTTTCCAATAAACAGTCATTGCAAAAGGTGCAAAGACCGTTCGATCGCAGTAGCATAGGAATATATATTTATTTTTTAATTAGTAATCGAGTGTCGCCTGCATATTTTTAATTAGCCTCGTATCGCACTCGATACGACATCAATTTGGTGAACCAACGATCGTTGACCTCCTTTAAATCACGTACCGGTGATAGTAGTTTATAGCTGCCTAACCCTTTATTCTCGTTACACGCATTGCCACTTGCGCTTTTCTCCGTTGTTCGACGTTCGACTTGAAATTTTTCTTACTACCAACGACCGCGATATCTCGTCATTATAAAGATTTGAAATTTTCGCCCCCCGTTTTTTTTTTTTTTTTTTCATAGTCTGCGCGTAGTCTACGCAATTTTAGCGGCTAAACTACCGTACGACCGTGCGTCTTGTACGTGCACGTTTATGCACGTGTGTAGTTGTAGTAATACAGAGGTCGTGGGTGCGACGATCGAGGGAGATAGCCGGAAACTACTCTTATACTATAGTAGTATAGATAATATGGAACGCCGCGCCAACGCGCAACGCCCGTCGAGCCAAAAGAGTTTTCATCGATATACATAAACCTTCTCTATACTATGCTGGTCCCATAGTGACGACACTTGTTTGGCACTAAATCGCGATAAGTGTTGCTGCAACACGTTCATCAAAGCCAAAATGATAATAATCGTCCCGTCGACGATCTTAAATGCCTCATATATTTTTCTGAACTTTCCGAAGAGCCCATTGATATCAATCACAATAAAAAGCGAAGCGATTGAATCTCCACGAAATAGTCGTTTACCGATGCGATTCGAACGGATAAGCTTCGAATTGTGATCGCTACCAAAATAACTCATAATCGATCGAATAATAGTTTCGACATGAATGAAGCGAGTTTAACCCGATATAAAACTCAAATGTGTATATATAGAGCGTCTTCTGTGTGCTTCGATCGCGAACACGTGTTGCACAGACCCCCTCCTTGCATCTCAAAAACCATATCAACAGAGCCAAACGAAGCGCACATCCTGAATGTTTGTTTTACCGGTACGTTTGCCACTATCCCCCCTTTTTATCATATCAAGAGGAAAAATTGCGCTTCTTCATTCGAAGAAAATCAGAAGAAGATTCGATAGTTGTTTCCTCTTTCGTAATCGTTGTTCGTAATCTTCACGTAATCGTATGCTCAACATCGATAACATATGCTCGTCAATCGTGACTTTTATAGAGCTTATCGTTAATCAACCTATTCGTCGATAACGCATCGATAGTTACACGCATGTTTTTCCGGGTTTGGAATAACACCGATCGGAGAATTTTGGAGTAAAAACGATTTCACGATTTTTTTTAAAAAAAGGTACTTACATTGACGCGAAACATGGTAGGAACTTGAAAGTATCCCGTAGGCGAATCCAAGCTTAGCGAGAACGGCGGAGCCGATATGTTTCTTATGGCTCTCATAATAGCGAGTGCCAAAAGGCTTACGGCGGTTGTCGCGAAGACGGTGCTCGATGTTTGTTCCGTATAAAGATCGAGCGCCTGCCATGCACCGCGCCAAGCGTTAACGCAACAAAATCCAAACACATACGTGTAGATCCTGGAGCCGATATAGTACGATAGTCTGTGTTCATCCGGATTCAAAAGCTCGTCGAGAAGATGCTGAACGAGATTGAAAATGAACAGACCGATAAAACCTATGAGGACCGACGCCATGTACTTGAGAACTTGATCCTCCGGATATACGTAAATATCGGATAGTCCCCATGTGCCGCGCCAGTAACCGACGACCGCCGGTGCTGCGACCGTAGCCGAGAAAACTGCATCGAGTATCGTCAATATTGTATAATGAAATCTACTTGATGCGGGCCTCGAGTCGAGTCCAACAGCGGCCATACCGGCCCCGGCTCTCAACTCCACCATCCTCCAGTTCTTCGTATCTTCGTCCTCCTCCTCCTCCGTGGTACTCTCACCGCCGAGCCTCTTTTTACTTTCCGCACGGCTCATCGCTATTCATCGTTCCCAGCTTCAACGATCTATCGTCGCGTCTTTATACGTTGTTAACGATCGATATCGATCAATTATCATCGCTCGATCCTTCGAGCTTCACGTTTTAGTTTTTATTTTACTTTCTTCTATATTTTCTTATTAAAAAAAAATTACCTCCCTCCCTCCCGCCCGCGCACTTTATACTTGACTCTCATGCAGTTTCTTCCGATCTTCACTTGCCGATCACGCGCGTACTATACGATTATTATCCATCGGTTTCGTTCGACTTGTCGATCCTTCGAGTTATTCGTACGAATAACGGGCAGTAGATGAGATCATTAGCGATATATTTTTGTCATTTCCACCGTCGCGATCGTTTCGACAATTTTTGGAGTAATTTATCTTCGATGATAGTTCGAACCATCTGTTCAATCACCTCCTCTCGAATGTTAATGATAGGAACTAACGGCGCGATCGACGATTCTTTCGAATCGTTTTATTCGAATTTCACCGGGAATTACCACCGGGTGGTTTTCGTTGCCGAAACGACCGGCGAGGTAAGCGATCGAAGGGGTCCAGCCGAGCAGACAAGCGGCTCGACAGATCGGCCAGCGAGTGACTACTGGATCCCTTGTCCGGCCGCTATCTTTTATCAACTGTTGAGCGCAAACCAACACCATTGCATTGACGACAGTGGAACGACATCGTCAACGTCGGACCAGCAGGACAGGACAGGAGAGGACCCCTACCCTCGTGCTTCATACCTCGTACCTATGCTAACTTGGTAGGTTGCTCCGTCTCTACCGCTCCCCCTCCCTATCTTCCAATGTGTGTTGCCGCTCGCAAGCTTCCCTCCCACGTGTGTAATCATTATACCAACTATACTGCATGCCAAACGGATTGAAACTGACTAAAAGAGAGTACACGTACACTCGTAACAAACACCATTTCATCCGAATTTCACTCCAGAGATTCTCAAATCGCATGGATTTCGAGAAATGGTAAAATTTACGAAATTTTTAGAATCATGTAAACGCGATTATTATCGCTATAATTGAGAAATTAAATTCTCGTCATCGTAACGATTTTTTTTTTATTGACAATACGAATTTAACTCCAGAAATTCTTAAATCGCATGGATTTCGAGAAATGTTAAAATTTACGAAATTTTGAAAATCAAGTAAACGCGATTATTATCGCAATAATTGAGAAATTAAATTCTCGGAATCGTAACGATTTTTTTGTTATTTACAATACGAATTTAACTCCAGAAATTCTTAAATTGCATGGATTTCGAGAAATGGTGAAGTTTCAGAAATTTTGAGAAACGCAATTATTATCGGGTTAATGGAAAAATTAAATTCTTGACATCGTGGCGATCTTTTATTGATTTTTGTTTACTGATTGTAACTAAAGGTTATCAATGGTGTGTGAGTTTTAGTCGAGTAGCAAAAATGAGAGCTCCTTGCAAATGCCTGGCTAAGCAGCCCGAACCATTGGCTACTACCTTGAGCCGTGATTTTTCTGAGTGGCGTTTCCTGCCGGCATATTCCATGCCTTTGTTGGTCCCAAAGTCTTAATCGGCACCTTTTTGTATCCCAATCAAGCTTCGGTTTCAACAATCTTCTCACCTTGACTCGCCACTTTTATTGCCAGTGTATCGAGATCATTAGGCGCACTAAAAGCTCGCATGCGTCTAGCATCACTCGTACACCGCACGCGCACGTTATCAACTCCATATAGATACTTGATCTTTCGTTCCCTCGACGTGGGTACTACGGGGGGTTGCATACGGTACTCGGGACAAGTTGAGACAAACGCAATCGTTAATAAAAATTGTAAAATTTTTTTTTTGATGGATCCTCGATGAACTTACTTTTCGTAGGAGCGTTAAAAAATGGTTTAGAAACCAAGAAATTTTTTTTTTTGTGTTTTTTTTCATTTTCTGATTTGTTTTCGTGAATTTCGTGAATCTCGCCCGATGTACTCGGGGAGGTTGCTGTACGTGAAATAACTCGAGAGAAACTCGATCGGTAACAAAAACTGTAATCCATTTTTTTTTCAAGGCCTTCAAAAAGTCAGTTTTCTGTAGAAGGATTTTTACGTGGATTCAAAAGTAAAATGTAATCCAAACTTTTTATTTCGTTTGTCTACAAAATAATGCCGAATTGTAACGTTTTGTGTGAATTTAACGGAAACATTTTATAAACATTTTTTTACCGGTCCGCTGTATTTTACGCGGATTTAAGGTTCGCATGTACACAGCTTCACGTGGATTAAATATTTACGTATACCTACAATAATTGTTGAGTTTTTCAATTATAGCGAGAAATATTCGTTGAGTTTATCCTTTACAACGAAGAAAATTTGTTGGGTTTTGAACGGAAAAATGGTATGAACATTTTTTATTTTTCACGTCCGCAGTGTTTAACGGGTTCGCTGTATTTCACGTGGGTTCAAAATTAGCGTGAACGCAGAATCATGTGGATTAAAGATCTGCGTTGAGTTTATCCTCTTCAGCGGAGAAAATTCGTTGGGTTTATCCACTGCAGCGGGAAATACTCGTTGAGTTTATTCTCGAAAGCGGCAAATCTTCGTTAAGTGTTCATACGACAACGCGGAATATTAATCGAGTCTTTATCCTGAACAGCGAGACATATTAGTCTGATTTATCCTCAATAACAGGACGTATTCGTTGAATCTTTGTCCACTATAGCGGGAAATGTGATTAAATTTTCAATACATCGCATTTGTTACATAATGTAGCGCCGATATTGATGCTGCAGTCACGTGAAAAAAAACTGCGTATCCGATAGGTATCCGTAGATTCCGTATAAAGCAAAAAAAAAAAAAATTACTCGCGGGGGTCCGGTGGTCGGAATATTTCGAGACGAACTCAATATTAACAAAATTTCTTTTCCTTTTTTTTTAATTTCATCGGAAGTCCTTCCCGCGAGAGCGTCGAGAAAAAAAAGTTTTCAAGTAAAGAAACTTTTTTTTAGATTTGTTTTTTCCTCTCCGATTTGTGTTCGTAGATTTATGATAAAGCAATAAACGGCACTAGCCGTATGTCCTCCGGACGATTGCGGTGCTCGGAATAACTCGAGTCACACTCAATCGATAACAACAACTGTTAAGTATCAACTTTTTTTTAAGCCCATCGAAGGACCTTCGTTATCTCAATCTCCGATGTCTTTCCGTGAATATAGAATTTAAAAAACGGTACTTACCACATTGTACCGCGTAGGAAATTTGAATACATGATCGGGTCGATCGATTATAACGATGAAAGGGGGTGCGAGAAGATTTCGAAAAGCCCTCAAAGTCACGAGTCCTGTGATGAACAGTAAGGTGAAGAATGTCGAGAGCCTATAGAAAATTAATCCCATAAATACGACGTACAAAGAAAAATAATCGATTAAAATTGTACGCCAATGGCGGCGCTTACCAAATGTTTTTGCCGAAGTAGCGGCTAAATATCATCCATCCACCCCGCCAGTGGGCATTGCACGCGAGTGCAAATATGTATATGTACGCTAGTCGTACCATATCGTATGCGACGCGACCGACTGCATTGTGCGTTCTCCACTTTTCCACGAATCGCCCGTGAAAACGATCTCTCATAATCGCAAAAAGTAGATGAAGACAGATACCGAGGATGAAACACGGCCACTCTGGAAAACTGTAAAGGTTCTTCGTGTTATTCACCCGTTGATATATACGTATACTAAAATCAACAGTTTCCGAGTGCAACGTCATCGCGCGTACCGTACATCGCATTATCAACAGATATGCACCCTGTATGGAAATGCACGTCGATGTGCTTATCAGTGATCAGTGATACGACTTAATCATCGAAAGAGCCGATCTCTGTTCCGCGATTTCTCGATTAAAACGATTAAAATCCTATGATGTACGCGTCCTACAAATCACTTGGCACTACTGTACATTCTCGACTTACCTACAGTTCGTGTATTTCGATCGATACCACCTCATGCATATTGAAGAAAAAGGAAAAAAAAAGCTCTCCACTTATGTATAGTCTTCCTAAGTTGGCGCATGCAACTCTCGTCCTTGACGAGAAAAAAAAAAGGAAAAAAATACGCGAATGAAACTCACTATTCTCCGTAGATGTCCATCATGTTCCAAATTCCTCGCCAATGTCCGATCACCATGGGCGCAACGACGAATAACGTTATCAAAGTATCGACGAAGGAAATCGCGTGCTTCTTCCGGAGTTTCGTTGGCAATATCTCATTTTTTCTCGCAATACTCTTCACGGGATTCTGTAACTCCAAGACTTTGCCGCTTCTTGCTGATTCCGCGCCATTCTGGGGATCGATGGTAAAGGATTATGTTAATAGAGTACACGTGGGGGCTAATATTTTCGCACTCGGAGAAATGACGATAACACTGGCAACTGTTACAGGATAATTCTATATGAATTGATAATCCACGTAACTATTTTTAAAGTTACGTTCATCTGTTAGATAGTTATCGTAACTAATTCATTGTTAAGTTAATACTTTTTTATAGCGATTGAACTCTTTCTGTTGTAACAGCGATCACTTTACATTCGTTTTATTAACTGTTTTTAGTTCGTTTTTTCTCTGATTTACTGATGATTACTGGTGATTAGTGATGATTTTCTTTAATGCATGAAACGACTTGTATTGATACACGTTTAGGAAGCGGCGCTGAGCATTATGTTGTAAGAAGTCGGATGAACGATATATCAGCAGCGCGTTACTGTTTACATAACGGTGGAGAAGGTTGACAGCTTTTTTTCCCCTTAATAGCCTCTCTATGTCAGAAGGAAAACAACATGAGACTCATTAGTCTGAAAACAAAACCAACTCCCTCAGTCAACGACCCCGAAGTTTAGATAAAATGTACCCACGGCGAGCCTCGTGCATATTACCCAAAACCACTCAACCCAATTACACCGATTGGATATTTTTTATATATTCTTTTCGTCCATATAACACGATATATGTATTTTGAAAATGAAATAAAGCATTAAAAAAAAAAGGTGCAGAAGGAAGAGTGATCCCTTATAAACACATATTACTTAAGTTCGAAACCGTTGCATTGATACTTTTTTTAATTAAATATTGATATTAAATATTAAGTATTCATTAGCACCGATAATTTAAAAAAATAACTATCGCGCTATTTCACTACGAATTTGTAGTTACCACAAAAATATTTTTCTCCCGCGCGGCAATGGAAAAATTGCGCCACAGAGCAATTTTGCTTTCTCATACAGTAAGTTTTGATTTTTTTTTTTAATTGCTTCCTCATTATTTTTTATCGTTCACGAATAAGTTTCCTCTGCAAATAAACCAAAATTGATCGTCGCATATTCTCGTAGAGGGAGCGTTGTAAACGGTGGAAAATAATGAGAGAGCAATGTGCATAATACTTTGCAATGTTTTTTCACACATTAAAACGTGTCTCGCAGCTCGTGATAATGTTTGCAAAAATCGACAAGCAACGTGATTTAATGGCGTTTTTTAATTGGCTCATAATTTTTTGCTCGCGAGAATCAGTAGAGTCTGTCGTGTTTTTCGTTAACGCCACGCGTAAGCTTAACTCGATTAGCATTAATTGGCGATGTACGATAAGATCATTCGAGATATTTCACAGGACGATTTGAAGCGATACGGCGAACAGAGGAAGCGGGTGCAGCGTATGTAAATCGGTTAATGTTTTGCATTCCGTTTGATACTTACGTCGTCATTTCGGGTCTTACGAATGAAAATGCTCTTCAATTTATTGGTGAAGAGTCCGGCCGATTCGTCTTCGTTATCGGAGTCGAAAAAATCGCCGGGATCTTCTCTTATCATCGCCTCGATATTTCCGTCTTTTAGTTCGTTCTCATTGAATCCATTATTATTCGATTTACAGTCAACGATTCCACAAACAACAGGTTTATCATCGCACATCTCATTTGTCCGAACCATAGTTTCGCGCGGATTTCGCGCGAGTCGCGGATCCAAGAGACGCGTATCGATCGATGAAAATTCCGCAGGAGTTATTTTTTCACCCGCCAAAGACGCGTCTATACTATTCTTATCGCACATTTTCGTACTGTCCATTTCATTGGACTGTATACTAAAGTTAATCGAAGTGGACTGAACGAGTTTACTTTGATCCGCGTAATCAACGAGTTCTCCGTCCGCGCTACCGGAATCCTCCCGACTTTTATCCCCATTCTTATTAGCACTCGACTCCACTTGTTCGATATACATATTGCGACGTTAAAATTTTTATTTCACGTTCTTTATTAACAAACCTATCGATTGATTGTCTTTGCATCAGCTTTGGAGTTTACCTTGAGATGTAAATACGACGGTATTCAATTATGCGCGATAACGATTGTGGATGATATATTGCCGCACCACGTGTGCTATACACGTTTTTAAATACTAATATCAGAATAGTCAATAGCAATTATAATTTGTCGGAAACTCGATGATTTCACGAATAACTCTCTTCTATCTAACAATTTGTTTGTTGTTCCCGTTGGTTATATATATATCTTTTTTTTTTAATACTTCGCGTAGAGACGCGAGCGCGTTTTTTTATATGAATCGCCGGGGGCGCGCGCGCGCGCGCTGTGTACAAGGAAATGATAATTGATTGCCAATTCATGAAATAATCAGATATGTGATTATTGCGGATTAAAACTGCTCGGCTTATCAATTCGCAAGGCCTCCCGAGGGTTCTCTCGGTTTGTACTAACTGTCGCGGTATCGAATATCTAACTGAATCTCAAAGGTGTTGCGATGCATGGAAAAAGCGAGCGTTGTATTTCGGCGACGCTTGCGCAGCTTCGCCTTCCGTAATCCCGTTTGACTGGAAAAGTACGAACGAAGATACACAAATGTGTATTCATGAGAAGCTATGAAAGATGGTCATAACTTGTATCTCTTCATCCTCTTCGCGTTTAGCTACCCCCTCCATTGTACTTCCGATAATGCTGAACACAAGTATCCGAAGTCTAATAAGACGATGCAATGACCTCCCCAACCGCGTGACAATCGACTAATATAGAATAATCCTATGATAGATAAGATGGAAGCTAAGTACAAATGCGTGTACACATCTTACGCGTAAATTCCAATTTGAGTACATAGTCTGAGTATTGCTATGTCTGTGTATCGTATTACGAGAGAAGTTCGATTAAAAATACTCGAATTAATCGACGAGGAAAGAATTTATATTGGATAAATGTCTGTTACGTCTATCGAAATAATGTCCCATATAAGACGAGACAAAGTAACGCGAAAACAACGCGTGCACTACAGCGTTTCGAAAAAAAAAAAAAAAAAAAAAAAAAAAAAAAAAAAAAAAAACATTGATCACTGGAACATCAAGAACCGCGAGAAAATGCGTTTCTTATTCTCGTTGTCGTTTTTTTTTTTTTTTTTTTTTTTTTTCTCAAGAAACGGTTTTCGAATTGCGAGTATAGATACGTCGAATTCTGACTGAATATATGTTCGGTACTAAAAATCGCGTTAAAAGTGAGAAAATAATGAATATAGATGACTTTGCTACCGAGTCGACACCGCAAGAAGCAATAATCTGTAAGCGAATATATTAAGCGTAGAAAACCTTAATTCGAAGCGCGCAAGGAGCAGAATTTACGCCATTGTGGTCGCTGAGCTTTTTCAATGGTTTTGCGACGATTGTGTATCGATGACGAATTTTTTATATATATAGAACAATAAATGAAACTTTTAACAATGCAATATATATTTAATAAATAATCCTATAATAGTATATACAATGTGCGATGATTAAATACAAAATAACCGCCGTACGGCGAATACTGTCCCCATAAAAATTGAGGAATCACAATAAAACGCATTTGCAGAATTTGATGTTACGCTCGTATAAGAAGTCTTATTCTCAAAGACAGCAGGCATGTGGCCTCTTGTGTGGACTAAATGGACAATGGATCGGTGGAGGGGCCTATAGTGTACGGATAAGTATTTCTAGTTACAGTTTTAGCCACTCGCTTAGGATGCGATATCGCTAACGAGTCCAGTAGTTTGAGATCATTTAGGCATTTCTTTACTCTGCACAGCGGTAAAGTTTCGAAATTATCTTTAGCAATAATGAACAGCGATAAGGCGAGCCGCAAGACATTTTCGCTGCTACCGATGCTGTTGCAAAAACATTACATCGCAGAGGTATACGTGTGAATTGATTTAACGCAATTGAAAACGGAAAAAAAAATTAAATAGCGCGTAAATCGATAAACGTTGCGCCAACTTTGCGGACCTTTCTTTCTTCTTTAATTAATTTCATTCGAACGCACGATAAAAGCCAATATATCTAATCGTTTTTTTTTTTTTTTTTTTTTTTTTTTTTTTTTTTCAATATTTTATCTATTAGAATCGATTCGCGACGCAATTTGTGCAGTCATTGCGATGGGACAGATTAACCGCGTCGATCCTCGTGGAAGGACACAGTTCGCATTTTACTTTCAGAATAATGTATACACTGAATATAGAGACCGTACGTCATCAGTTCGAACAGTCAAACTTCACTTCCGTTTGTTATTGTATGCACAGCCCTTATTTGCGAATCAGCGACCACGATACGGTACAGAGGTGTACAGTCAAAGCTCATTATCATTTAGTCTTACGAGTCGGTGATATTAATTTTCATAAAGATCGATAAGAGGCTCGAAAAAATTTCAGCTACATAAATATCCGAAATATATTTTATCTATACAATAACTGGTGATAAGATCGACGGAGAGACGGATTCAGTTTATCTATCGCACAAAACGCTATCGGAATAATTCACGGATATCAAATTTGTGCACTCGTAGGACGCGCCGAGACTCTTACTGTGATGTATAGATTTTTCTTTTTAAATACCTAATCTCCACAAAGGAAATATCTATTCGCACCTAAACGCGTTTTTAATTTAGATCCGCAATATATCGGAATCCGCAGGATATTAGCGCTCGCGGCACGGAGTTTTTTTTTTTCACGATTCCAGTATCATGTTATCCTGTAATATAATCGACAAATAAAATTTATTAAAAAAACATCGTCGTCCGTTTATTTTCAGCAAATAAAATAATATTTTCCGTTCAAATTGAAAAACTTGGTGAATATCATCAAACATCCTTTCACTTCAGCTTTTCCAATTTTTCAATACACTTAAAATGTTGTCGTCTTGGAATACGCCGCGGTAAACGCAAAATAAAAAATTGTGAGTAAATTTTGATTTTGAATTCACGCAAAATTTTGTAGTATTGCGTTTCTCGAGCGTTTGATATCACTGAACTTTTTTTTTGTGATATCGCGGTTTTTTTATTAGATCCGCGTTGAGATGCAAATAGATTTCCTCATCCTAATAAAACCGGAATAATCTTTTGTTATCAATGTAAAATTGGCTGCGCAACACTGCGGTTTCGCACCGGTAATTACAGTCAACGCTGCGACAGATAAGAATACGTAAGTAGACAATAGGAAGACGAGAACAAATGTCGTACGTTATATAGAGTCGCGACTATTCGAAAATCATTAAACTATCCGACCCGACGTGCTTTCACGGGATTAACGATAAATATTTAATATTATTATTTTGGTATACGCAAACCAATCGGTTATTTGATTCCTGACGGGCAATCAAAACCGACGACAAAGAGCCGTAAAAACGATATGCTGGTGAGCCTTATAATACTATGTAATCTTACATCAAAGCCGTATTAATACTATGTATGTCGAAATTCATTTCGGGGAAATAGACGTGTATACTTAATCAATCGAATCCGATGGCCGTACAAATGTCATCTCTGCCGCCGCTTCCGCTATCATTCGATATACAGCGCAGCATACAAAGCTTACCTAGTGAAAAATCTACCGAATAATCTTCTTATTCAACATATCAATGACCTTTAATCGCTGTCGATACTCATAATTTCCTTGTGCGACGATTCTCTGAAATCCGATTCGTCGACGTAACTGTTCTTCATATTCTTCTCCGCCACTGATTTGATACACTGAAAATATCCGCGTGCAAAAAAAAAAAAACGATTATAAAAAAGGAAATACTTTGATGGGAATCTTGAAATCTTTGTTTCTGCGAGACTCACATCTTCCACGCGTATTCGGGGCGCCGTTATCTGCTCAGGCGAATGCCACGGTCTATGATGCGGATTGTTCTGCTCTTTCCACTCCGGATAACCCACTGAAGCTTTGTGCAATTTTTTCACCATCTGAAATTAAATATTTATAGTGATGAACAATCGTTTCGTCTTCGAGAGATTTATTGAGTTTTGTTGCGGCAGTCCTTACCTTTGGAGCAAATATTTGCGTCACTTTGTTGACGAGCCAAACGGGGAGTTTTCCATGAGGATCCGTATGCGATACGTATCCCAACTCTGAACCATCGCCGTTTCGCGAGGGTCGAACGATGTATCCTTAAAAACGATGAATAAAATCAATCGGACCAAAGTTTACGATTATCATAAAGTATCTCGTCGTTCTATTCTCACCTGTTAAGTAAGACGTCGCTCTCACGTAATGCTTTCGCGGTGGATAATCTTTGTGAAAAACTGAGTGATTTAGAATGAGTTGTTCCAATCCTGTATCCAGCCACGAGCGTTGCAAAACGAAGTCGCGATTCTTCAGGGGGGACGGACAGGCCACTGAAAGAAAATTATTCAAATTTTTCTCGTTCGATCGATCGAGTGTGCAAATTAATTCTAAAACATCGCGGATGCGTCTGGAAAATTACGGGACGACTCAGTTATTGCGTTATTTTCTCAAAAATTCCAATTGTTTTTGTTTTTTTTTTTGTTTTTACGTTACAAATAACGCGTCTGTCGAGCTGTTTGCGGAATATTATTGCCGAACTTAAAATCTTTAGATACGAACGTAAAATGACGAAATTGTAAAAAAAACGCGAGTCGTTTGAAATTCCTTAGAATTTGTGTGCACAGAGTTTTCTGTGGATAAAGGAGGTAATACGACGTAAGACTCACTAGAATAGTAACCAATGTCGTTATTAGGATTGAAGAATCCTATATCCTTGGATTCTATCATGTGAGTATCCCAAACTTTTCTGTACTCCGGATCGTGCAATACGTCGTACAGAGTTTCAGGCATGACATCCGGAAATCTTGTTCTTATCTGGAAATGAAAAAAAAAAAATTTCATAAAAATTCGAAAATAATGAGCGAATGAAAAAAAATATATAAATAAAAGGAGATAATTGTAATCGCACCTTAACCATTCGAAAGCTGATTCCTGGCACTGACTTTGTCCAAACGGAGAGATCGGGTTTATTATAATCCAATTTCCAGTCATTGTTGTCGTCGTAAAGACGTTTTAATTTTTCAAAATCATTGTCTTCGGCAATTTTGATGACCCCAATATCCATTGTATCGGCAGTCCGCTGTACGCATTCCAAATGCAATGATTAATCATTCATTATTATCTCTCTGTTTATTGATTGTAAAAATATGTTATTCAAGTGGTCAAAGATTGCGTGCAGTGAAATCTCAACATATTGCAGATCTTGTAGTCACACAGAGGGTTCGACGAACATATGTGATCATTCATGGATTTTATTTCATTGGAAACTGTGTCGAAATTTACGAAATTTTTCAATTAATCGAACGATCGATTGTGCAAAATTTGATCGATCTGTTTTTGAGCAAAATACACAATACAAAAATGCAGAGACCATACGGTTCATGTACTACATTTTTCTATTGGACGCGGCGAAATATTCGCGCAAAGTGCATATACGATGAGTAACAGTGAATACGGAAATAAAATAATGATTATTACAAACCGTGCGGTATAATCGTGTTTGACTTTTGGAAATAAACCGGCAGCCACAGATTTTGACGAAGGAGTCGCGTTTAATCAGATAAATGATAACGAAGTCATTTCCAATCGAAGAAAAAAAATATAGTAACGATATATTTCAGTGAGGTAATTTGGCCTTGATGAGCGAGCAAAGATTTGACGAATGACAATTCGACAATGAGGCACGTAAGAGAGTCATGGCTTTTGCTTTTGAGAGGTCAAGGAACACTGCTGGCTGACTGCATGACTACCCGCCTGGTTTTTTTGCCTAGGATTGGCTCGTCTCCAGATAGAGACGACCTGTGCAACTCTCTTCTACCCGCCTGGTGCTGCTGACACTAGCGGAAATCAGAAACCCACCACCTGCTTGACAAAGGAGTGGGAGGTGGTATATCGCGGCATATCGCAACCAACGCGTTCGTCGCAGGATACTTGCTCCATTGTTTTCAAAGGAAATTTACTGATTAATTTAATCGTGCTTTCCGGTTACGTGATGTTATTGTTCATCGATCGAGAGAGAATTCATCGTCGAAATAAACGTTTAAGCAATTGAGAAAAATGATCGACGAATTGTCTGTAACCTGTAATAACACCGTTTCGAACGATCGATCCGCCGATTGGTTGTGTCAAAAACTCTCAACGCCGCATCGGGGCGTTTAGCGAAGAAAACACACGTGTCGGTGCACTCATGTCTCAAAGTATGCGTCTATTATGTAAAGGAAAAGGGTCGATAAACTGAGTAAAAAAGAAACCGGCCGGCAGAGTGTCAGTAGCCGGTAGTGAGCACATTATCAAACAAAGCGATTGAATCGCGACAACTGCACTTGGCAGCCGCCGCGGTTCACAGCTGATGAGCGGTACATGGTACTCGAATAGTTTGTGGGGCACTAGTATTTACGAGCCTTGTGTTTACGACACAAGAGAGCCTTAAATACCGCGTCCGAGGTTATGTTGGTTAGATCGATAAAGTTGTTTACTTGTATCGTCGCGATCCTTCATTGATACGGAAGCCTTGCAACGCATAAAAACCAACGCGGCCTCGAGATTTTATAGCGGGAGTGTGTCATTCACACTGCCCGATTAACACGCCCATATCAAAGACGAGGTCAGATTTCACGAGATAAATGTCACCAAATCTCTTAGCTCCCCTCCAGTTTCTTCGCGTCAAACAGCGCATTTTATTCGATACGCGTTGCCTCATCGTGCTATACAACCATTTTACGATATTCAGCTAAAATTGCGATCGCGTTAAGGCGCTGATACGGGTAGCCAAGAGTTTCTTACAATGCATCAGAATCGGTAAAATCAATCATTAACATTCTCAATATTCCAGACACAACCACTATGACGCTGGAAGAAGCCGCTAAGACCGGAAATGTCCCTCTGGATGACAAGATCAACGAGTGGCTCTCGTGGAACAGGGTATACCTATTTTTTCAACCAATGATAACAACATTGACGCATGGAAAAAATGTTAGCTAATTGCTCCAAAGTCAATTTTATCGTTTGATAACTGTGCTCCGTAAAAACTGCAATCTTACACTATTTAATGACGCATATTCACAATTAATTTTTCTTACCACAACGGCTTTAACTCGTTATATAACACAGTTATATGGATGACTATAATGTTTAGCGCGATATAAATAGAATTAATATCACTACCTGAAGATATCAAATTTTTTTTTTTTTCAATGACTCATTTACGTTTAACTGAATTTTTTATTTGCCCAAAAAAATGTTTCTGACTGTTCAAAGATTGGAATACCGATGGATACACATTTAACAAAATACACGATATATTTTAGGATCCGGAAGCCGATAAGGAAGTGAGAAATCTTGTGAGCGAAGGGGATGAGAAAGCTCTGTGCGATTTGTTTCTCAAGAGAATGGAGTTTGGAACGGCTGGTCTGAGAGGAAGAATGGGTCCCGGATACAATCGTATGAACGATTTAGTGATCGTGCAAACAGGTCAGGGATTGTTGGAGTATCTCGGAAAAAGCGTCTTAAATTTCGCTAATAAGGGAATCGTAATCGGTTACGACGGTCGTTACAATAGTCGAAGGTTAGTAGTCGCGAAAAGAAAGTTTAAAAGTTGCTTACACGAGTTCACTAAGCGCGATGTTCGGTGATAGACTGATAGCCGCGAAAAATTATTCTCTTCTTTTCCCCTTCCAATTTTTAGGTTTGCCGAACTAACAGCCGCTATCTTCATAAACGGAGGTGTAAAAGTTTACGCGTATTCCAAGGTGTGTCCGACTCCGTTCGTTCCCTTTGGTGTGTCGAAATATAAATGCGCTGCCGGTATTATGATAACAGCGTCGCACAATCCTAAAGAAGATAACGGCTACAAGGTTTATTGGGAGAACGGAGCGCAAATAATATCGCCTCACGACAAGGGAATACAAAAGTGTATTATAACGGAGATAGAACCACGAGAAGACTCGTGGAACGTCGAGAGAATCTACGAGAGTCCGTTGTACGAAGATCCTTTGGACGATGTTATGAAATCCTATTATCCTATTATTAAGGATAGTACTTTGTATCCCGAGGTCAATCGTAACACTATATTGAAATTTACGTACACCGCGATGCACGGTGTCGGATACAATTATATGGTAGCCGCGTTTGATACCGCAGAATTTAAGGTACTTAATCCGTAGTTAAAGTATCGTCGATGTTTCTTCCCAAAATAATTCAGACAATTTTTCTCATATTTTCATTTATTTTCATCTCTTTTTCCAGCCTTTCGTCGTCGTCGAGGAACAGAGGGATCCCGACCCGGAGTTTCCGACGGTAAAATTTCCGAATCCCGAAGAAGGCAAAAGTGCACTTGATCTCAGTATAAAAACAGCTGAGGCTAACGGTTCGACGATTATTCTCGCCAACGATCCGGACGCCGATCGGCTTGCGTGTGCCGTTAAAAATCACAAGTACATTTGCACGATTATCCTCTTGTATCCGATAATTAGAGAGCGAATTATTAATCGACTAATGGATAATGAGTTGCAGAAACGAATGGCACGTATTCAGCGGCAATGAACTCGGCGGATTGTTGGGATGGTGGATGTTGCATACATATCGCGTGAGGCATCCCGACGCCGATTTAGCCGACGCTTGTATGTTGGCTTCCACTGTTTCTAGCAAAATATTGTCTTCCATGGCTAAGAAAGAAGGTTTCAAGTTCGAGGTTCGTTGACTACCGTTTTTAAATAAGCTACGCGAGTACCGTACCTTTTGTCAATTATTTCGAGATATAAAAAAAAAAAAAAACAGTATTAACCATTACTTTTGTTTACAGGAAACGTTAACGGGTTTCAAGTGGATGGGAAACAAAACAGTGGAATTGATGGAAAACGGAAAAAAAGTTTTATTCGCTTTCGAAGAGGCTATCGGTTTCATGTGCGGTCCCAGTGTTCTCGATAAGGACGGCATAAGCGCGGGTGTGCGCGTCGCGGAAATGGCAGCTTATCTGGAAACTATGGGTCTTACGCTCATCGATAAACTCGAAGAGATATACGCGGAGTGAGTAACGTTCGTTTAACTCCTAACGTTTGTTTGATTTACGATAAAAAGTCTTTAACAATCCACTTTCGATGAAACATCATCGCGCACTTATTTTTTGCCGAATTGCAGTTATGGACGACACATAAGTGAAAATTCGTATTGGATTTGCCATGAGGCTGCGACTATCAAAGCTGTTTTCGAACGATTAAGAAATTTCGATGGAACCCCCAATACGGTAAGGTACCATTCTATTTACTAATCTTTAGCCGTTTTCTTGCGTTCTAATGCGCATCGGTGACGACAGTCGAATGAGGTTTGCCGATCGCGTAACTACAAGGCCAACCGGTAAACCAGTATTACTGCGTGATGCAGCAAAAAAAGAAAAGTAAAAATACAGGATACCGAAACAAGTGGATATCACGTAAAAATATCACATCTCTGTAATATTACACATCAAAATATCACCGAAAATAACACATCGTCAAAATATTATGATAACATCAAAATAACATAAACTTAAATATTAAGTTATTTTATGGTAATTTTGTGTGTGTTATTTTGATGTATGTTATTTTAACACGGAACCAACAAGTGTGCGTTAATACGACGCACGAGTTTCCCACCAATTCGTTATCTCATGAAATTAACTCTATGGCCAATCAACGTTCCGGCGTCGATGACGAAGCGGCATAGCGTACGGTTTTATGCGCATAGTGTCGCCGCCGTCTTCATTACGGTTACATGTATCAGTACGGCTCTTACAAACAATCTATTATGTTACGGAAACGGTTCCGTATTCAATAATAGCGCAACAAGCATCGATAATTCGAGTGATAATTGTAAAGAAGGTCGAAGGAGTGAAATATTCATTTCAGTGTCAAAACCGTTATCAGCCGTGATAATTGCCTACTTATTTTTTTATTTTTATTTTGTTATAAATTACCAATGATAAACTGAAAAGTAAACCGGTTATACAAGTCATTTTTTTTTTAATTTCAATAACTCCTCGTAAAACGTGTTGTTTAAAAAAAAATGCCAAAGATGTCGAAGAATGATGTTTGGTTCAACAAATTAATAGATGTGTTTCTCATGTCTTTGACACTTTTGCCACCTTTCCTCTTCGGTTTACTCGCAATTCCGGTTATACAGTCTATGTATTATCTGACCCCATTTTTCAAGGAAGTTTCGCCGCTTGCAAAATCGTAAGTCTTACGCTTCGTTCGAAACATTGTAAAACTTCGATTGTTGCCGCTTTACTCCCATTTCATTTGTAATTTATATATATAATTTTTTTGTTCCATCTTCGCTATTACCTCTGTAAGTAGGCGTTTCCTGTAATTTCAGTATCCAACTAACATCCTCGGAGGAAAATATGTGATAAGTGGAGTGAGAGATCTAACGAATGGTTACGACAATACGAAACCGGGCAACAAGGCGATACTGCCGGTTTCAAAATCCACGCAGATGATAACGTTTACCTTTGAAAACGGATTGGTTACGACATTGAGAACAAGTGGCACCGAACCAAAAATCAAATATTACAGCGAACTGTGCGCATCGCCCGATCAACGGTAAGATTATTTTTTTTTATATTCGAAAATTCTTTCGAAGGATTTTTTTTTTCCTTGAAATCGATCGTTTCCACGTTAGTTGCATTATTGAATCATCAAGCAATCGTATCTCGCAATCTTATCGAATGCAACGCGTGACATTTATCGGGGATATCTGCACAAGACGTATGCGTCGTTGCATGCTGAGTTACCTATATTGAATTTTCTCAGGGACTCGGAATTATTGAGGGCTCTTTTGAGGGAAATGGTGTCGGCAATCGTCGAAGAATTTCTGGAGCCCGAAAAGAATTCTCTTATCGCCCGGAGCCCTTGAGACTCGCCTGCGGAATGCTATTATTCCTATCGGGGCATTGAATTAAAATAGAGTTTCTTCTTGGCGCACGTGGAAGGATTCTAAACATCGATGCGATAACCTACCGGCCATGAAAACAACGCAACACCTTGTAATTTTCGACGTTCCATTTATGTCAAGATATCTCGGTAACGCGTCATTCCGCTATAGATAATTTGCATGTACGCTACTTATTACTTATAATAGTTCGAAATACCTTTAGAATACCGGCTGTACTACTTTTATCGCAACTACTTGACTTTTTGTTTTGTTTCTTTAACTTTTTTTTTTTTTTTTTTTTTTTTTTTACGAAGCGAATAAATAAATAGCGATTATTATAATGTTATCCGATTATCGATTTCAAATATTTTGTTAGCCACGGCTTGAAAGCTTCCATTTTGTCGCCAGTCGTCGCGGTGTCGCGGGTCACAAAGGGCGAAAATGTCGCGACCGACTGACCGTACAGAAAATGCATAGTTTCCTCGTAGAGATAAATAACAGCGATAACGTCGTCGTAGGTAACTCGGTTTCTCAGGGAAAGTCTCGCGTGCGCTTCTGCTAGAGTCGTCCTGAAAAAAAATCGCGCGAAAAGTGCAGACGATGTAAAAAATAATTCCGAGGGATTGCATTCGCTAATCAACTTACATAAAAGTGTTGGACTGAGACGGGAAAACATCGCCTCTTACTTTTCTGCTCGCCACGAAGTAATTCTTTATCAATTTTACGGCTTCGTCGCTTAACGTAACTGCGATCCCGTTGACGAATCTTAAAAACTACGAGAGGGCGACGAAACGATAGTTAATTAATACTCTTTTATGCGATACTTTCTTTAACTTAATTAAAGATTTTATATATCCAAAACCTCAGTTAACTCGTCGATTGGCACCGTACGCGGATTTACTTTAGCGCCGTGTAGAAGTATTTCGAAACGTTGGTGAATGGATTCTAAGGTGAGATCGGTGTCTCCTTTAACGTAAACCGCCATTCCGAATACTCTGCAATAAAATTAACTGCATATCGATTCTTTCTTTTGGGAGATTCTTTCAATATAAAAAACATTTACTTGGTAAGATTTTCTACAGCAATGGACTGCCGCTGGTCGGAGTTTTTGCGAAACGTGTGGTACGTCCAGACGGCCGTCCTGAGCGGAAGCGACGATGGAATATATTCCACGTTTTCACTCTCCGAAACATTGTTATCATCCTTTCTTCCGATTGTGATGTATCCGTCGTCGAGGACTGAATAATTATTATTTTTCACAAGTATTGTATAATTTAATTGATGAAACTTATAGGAAATCAAAAAAAATATTATACCCGATAATAGATCATTTTTTTGTGCGGTTTTGAGATTTTCCCAATCGCCAACGTTGCAAACTCCGGTTTTCGCTCTGAGAAGCGGCCCGCTGTGTATCCAAGTATTCTCACCGTTTTTCGTTGTACTGCCGCTAACGGGAAATGATATAAATTCGTTTCTATCGGCGCAATTGGCGGCTGAATTCATTATATCTTCTTCTACGGGACCGATGTTCGGACCAATGCAGAGTATCGGTGCGCATCTCTCGCTTCCCTTGTCGGCCAGAGAGACACTTGTAATTAATAAATGGCGAAGAAAAAACGCCCGGAGTCACAGGTCAATGAGACGTCTCGCGTGTATCATTAATTATTACCAATGTCGCTAAGCTGAGTAGTAATCCCATCTTTAGAGATTCCGCTGCGTTCCTTCGATAATTATCGCATCCAAGTTCCATTGAGAGTTTTTTCACAAAAATCCACGGATTGCTCGGTTCCGATTTCCTATTTCGAATAATAAACAATATTCGTTGAAGAATTTTTTTTTTTAACGATACATTTACCCGATATAAAAAAAAATCTTTTTTTATGCTTAAAAAATATAATGCTATTCGTAATAGTCAATGGAAAATAAAAAAAATTTGGAAAAAAATTCCATCTCGAAATATAGCAAAATCGTAGGTTTTTTTTTCCACGTGAATCGCTCCTTAATGATGATTCGTTTGAAATTACTATGTTACCTAAGGGACTCGAGAAGGCCGTGAATACCCGGAGGAAGTGGGGGAAGAGGGATCACCGACTGCGAAGAAAAAAAACTCGTTCGTCGCAAACCCCATATCTCGAAGATCGAAAGGTCCGCGTAACGTCCCCATAAATCGTACATATCGCCGAGTTCCAAGTCCTTCGTCAAGGGTTCTACAAAAAAAAATCTTATCGATAGGACACTCGTTCGCTGCCGCAACGATATGGCATTAATATAATTCCGATGCATAATATATTTGTATGTTATGAAACCTGTGATCGAACATAGCACTGCCGTCGTGAACTCTGCGCTCTCTTCTCGATTATTACGCGCGTCGACTACTGGCATAAATTTAGCGATGACCCGAGCAACCTGTCCTCGGCCCGCGGGGTTTTCGATGTTTTTTTTACCGCAATATAAACAATTGCCGAGCGGCTCGTTACCGGCGAATTCATCCATCGAAACATATCGGCCCGCGTTTCCGGTACAGGATTCGTTGGGACAGCGGCTCAGTACGCAAATGCTGACCAATGAATTTTATTTAAATTACAATGAATTATTGATTATTATTATTTTTTTTTAAGTATAATTCCAATCAAAGGTATTAAACAAAAAAAGAAAATAATTTTATCGCCGAATTACGAAACTTACGTGACGACGTTGCACGCGTTAGATCGCGGGATTGTTAGACTCGTCAGAACGCATCGTCTCATATAACTCAAACAATGATGACTCTTTGCAAATAAGCTATTCGCGTCTAAGAGTGTCGGTAGAAATGTAGAACGCAAGAGTAATTGTATGCAAGTAAGAGGTACACATTGTTCGGCGCGTAAATAGTCATTCAGTGAGTCGGCTAATGCTTCTTGAAAGATCCAACGTCCGAGCGCCGGATACTCCACTAATTTATCGTACAAATGACCTGCGATAATGCATTATTCGTTTTTTTTTTTTTTTTTTTTTTTTTTCATTGACTTGCGGGAATTTATTTGATTATCGTTATAGTGCAGAGTACTTACTGGAAAAATCGTAGAGTAGAATGAGATCGATTTCTAGAAAAAGTATCAATGGCGCGTACGGAGATGATGTCTTCGAAGCGTTGTGCGAATGTTGCAGAGCTGTTGTTTCGAATTTTTCGATTATTCTAAACTCCCGCAGGTATGCAGCAGCTGAATTTTTCAAAGCCGTTGGATCGTCCATATTTCGTTGATGCAAAGAACCTTTGTGTTCGAAGCACTTTTATTGTTTTTTCGATTTCGGTACACGTATTTCTCAATAGCTTCGGCTTACGTATGGGATAACGACAATTCAAAATGTCTACTATCGGAGTCAAAGGACTATTAGTTCATTGGAAATAAAACAAAAATGGAATCTTCCACCAGTAATCCCATAAGTTAATTTTCTTGCTATCGTGAAACGTTGAAACTGATAACGGATTCGCGTTAAACACGACAGAAACACATTGATTTTAAAAAATATCATTTATTGTTTACCATATATAGAACGGCTCGGGCATTGCGCCGGAAGTATTGCGTAATTCATTATTTACAAAAAAAACAAAAGAAACTCAACAAAAACTCGATATCTTCTCTATTTTCAATGATTAATGACGAAAAATAATACTCAATCATTTATTTTAACTTTTTATTAATTTGACTCTATTTGCCGCGGGATATCAACCTTTTCGGGAATTCAGGTTTTTCGTTCCGGCAACTGTAATCTTTTCCGTTTCGATATAGAATTACCCGGGCAATGCGTCATAACTATTGCGTAATTCATTTCTTAAAAAAAAAAAAAAATCATAATTCAACAAATGCTTGATATCTTATGGATTTTCAATGATGATAATGATGAAAAATAATACTCAATCATTTATTTTAACTTTTTATTAATTTGACTCTATTCGCCGCGGGATATCAACTTTTTTGGGAATTCGGGTTTTTCGTTCCGGTAGCTGCAGTCTTCTTTGCTCGGATTTTTATACCTTTACGCCGACGCGGCTGATCTTGAATTTGAAATGTGATACACTAAAAACAAAATTATAAACAAATAATTACGAGAGAATTCAATACATTTCGATACCAAAAATCATATAATCAACTGGACGCACCTCTTGGTCCAGAAAATCCATTAGATCGTTAACTTTGCATTTGAAGCCTCGAGACTTTAGCATCACGTGCAACAGCTCCAACGGCAAAGGTTCATAAGTAAGCAACTTGTTGTGCAATTCTTTGTCGACTTTTATAAGAGCGGTAAATGCTTCTTTGATAGTCATCTTCTTCGACGAATCATCGATATCGCAGTCGCGTGAATCCGTATCGACGAATTCCATTTCTTCTGGAATAACCGGTACCGCACCCGTAACGCTACGATATACCGAAATAGCCGAATAGAGATTATTTTATGGAAAAACAAAAAAAATAAATAAAAAAGTCGGACGATTCAGTACTCTTAAGAATCAAAACTACAAAAAAATACCTTTCCGGTTCGGAATCGTCCGAAGTTCGATTGTTATTTCTGCCGATCTTCTTCACAGGCGGCTCGTCGGCATCGCTCGATTGAGCGCCATCCGAGTCAGTCAACGGAACTTGAGTTTGCAGTTCATTATAAATATGCGTAAGTAATTGTCTCGCTCTGTGGGCCTTCTGTGGCTTAATGCCGTATTTTTCCAATTCCACCTGTAAGAAAATATCTCGTGTAAAATACATAAAATTACATCTTTTTCAGGTGTAATGTTGCGCGATTACCTTCAATTCCGGTGTATCCATAGTATCGTAATTCACCGGTGGCGTTACATTTTGCGATAATACGAGTCTCGACGATTTCGTTGGTGTTCTGTTTCTTTTCAGACCACTCCGTGTGTTCGATGTTTCGGTTGGCATAGAATTCCATCTCACGAGAGAATTTCTCGCAGGTCTTGGCGACGATTTGTCAAAATCGGGAGAAAATCTCTGGCGACTCGGACCGGCTGTGGGAGTCGTTGGTTTTTCAAGATTCGTAGGCGATGAAAGATTTTCAGGCGAATAAAACGGATCGCCATTAACTTGAGTTGCGAGAAACAGATTTTCTTTGTTGAAATCTTCAATTCCCGTCGCGCATGCATCGGCACCAACGGTATCCATGTCGGGACTCGATAATATAAGAATGGGACTTGAAACTCGAAGCGATTCGTTTTTTTCACTATCTTTTTTGTTAGTTCCACAGCTCGGCGAAGGCGTTAATGTTCTGAGTGGCGATACACGCGGACTCTCGAAGTTCTGAGTGAATAAATTAGGATCGTCGTCTTGAAATACATCGAAATCGAAGGTCGATTGCGGAGAGTTTATCGAACTTTTCACCGCTTCTTTCTCATAATCCTTTTCTGGAGAATTTACAAAGTTTCTGTCTTCCTCTTTGCTATCGTCTGTTCTTCGTTTGCGGTGCGAATCGTTTGTTTTCGACTTTGATGAGGATGGACTTTGACGAGGAGACGATTGCGGACTTGTGAAGCTCTGCGTAAATATGTAATCGTCAACTTGGAATACATCGAGTTCGGGATATAGCGAGGAGTGTACCAAACTTTTTGTACCTTTTGGCGATCCATCGCCGCTGAACAGGTGCGATACTTGTTCATTTTTTTCTAAATCTTCGATGAAACTCGGGTCTTCGGCTCTGAATTCGTCGAACCTGCGTTTCCGTCTTCCAGATCCATATTTGCTGCCGGTGTTCGAGTGTTTGGGCGAAGGAGTCAACGTTTTACGATTCGTCGACCTCTGCGACACGATTTTTTCATTTACTCGGCGCGAATCAGAATCCGGATATTCGGGACTGGTGCTCAGGTTTTTCTTATTGTCGGATACACTTATCGTTGGACTTGTAATACTATTGCTTTCATCTTGAAGAGTCGCTCGTTCGCATCGACCCGATACAATCGAATTATCATCGATCAAAATGTTGGATAGTTTTTCTTTTCTTTCATTACGCTCTCCCGACAAAAATGAGTCGTTACTGTCGCTAATAACGAGCGGTCGATTATTGGGTTTTGGTCTGTTGGACCGCACAACGCTGGACGCGGGACTCGACTCGTCCTCCGTATCAGATTCCTGAGTCAAGTCTATCGCCTCTTCGTTCAGCGGTGAGGAATAATCGTTTTTATCGTTATCATCGGATGTCCCCGCCGCAGATGTTTCTGTTAATTTTATCAACAAACTTCGATATTTCTTTATACTGTTGTTATGCTTGTGAGTTTTTTTATATTTTGAATATATAGACATATTTTCGTAATCTGTACTCCCGATGGTGTTATCCAGAATACTGGAATCTTCGGGATCGGAAGGTTCCATTAACGACGACTCATTCATATCTGCCGATTCGTCTGCGAATGAGGGAACAATCCGATTTTTTTTCTTCTCGTTTAATAATAACAACTGTTCCTCAAGAGCGCTCAGTGCTCCCTTTGGGTCCATACGTTGCTTATCATCCGAGTTAATCTCATGACTTCTATTCAATATCGATTTGTCGCTTTCATTGTTAATGTCGAAAGGATTCCGGCGCTTCATCCGCACGTACGGCTCTCCCAGAGACTCGTCTTCGGTGTACGAATCCAGAGCCGATTTTGCATTTATTTTTTGCACTTTTTCAATGAAGATACTGAGATTACTCTTTGGTTTATCGGATAATCGTCGTGTTCGCTCATTGTTTTTACTTGTGTCAGTAGAAGTCAAAGTACTACGGGATCTCGGCGTTTCCTGCCGCTCCTGTGACAAAGACGAATATTCCTGATGTTTTTTTTCAATTTCAGGAGATTCGTTTGATCGTTTCTCATCGATGACTGTCGATGCTGTAGTAATCGATGTGTCGCTTTTGTGAGATTCGTTAGACGGCGATAAGTTATCTTCTGAAATTAATTGCGCTAATATCTTAAGATTCGAGTTGTCACCGTTCGATACTCGAGCATTTGCTTCGGTAGCTTCTGAACAATTTATCGTAACCTCTTCCGTTGATTCTTCCGATGTATCGTCGAAGAGATCCGGCGACATGGATCTGTGGGAATTAGCGACCGATAAGTTGTCGATAGATTCCGTATCGCATATTTTCCCGTCGTTCTCAGTACTGTGCACATCAGAATCGCTGTTCCTTTCCATTGTGAGATCTACTATCGCAGATTTCTGAGCGGTTGATGGAGCCAATGCTTCGGGTTCTTCTTTTCTATTTACAGTAACAGCAATTGTATTTACAGAATTTTCCGTAACATTATCAGCCTCGCGATTCCTATCAACAACATTTATTATTATCGGAGATCTCAATCCTGACTTTCGTCCTTCCGATTCTTCGGTACGCCTATCGACTTCCGATTTTCTCCGCCGCATGTACTCGAAAAGATCCTTTAAACGATATTTTCTTGCTAAACTTCTGACTGAACTCGCAATGCAATTGTCGGTAAATACGCATTCATTTTTTACTATCACACCGCTATAAACAAATTCGAGGAAAGCGAGAGCCGTTAAGTAATCGATGTCGGGCCAACAGATCTTTTCTTTAACATGACGAAATTTTGGATCGTCCATTGGTTGGCAATCGAGTAGTATGTCCGAACAGCGTACGTAAAGGACCAACTTATGAGCCCAAATATGATTGTTCTCCACGAGAACGACTACGTCGCTCATCGTACTGACGTTAAGCGTATTCGCCCAATCCATTGTTAACGTATTCCGGTATTGGCGATCCGTAACGTGAATACTCTTCGGCTTCTCGACAACTTCTTTTTCAGCTTCTGTTACCCGATTATTCGGTGAATGCATCATTTCTTCCGGTACTTCATTATCCGCTTCGATATGACATTCATTCGAGAGGCGTTCATAATCTCTTTTGTTCTCTCCACTTGTTTCGCTCGACATCGCGAGGTCTTCCTGTTGCCGATCCGAAGCGACTGGCGACGAGATAAATTCGACGAGATCTTTCACGTAGAAATTAGTAACACCACTCGACAATTCAGCACTATCCCACAGTCGTTTTGTCTTCGGATAAAAACATACAAATTTTACACGTATACGAATAACGGCAGAGAATACTAACGTTAAGGATTCTTACGGTTCGATGAATTTCATTCAAAAGACGACTCGTCGGTACGGCCGCTGAACGTTTCTTTATGCTACTGAATTCGGAAACAGATTCCCGTTGAGGAATTTGCGTTATTGCTTCATTCCCCATTAGAATCTCTGCTATTCTTTCCGTCAAGAGACGATCCCGGGATTCTTGAGTTCGGGTCTGCAGTATCGTAGGTCCCAAATGCTTTTCTATCCCGGGATACAAACAAATATTAATTGTTTGTCGTATTTATCGATCTACTCGAATGTTCAGCAACGCATCGCCTTTATTATACTCACTTCTTCTCGGCTTCATCGCAACGGCTTCAGATGCGGGTTTATTTGTCGAGAATCCAAAATTCTTCAACGTTCTTCTACGTTGGCTATCGGTCATACCGGCCACCGGCTCATCGCCGCGATGCTCCGCGGCGAGCAACAATGCCTCTTCCAATTCCCTTTCCGCTTGATTCTCCTCAAGAGATTTCGACAATGCAAGTGCTAATTGCAGATCGAGATCGTTTTTCAAAGTCTGTCGTATAATCATAATAATCAGGTGTTAAATCGAAAAATCGGTTAAAATTATTAAATAAAAGTTAAGTCAGTAGATGAGTGAAGATTAATTACCGGTCCGCGAATTCGCCTCGAATTTTTATCCTTGGCGCGCGATACCAGACCCGCCGGTAGGCCGATCGCCAGTCTTTCGTCGGCTTGACGCTCCTGCAATGCCACCGCGGCTAATAATTTACTCGTAGATACTTTATTTTTCGCGGCGCAACTTTTCGTGTGTGCGGTACCCGCGTACGTGTCCTCGAAATATCTCATACATAAAGGACACGTGTGGCCTTCTTTTTGTCCACTATCTGTACTCTTAAAAAACGACGACTCTATCGACGGCTGCGCCTTTTCCGACGCGTTTCCCTCTTTCTTCTTATTGCTCGCGGGAGCTTTTCCTTTGGCGCTTATCTTTTTTGTTCGCTTGTCTTTAACTACTTTGGATTTTCCAATAGCTGTCTGCGCCATGGCTTCCGCTTTTGGGGATTTGAAATCTGTTAAGCTATCATCTTTGTTTGGCGACTGAGTTCTCTCTTCGTTCGCATTCCCACACGCGAGGCTCTGTGTTCGCTCCATTGTACTTTCTACTAATAATTTCTTATTCTCTCTGAGAACACAATGAAAAACGAAAAAGAAAAACGTTTCAAAATTTTTTTTTTTTATATTTCGATAATTCTACATTTTTGGAAGTTTCTTTTCTCGTATAGATAAAAACATCTACCTATATTCTATGCTGTCTGTTTATAACAAATTCCTTGGAGATATGTAGCCCTTTCCGCAGCAACTTCATCAAGGTGGACACTTCGATAATTAGTCTTCATCATTGTCCGGAAGATAAGCGTCTTTCATATCTCCGTCTCTCTCGTTCAATATATTTACAGTACCCGCGAACAAACTATCTTCAAACATTGCGCGTCTAACAGCTTCGTGTTCCTGCGGTTTGATTCGTTCCCAAACACGTTTTCTTGCACGCTGTACCCATTCGGCGTCTCTGCCAAAGAATTAAAAAAAAAAAAGATAAGAATCGGCACTGTGAGCTTTGACAATGCATAAAAAATGTCGATTGTTTGTACTTCAATCGCGATTGTGTATTGAGGAGCTCGGGTTCACTTTATTATGCCTTTTGTATTTATACTTACGTCGTGCCGTACCAATTGGCGATGAAACAAAACGTGCCGACAATTGATAAAGCCAAAATGCTCGTAAATCTGTTGGCCGGTGTTCCTCTCAGTCTTCGAGGTTTTCTTTTCGTAACATCCGTTGGATCTTTCCACATTTCACGCGAACGGTGTATTTAGCTATCAACACGTGCCGTCAAGCGAAACGGTTTCTTCTTCTTTTAGTTTGTATTATGCTGGCAGTTAATTTAACAACGATCTTTTGTCCCTTCGCGAAGAATGTTTTTTAACCTCTGTTGTAGGTTTCGTGGTGGTTATGTGAAATCTGTTATATCGTTGGTTCATTACGTACGATTGGTCAAACAGCGACGCGAACTATAGAGGGCGGCTGCCTGAATTGGCATTTATTAAAGGACGATAGTATCCGCGCCAAGGTGTATACATTACATGTATGTAACTTGTGTATCAACGAATTGGTGTTAAACACTTGCGTTAGTGTACGATAAAACATCAAAATGTCTGCTATCAACGATGTGTTTACGGTAGTAGACGATCGGCACGTAACGTGACAGGTTTCACGTGTGTTAAAAAAAAAACAAAAAATAGAAGAAAAAAAACAGAATAAAAAAAACCAAACGACGGGTTTGTATCCCAAATGATTAGTAAAATGCAAGCGGAATTGTGGCGATATGGCCGTCTCCTTTAACCGGTACGCCCTGAGCTTGCCGGAGGCCGAGAAGTGCGAACTCGTTAATTCCGTTGACGATTCACAGCGTGCCTGTACAAATGTTAATTACGGTAGAAATCATTACACGACGAATACGAGTCATCACTCCACAAGCGTTACGGTACCCCTCTGCGTACTCGGCGAGGTACAATTACGTTTTCTCTGTCCCGAGGATCTCGAGGAGGTTCGAGCACTCTGTCAAGACTGGTTTCCCATAGGTGAGTCGACGATTTATTTTAACAAATGACAGCGAGCAATCGTTATACGATACCGCGAAAACGCGCCATCGAAATGTTTTTTCGTTCCCATCCGATTAATTAATAAAAAAAAAGCAAGATATTCGAACACAAAAAAATCCTTACTAAATATTCACTCGTTATATTTTAGAAATGATTTCTCGCAATAAACATTTTTTAATTTATTCGTATAACGCAATATTATTATTCTCAGAATATCCATATTCGTGGTACGAAGATATCACGAGTTCATCGAGATTCTACGCCCTTGCGGCAGTTTTCGGCGGCATAATAATCGGCTTGATAGTAGCAGAAATAAAGCCTTATGCCAAATTAAACAAAGAAGATCGAGGAATTCTTTGTTCGAGTCTTGGAAAAGATTCTCTCGTCGTTTACATACTCAGTCTTGGCGTTCGTCGTTCTTACAGAAGAAACGGCATAGCGTCGCTACTTTTGGAGCAATTATTGGCCCATGTAACAGCGCCGGAAAGATCGACGGTGAAAGCAGTATTTTTGCATGTTTTGTCAAGCAACGGGCGAGCTAGACGATTCTACCGAAAACGCCACTTTGCGCGTCACAGTTTTCTTCCTTACTATTACGTCATTGATGGACAGTGCCAGGATGGATTTACCTATGTTCTCTACATCAACGGCGGACATCCGCCTTGGGGAGTATGGGACTGGATGCGTCATCTCGTTGGCACAATGGCCAGTCTTGGACAGTGCAGAGTTCCTCAGTGGATATGGCAACGTTTGCTATGGGCCGCCACTCTTCTATCCTATCAGAGATGATATTTTTTACAGTATCGGACTCACGTGCGAATCGGGAATTTCGCCGTATGACGCAGGGTATGAAACCCTCGTGACCCAACGCCAATTTTGCGCGTGTAAGCTTTAAATTCGTAAACTTCACGAGGCTCGACGATATTTTATTTATTTATCTTTTTCTTTCATCAACGAAACGTTAAAAGAAAAAAAAAAAAGAAAAATTCGTGTGAATAATGCAAGAAATAAGAAATTCATTTTGTACCGTTATCTCTTGGATCTCGAAACGAGTGTTAATTAACGGTAATAAGTTGTGAGGGAGAGAGGCACTAGCAGGAAATACAATTGCGATCTCATCGACAAGGATCAAATAGCATTCGTTACGTTCGTATATTGATATTCGCCATCGTGTATCTACAGATATATATTATATATATATATAAATAGAAAATATATTGGATTAATAGATGTACATATAATATAATTATTATTATTTAGTGTAAACTCAGACTGTTTGTAATAAAAGCGATATGTTATAAAATCATCGATAATTTTGGAAACTCGTTACGCGGGTGTCGCGCGTTTGCCAATATTTAAATTCAGTGCTGCCAACTGAATGAACTCTGTTGAGCGGTTATTGCGATTTTCGTGATTATCGCTCAAATGTTATAAATATTTATCTCAAAAAGTATTCGTAAATTATTGCTTTTTATTTTATTCGCATGCTATGCTATCATACGTTTTTTAAATCATTTATCTGCAATTTTCAATAATCGTCATTTTTGCCGCGTATTTCGAATCATCATGTTGGTATTAAACTGACAGTTACGTGTTTACAAGACGATTCCCTCTCCCCCCCCCCGAGCCACTTGTTGTGATACGACGAGTCCGTACGAGTAAATACGCGTCTACCCGGCCTACCGGCACGATCGAGAAGGAAGGATTCAGTCGAATTAATAAGAATACTAAGAAATCGAACAAAGGAGAATCTGTATTAACCGCGAATTAACAATGACTAAAATAATCGAACTTCGTCCGAACGTGGATTTGATTAATCAAAACTTCGAGACGTATCAATTCTCCGCGGATCCTGTACCGGTTAAATTTCAGAAGCGTTTAACGAAAGGTAACGTAAAATCTAAAGTACAACCCGACGATGAACGTGCGATGTTAGGTAAATCCTTTTATTTTCGCGCAGATGTTTATCGTCAGGAACCAAGAAACAATCAGGACTCGTGGCTGGAGGCCAAACTTTTTGCATTTCACAATCATCTGTTCAAAAATCCGTATGATTCGTCGTGTTGGTTTGTCGACGAGAGCAGAGATGTTTGGAAATTCATCAGCGATGGCACTCTGCAATTGATCGGCAGACTTTCCGCATCGGACAATGAACAGCCCGCCTACAATCCTTCCATAGCATTCGCATCGGCAGAACTCGTTGTTCTCACTAACGGCGGTACAAACAGTCTGGACATTTGGATTGAAAAAGACGCAAAGCAACACTACAAAATTGACGAAGTTGAGGACGGAATAATTTTGGACGCACGATACGTCGAAAAAAAAACTACAATCGTCGTAGCCATGTGCCGCGTCGTTGAAGTAGAAGGAAAAAAAAATTCTGAGCTCGTAATTTTGTCCTATAAACATATTCCTGCATACGAAAAGAAAAACGCGTTGATTTTGATGAGAAAGCAAATTTTGAATGTAAAAGGTCCCATAGAATACGTGTATATCGAAGCTGATGGCGATTTCATTCACATGGTAAGTCAAGACACGGCGATTTTTGTCTCCGATTCCGAAAAACCCGTCGCGCCGCAAAACTCTCAGAGTAACGCAGATCCGGAGATAAAAATCCCGAAATACTACTGGTCGCAAGACGAAGATTCATTGACGGTTTGGGTGAAAGTTCCCGAAAATAATCGCGATGATCCAAACATCAATGTCACCTCCGGGAATATATCGATCGCGATACAAGACATTGTTCTGATAAATGGAGATCCGCAGCATCGTTTGGATCCCAACTTGACGACGTGGAAACGCGAGGGAGATACGCTACAGTTGGAATTGAGTAAATCCGAGAGCGGACTTATGTGGAGCGAGTTAATCAAAGGGGATACGGGCGGAGAGTGTCTTCCCAATGCTACATTGGCGGCCGAAATTCACGCGAGGTGAATAACGATAAATATATTTACCAAAATACGATCGATGAGAATTGAATTTTCATTATAATTTCCATTTCAGATTCGCGCATTTGTGTGTCAGCGACCCGGCAACCGGCGCGGGGGATGCACAACCAGTGGTGGGATTTAACGCCGAGCAGTTGGAAGAGTGCGACTTGGAGGGACGAGACAATTTCCTTCAGAGAATTAATCTCACCGAGCATTTGACGACGCATTTGGTGATGTTGGGGACGAGCAATCGCGTTCTTTTTACGCAGAAATTGCTGACCGGACAAGCGTTGTGTCTGCGACACGACCTTCACGGTGTTGTATGGATACCCGAAAGAGATAATTCGGATGAGTGGATATTAAAACACGTCGATACCTTTCCGGGATTCGGTTACGTCGAAGCGAGCAAAACTAACAAGAAGTTTTGCGTTTCACCTCCGGGTATGTATTGCCTTTTTTTTTTGCATTAGAATACCGCATTTCGCATGAAAATTATTATAATTAAAAAAAAAATTCAGATGGATCGTACGTTGCGATCGTCGAACACGCGAAACTCGCTTTACTCTACGAAAAGCCAGGAGCCGCTGAGAACGTTGCAAAGCAACGTATAGTCGACTTGGGACCGGAAGCGGCTCCGGTAATGGGTGCGGTGGCGACCAACAAACGACTCATACTTCTTACGAAGAACGAAATCTACGAATTGGAAATATTTCCATGATTTTCAGGAATTTATTACTTATGTACTTTGTTACAATCCGTCGTGATAACAGTATAATACAAACAAACTCTGTGTTTTTTTTTTTTTTCAAATTTTTTATTTCGAACTTTCATTCGTTTTCCGCTCCTCATCGTCGTGTCGATTATTTTGTTATATAAATATATAATATGATATAATAACATATCGAATATCGTATAGCGTATACTCTACACTATTTAACACCGCGTTCGTCGACCGAACGAAAGACGAACCGATAAAACAGCAAAGACAACGAAACTAATGGCGCGACTTTTTCTCCGTCGCCAAAGTCAGTTTTTTTTGTTGTTTTTTCGAGTTCAATGCACTCAAAGTCTAATAATTATAGGCCTTTCGATGTACTTTTTTACCACATATATCTCTTTTATCGATTCAAACAAATGCGCAGATAAAAAAAAGAGACGCGCTGAGACTGTCTGCAAATTTGAACTGAACGTGTTGAAAAAACTAGTAAATTCAAAGAAACCGAATCTTCAAAATTACGCATTGTAAGTGCAGAAAAGTAAAACGTTTGACGTAACAGGAAAACGAAAAAGATTTTCGCATGAAAAATTTTGAAACAGCAGAAAATCGTTTCAATCTTCGAGTCCGCATTTTTCAAATCAAATCGAAAAGAAAAAAAAAAAAAAAAAAACAACACAATATTCATTGAAAAGTCAACTTTAGTCGCGAGCATATAGCCGTAAATATTGTCGTATGTACATTTTGTTTTTCATTAAATTTCGCGCGATAACTAAAGAGTTTTTTTTTTTTTTTTTTCGGCTCATCATTATAAGCAAAATCACGTGTGATGATGAGGGACCTTTCGTTTTTGATTCAGAACATCGACGGATTATTTCGTAAGTCTTTATTCGGCGGCGGGCATTTCCTTCGAATGAGTGTTAGAAAGCTATCCAGCGATAGCGCGGGATCCGGTGGCCATTGCCATAGTATACGATTTTCGAAAGACTCGGAAAAGTTTGCATTAGCCTCGTCGGGTTTATCCTTATCGTAGATGCGTCTGTTATCCTTACAATTGAAATAGTAAGAATAGCCGGAAGTTTTACTAACGTGACGCGACCAATTTTGTGCCGTTCCTATGAGAAATAGAACGCTATTCGGTATTATAAAATAAGGTTCGTCACCGTCGAAGTCGTAACTCGACGTGCTGCTCGGCGGTACGTGAGCCAACGCTCTACTACCGTTCTTCATAACGCACGGCTTCAATCGCAATTTTTCCTCCAAATTGTTCGGCAAGTAATATAAATCTTTGGCACGAACGCGAATGAATTCGCTGTTTGTCGGCTTCCATAGGGCTTCGCAAAACAGCTTCGTAAGTTCGTACCTTAATGACGAAAAATTACAAGAATTAATTATTAATCAATTAATGACAAAAAATTATAAGAATTAATAATTAATCAATTAATGACAAAAAATTATAAGAATTAATAATTAATCAATTAATGACAAAAATTTATAACAATTAATAATTAATCAATTAATGACAAAAAATTATAACAATTAATAATTAATCAATTAATGACGAAAAATTACAAGAATGAATAATTAATCAATTAATAACTAATAATTTACGAATTTATCATCGCCTTTACCTGTCTTGCAAAAATTTTTGACTAACGTCCTCCTTTCCGAGATAATAAGAGTCAAGAATATGCAACGCCATTGTTTTCCTTTGATTTCTGTATTCGCCTCTGAGTTCCGATATCATTTCCGCATAGACGAGTGTGTCGGGGGGTAATTCGAGATTTAAAACTCTGACCCACGCGCCTCTCGAATATCTAAAGGTTTTCATTCTTCCCATTCCCATGTAAAAAGTTGCGGCTTTCCCCTCATCGTTTATTTGGCCGCTTGATCCGCATGGGATGCAAAACCAATCGTGTGGTGCATTAAGCAAAGTGCTTTCGAAATTCGATGTCGTTAATTTCGTAGCCGCGCTGGTGAGAAATTTGAGCGAAGAACTCGTAATAAGACTCTTCAAACGCTCGTCGGGTTTCATGTTTCTCGGCAAAGTTCTCGTCATATCGGGTAATCCCCAGTAATCCAGACATTGCTTTCTCATTTCCGCTTGTCGGTGTTCGAATAATGTCGTATCTTCGCAATAAGCGGCAATCTTCAACAACCCAACGATCTGTTTTTTTCCGAGATTGTCGTTTGAATTTCTCAAGTACTCGAAAAACGCGGTATCTTCCTCGAGAATTTCGTGCGGTACGAGATCCATAACGTCCCGACTTTTGTCTTTCGTCAGTAGCACGCGATTCGCTCGCGACAAATATTTTATAACGTCGTCGACGTTCCCGTGTTTGCCTCTGCATATCAGGTAACGTTCGGAATTTGCGGGTCTCGATGTATTAGGTTTGAATATCGAGACATGTTCGAAGCAACGATACATTATATAAACGAGACCGGCGCTGAAAGGCGTAAATAGATCGAACAATTTCGTCACGAAGTTTCCGCCCTTCCGAACGATCATCAGTGCGACTAAACATTGACATAGGTACAGTTGTTTCGAGAGTATCTCCTGTATGCTCTCTTGCCCCTCGACGGAAAATCCACCGTCGGCCATCATAAAGTGAACTCCCATGCCTCGCGTTTGTCGCTCTATTAATTTTCGAAAAGCGTCCTGATTGGTCGGACTATAGACATCCCCGTCGCCTTGCGGACCGTAGTAAGGATGAAAAGTTTCCGGGGGACCGGCGTAAAAATCTTCGAGCTTAAAATCGTTCGATTCCTTCAGCGTGAAACCGAAACCCTTCGCGTGCCATTTCTTGCGCCATAGTACGTACTCGCTGAAGCCCCCGGGACCCGCGCAAACGTCGGCGAAATATAATAATTCGCCGGGCTTCAGGCTCTTTGGTTCGGTGAACATGAAGTCGCAAGCTTTGTCCATATTGGCCATTTTAACGGCCGCGCGATTGAGAAAAAATGCTCCTCTTATCGTTTCGTATGGATTCGATCGCGTTCGCGCTCTCCTCATCTCGTTTTTGTCGAGATTATCGAATACAGATTTCGAGTTTACGACTTGCATTACGATGTTTGGATCGCAAAATAACGTTTCGTCGTCTATGGTCTCTTTGCTGGGACCTATACCCATCCAATTCTCGAGATCTTTAGCTACCGGTGGTTGCTGAGAGTTTTTTAACCAATTGATCTCCTCTTGAACAGATATTACTTCCTCGTCAGGGTCCCATCGGAGATTCGCTTCTTTTAGCTTGTCGTTGTAGTGACCCAAACCTCTTCTTCCTTTTTGCTTCGATGCTTCTACCGGTTCCAGGCGTCCCTGACCATGCTTTCCCAAACCAACACCTTTTGTGTATCCCATCTTTGCCATCATGCGCTGCGCCTTGTCCTGCCCGGCGTCCGCATCTTTGCGCGATTTTTTCGCGAGGCTCTCGAAAGTCTCCTCGTTAGGCGACGATTCGAAAGCTCGTTTCTGAGCTCCCGTATCAAACCCACGGTGGACGGGGGCTCCAAAACTTGGGCGACCATCGTCAGAGGAGCTGGAACTGGACTCTGAAATATGATATCATACGCGATTATTCTTTTGGAACATTTTTGGCGTCTTGGCAATGAAAAACAGACGATAAGCAAAAAGATCGAAAAAAAAAAATTGAAGTAAAAAAAGTATCGGAATTATTTAATCTTGAACGTGTCAAAAGAATGAATGAAGAAAAATTCAAGGGAAGGCGATCGAAGAAAGATTATATATCAGTTTTATTATCAAAATCAACGATACTCACCACTTAACCTCCTTCTCTTGTTGTCCATGTTTACGTTTGCGTAGTGTTACTCAGAGTTCCATGAATACGATAAATACGTTAGTGTTTATCACACACCGTTCATTCGAACCGAGCGCGTTGTCTCGAGAAGATTTAATTCACCGATTTCATGGAAATATAGAATTTTTTTATTCGCATTTAGTTGAATTCCAAACAAGATGTTTCTCATTGCCGGGTACACGTATGTGCGCAGTTTTCATCGCACTTCGATGACATATTTCGTATCGGTTTGTACGCTCGATGCAATGAAAACTTTTTTTATCCACAACATCGATACACACGCGGCATAAATATCGAGGTATACTGACACAAAATAGCGCGAATTTTTTAGATTTTCAATAATAATATTACGACCACAACCTCCTCGTTCGATCCGGCCTCCTCCCCCCCGAGATGGGATGGCGAAACCTTCGATAACGCGATCTTCTCCGAGAAGTTACGACTCGATGTGAAATGTCGTTATTATTCTTTAGTTTGCTTTTTATGCCGCGCTTTCGTCAAATCAGCTGGTTCAGAAAACTTCTTGATCCAGTGAGCCGCGAGACGCTCTCCACGGAGAATCGCGCTCATGGCGGAATGAATTTTGCTCCGTTATCCAAGTTCTTTGTGTAAGTGAGATATTTTTCTTGACATAAAGTGCGGTTCCCTCCGTTTTTACACGGCAACGGGAACAACTCCGTTTGTCCGTCGAAGATGTCGAAGGCAAAGGTATCCGCCGAGTGGCGAAAACGCGTTAAATCGGAATACATGCGGCTCAGACAGATGAAACGTTACAAAAGAGCTGACGAGGTGAAGATCGCTTGGAATCAAAATCGGAGGGTTATGACTGGTCGGTATTTAACAAAATTTATTCTTCATTCGAATTTTCTATTTACACTCTATAACATAATAACAACAATACCAAATTATCTTACACTGCCGATTTCGTTTTGTTTACAAATTAACGTCCCCAAATTTTAACAATAAAAAACAATTTTGAATCCAACGTCATTTGTTTTTATTTGCTCCAAAAACACTGCTTGAACCGATTTTTTTCGAAAGTATCATTTGTAACACTGCATATTTTTGTTTCACAGAGTTTTTGGTCGGTGAGCAGAGGCGTTGGGCAGATGGCAAAGCAATGTGGCTGGCGATGCAAGAAACTCCGGCGCACGTTTCCTGCATGAAAAAAGCAGAAGCCACGAGTTCCGACGGAGATGTACAGTCGTGTCCTGTGAAAATAATCAATGCGGTTACTCCGATTCCCACTATGTACACCTGGGCACCAATACAACAGAATTTCATGGTGGAGGACGAGACAGTGTTGCACAACATTCCTTATATGGGTGACGAGATTCTCGACGAGGATGGAACATTCATAGAAGAACTCATAAAGAACTACGATGGGAAGGTACACGAGGTGGTAAACGCCGAATTTACATCCTGTTCAACAGAAAATTTTAACTCCATTCAATATCTCAGGTACACGGCGATCGAGAATCTGGCTTTATGGATGACTCCATCTTTGTGGATTTAGTAAATGCTCTCTTAATTTACGATAAAGAAGATAAGGATAAAGAGGCTCCCAAAAAGGGCAAAGAATCTTCCAAGGAGAAAGATTTGCCCAAAGACGATAAGGAGAAAAAAGACTCGGATTCGGTAAAAATCGAAGTAAAGGCGGAAACATCCGGCGACAGCAAAGACAATAAAGATAACAGCAAATTTCCTTCTATGCAGATATTCGGTGTTAGTTGAGAAAAATTACGAAAAACACATTGGCGTATTGACGAATTATTTTTTTTTTGTCGTCGAACAAATGATTTTCACGAAACTTCAATTTTCAGGCGATATCGTGTATGTTTCCCGATAAGGGAAAACCAGAGGAACTGAGACAAAAATTCATCGAGTTGACGGAGCGCACCGATCCGAATGTTCTTCCACCGGAGTGCACGCCAAACATCGACGGTGTTAACGCGAAAAGCGTGCCGCGCGAACAAACGATGCACTCGTTTCACACGTTATTCTGCCGACGATGCTTCAAATACGACTGCTTTCTTCATCGTGAGTAGACGGCGAGATAACGAGTATCGCGTTTAAAACTGAAAACGAGTTGTATCCGATTTTGTCGTCTCGAAGTTCGTAGATATGATTATTTTTTCGTGCACGGTTAGTCGTAATTGTAACGACAAAATCGTGTTGCGGAATTTTAGCCCGCGAGCCTCGTAACGATGATATCGTATCAGATACGACGAAATGGTGAATTTATTATTTACGAAAGAAAAAAAGAAAAAAAAAAAAAAAAAAAAAACAAAACGAAATCAATTGAATTAAGTTTGCCAAAACTATCGTTTATTAATTACAACAATTTATGATTCCTGACTTATCGTAGCAGCCAGGGGGACCTCGCCGCAAGGTAAACATAAACATTGCATAAAAAAAAAAAAAAAAAAAAATCAAACAAAGACGAAACGTAACAAAATGAAAAATCGCGATTGTTATTCATAGCTCGAGGCTGTTCTTTGTCTAGCGCACAGGCATCAAGAAAAGGGCCCATCCGAAATCATTATTTCATTCACCGTTCATCGCACTGTCGATTTTGTCAATAATCATTTTTTATATATTTTTAATGCGATAACGATGTTATTGTCGGCTCGCGATGCTCGATACTCTACAACCTGTATGAATATTATATATATTTCTTTAAAAATTTATGATTCATTTGTAGGCCTTCAAGTATGTCATCCGGGACCGAATTTGATGAAACGCAAGGGACCGGACTTGAAGCCGTTTTCGGAGCCTTGTGGATCGGAGTGTTACATGCATTTGGTAAAAGATACTAAAAAAAAAAAAAAAAAAAAAATTAATTATCACTTTCATGTAATTAACCATTAAATGTTTATCTTTTATCCCGCAGGAAGGGATGAAGGAAAAACTAGCGGCTCAAGCGGCTGATATAAAGGAAGAGGATGGCGACGAGAAACGCGGCGGACCGAGGAAAGTCCGAAAGCAGGCGAGTGTGGATTCTGGAAACGAAGCTAGCAGCGAGGATAGTAACGATAGCAACAAATACAGTCAGGGAGGCAGCTGCCAAGGTAAATAATCGCCCTTTGTAAACGCATAATTATCCCTTTCAATTTTTATTAAAAATAAAACGATGTCGATGTTTCCAGATTTCAAACAGAACGTCAACAAAGAATCGAAAGAAGAACAAGAATTGGAGGACCAGGCGCAGCCGGAGAATCAAACGCCGTTCACTCTTCTCGGACTGGAGAATCGTGTGAAAAGCGAATTCTCTTGGACCGGATCCGAGCAAAGTCTCTTCCGCGCTCTCCACAAAGCATTTCCCGGCAACCCGTGTGCTTTAGCGCAGATAATACTGACGAAAACTTGTCAGGAAGTTTATCAATTCGCGCAGAAGGAAGCATCGGACATTCCGGCGGTAGAGAGTTTGAAAGACTTTACTCCACCGCGTAAGAAGAAGAAGAAGCATCGTCTCTGGTCGATGCACTGCAGGAAAATACAACTCAAGAAAGATTCTGGTAACTATTGCATTTTTTTAATTAAAATTTTATGGATTTTTTATCTGTCGTTTCTGCAATCGACAAAAATGTAATAGCAGATTAAAAAATTCTGTGTGAATTAATAAATTTACGTATTATTATCGAATAATAATAAATTAATAATTGAAAATTAGTTTAACTACAGTTAATAATTATTGATTTAGCATAATTGTGATATTATCGTTGATTATTTGTTCGAGTAAATACCCAACTGTGTCACTTATTGGAGCCCTTGCAGGTGCCAATCACGTCCACAACTTTGCCCCGTGCGATCATCCGGGACGGCCGTGCGACAACTCCTGTCCCTGCATAAAGGCGCAAAATTTCTGCGAGAAGTTTTGCCAGTGTAGCAGCGAGTGCCAGAATCGTTTTCCCGGATGCAGATGCAAGGCGCAGTGCAATACGAAACAATGTCCCTGTTATTTGGCTGTACGGGAGTGCGATCCGGATCTCTGCCAGACTTGCGGCGCCGATCAATTTCATATCACGAGAATCTCTTGCAAAAACGTCAGCGTACAGCGAGGTCTTCGTAAGTAATCGAATTCGTTGAAATTCATTCTCGCGATCGTTGACTCGGAATTCGATGAATAAATTTTGTATATCTTTACAGACAAACATCTTCTCATGGCACCATCCGACGTTGCTGGTTGGGGTATATTCCTGAAAGAATCGGCCGGCAAAAACGAATTTATTTCGGAATATTGCGGTGAAATAATAAGTCAAGACGAAGCTGATCGTCGTGGAAAGGTATACGACAAATACATGTGCAGCTTTCTCTTCAATCTGAATCACGATTTCGTCGTCGACGCGACGAGGAAAGGCAACAAGATAAGATTCGCGAATCACTCGATAAATCCAAATTGTTACGCGAAAGTGATGATGGTGAACGGCGATCACAGAATAGGAATTTTCGCTAAACGCGCGATACAACCCGGCGAAGAATTGTTCTTCGACTACAGGTTAGAGAAATTTCTGTTTTATCGTTATCGATTTATGCGATACAAAGTAATTGCACGCCAACGACCGACGGTATTTCAATGCTTCATTCGTTTTTTTTTTTTTTTTTTTTTTTTTTTTTTTTTCAGATACGGCCCGACGGAGCAACTCAAGTTCGTCGGTATAGAGCGCGAAATGGAGTTTTTGTGATCCTCGGAGAATCACGCGAGTGGATCATCTCGCGTGTCTAATCGCTGATACGATCTCATCAGTCAGTCGGCAGACTATCAACGGTCACCAATGTTTGTTCGTGGAAACAATATTTCATTCGATCGTATGCACGAACGTCGAATCAGTACCTGAGAAATCGATCGATCGAAAATTTTTTGAAGTTCTTACCGTCGATTGCACACCAATGGAAATCAGCGAAAAATGGATTTACTGAAATACGATTAATGAAAATATTACTTTACGCCATCGTGTAAACTTGCCGATAACGCGTTAATGAATGTATTTATTCATAATTGTAAAACATTTAACTCAGATTTACCCGACGGTGTGAATTTTTCTTCGCAAATGCGACGAAACAAAAAATTTAAAATGGTTTACAATTGGCGTTGCGATCGGAGATTCAAACGAAAAAATAACTCGCGTCATTGCCGTCATGTAAATTTGGCCCCCTTAACGCGGTTGATGCGCCAATGAATGTATTCATTCATAATTGTAAAATGAATTACTATCCTTGTTAGCGAGTAGCAGAACAGTTTGCAACGTTCTATTGTTGTACCCGTATTTACTAAAATAATTTTTTCACAAGTAACTTGCGTTTGAATGTTTTTTCATTTGCGTGTTTTTATTCCCGCTACAAAATATCCCGAATTTTTTTTTTTTTTTTTTTTATTTCGGAGTTCGTTATTAACGAACGTAGTGTTTTTTTAAGGTGAAACTCGATAACGTTGACGTTGCGTTACGGATCCACGGTGATTGATCCCCGTTGCTCGACGCACTCGCATCAGCCTAATTACGGTACGCGCGTGACGATACAATCCCTTCCCTCTCGACCACGCGCAACCGTTACAAAACTTGCAAGCTTCGTCCACGCGTTATATGCGAATAATTAATATTTTAATTAACCCAAATGACGCGATAAACAGTCGTACTGTTATTTCAGCGCAATTCGCATTTACTATATATCGCGAACTTCGAAATCCCTCGTCGCATCTTCGAGGCTCATCACGCATAGAGAGAAAACACACTGCGTGGTGAAATAACGCCTAAGATATCAAAACGTCCCTGAAGCTTATCGACCGTGAGAGTTATTATAGCGTCGAATGAGATGCATGAAAACTAATGCGATTTTGAGAAGAAGGTCGTATCTTTTTAGCCATGAGCTTCGCATTTTGTTTTTTTCTTTCTGAAATGAAAGAAATCTTCATCGGCTATAGCTCGAGGGATTTGCAAGTTATAAAAGTTTCCGAGAGGGGGTCATAGTAAAGCTGCGAACGCGTGCCCGCGGTATTCGCTCCGTAGAGTCGAGAGCCACCAGTTGAGCAGGCGCCGCGGCCGCGAAAGCGGGCGTACGAAAGTTCGTCCGCCGGCCTCAGTTACTCACGCGCGACAGTCGTGACAAGTTCCGAAGATTACAATACCAAAGAGCATAAAGACAAAACTTATAAAACCCTTAAACAAAAAAGAAGAAAACCTACAAAAGTAAACAAAGTTTTCAAAAGAAGGTTATCTCGACGTTCGAAACTACTTGTTCCATAAATCTTTTTATTGTGTTCAATCGATTGAAATTTTTGTCTTCGGCTTTGGATATAACGAGTCGAGTTTTTGCCACAATATTTCTCGTAACATTGCATTTATTTCGGTCCCCTCGGCGCGAATAACGAATACGCGCAGTTTAGTCTCGTCGTTCATCGTGAAACTCGGCCAAAACTTCTCGGTGACTCGCGTGAGCTCGTTACCCGAAAGCTCTCTACAGCAAGAAAATTAGTGACGGTGTCGGTGTGACTGTCGAAACTCAATTGCGAGTACAAGGAAACGCTCTTCGGGGCTACTACTGCTGCTGTGCGACGAGAGACGAATTTGTCGGAAGCAAATCCCTGCAGCAGCAACAACAACAAAAAACGTCGACAAAGTGTCGAGTGATTGATCCTTCGATTCATTGAACAAAGTGACTCCCGAAAACTTGTATACGTCGATAATACGTAAGAAAACGTAAAAAAAAAGTTTTACCAAAGAAAAGAAGAGGAGGAAGCGAATTCGCACACTCGTGTGTGAAAGTTCAAGAACAGGTCAAATCAACAAATCTTTTCTCGGCATCATGGATGACGAAGGCAAGTTATAATGTATCAGAGATAATATGTTTTACTTTTCTTAGTTCTCTATTTCTTGCATAATAACGATAACCAAATTAATAATGATAATGAGAGAAAAAAAAATTAAGTTATAAATAAATATATTCTCCGGATATCGCGGAGTCTCGAACCCAAAGTTTCCGAGCGTTTGATGTAAGATGATAACAGCAATAGAGGGATAACACACTGCACTTATCCGGTAGATTCTCGCTTTCAATTTACAGTAGTATAGGGGTAAAGGGACTCGGTATATCGCCAAAGGTTTATAGCAGATGAATTACTCGTTCCTGTTTCTGATACTGAAGTGTTCGTTCAATTTCACTCGTTCGTTATTCAATTACTCTCACTCGGCTACGGCTGAGCGTAGTCTCGGATAGAGCACTTGACTTTGAAGCCTCTTGGCTATATAAACATCGAGAGCCCTCGTGGCCTCTCCTACGAGGAGCTGTCATTCGCACACTTGAGCTCATCTTTCGCGTAAAATTTTGACGAGCAAATAAACAAACAAACCGAGAAATTGAGATCCCTTGGCGAAGAAGCGGCTCGAAGTTTTCATCAATCTTTCGATAAATAATAATTATAAAAATATTCGTAAATTTTCAATGATTATAACAAAAATCACTATAAAAAGTATTTTCAATGATTAAAAAAAAAAGTATATCGTTTTTTTTTTGCAATTTACTAAAGCGACCGCTACTCGGCAATAAAAAAAATGACCGAATAACCCGATTAAAACGGAGTTTGTGGTTTTGAATTGCATGAAATATCGCTTATCGTAAAAATTGCGGTCCCGAGAGGTGAATGCAAAAAGCTTGTATTCTTCTCGACTCCGCAGGCATTTATCAATATTTCCATAAACAATATTCGTTATTGCTTATTCGGAGAAATCGCAAAGCTTTATATACCTGTTGTTCATTTTTTCGAAACTATCGAAAGCTTTAAACTTTTTTTACTCAACTTTTTTACACAGTATCATACACTGCGAAAAAAATAACAGTTTTAATAATCGGATCAAGTGGAATTTCGATTTTTTTTTCGATTGCATGAAAAACCGTTTATAGTGAAAAAAAAAAGTATTAACGGAGAAGATAAAGCGCGAGTTTCTGGAAAACCGTTGTTGATGTAATTGAAAACGGCGAAGAGCTCTTCATTGTTGTAGAATCCATCGATTGATTAATCAATTTTCGCGTTAGCGTGCGTGACATGTTTGCGATGTATAACGGTAGCGTGCGGTGCCAGGTAGTGCGAAGGGTGGACAATTGGTTGTCGATACCAGGCGTCCAGTAAACTATCATCCACTACATAGTACTGCTGGGATTCGAAACCTCGCCGTCATTCCCTCCTTCCCGTCGTCATCCTTGGGACTCTCTTACGGGGCCGGGAGAGGGAGGGCGGGAGGGGGGGAAGCATATGTCTCAGCGTTCTCCATCTCCTCGAAGTCCGCGAAATGCGTGACGTGATCGTAGAAATAGTTCGTTGTTTTTTTCGTTGCCTCTGGCAAAAGCTCCAAAGAACACCGTCAAGGGATATCGCGAGACGATAATGTACCCCATAAATTCAACGTGGTGCCGGCTGTCGCTATAAATTCTTCGCGTTCTCGCGTTCGTATTTATTCTTCACGCGAGTTTTAGCCTCCCGCGTTCGCACGACAGTGTGAAGTGTGTGGAACTCTCGGCCACTTCGAAGTTAACAACTTTGACGGAAGCGGAAAGCCGAAGCTATCTGTTCTATTTTTTTTGTCCCTTCTATCGAAATATATTTTTGGCATGCGACGAACCGACATCATAAATCATTATTCGTTTCGGTTTGGATATTAAAATGTGACGGCGAAATGTCACGAGAAGTTCGTAATATTATGTATATCGTACAGCAAAGGATTGCGAGTTTCGAGCGAATATAACACGAGGTGAAAGCCAAATTCATTGAAAATTGCGAAATTAATCTCCGTCATTGCGAACGCGGTAAATTTTTTTTTTTCATTAGTTTACGTAATTTTGTAGCTTCGTTGATGCCGTTAAATGAACGACGTATGCACGTTAATTCTCGCGAGGGAAAGAGGGGAATAAAAAAATAAACTTCTATTAACGATTATTGCGGTACGCGGAAACGAACCTTCGTCATTCATTTTTTTACTCCGTTTCTCCATACTAAAAACTCTGTGAATCCGACTGTCGGAGAACAGAAAAAAAACGTAATGAAAGTTGTATTGACTCGTCGACACTGCATTTGTTTTAATTAAAAAAAAAATAAAAAAATGTTTTCGCCGTTAAAAGCAATTAACTCGGAGATTGTTTTAGCGCGAAGTAATAGACTTGTCTCAGACCCGTATCATCGTAACTCACAAAGGACAATGTGTGAAAAAGTTATTTTTGGAAAGACACAAACCATCGCAAAGTCGATCGAAAAGAATGTTTGCTACGGAACGTCGGTCCGTTGGTTTCGAAGGATTTACTAAATTTTTTTTGTTCAACTCTATAGTACAGCGCTTACTCGCCGTTTCTCGTATCTCTTTCGATCCCTCTTAACTTATCGTCTTTCAGCCGCAATAAAAGAACGAAGCCAATCGCGGGGAATATCCCGCGACACGCTTCCAGCGTATCTGATGAAAGTGAACGTATATATGCGGCAAATCAGATTCTGAAAGTGTGGGCAGTTTGACGGCGGTAAAGCTCTCTTCACATGAAAGATTCCGAAGAAAAATCTGACGTTATGAGTCTTTGACGGTGATGTCCCATCATAAGCAGAAATAGCAAAATTCCGTGCAGCATAAAGCAAAAAAAAACGCGATCCTAAAAAAAATTTTCTCAAAAAATCAATCGTAAATATATATTTAATAGAAGGAGAATTTTTATTATTATTATTAAAAATTCGATATTAAATCGATCGAAAGGTAGTTTTTAATATGATTTTTTAAAAATATTAACTCGATGGTAGTCAATGAACTTCTTTTGAAAAAATAAATCTTACGTGCCGCGAAAGATTCTTGAAAATCGATGGGTTCACTCGCTATTGGCGATATTGCCTTTAGGCACCGAGGTATCGAGGGATAGAATCCGAGACGAGTAGTTTGGATTGTCCATAGTATATACAAAGGCAGATTAGTATCGTGGTGACCACATTCGTGTTGCGAGTGAACTTGAACCACAGTTAGGAACAATTGTCGCTGACCTCCCGGCGGTTAGAAACTGTTGGCGCTCAGTCAATTATCGGCGATATTATCATTAGCGAGACAAAGCGTCGTAACGAATTGATAGTTAAAAATTCCTTTCCTTATGAAAGAAAAAACTACTGAAAATACGCGACATCCGGAAGAAGGTGGATAGAGGACTGATGTATTCACAACTGTACTATATATCGTTTTCCGCAAACTTTGCCGCCAACTTCCGGTAAGTTTCTCCGTTAATGTTTTGCTAGACTCCAGCCGTTACTTCCGGAAGATTAAGTAATCAGTTTCCTCTATTTTGAAAGGCAAACGACGAAGCCCGCCGTCTGATACGATTATAATGACGCAAGAATATGAATTATCGCACAAAAATATTACGCAATTTTTTTTTTTTTTTCGTTTTTTTTTTCAATTTTTTTCTCTCGTGTCAACCGGATCCCGGATATTTATCAGGCATCGAAAAATTCAAAATAGGTTTTTGCTGGCGCAATTCCAACGAAACTCGGCGTCATTAGCTCATTTACGATCGAAACTCCACAGTCATGATTTCTCACTGCGATTTTATTCCCCCGTATATACATCTATGCAATTTTACTGCAACGCCACGATGTGTATCCATCTCGAAATGGGAGGTCCGGACGATTTCCAGAAATCTATACGAATAATCGCGGTATATTTGCAAAATCGAGGTTGAATCATCTCGTTTGGATAGTTTCAACAATTAGTCACGGTGTGCTAAATTTCTCGTTTCATGTTTTATCTCAGTCAAGTGCGCAAAGCCGATCGAATAGATGAAAAAAAAAAAATACACCGAAGTTTTTTTTTTTTTTTTTTTTTTTTTTTTTTTTCGTAAATATTTTTTGGAGAAATTGAAAGTCGTCAATCAATTTGATTTGTGCAATTGCAGTAAAGGCTTCTCGCAAAAATTCGTATGCTTTTTTTTTCACATGCATACATAGGTATATTCCTCGATATACCGTGCGATGCGTTCTCATCCATTGGGTCTCACAAACTCAAAATACGTCGGACACGAGCTTCGTTTATTTTCGATCTTTCCCGCTCTATTTATAACGAGAAAAGGAGTGCGTGCCGCACTCGCGCGCGTTCTCTCGTGCCTCGCGTATTACAATGATACCTCTCGTGCACATCGATCGTATTCGCGATAGTTACAATGCTTATACTACGTCTAAGTCGTATATCAAAGTATCTATAGCATGGAAATGTTTCTCCTTCGTGTTGCATGACATTCAACCTCGATGTTTCCGATTGTGTTTTCTATGCGTGTTCTATATTCGGGGGTGGGCTACTTTTCGGCACGCACTTCGCCCGTTGTCGTTCGCGAGGGGGTGGCCTCCAGACGGATAATCTTTTGCCGAACGCGAAATCGGAACACCGTCTTATCGGAATATCGTTACACGAATACTTTCGCTCATATAAACGAATGTATTTAGACCAGAATTAGAAAATTTTATGTTGAAATCGCGGGGAACAAATTTAAACACATTTACACAATTATTTTTTTTTTTATTTTTTTTTTTATTTCTGTGTTGATATTTAATTTGATTCCATTTACATTTGACTTCATTATAAAGTCTATCGAGAAATAATCCTTCGAGAAATGTATTAAACTATTGTGTTGTAGTTTTTTAATGACTCGATGACTCGTTACGAAATTTATTTTATATTCATAAATCGTTGATAACGATGATCGTCGCGATCGTCGCGCTCGTCGTCGTGTTTGAGAAATATTAACATATTTTTTTTTTTACGAACCTCCGCTGCATAGTATTATCGTATTTTTAAATTTGCATATGCTATACGATAATATGCTTTAAAGGGTTGAACCTTTGAAGGGTATCGTTTTTCGACCCACGTGATTCTCCTCGCTTATTAATATAAAAAAATTGTTTCTCGCCAACAATAGCCACTCTTGTCGGTGTCGCAAGTTTTCTAAACCATAGATGAGACACGGAAAAAGGACATTTTTTTTTCATTTTTAATTAAATTGATTTTTTATGAAACGAATTTCGTAAATTAGTATTTAAATTTAAAAAATGTACTTTAAAGGATAATAAACTGCAATTTGTGTAATTCGGATGGGATGAAATCTTTTTTCTTCATTTCCACATATGTATCTAATGATCTATGGATCATCGTGTGAGATCTGAGAATTTAATAATTTTTTTGTACGTAAATTCTTATGAAAAAAAGTGTAATCAATATAATACATTTTATGAATGTTTTCGTATTGCTTTAACATTTTTTTTTCTTTGCAAACCGAATAGTACATTTTTTCGAGACGATCGATTACGTTCCAAAGATTTTACTCGCAACGATATCAATTTACCGGGTTCGAGGACACAATAACGAGCTTATCGAGACAAATTGCTCTCCACCATTTCTCGTAGATATACGCGAGTTGAGCAATGAAACCGCTTAGCACGCCAACCATTTCGCACCGTCGATCCTGTGGTCACGCAGAATACCCGACGTGCGATTATTATTGTATGTTGCATCGTCGGTCACGTAGACGAGCTTTAGGTTCACCCGTACACTTTCAATAACGTTCTCGTTCTCGTGTGCATCATACTTGTTATACGCAAGTGGAATCGCATTTATTGTCTATGGACTCAGGACAAATTCACTGACGAGCATTACACGCGTCTAATAACGTGCAATTATTGTTTACATCAATTCTCGAAAGCGCGTCCGAGTTAACGAGACTACTGATACGTGAACAATCAACTCGTGTTATCGCGTTCGCCAGGATACGAAACGTTTATCGAAAGATTATTTGCACATTTTCCGTGAGAATTTTCTACACGAGAGGAATTCATTCAACGCGGAATATCCTGTAATCTGCAGAGACGCGATTTTAGCTTTTATCTATTTTCACAGTAAATCGGATTGCGCGCAAATGCCACCAGAAGTTACTACGAACGTTCCCCATTTAATTCGCTCCATTTAATTCATTACAATGTTTCAACGATCCATTATTACATGAATCTCGATAATTCGCGATCGTTAACACGAAAATTTTCATTTGAATACACTGTACGCAGAGGCATAGAGGGGAAACGAATTAAACAAGCGTCGTTTACCAATTAATTAAATTCACGCCAATCGACAAGAGACATGTTTACCCAATTTCCTCTCTGTGTACTTCGCTGCGTTTAGTTTATCGATATTTATCACGTGGCTTCATCATTTCATTTTCACCCCGAGCTTCGTATGTTTGCGTTTGTAAAGCCATATAACGATAAATGTATATTATATTCCGATTGTTACAGTTCTGCGAATAGTTTTTATTGATATTTATGTGAAAACAGTAATAAATTATATGCGAGTCTTACGAATTCCACAATTCCGCTATTACGCAATAATTATCCGATTATTAGGGTGAAAAATAAAAAAACTAAAGGCGATTACATACAGTAGGCGTATTTAACTGCATGTTGACTACGATTTTCGAGATGAATTTCTGAATTTATCATTTTGGAGTAACAATTATAAAAAATTAATAAAAATAATCAAAATTAACCTTAAAAATTTAACGCCGATGAATAAGCCATCGGGAAACGGATTAAATTTATTTTCAAGTTAAAACACTCAGTAGCTTTACATCGCTCAATATTGTGATGCAATTTCCGTGAAAAGATTTTGACTCTCTGATGTAATGAGGCAAATGTGTTCCACGGTACACTTGTGGATTCACTCGGTCTTTGATCCGTCCCGACGAGAAGCATAGAACAGAAACGTAGTTACACCATCAACAGTATCATTTATCGATACACAACACAGTATTCTCCTGCGAGAAGCGTAAATGGTTTTCGTTGTAACTTAATGGGTGAAAGCGAAACAGAATGAACGTCGGACCAGTGGCGGAGTAGAACGCCGACCAGCTGTCGCTCTGGCAAATCGCCAACCAAGTGGCTGGATAAGAACCGAGAAAACCGCTCGTGCCAATTCGAGATTTGTCTCGCAGCTGTCTCGTCCTACGCTCGAAAAGATGATAGACTGTCTGTGAGAATTATCAAATAATAATAAAAAAAAAATAATAAAAAAATCCAACTCCTTATCGTAGTGAAGTTCCAGTGAGCGTTCTGCAAGAAATTTGCGAAAAAATTCGATAAAATATGTCCTATATATATGTGAGCTATTAAATTTTTTCATAAGGTACATCTTTAACCGATGGAAAGAAAGCGGGGAAAGTAAAATTTTCAGATAACGTTGCAAAAAGCTATTTCCTTTTACGATCTATAACACTCGACTCACTCCTCCTTTTCGCGTTCCACGACGACGAAAAATATGGTCTTTGTGTATGAACCCCTCAGTCGAGGACAGGATCACGAAATAAGCTGAATTTTGGGGATAAAAGTTATTCGGAGTTGTGCGCTCCCCGACGTGCGTTTCTTCCTCGAGAGGGTGAAACTCCACTCTTAAGGGATAAGAAACGATGCGATGTGAAAAGGAAGAAAAGCAATGAAGGGTGCGGACGAACGAGGTGACAACGGTGGAAATAGCGATTATGAGAGTTACTCAGTTTTATGCCAACTGAGTTACGAGCATTCGTCATGGTAAGGTGCGGTTATAAAAATGGGCTTTTAACGCGTTATAATGTAAGCATAGAACGTTCAATTTTTAGAGACTGTAATTCTCATACTGCTTACCATGTGACGATACCGCGAAAAATATTAATCTTACATAAATACATATACGAACTATAGTGTTTTTTTTTTTTCATCACCTTGTTACGGAAATAAATCATTTTATTTCAATTAAAAAAAAAATTAATAATATTGATAAACTTTGACCGGCGCTGTCGTAATAACTTCAATCTATCGCTTCCACTTCGTCTCGTCCCAAGATCCCTATCGCACGAAAAGTTATTTGAACACAGCCGAGTTTAACACGTATATAAGCGACTGCGCAAACCGTGGCGCTTAAACTTCGATAATTCGCGTCGTATCCGTATCCAACTTCGATATACTTTGTGCGGCGCTTCGTCGAAACTACTGGGCGGAGGATGTGCCCCGTCAACCGGTGAGGTGATCCACTTAGGGTAGTTCGAGCGGCACAAGCGCAACATATAGGTCTTCGGATATTGCTCAAGGCGTATACTGCAACTCGGGTTAATACGCCTTCCCCATCATAACATTTCTCTCCTACTATCTGCCGCTTAACTCTTCTAGCGGCGCTATCTTCGCCCTCGCATCGTCTCAGTACGGCGTCGGGGAGAACTTCCCGATCGTCCAGAGGAAAACCCGTGGGATAAAGTACGAATAAAGCGAGAGCGAGAGAGAGAGTCAGAGAAAGAGAGAGAGAGAGAGAGAGAGAGAGAGAGATCATGAAATAACCCCATCGAAGTAAACGACGAGAAGGGTACGCAACGCACCTCGGGCAAATATAGAAATCGAGTTAAATCCCATTTCGCAAATTGGAACACGTTCGATGGTTACTTCGTTCAAAACTTGCGGTGAATAATGTAATTAGCGATATTGGTAATAAATGAGGATAATTACGTCTGACGGTAATATAATTATGTACATACGTTCGATCTACAATGTCAAAATTCATCGAGAAACGACAGTAAATCTATTACCGCTTTTGTCTACCCGTATTATTTACGAAATTTACTCCGAAAAGCGTCACGTGGGATGGAAAGTTTTCAGAAAGATTTTAACACGTTCCGGTGTATAGAACACGTCGACCACACCGTGACCGTCGTTTTTGTGATAAAAGCGTCCGATGCGAATGACAAGCATGACGCGAGGGTGGTACAACACAGTACATAACGTTCGATCAACGTCGATCGAGATTTCGCCCGATCAGTCACAGGGATTATTCACTTTTCGAGTTTCTTATCCACTCGGAACAAAAAGCTTTATTGCCACTTGATACATTAGTGTAAAATGATAATAAATATAATTATTAAAAAAAAAAAAAAAAAATTCGTGATGACTTAGTGAATTTTTACCATATTTCTGCATTAAAAAATTAATTTTCACACCGAACAACTTAGTTCGCGTCCGCCTTTAGACATTTTTTTTTTCTTTCGATATTTTTTTTTTTTTTTTTCTCCAAAACTTTATAAGTATGAAAGCGCAAAATTGAAGGATTAAATATTAAATTACTTTTTCAATTAGAAGACGAGTTTCTCCATAATTTATTCGCTATTAAATAACCGAATTGAAGAGGGAATTTCGTCGGAAGTGGATAACAAGAGTTACGATGCCTCAGCTTTTTTTTTTTTTTTTTTTTCGTCTTTATTGTCGGATTATAGAGCGAAGAAGGTTTGCTGAGTTAGTGGAAACTTTAATCGTTACTGGAGATTATAGATATACGAAACCTACCGGCACACCCCCCGAATTGTCTTCGTTACGTATGGGTGACGACTCTATCTATGTCTATCACGTCAACCGTGGACTCGATCTTCTTCACCTAACCTCACGATAGTTATTATCACCAGAATAAGGGTATCTATCTTTATTGCCTCGTTCACTGTCCTAAGTTAAGCTTCAACGACCCTACGAAGATTTCAACAGGATTTCCACTTGTAATTAACCAAATGACTCGAGAACGGTGACGAGAATGAAACGTATTAATTAAACGAATTTAAAAAAAAAATCTTCGATCCGCTGTTTCGCATTCAATATCGGTGAATGGAATAAAAAAAAACGTAAATTTCTGACGCTCGTCGACACTATCCCTATTATCGCCGTCTCGATCACCCATTATCCTTGTGTGTACTTTTGTATAGATATAATATTGGCGACATTAGCGTTCGCTTCATTATCCAGGCTGCGGTCAAGTTTGTCGCAACACAATTCGATTAATTAACTTAATGCACCGCGATGGCACGTTATCCGGCGACAAATTGCTGTATTGCCTTTATCACGCGAGAAAAGCCGTCGTGTGGAAATAGCCCCATGGCACGTACAACGCTACCGCGTGGCAATACCATTATAAGTACGATATACATATATATCTTGTTTACTCGCTAATTCCAGGTATGAAAAAAAAAAATTGAATATTCAGACGTGTCGTAAAAAAAACGGCGGGTAGTTTTATTTTTTTTTTATTCCATTCGCATTCGCTCGTAAACCCCGCTGCTTCGTAGAAACTTATTTCCAAAGGAATTTAAAATGAGTGCTCCGCTTTATAGAAGCTGTTATAATAAGTTCGAAGCTTTTTCACTGACGCCAGTTTTTAATAAAATATTAATAATTGATCAAAGAACTTTCATTTTTTGCTACGAATAAAAAAAAATCAATTTTTTTTTTTCAACGATGTTGCAGAAAGTCCCGGCGAAGGCGCAGCCGAAGATGGGAGTGTCAAAGAGTTGCACGAACTTCGGGACAGATACGAGGGAAAGGTGACGGCTTCGCTTTACACGGGAACACTCTTCGTTGCTGCGATAGCCTCGTTAGCCGCCCTCATCGCCCTGTGCGTTCTTCACTTCAACGTGAGTGTATTCGTGTAATCAATTGCATTAATAATTAGTAAGAGGACTATATAGGTGTGTATAGGATAGATAAGAGGACTTGTCTCCATTAGCGTTAAGTGCCGATGTCTCGAAGCGGAAAAACGGTCATTGAAATGAAAAAAAAAAAAAAAAAAAAAAAAAAAATTTTTTTTTTTTTTTTTTTTTTTTTAAAGGAAAGTTAATTGCATCTTTAATCATACTCGACTGTTAATATTCGGACTAGAAAAGTCGCCTCGAGGTTAATTGCCATTCCGTAGAGAATGAGAGAATGAAAAAGATAAAAATAATCGTCATACAACGAGCGCACGTTTATCAGTGTCAAGAGGGTGTCTGAGTTATCCAACTACCCAGTCGCTTTCGTCTCTTTTGTCGGACAGAAACGCCGTCTAATTTTATTTTCGGTTAAAAAGCGACGAGGAAAAAACACACGAGAAATAAATGTTGTGCAGCGCGTCTCGAAGATAAAAAATAAAACGAATTAATAATCGTGAATTCTCAGGATTCAAGGAGCAGAGACGGCGGGTTAACGACTTTCGTATTCATTAGGAAAGATTAAAAAAAAATAGAAATTGTGTTATACAAATAGTTATCTCAAAGTCCGGAAGGTTATCGTCACGTTTTCACGCCGGTGCCAACGAGTTCCGCGCTCGTCTGACCCAATCCCGATTTTTCTACTCGATTAGTTCCCGTGAACTGAACGAGCTCTCTCCCCTTCCAGTTTTTCCTTTAGCGCGTGCCAATTAAATTCCTATTCTACGGTATATCACGAATTCCCTCTCTCATTGTACTCTGTCTTATAGCACAATACCGTTCGGATAAAAATCTGAGGACAGATCTATCTGCATGAAAAAAAAAATTCTTTTATTCCTTTATAATCTTTTTTGCGATACGGAAGTAAAAAATGTCGGAAAAAGAACATTTTTTTCGGCAGATTGCCACTTTGAGAATAATTTTCTCGGAAGATTTGGCTTTTTTTTTATTACGAAGTGTCTACGAAAAAAATGGTTTTTTGACTGAAAATAATTATTGCCGCGTTTTCGTGTAGTATTAATAAATCATTTTCGTAATATCAGGCGAAACCGCAGTATCGCGTACAACGGTGAGTTAATGAAGAACACTGAAACAATCTCACGTAGCTACTCGAAATTGGAGCGATCCAATTATATGGAAGAGCTATAGCGCGAGAGAAGGATTCAGGGAAGTAGAGAGATACTATTCCGGATGAAACTACTCTTCTCTGCCTTTGTGTGTTCTTGATTTCCTGACTATCTTTTTCATTGGATCCTCTTTAGCTTCCCTTCGATCATTCGATAGTCATTGCTCGTCGAACGATGAAAATACGATCCATTGGTCAATTTTAACTATCCGAGCAAAGAACACAATTGATTTTTAGTAGCTACTAAAATAAGACTTAATATTCGTATGATACATAATCCGCCATATAAAAAAATGTATTCCTTGGAAAAATCGCGAATTATTATAAAAATATTTATAACAAGAAAGACCCTCGTCGTTCTTCGTTAATTCGGCATCTCCTCCGTTCTCCGGAGGGTGATATAACGACGACAAAAATCCCTTTGAATAATCAGTACAAAAAAGAAAAAAACAAAGAGCTCTTATCACCAAGAATTCTTCTGATCTCCAAAACAAATCTCAAGTTAAAAGTGAAGTCTCTCTTTTAGTCGTTGAAGAATCAGAGTTTATTTCGTAATTGTCAGAAGAAAGAATGGTACGTAAAAGAAAAATAATAAATTCCATTAAGCGCGGTTTTTATTTTCTTTGAAGGATTTAACTTACGTTCTCTTGCCGGCATCGAGCCTCACGATGATGGTTGTTTCATCGCTGAGCCTTTTGGTCGTAACGCAGTTTCCGTCGACCCTGACGTCGACGAAAGCGAGATTCGCCGTTGGCTTGACGTCCTCTCTTATCCTCGGGGTGGCGATTCTCGTCCTGAGCGCACCGCTACCCCTATTCGCCTGCATCATCGCCGTTATCGCGGCTTTACCGAGGATAAGAAAACAACGACCCAGCGTTCTCGCTATTGTACTCGCGATCTTGTATCTAGCGGTCAGCATCCTCATGTATCATATAGATGACGACGCTGCGTATTATCAGGTGAACGATATTTAATAATACGATTTAGTGACGAAGTTAATATAATAATTACGAAACGAAATAAATAATAAAAAAAACAATAAAAATATAAATTCGATTATGAACCAAACTTCACGTTAGATGATTAATACAAACATATTACTGCTACCGAATTCATTTTTTCGTCATCCATAAACATATTTCGATAAATTGCTTTATTTCGACGAAATCGCACAATTTTTCTTCGGTGAATTTTTTTAATTGCAAAATTCGATTTAAAATATAATTTATATCTATGCCGGAGTAATTATAATTACACGACTGGGTTTAAAGAACGTATAAAAAAAAAAATGAACAATTGTGAATGTTTCGCGTTTTGAAATTGTAGGTCGCCGGTGACGGGGTGTTACTCTTCGCCGCTATTCTCGCCGGTATTTATTACAGAAATTTAACCGCCCGAGCACACCGGCGAACATTCTCGGGAACGAAGACCGTCATAGAGTCGAGAATAAAGCTCGAGTGCGAGAGGGAACAGCAGGAACAACTGTTGCTCAGCGTCATTCCGGCTTACATAGCTGCCGAGGTGAGTTTGCTTTTGGTGTTTAAAAAAAAATCTCACCTATGTGAAGATCGTGATATTAATCGAAAAAGCGAAAAAAAAAAAAAGAAAAAAAAACCGTTCAATCCTGAAGGATCATATCGACGTTTCGTGAAATTGCAAAATCACCGAGAGGTAGAAAAAAAAAAAAATCTGAGTTTTTCGATCAAATACCTCGAGGATTGGAGAAAAGCCCCATTCTTTCTCGCTATGTATATGGAAATTTTTATTCAACTGGGAATTTCTTCTTTTTTTTTTTCTTTTTTTTTTCGATCTATAGAGATATATATCCATTATTTTCTTCTCTTTTTCGCGACATGCCAATATTCGTCGTCAATCGACATCGTCACCGGCGGGCCGACGGGCCGTCGTATTCGCGCGTTCCAACTTCGCGATAGAACTTTCGACACGCTTTTGCTCCAATACGATATATTACGGAACGCGTCAAACTACCGGACGAATTCCGTTTCGTATCTCTCCCCGAATTGGCAGGTGTCCCTCATACCTCTCTATTTTCCTCCCTTCGATCGTTTCTATACGACCGTACGCGGTGAGAACGAAACGCACGAACGAACCGCGTTTTTCTATTCCACGTACTACGTGACCGCGCGATGCATTCTACTAATACACTTTTTTTTTGCAATCCTCCAAGCGGAAAAAAAATATTCCTGCGAACGATTGCCCGCAAGTCGATACTAGAAAATACCTTCGTTTTCGTAATGATCCGTTCGTAATATATATATTTGAAACTTACAATAATTAAAAACGCGAAACTTTAAGATTTCAAAACAGAATATTAGACCATTTTATATCGTATGACTGTAAAAAGATCAGTCGATGTGAAGTTAATTTCTTTTTCCAAATATCAATCGACTCAAAGAAACAAATTACCAATGGAAACGAAAAAAAAAAAATGTTCTTTTGCAAAAATAATTCTTTTTATAACGTCGATAATAATAACTACTCGCGAATTTATAAAAACCTCGATTTTTAATAAAAAATTTGTATTATAATTAAATCAGTCAATTTTTAATAATAAGAGATATTTATTCATCAGAATATATTTAATTGTCCATAAAGTATTATATAAATGAACCGGTGGGTAAATAATTAGTTTCCGATGAGGAAGTGAGCGCGTAATGAAAATCGTGTTGCGGGTTATGTTGTCGTTGTGGGCGAATAGAAATCACCTTCACGAAGGGTGTCTGAACCGTCGGCGGGTTAATTGGTACCTCTCGGGAGTTCTTGAGAGACGTATCCGGAGAACAATGATTGTCAGGCACTTAGAGTCGCGAACAACAATTGCGTATAGTAGAAAGTATATGGTTACGCCTCGCGTCACGTGGCTGAAACAAGTATTGAGAACAGAGTAACTAAATACGGGTTTCGGAGCTTTCGTCGGAATCGTTTCGACTTCGGCAGACACGATGCGGTTAGTACGAGACAAACTTTGCTACCGGATAAAATCGATTTCGCATGTCTACCATTCACATAATATGGCATAAAAAACTATAATTCAAGTTTAAAAAAAATAAAAAATTCGTTCGTAAAAAAAAAAATAGAAAAAGAAAAAAAAATTAATAAAAAATGAAAAAAAAAATAAAAACAGAGTTTAAAAAATTAATTTCGTTTGTACAGACAACATTTCAAAAAGTAATAGAATTTCTCTATTAGTAACTGAATTAACGATGTGCCCGGAAGGTACCTATCAATGCGGCGGCGGGCAAACGAGTACACGAAACTCTATAGTAACATAGTGTAGAATGGAACCGAATAAAAATCGTTTCAACCCCTTACGCGGCGGTATTTTTACAAAGCCTGCAGCGTATGCGTACATACGTCATACGATGTAAATGCTTCCCGCGGGATTAACCCAAAGCAATTTTTCCTGAACATTATAAAAATCTCACAAAGGCAATATTTCCCTAGAGAAAAGTCTATATATATTAATAGCTTTCGAATCTAATTTCGACTGTAATAACACAGTAAAAAAACTAATTCGATGGCTTCTTTCATTAAAAAATAAAGTATCACTTTTGTAAAAAAAATATAGGGATATAGAAAAAGTGATTGAAGTAAATCTCGAAAATTTATAATAAAAAAAAAAAAAATTCAAGGAATAAAAAAAAAGTTTTACGATGCTATAATTTACTCGCGAGAGTTTTCAAGATAATCCGTTACTCGGCGTTCATTAAAACGATTCTTAAATTTTTTACGCGTAAGAAAAAGAAAAAAAAATGTAACAAAATGAATCCTCGGAGAATTTTGTGTGCATTAATATTTAAGGTGAAAAGAAGCATTATGCTGAAGATGGCAGACGCTTGTCAGGAAGCCAGTAAACACAAGCAAACGAGATTCCACGAGATGTACGTCCAGCGTCACAATAACGTTAGGTGAGTAGATATCGTCTCGTCTGTGTTACCTGTCGGTATGAATTTTTCTGCGTTTCCCATGATAATTTTAACCCGCTGTATCGACAAGATACATCGAGCGAATCAGAGGTGTATCGAGCGATAAGTACGGGTAAATGTGTTCAGTGAAACGACGACGTCCCGGTATGGCGTGAAATCATTGGATGGAGAACACAGGAGATTGAAACGTGTGCACCTCTCCAAATTACATCGCATTGTTTCTGTTCTGCGTATATAGAACAACCGGTTATAAACACAGTTCCGTATCGTGAGTGAATCGCTTTTACGCGTTTCGTGTGACAATATACGTGAATATATATATATATATACGTTGGTATTGGTACTAAATGAGTTCGATATTCGCGTACGTATCAACGCGGCACAGTTATTAGCGAAGCGGCTGTTGCTGCTGCTGGTGCTCGTCGAAGAGCTTCGATAAAATCGGGTTCAACGGGAATACTATAGCGTCTCTTCCCATAAATATGCATATACGTTTACAAAGGACGACAAGAAGGGCACAGCAGAGACATAAAAGCTATTTTTCATGTAACGAGAGAAGCTTTTTACTTTTTTTTTTCTCTCCCGTCAACGATTTACGAGAAAAGCTTCGATGCGCATCCTAAGAGGATAATCCCGTATTTTTCTCTTCTACTTTGCAGTATACTGTACGCTGACATCGTCAACTTCACGCCACTATCCGAACAGCTCTCTGCCTCGGATCTCGTCAAAACGCTCAACGAACTATTCGGAAGATTCGATCAGATCGCACAGGTGAGACACATTTTTCAGATACTTTATTTCCTTTGAGGCGAAACTATTGTATCGCGTTGTTGTTTTTGGAGGGAAATTTAAAAAAAATGCTAATTTCTTCGGACAACAGACACGCAATAAATATTTTATAAATTTATTGATAGTAGACGAGTAAAACATTTGTTTCAGTGTTCATTAATATCGCTATAGCAATATTAATTGATAATTAAAAGCGGTATTGAAAAACAATTATTCGTCGGCCTTTCAGTCAGAATTAATGGTCGATACTCCGAAATTCCATTTTCCATTAATTTAATAAGCTTCTCTTGAGTGTACGTATACCCCTTAGAAAATCGAATTATTCCGATGGCGAACTAAGACATTTTTGGATCTGTGGTTTTACCGCATCTAAGAGCCTTCAGCGTGCATTAGATGCCTAATAGCAGCATGTAACACGAGAGTACAGCTGCATCGAGTACAGGAAGTAGCATATCCCGTTTCATCTGATATATCGATTTTCAATCGATACGCACTTTCGCCGCATTCACACCCACGTCTACCGTCCATCTCTTTCCCTCTGTTTTCCGCTTATTCTTTTTCTTTTACCTTCTTCTCCAGTCGACTTAGCGAGTCGCTGTATCATGGGAACCCTTCCAAACGCTCATACGTACATTTTTTCCAATGAAAATCCTCGGAAGCCTTCGATATGTACTATACGTATACACTTCGAGGCTTCCGGAGGCTTCGGTACTGAATTGAATTTTCGCGGTACCTTACGCCCACGGAACTATTTTACATAGCAGATCTCTCGGGAGCTCTGCGAAGAGTGACAAGATGAAGTGGGATTTTTCGGTATATACGTGCATTAGGAGTCCATCGCCATTCAATAGAATATCTGTGGTGTCATATTGATCCCATAAAAAAAAAATTAATTATCATATATTATCCGATCGATTTTGTCAAAAAAAAATTTAGTATTGAATAAAAAAAGAAATATTGATTAGTTACTATTTTTTTCGTATAGTTTTCGGCTCATAATTTGCTCGATATCAATAGAAGGATCGAACTTTCTATTTTTTTTTTTTTTTCGTCGGAAAAAGAAAATTAACAAAATGGTGAATTCGATGGAAATTCAAAAGTAAAGATTCGAGAATTACGGGAATCGTTGGTCTCTTTGGGATCAAGTTATTTTCTGCAAAGCCACTGCTAAGATTTCGACTCGAAAAATCTCCGAAGAAATATTTGTCCCGCATTCCGAAGATTTTTCTTCATGATCCTGAGTTATCACTGTGCGTGTCGTACGTTTTTTTTTTAGCGTTACACTTCATTGGTAAATATTTGAAAGGGAAGCGAACGCTGAGAATTTTATGTTCATGAATTCGTTCCGAGCGTCGATTCTATGTCGTGTATATAGAAATCGGTCGATTTTGGTTGTCGGCGATTCTCCGCGGGGATCTTCGATGTTTGTCGCCGATTACGAAACGCGTAAACCATCCCCCTCGCCGAAAACTTCGGCCCTATATCGTTCCCTATAATACACTGTACTATATAGATATATAGATAAACGTAACAGTACCTCGAGACCAGCTATTTCGCGTTATCGACACACCCTTGCGAGGAGCACAGCTCCGGGTTCGCCACTCCGCTTTTCTCTCGCTTACTCTCATATATATCGGAAAGTCCCGCTTCCCGAGGGACCAAAAGTGTTGTAAATAATGAACCACTGCTTGTCCCCTACTGCGATCATCCCCTGCGATCGGAAATTATTATCGTTGTATGCTGTACGATGGTTGAACCATCGGAATTCATGGGACGGGTCGATCGACAGAACAATTTTTTCTTTTCACACCCATCCGAAATACGTTAATAAATACAACATATCTCTATCCAAAAAAGGACCAAAACCATCGATACTTCATATAACTACAATTCGAATTTTTTTTTCGAAATGTATCGAAAAACAGTTTTTTTATAATGGAGATAAAAATTGTTCGATTCACAGACATATCGTTATTTTATATAAAAAAAAATTTTAATAAAAAAAAAAAAAAAAAAATTCGTACACATGAGAAGTTAATGAATAATTTCCGGTTTTGCTCGACGTATGAATGTTCACTGACGAGGGATAATAATATACGTCCCGACATCGAAACACATCGATGAATGTATTATTTGTTTCGAGCAAAAATATCTATATGTATTAATTGAGAGCCCACTTTATCATTTATTTAGAACAAAAACAAATATTTGTATTAATTAAGGGTTCACTGAGAAAGAATCGTCTGTAATCATTTTAATTTACTTCGACGTAGCGTCGCGCGAAATTGTCTCGCGGTCTCGTGGATCGTACGCCGGAGGGCAATAGTTGATTGTGAGAAAGTATCCTCGCGAACACGGATTTTCCGAGAGACAAAGGTTTCTCGTAGAAAAACGACGGACGCGCGCGAACAATCGGGGATAAAAAAAGCCGCTCGTGTGTTTCTTAGGAACTGGAAATTATTCCCGAGGGAGAAGACAATAAAGTTGTGTTGTGTTGACTACGGGGATTCATGTGCAATCTGACTATTCGATAAAAGTATATGAGAAAAAATCTTTGAATCGTCAAACGTTATACGGGTCAACGATCAACGAGGGAAAAAAAAAGCTTATTACTCGAATCTCTTGAGAAATCGATCGTTGACATTACATCGAAAGTTCACGAGAGTTATAAAAAGAAAAAAACGTTTTTACCCCAAAGTAAAAAATAAACAACGTTCGTTTTGTCAAAGGGCTCAAGAGAATCCGAAATATAAATAAGTGGCATACGCTTCCGCTCGAAGAATCCGGATAAACGTCCGAGGAAATGACTAGACGGCTTCACCGAAGAGCCGGGAAATACCACGAGAAAATTCCACAGCTGTCTCGTGAAACATTCCAAAGTGAGAGAAAGAGAACAAACGACGCGATAATTATTGGCATAAGCTATATAACGCTCTATGTTTGTCCGCTTGCGTATAAACAAACGTCTCGTCTATCTTCGCGTCAAATGCTTCGAATTATTTATTGCTCCGGTACTAATAAATCCACAAGATTTTCTGAAAAACTCGTTGATCTATAGAATCGTAGAACATAAATACAGAAAATTTAAATTAACCGCGTGATTATAAACATTTTCCAAATGTTGATTCCGAAAGCATAAACCGTTGAAAAATTAACCATAAAATAAACAAAGCAGTTAAAAAAAAAATATATCTTTCGAGAGCGCAAGTGAAGTGTTCCAAACGTAAAATAGATCGTTTCATTAAATAACAAAAAAAAATGATTGATTTCTATCAAAGATTAAATGGGTGTCATCCGCGTGCTGTAAACTTCGTTTAGAACAGCGCTTTTAATTACGCACTTGGAGAATTGATGTCCAGTATCGCGTCGGTAGGGTCGTAACCTCTGCCCGCACAGTGTCGACTACTTCGGTCAGCAGAACGGTGGTTACTTCCGGCGAACCTCCGTAGAGTCAGTGTAACCCGTAGGCTACGTGCCCCGGTAAGCGGATTATCGGTTCTCGTAAATCTTAACGCTATGCTACTGCTTGTTGCTCGTTCTACCGCACCGAGCGTCTCGTACGACATAACGTTTACGTCTGGCAGTTTCGCATGCAGCGGATACCAATTTTCCAACCGACTCACGTGCTCCGTTTCCGTAAAAGATGCGACGTTTTCTTGTTACCGTCGACACCATTACGAAATTGAGAGGTACGATGAACCAATAAACTTCTCTCCAAAGCGTTAAACTTCCAAACTTAGAAGAAATTTCGATCTATTCAACGATTAGACGAGTTACTTTATGTATCGTCTTTTTTTTTAATACGAGAAGAAATTTTTTTAATGGCAAGGAACAGGTGAACAAAACAAGAATAATCCTTGAGAGGGCAGTGTTTCGTCTATCGTGTATTTCCACTTGAATACCCGTAAGAAATTCTTTGTTTCATTGCGTTCGGGATGAGACTCTCGGGGAATGCTGGTTATAAGCAATAGCAGCGGAGCTATATAGCCTCAGGGGTTGGTCCGGGTTTGAGAAAAGAAATGAGAAGCGGAAGGGTAGAGGTATGCGAACGTTACGTCGGTACGCGAGAGCTCACTCTGTCGCGGTACCTACAGTGATTTTATGGTTTCAAGCGGCGTAGAACCGGGAAAAAAAAAACATCCGACGAAGAAAAAGAGTAAAATAAAAAAGAAAACGAGGCACTACGCGTAACCCTGAGGGATGAGGCTGTGGATCTTATAAAGATAAGAGTTTGACACAAGAGAAAGCGGGGGAGAGAACTTCTGCTCATTTTGTTTTCTCGACGTTTTCCATACGAACGAATACCTTTAGCTTTATCCTGAAAACAATCGTGTAGATTTCGTCAAAGACACCCTTTGATCTGTTGCTTTCGATCCTTTCGCATTTTTATTCAGAATCGAAAGCTCGCGAGAAAAAAAAAAAAAAAAATCTCTGTAAGATTTCGCGAACCTTTCCGTTCTGAGTTACTGGTAACCTCTACTGTCCCAAATGCCTTCTATTATAGATAAGAACGACGGAATAAACTTTCGGATGATAAGATTGATAAGAGAACAAGGTATACGTGAGAAGAAGAATGAGGGATAAAAGTATTGCCGAGGGACAAAAAAAAAGGGACATAATATCCGAGATAAAAGGACCGGTGTTCGAGAAACGTGAAAAGAAGTATTGAGGATGTTTGACGGAAAAAAATATAGAATAATGACTATCGAAGGAGACAAGAAATGGAGAGGGAGGATAAGACTAATGGGAAGGAAAAAACAAGGGATAGGAAGGAGAACGATGGAAGAGGATTATTCAATCCGCGCGGCTGTTCAACCGGTTGAGGTCAATTAGCCTCATCTGCTTATAACGTAATTAACTAATCAGCCAACCCACGCAATGCGAGACCCACAGGGCTTTCTGAGTGATTAGTGATTGACATTCGATTACGAAACATACTACAGTGCAATTTAACTTCCTTACAACTCCGTGACTATCTCGCATCTCAAAGTGGTAAATTCGGATTTTCGTAACGAGCATTGAAATGGAAGTAAAACAAATATTAGCGATTACCAGGAAACAAATACATCAAAGATAACCGGAAACTGACGAGTGACCATTTTTTTTTTTTCATTCATTTTCATGAAAAACTCCGTTTCATAGAACTTATCACTTTGACCACTTAATCCCTCATTAATCACTAATTTAATTCCATTAAATTTCCGATGATTAATTTATCATTTTGTAGCCGGTGATCGAGAAATTTCTGAAATGTGTTACAGAATACATAAACATAGTATAACGCAATATATAATATGATGCATTGAAGTTATGCATATCCCAAGATTACCGAGCAATCATCCTGCCGGATTCGCGTATATAAGTTGTCGCGGTGCCACTAACATCGACGATAGAAAATCGATCTTCGATATGCTCCACGGGGGTGTTTGCGTCTTCGCAAATTGAACGTTCAGCGTGCATCTAACATATAGCGCTTGGAAAATTAATTAAGCGTCGTTAAGCAGACTGTCTAAGGAGAGTGGCGAGATACGGAGGAGAACGGGGCGGAGGATCTTTCGTTGTCAATTTCCTGTTTGTAACGTACGGGACACGTTAGTGGGTGGTCACGCGAGGATTTCACAGGGTAAGCGGTGGTGAAACAGGGAAGAGAAGGGCAAATATCGTTAATTAATGCACCGTTCATCGAAGACTGGGCGGTGTCCGATAGAGTAAGCAACCTCACGTTGCATACGGAAAGTGCGTTGGAAACTATTCACTCTCATCGCTGCTTCGGCATCCCTAAAGCTTCTGACTGAGATAACTCGTGCGTATGGCAGTCACGTCCCGCTGCTTCGGCATAATGAGCGGCCCTCAGACTCCTTCGCTCTCAGCAGGACGTTCTATTATACTGACGATGCCCCAGATTTACGGAAATAGATCCATTCAAGTGAATTTCTTAGGACTTATTGATTTTTGGTTATTCGATGTTTTCGATGAAAAATTCTATATCGATAAAAATAAATAAACGTGAAAATAAATGAAAAAATTTCTTCTGTTTTTTTTTTTTTTTATTTTATCGAAATACAATCGATTTTGTTGCAAAATTCCGGATTAAATTTCGACACACGAGACGTTTTCACGCGTTTGAAGGAATTATTCGCGAAATTTATCGGCAGAGCGTATTCAATCACGAAAGCTGTTATCCAAGGATTACTGGACCTCTGACCCAATCTATGGTTCTCTCGAACATAATTTCCCAAGTGTCGAAGGCCCCCTATTTAATTTACAACTCGTAGAATAATGCATTGGGACCGAAGGACGGTCGAGATTGAGGGTATCATGGAAAGGGCGGAAAGTTTAAGCTCAAGAGATATTTCTCTATAGGGGATCGCAAAGCATGATAGCCGGCGAAACCATCAACGGGAGGTCCTCGCGATCAGCAATACGAGCTCCGGAAACGTTCTCTCCAGTAGTCTCTGTTGCAACAGCGTGAATTCACATAGGAGAATAGAAGAACGTACACGTAGAGAAATGTGTTTCCACTGCCCTTTGAAAAGCTCCGACAGTCGAGAAGTTGGCCCGCGTAAAATTTATGACCGTCGGGTAGAATAATGAATCCAAGCGCCTCCGGTGTCGTATAGAGCCAAAGCTAACATTCACACAGCGAGGCGAAGCTGTAGATCACAAAGAATGAAGGAAAAGGGATGAAGAAACTAGAAAGCGGTATAAAAATAAAAGATTATCCCATCTTCGTCCTTCCTATGTGTCGCCAGTTTAGAAAAATCGCAAGTTGTATCGCGTGTGTTTCGTATTTTACGCTTCTGCCGCCTACTTTTCTCGATTTTTTTTCTTCGCCTTTTGCGGAGGAGTAAAAAGTCACGTATGGAACAGCTGATAGGTATTTCAAGGCTATTTCACCGTCGTCCTTATTTTTTTCTTTTTTTTTTTTCTTTTCCTTATTTTTATTTCGCGATCTGTACCAGCGAGCGAGAGGCGAACGCGCGAGCTTCGGCGACGATTGATCGATAGCGATTTATACGAATGGCACATTTTCGCGACGCTGAGACACGAGACGCTCGGTTTTTATTCTTTCCTCATACCTTTTCTTTTACACTTTTCTCGCGAGAGCAAACCGTGTAAAATTGAATAAACGTTTCGCACGAGGAAAGGGGAAAGGCGTTACGGATAGTTTTACATCAATTTTTTTTATGACTTCGATAACCAAGCATTCACGATAACGCATAAATTCCGGGTGATGGGGGACGATCGAGATGAGACCACGATCGGTACTCGTAATATTCTGTCACTCGTACTCGATTGATCCCCTTTTTTTCTCGTGTTTTTTGATACCATTATTTTTTTTCAACGTTTTTATTTATACGGAAATAAACAGACAGGTGGTTCGAGGAATATGAAAAATCGTAGTAACCCTCCAATATTTCTGTCTAAGGAATTTTTCATCGAGGATTTTTATTATTTATTTCGTTGCCGTCTTGCAACTCCGACCACGTAGAGGCTACAACTCTTCATCGAGAGAGAAGCGGCTTTACCGTTTTTTTTTTTTTTTTTCTCAACAACAAAATGAATGTCTGTACCCCATTTTTTTATCTTCAACATAATAACATTTTTCGGGGAAACCTCCCGGAATTTTTTCATATTTTTTCAACAACTTTTGTTTTCTTGCCGAACGCGGACGTTGCGAATTAGTTAACACGCGCGGACGTTACGAACCAAGTAATTTAATAATAATGAAGGATTGAGAAAAATTAACAGAAAGAAATCGCGATAATGTTGGCAACATTTAATTATTTTCTCAGGACAATCAATGCATGAGGATCAAAATCCTTGGCGACTGTTACTACTGCGTCTCGGGGCTCCCGGTTTCTCGGCCCAATCACGCCTACAACTGCGTCAACATGGGTCTCGAAATGATTGAGGCAATAAGGTACGAATTGTAAAATTAAATCGACAAAAAAAAAAGAAGAACATCGAGAAGAAAAACGACATTTCAGATTATTTCTCGAGCATTTCCCCGGAGACAAGAGGGTTGAATAAGACGCTTCCACTCTTCGCGTAGTTAAAGTCCGGATGCGCGTGACACCACAAATGTAAAAACGACGGGAAGAGGGCTCCCGACTCGATAATCTACTATCATCGGATTTTCTTCTTATTCTTTAATTTTTTCGCATAAACTTCGCTCGATGGGTCAAAGCTTTTATAATTAATATCGCAAGTAAATTGCATCGTAGTGCAAAAAAAAAAAATCGCATCGTTATTTACTCAATTCATCGAATATTTCTATCGCAAAGAAAATCCAAACAGCATCTCAGAACCGAGAGGAACTGTAAGACAATCGACAATGTATTTTCATCGTAAAATCGACGAAATCCGGTAACAGAGAAGACAAAACGGTTGAGGGGGACTTACGTTACTGAATTATTCAACTTCAACGCCCCTTTGGGATTCTCCTATACAGACGCGTTCGTTTCTCGCTTGATAATTGCATTTCCCTCGAGTATATTGTGCATAGCATCCGCGAAAGCTCATCAAAGACAGAGTCGAACAGGTAAATACTATTAATTCCAACACCCCGAAGCGTCGTTCAAAGAAAATTCGAAGACGCATTGCATAAACATAAATCCTCAACATCCGCGAAACGATCTTGTCTCCTTGAGGGTAACTTCCTGTTAATAAACAACGGAATCTTCAAAAATGATCACGTAACACATTTCACTTCTTCGCACTCCGAAACGATAAAAAAAATCGATTTTCGAAGTTCGATAAAAAGTAGTTTAAGGTTTTTTTCCCGCTATATTGCAGATTCGTTCGCGAGGCTACAGGTTTCAACGTCGACATGAGAATCGGCATTCACACCGGTAACGTTTTGTGCGGTGTATTGGGTCTACGAAAGTGGCAATTCGACGTTTGGAGCGACGATGTCACTCTTGCGAATCACATGGAAAGCGGAGGACTACCGGGGTGAGTGTTTTTTAATCTCATTTATTTACGCCTCTCGTCGTCGCCGCGGGATGGTATCGACAGCGGGAGGTGATGTACAATTTTTCATTTTTCATACCTTCGGTCTCCAACTTGCGACACGAGGCCATTCTTAGTATACGAGATTCAATATCGAAAAAAAAAAAAATGAAAAAAAAAAGAAAAAATAGTGGAAAAATTCCCTTATAATATCGTAACCAAGAATAAGAAGCGTTGACGATTCTCGTTTGCATGAAAAGCAGATTTATACAATTTTGTATAATACCAATCGATTAGACCCGTCTGCTCTCCAAGATTAATAACAATATTTTTTACCCAAACAAAATTCCAAATTTTTACCGAGCCTTCGGTTCACAATTCAATGTATCATCGTGACATTGCAACAGTTAAACTTTTCCGATCGATATTCATCTCGTTTAGAATCTCTTCGAATCTCGTAGCAATTACTTTATCCTTGAAGCTATCGCTATACGACCGACGAATCTTCAATCTCATCGTATCCTCGGGCAGTAATTAAAACTGTTAATCCCTCACAGCGTTCACTCGTCGGAGCGTCTCTCTGTACAATGAAACGAGAAACGGAATACATCCACTATGTAATAGATATACATAGACGAAAAAAAAAACACACAGAAAAAGGGGGCGGACAGCGATTAAAAATTCTTGCGCTAATCCAAGATCCCTTCTGAGGATTTCGAAACAAAAGCAAAAGAGCGCTTCTCGTTCTCTCAACTTTGACTTTAATTCTCCTTTTTCTCGTCCTTTTTTTTTTAAGTCTCAGTGGAAACTGCTGAATTGTGGAACTGATTAATATTCACGAAACGATTTTTCCAGGAGGGTACACGTGACCAAAGCGACACTCGAACAGCTGGGGGATCGTTTCGAGGTCGAACCCGGCGAGGGTGGCTCGAGGGAAACTTATCTCGCCGATCACAAAGTTGAGACTTTTCTCATAATACCGCCAAAGGTAAGATTCTGAAAAATCGTTTACTATAGTGTACTATATTTCGAAAAAAAAAAAAAAAAAAAAAGAAAAAAATTACTTCGACTCGATGTTCCAGTGAGCTAAATAAGAATGGGATGGGAGTTAAAAAATGTTCTTTCGATCGTAAATCGTTATTTACAACGTTGCTACTTTTATTTTCGCTGCAAGTTCCTTCGATATATAACTCTTTCGGTATTCCTTGGTGTATCATTACATCCGTTACGAACTTTCGCGCGCTCCGGACTAAGAAAAACTGAGGAGAGTTGAACAAATTTTTTTTTTTTTTAGCATCGCCTACGGTAGCGTTAAAGTTATATGGGTCGTTTATTTATTTTTTTTACATCGGTAGAAAACGAAGGAAGAGAATGGACTGGAGAACGGAAGAACCCACGGACCCGGACCCATTCCCTCGCGGTAAAAACAAATGAATTTCTCCCTTTTTCTTAAATAACTTCATAAAGTAATAATGCTAATTTAGTATCAATTATTGTTAATTAAAGATCCAGACCCAGTAGCAAAATGACAAAATACGTTGAGTGTTGGGGAGCTGATAAGCCGTTTGCCAATATTACGGAATCTACGCTCGCAAAAAATATCGGTCTAACCGTAAGTTAAAACCAAAGAAAAAGTATTCTCCGGATCAATTGATATTCGTAACGAATGGGCTGTAAAATTAATTTATTCAGAGTATCGCGATGATCGAGTCGAATTTACTGGCAAACAATACCAATTGCTTCGATATCAAGTGAGTGCTTCCAAAGATAAATTAATGACTGTAATTAATATGATGAAAAATTATCAATGTTTTTTCCGTTGTTTCCGACGATCAGCCATTGGTGCGCTGGTAACGAAGGCATGTCGCCGGTCACCTACTGGTTTAAAGACAAAAATCAGGAAACTCAGTACAGAGATCAAAAAGACGAACAGTATCCTTGGTACGTTCTGGCATCGAACATTATCTACTCCACGATGTTTATCGTACAGGTCATTTATCTGCCAAGGTAATCGAGAAATCGGTCAGGTGAATAGCACGTTAACGTTCGTAAAAAAAATGTTGTTATCTCTTCTTGTAACTTCGAAAAAGCATAAACTCTTCTTAATTATTTTGTCGTTTCGGCACCAACTTTTTCTAGGAGTATCACGGTCTACGGTTGTTTTTCCGCCGGTCTTGCAACATTAGCTATATTCGCGGCGATTTCTTGGTACGCCGACAAAACCGGAAATGCGAACGATGACTCCAGCCAAACGGCGTTAAGTAGAGGGATTAGAATTACCGTTTATCTGATAACTGCAGTTTTGGCTACAGCTTCAGCACTCATCAGTGTAATCGATATCGATTCAACGAAAATCGTACCGGTATAATTATTCAGTTTTTTAGATTATATTTTTGATGATTTATCAATGTATACTAAATAAAAAAATTATCATTTTCAGGCCTATGTGCAATCGGCAGCAATCGCTCTACTCGTTGGTTGGACTCATCTGAGAATTGGATTTCTTCTTAAACTCGGCGTTATGATTCTATCGATCGTCGTGATTCTCGTAGTACTTTCGCAGGTACCAGCGGTCGCGGATTACTACACTCAATACAAGACTCACGTGTGAGTTACTAAAACATCGAGGATTTTTTTTTCTTTTTTTTTCTTCTCAATGACGATAAATTACGATAATTTACTTTTCAGCTTTCACCAAATCCATTATCTCGTGCAAATCGGTTATCTGTTGTTCCTAATCGCTTCGGTGCTCCACGTACTCGATCGGCAAGTCGAGTTCACGTCGAGAACTGATTTCATGTGGAAAAATAAGCTGCGAGTAGAACAGGACGAGGTGGAAACTATGAGGGGTATAAATAAGATTTTGTTGGAGAACATACTTCCCGCTCACGTAGCCGACCACTTCCTGGCAACGAGGGCCAATCAGGCGAGTATCGATAGTTACATCTTGCCGAGAGCTATTTGATCGCATTACATCATATATTGAGCAAATTTGATTACCGATGACCTACTTTTATCGCAGGACCTGTATCATGAGAGATACAACAGCATCGCCGTGATGTTCGCATCGATACCGAATTATAAGGAATTCTATGACGAGACTGACATCAATAAACAGGGACTCGAGTGTCTAAGATTACTGAATGAGATAATATGCGATTTTGATAAATTGCTGCTGAAACCAAAATTCTCGGGGATCGAGAAAATCAAGACGATCGGTAGCACCTATATGCTTGCGTCCGGTTTAAGTCCGGGAAAGGAAGATATCGATGGAAAGGTAATAATAAATTAAATTACACGAAAATAATCAAAGATTATTCGAAAAACTGTTCTAACATCAATAATTGTGGAAATCTTTAAAAAAAAATAAAAAATAGGATCGAGCCAAACAACAGGACCACAATGTAATTGTTCTCGTTGAATTCGCCATCGCTTTGATGACGATTCTCGATCAGATAAATAGAGAATCTTTCCAAAGGTTTAAACTCCGAATGGGTAAGATTATGATTTATACATTCTTTTTTTTAGTAAATTTTATAGCTTTTTATATAGTTACGATTGACGATTTTTTTAATGATGATATTCGATTTTTTTTATTACGATATTCGTCTTTTTAGGACTCAATCACGGACCAGTTATAGCGGGCGTAGTCGGAGCTCAGAAGCCGCAATACGATATATGGGGGAACACGGTGAACGTCGCATCGAGAATGGACAGTTGCGGGGAAATGGGAAGGCTTCAGGTAACCGAGGATACAGCAAAGATTCTGAAGAACGCGGGCTACGAGCTCACGTGTCGTGGGCCAACTTACGTTAAGGGTAAAGGAACTCTGACGACGTATTTCGTAAAAACGCCATTCGATGGCAAAGAGGATAATTATTGATGAGTACACATACCTAACTCGTCAATAAACACCAAAGTATCGAAAAGTTACGCGGACATTCGTGCGATCGTTGCGACATCGTTATATCGCGATAAAATATTCATTCGATCGAAAGACTATAAGATTCTTGCACTGATCTCGTAATTAATAAAAAAAAAAAAAAACTAAATTATATCGAGGCAAACGGCTCTCTTACTAAAACAAAAGAAAAACATACATAAATAATTTTGAATGAAGATAAATGATGATGAGTCGCGTTGCTGTTGATGTTTTAACGATTCAATCGCAAATCAGCAATATATCGAATGGGCCTATAAAAAATATATATTGTTGTTGTACGACATTGTATAAATGATCTCTCGTATGTGTTTTAACTTCAAAATGAAACAAACAACAATTGTAATATTGTGTAAATCGGTAACGTATGTTTTGTTAATTCTTTTCTAAGTGTCCCCCTCGAGCTTCGTAAAAACTTGGAAAGGCATAAAATAATGTCGTTCTCCATAATCGAACGAATAATTGTTCGCATCAATTGACCTAATCTCATCTGTATTTATGTGACTTAAGCGACGACGATTCAAATGAGAACGATATGTTTTATTGTAAATATGATGAAGACTATTCGTGTGTATTAGAGAAATAAAAATAAAAAATATTGAAACCTCATGTTATACATCGACAAACAATCCAAAGAACTCCTCAGTCCAAAGATCTTACTACTACTGCACTTGTACTCCATTATTCATTTCAGACAACAAATACATACAACCGTACATTATTGTGTAAAAAAAAAACGCACCGCGAACTCAGCCAAGTAGTGAACTCTCCCGCCACCCCTGCCAGTTCCATCGCGACAGTCTCGGCATTCGCACATGTCGATCGTGCGTCGGCATACAAATCAACAAATCGTGTTGTTTAATTACGTAAATAATCGCCGATTCTAACGATTTCGTTGCCGGAAACTACAAGAATATATTTTTTGTTCGAAAACGATAAGGTAACGTATCGAACGTATGAATAACTCGTGATTTGTCACATAACCTATAAGATTTGTTATTTTCGATCGAAAACAACGTGTTTTTCGCATCGAACTTTGACAACGTTGTAGAAAAAACGTGTTCTGTCATTATTCTTTCAGTAATCGCGTAAGCATGGACGACATGCTGAAGGACAAGCGCTTTGCGCATATCGCCAAGGATCCGAAATTTCGTCGAATGCCAAAGAACGAACGTAAAGTTAAGATAGACAAGAGATTTCAGTCTATGTTCAAAGATAAAAAATTCGCCGTTAAGTACACGATAGACAAACGCGGCAGGCCTATGAATCAAACATCGTCAGAAAATCTGCGCAAGTACTACGACATGTCTAGTAGCGACGAGGAAGAGGTGGAAGAAGAAGGGGAAGAAGAAGAAGAGACGGCAAAATCAGAATCGTCCAAAGTAAAACAAAAAACTAAATCCATTAAAAAAACTGCTGCGACAAAAAAAAAGGCTGCAAAGGCCAATAGCAAAATCAAAGACGAAAGCAGTAAATCGGAATCAGAAGCGGAATCGAACGAAGCATCAGATGGAAAATCTGATGAATATTCCAATAGCGAACCGGAAGATATGGACGAAAATGAAAGGCAACTCATTGTTAAGAACAAACAGGAGAAGAAAAAAATTACTAAGGATATAAAGCAAAAATTAAGAGATTTGACCGTTGACTACGCCAGAGGAGAGGGTGTATTGCTTAGCGATAGTTCATCGGATGAAGAAAGTTCTGCACAAGAGGAAGGTAATGTTCTTATAATGTTTAATAATGTATTTTTTTTTAATTTTTTTTTTCTTTATTTGATTAGTTATTAACTTTACAGTATTCTCGATAAACATTTGGCTAATGTATTATATTACGTTATTTTCGTCACGTGATTTTAATACCATTTAATAAATGCATTTCAGGTGATGAGAATGAAATTGAACACGACTGGGGTGAATTAGATAAAGAAGCCGAAACAACGGAAGAAGTAACACGGCGTTTGGCCGCATGCAATATGGATTGGGATAGAATACGAGCTGTGGATCTCTTAGTTCTCTTTAACTCGTTTCTTCCTCCCGGCGGACTTATTCATTCAGTAACGGTAGTTATTCTCCGAAAATACTTCGTTTTTTTGACCGAAAAACAAATATATAATCGAATATGTTTACAGATCTATCCCTCCGACTTCGGACTGCAAAGAATGAAAGAAGAGGAAATCAAAGGTCCCATAGAATTGGTCGACGCGGATAAAAATCGAAAGGAAGTCGAAACAGACGAAGAGGTACGATTCACAGTTTGCATCAAATCGTTTTTTTTTGTTAATAATTGTTTTATAATGATTACGAATAGTCGTTAACTCGCTAAATTTTTTTATTTCAGAACGAAGAAGGATCGGAGTATCACATGGAAAAGATGCGTCAATATCAGCTCAACAGATTGAAATATTACTACGCTGTGATCGATTTTGATTCGCCGGAAACGGCGAATAAAATTTACACCGAGTGCGACGGTATCGAATACGAATCGACTTCAACGAAACTCGATCTTCGATTTATCCCCGACGATATGGAGTTCGAACACGTGGGTTTACAAGATTTTCACTCGATCTCCGTTAATCGATAGCTTGTTGGATAAAATTTCATTGGTAAACCCGATGTTTCAGGAACCAAAAGAATTTTGCGATCGACCACCCAATCCCGCGAAGTATCAGCCGCGACAATTTACGACAACGGCATTGCAACAAGTTAAAGTTGAACTTACGTGGGACGAAACGAATCCGGAGCGTCAGGAGATAACGCAAAAAATTAACTCCGGAAAGATGAATGAGATCGATGAAACTGATATACAAGCCTATTTGGCCAGTGGATCGAGCGACGATGAATCAGGTTTTTACATCATTGATTATTATTGTTTTAATAATTTTTTTCATTAATAATTTTAACTTTCGATTAGTTGCAGAAAAAGAAGAACAAGAGGAAGTCAATTCCGAGAGCGAAGCAGCAACGACAAAGAATCCGATCGACAAGTATCGCGCTTTGTTGAAATCGATCGAAGATCAGGAGGAAGCGAAAAAGCGTCAAGAAGTCGAACTCGAATTCACATGGGGTTTGGGCGCGAAAGAGAAAACTGAAAAGTTGATAAAGGAAAGAATTAGCAAAACTGAGACTCTGACGCCGTTCGAGCAGTATATAGAAAAACGCAAATCCAAAAAAAAGGCGAAGAAAGAAGAGCGGAAAAAATTGCGCGAACAGAACGCAGATGGCTCGGCAGCTTCGGATAGCGATGATTCCGTGCCATCGGACGTCGACATGAACGATCCGTATTTCGCTGAAGAAATGAAAAATATGAAACCCCGAGAAAAGAAGAAGAAAAAGAAACAAACAACGAATAGCACGGATGACGAAGAAGAAGCGCAGCGAAGGGCTGAACTAGAATTGCTTTTATTGGACAAAAGCGACGAGGGAAAACAGCATTTCAACATTAAAAAAATTGAGGAGGAAGCTACGTTATCGAAGTCCAAGCGAAAACGTCTTAGCAAAAAGAATATGAAAGACGATAAGCCACCGGCTGCTCAAGATGACTTCGAGGTCGACGTGGCGGATCCGAGATTCGCTGCGCTCTATTCTTCTCATCATTACAACATCGATCCCGCGGATCCACATTACAGAAAAACAAAGGGAACCGAAGCTCTCGTGACGGAAAAATTGAAGCGACGAGCGGATCCGAACGTTAAAGAGGTAAATTTAATAACACAATCGGCACAAGTGTAATTGATTGCAGTAACGAGAATTAGCTAATGGAATATTGATATTTCAGGAAACAATCGTAAAACAGCCGAAACGCGATGGAAAAATGAGCGCCGATTTGGCGGCACTCGTGAAGTCGGTGAAAAGAAACACGAAAAATATTACGAAGCCAATAAAATAATTAGACAAAATATGTAAATATATTTTATGTTTCCATTTGTATTGTTACGAGGAAAATAATAATTTGAGTTCACATTTGATATTATTTTGTTGAAATAATAAATATTTTTTGAAGAGTGGTGATGATTTGCGTTCTGTTAAATATTCAATGGCAGATCAACGTATTTCCGCTTCCATAACACTGGGGGAGCCTCTGTGGCGTCGAAGTTTTGAAAAAATTCTTCCTGTCGAACTGACAAAAACCGTTGGCGCGCATACATCCACGAAAATTTCTCTCCGCGATCTTGAAAAACGAACTCGTTTATTTGACATTATCGCGTGTTTGTTTGCATTTGAGAAAAAAGTAATCAGCGTTGGCAACAGTCGAGTGTCTGATCGAGGAGTTCTACGAAAGTTTAGCCGACTTTGAATAAAATCCGTTACTTTACCGTAATTTTATATTTGGTCGCTAATACGCGAATCAATTGTTTATAATTAATCGTAATTGAAATAGCAAACATGTTTTTTCAAACGGCACGTATTTTTCGCATACAGTGAATTTGTTAGTCGATAAATAATCGCGTGCGATGATTGAAAATAATTAACATACCGGTGTGATGTTTCGTCGTTACAAAACCTCAAAATATACCAATCGCGAAAGACTTCGAAGAATAAGGAGAAAATCGTACGAAAGGTCGAAGTAATCTTGTTTTTAAAATGGATAACTCGTTTTATGAAAACGTTTTTCTCCTCAATCAAGCCGTACCGCCGAGCAAAGATTTTCTAAAACACTTCAAAGAGGTAAGCGTAATTTTCAATAATTCTTACTGAATATCGCCGGACGCTTCAAAAACTTTTTTTTTTTGTTTTTTTTTTCAGGGAATGTTCAGTAAACCAAACACAGTCGGTTTTCTGCATGTGTCTCACTATCTTCTGACAATATATGATGCTGAACGTTTCAAGAAGCTGATTCAGTGGCCGGTGGCATGTAAAAAAACAGAAGCGAAGTACAGAACAGACGTCAAAGAATTTCTTACGGTCGTTATGAACGAAAATCGCGACGTAGATTGCCCTCAAATACTGGCATCGCATTTGTTGCACGCCGGAGGCACTAAATTTTCCACAATAATGTGGTGCCTTTCGACAATTGCTTTGCGCACTTATATTCGACGAGAAAGTAATTAATTTTTGCGCCCAAACGGCACACATCTCATACGCACTTTCCATTTGCAAAATACATAATTTCTTTTTTTTTTGCAGCGGAAGCCGATTTGGCGGCGCCTAAATCCGGAGTAGCGGAGGATTTATCCAGCATGATGCTGAACAATGCTGCAAAAAGAAGTGCAAAAAGTATAGAAGACATCGATGCAGTTATGACGAAAAATAAACAAGAAGCTCAGCAATTGGCATTGTGAGCTCTTAATACAGTTTTTAAAATGCCACATCTCTGGATTGCAATTTTTAAAAAATATTCTGAATTGCTTTTTCTTTTAACAGCGAAATGGCAAATTCTATTAAAAAAATTCAGGAAGATATGTTTCTTACAAGACAGAGTCTGAAGAATCTTGCGACCGAAGCGCCCGTTCATCCGGAAATGAAAAAACGTTTGGCTGATCCTAACGACACTGAAGTTTTACAGAGTTAGTTTAGAAAAATGATTTCCCACTGACGATATACGAGGAAAATTTAATTTTATGCGATGTTATTAACAGTGTGGAAGAACAGTTACGATCAAACCGTAAAATATCTAAAGACCAAGCAGCAGAAATTGAATGAAATTGCGGAGCTCAGTAACACCGTAGCGGCTATAGTAACGAGTATAGCATCGTCGGATTCGAATGTTTTGGACGGTAGTCTTTTGCCGAAGATCGACATCGATTCCGTATCGGAAGCTGAATGGTTGAATCCCGAGGCTCAGGTACGCTGTATAACGTTTATACTTCTGCATCAAATTATTATGCATCGAAACTAATAAAGGATACAAATTTATTTATAGGTAATCCTCCATCGTTTGTACGACAATGGAAATCTCGTTCTCGAAAACTTACTGTTGTTGTTTAGTCTCTTTATCGCGAATTTTCGTCGATCTGTGGAGAGAAATGAATTTCCGGATCTGTCGGCATGCGAGCCACAGGTGCAGGCGAGCTGCGAGGATATAAAATCGGTGGGCGTTCTCGATCGAGAGTTGTTCGACAAAATAGCCGATCTATCGAGCGAAATGAAAATCCTTTACAATCGCGACTCTCACAAGAATCCGTGTATGGAATTTTATTCGCATCACATGGACAACGATCTCTACGACAGCGTTATTTTAAAATCATCGCCAATTATTCACCTAAATGCAATTGCCGATGCCGGTAGAACCGACATTCACGGAAGGCTGCAACTTACACCAGTGGAAATTACAAAAAACAAAGCTTTGTTCTCGAGGCACAAGAGGAACGAGGATGGTACACCTCAGACACTCACGAAGATACGACCGAAGCTACTCGTGTCGCGCATCAATTTCGACGACACGAAATCTTCGAGTATCGGCAATAGAATGTCGCCGATTGGTGGTGCAATGAACTCGAAGTTAACGAATATTTTTTCGAGTGTCAGTCGGTCGGGAAAATATTCACAATTGTTCAAAAGGCATCCGAAAAAGCCTTCGAACGCATGTTAGTAGATTTGTTACGATACTTGCGGTAATACGATGAAAATGCGTTGTGTACTATATCATTTTTTTTTATCTCCTACAGTCAACTCCAGCGTGTTGTCCGTACCGGGATGTACCCGAATCAATTCCACAACCGATATGAATGCAACGTGCGACGTGTATAACATGTCGGAACTGCGGTTGCACGTAACGACGAAGAATACATTTGATAATCGGGACATGTATACACCGCCGAAACCGGGCGCCCATCGAGCTTCTTCGACGATAATCGACGAGGATAAACCAATCTCGACAATAAAGATCGCGCCGAATGTTATAAACAAAAAGATCGAATTTCCGATCGCGTCGGTACACAGTCCAAAGATTCGAAAGAGCGAAAAGCACGCTGATCGCGGCGGAAGATTCTCGATAAGCGATCTCGTCGAACGTTACCAAAAATTGCGTGAAGAGTCTAACGACGTTACGGCTCATTTTGATAACAGTACCGAGGCTTCTGACGAGAGTGCGAAACAATAACGAACGATTTTCCGTTCACTGTTAAAATAATTCAAAATAAAATTTTGTAGCTCTCTATTAATTAAGTTACTAATTTCCATTAAATTTTTTCTATGCATTTAAAAATGTTTTTTCTTTTATTTGTGTTATTCTTTCATGTATGTTTAGAAAATACGATGCCTTTTTGAGACATGTCATTATAATTTGTGTTCATTTCTTCAAACTAATATCCACGGTGTTTTTATACCGCGCATATGAGATCGCGCGCTGGCGAATATCATCGGCTGGTCAACAAGTTACCGAAAAAACGTTTAATCCTTGAGACGATATTCTGCGTGCCGCGAAACGGCAGTTTCTATCTATTATTTGCATTCGTCAACGCAGACAACTGTTTCGATTTACTTAGCGCGATTATTGCGACATGTTGATATTTATATTTTCGTGCAACGCACATAACCTCTCTTTGCGGGATAAAAAACAAAACCGGCCACAACATAACCCTCAAGTTGTCACATCGTTCGTTGAGATCGTATAAACGACAATTTACGTCGAAATGTTGAAAGTGACGGGTAAAAATTGGAGGCCCTTGACGAGCCTAACGCAATTCAGATATTTGGCAAAGTTGTCAACGAAATTCGAAGAAAATCCTGAATCGAAGATGCACGCATGGCAGATACATTCGTACGGCGGTTTGGACGATTTGAAGCTGTCGAACGTACGAATTCCGATGATCGCGAAACCGAACGAGGTGTTGATCAAAGTAGATGCTTCCAGCGTTAATCCTATCGACGTCGCTATGACAAGTACGTAATCACCTTGCCGAACATATTTTTCGTACTATGCAATAAGAGAGAACACTTTCGAAGCAATTAACCAAAAGTTAGCAGGACAGAGACAGTTGTTGTTTTCCTCGAAAAAATGTTCCTCTGTCATGAATTATATAAATTGTTACATAAAACCACTTCAATGACACATTTTGAAAATCAACGTCAATACAGATATTTAATTTGGCATTTTTTGTGCATTACGTTAACAAATATTTTTTTGACGAATGGTTATTTTTTATTTCATCGTCGTTTCCACAGTTAGGAATTTTTTTGCTTTCTGGTAGTAGATGAATATCGTAAAGCGCAATAAAATTTTAAATACTGTTAATTGGCAAATTTCTTGATATTATGTTTAGATAGTATTATTGTAGCATCCCGCAATATTCGGAACCAACTGACAATCTAATTTTGCTCAGCAAACGCGTTTATGTTGATCAGTTTTGTTATAAAGTTGGTTTGTGAATTTCCATTTGGGATGTAAATTTTTTCAAAAATTTTTGCAAACTTTTTTTTTTATTTTTATGTAGTGCAAATTTTTATAATACTCATTCATATTCAAGGACTATTGAAGTAAAAAACAAAAGTAGCAAAGAAATTTTTTTAAAAATTCCAGTAGGTTTATTATAATTTATTATAAGCTTTACGAATTCCAATAGCAATGACTTTATTAAAAATAACATAAATCTTTGTTCATTGCCTCATCGTGTTAAGTATGATAACTAATTATCTGCCTTCAGAATAATAGAATTGTCGATTAATCTGCACTTATTTATAGAACATAAAAAAAAAAGTAAGAGAGTAAGAATTTCATAAAATTGTAAAAAAAAAAATTAACATTTTCGTAATCATAAGAGTCAAATTCTGAATCGTAATATCACAAAGGCATTGACCACACAGTGTGGATAAGAAATTTGCAAAAATTTGTAAATTTCAGGGGGTTACGGATCAACGATATTTAATTTTATGCGCAAAACTAAGAGTTTTAACGCCAGTATCACCGATTCCGAGATAGAATTTCCGCTGACGCTTGGTAGAGATTTTTCGGGAGTCGTTGTTTCGAAAGGACACGGTGTCGGCGACCGGTTGAAATTAGGCGACGAAGTTTGGGGTGTAATACCGATTGATCGGCAGGGATGTCACGCTAATTACGTCGTAGTCGACAATTGTCTGGTAATAGATTTTACGATGCATACCCGGTAAAAGTTTGAAAAACATGATTTTTAACGCTAATATATTCAAAGGTCAATTTGCGTCCGCAAAACATCACGTATGCCGAAGCTTCGAGTATTTTGTATGCCGGTTTGACCGCGTGGTCAGCACTTTGGTTGACCGGAGGTTTTTGCTACAAGGCTACAGTTCTAACCGGTATATTCAGAAGAGTACTCGTACTCGGAGGATCGGGGGGTGTGGGAACGATAGCTATACAACTATTGAAAGCTTGGAATACGCAAGTGGGTACATTAGTCACTGATTTCGGCGGCGAAAATGCGAAACCCAACAGTTTGGAACATCTATAATACTCAATTGCATAATTAGGTGGTAACAACGTGCAGCAGCGATGCTGTTAATATGTTGAGCAATTTGGGCGCAGATACTGTGATCGATTATAAACAAGACGATGCAGACGATAAAATTATCTCCGCGGGACCGTAAGTATCGTATTAAAAAAAAAACATTGCGGATACAAAACAAAGTAACGAAAAACTCGAGAATAAAATAAAAAAATTACTTTAACATCCTCGCGAATTTCAGATACGATATTATTCTCGATTGCTGCCAACAAGGACCCGAAAAAGTTAATGAAAAATGCTATCCCCATAAGACTTACATAACACTGAATTCACCTCTCTTGAAAAACGTCGATCAACATGGATTGATCGGAGGTACAGTTAAAAATCTTGGAAATTTGTTCAAATACAATATGCCGAGCAAAGACAAGAGGGGTACCGTGAAATGGGGCTTTTTCACTCCGTCCGAAACGGGAATAAGAATGATACAAGAGCTGGTCGAGTGCGGAAGGGTGCGTGAAATTTGCATAAAGAAAAAAAAAAAAGATGAAATTATTGTCACTTTTTACCAACTTTTTTTTCTTCAGATTATACCGGTCGTACAAAAAGTATATCCGTTCGAAGAATTGCCGAGAGCTTACGAGAGAGTTTCGGAAGGTCACTTGAGAGGCAAACTAGTCATCGATATGAAACAATAATTTTTTTAATCAATTACTTATTATTAGAGTATTTTTTTGTACTATTTACAATAAATTATTGTGTAATACGTGTTCCAACATAATTCACGATTGTTTAAGATAAAAAAAAAATGTACTTCTCTTTTATCGGCGATCAGAATTTATTTAGCTTTTTGCTTGAACCTTTGAAGCTTTTATAACGGCTCCGAAAATTCCATTTCCAAAGCCTATCTTTTCTCGTACATCGGGCCAACATTGACGCGCTATATCCGTCGCTTTTTTCGTACCTTCTTTGAGAACATTTTCCAAGTAACTCGGCTCGTCTATCAATTTGATGTATCGTTGTCTAATCGGCTTGAGATGTTCAATAATCGCCTCGGCAACGACAAACTTGTATCTGCAAATTAAAAATTCGATTCAGTTATATATTTTTTTCTTTTACTCACTGTAGACTGCGAAAGGAAAAAATATGCAACAACTGACTTTCCCGTATCGAGTCCTCGGGCTTCGTGGCAAATATCTTCGGGAGATTTACCGCTCGCCAAGGAATGCAGTGTTATCAGATTCGCGACTCCGGGTCTCTTTACCGGTTCGTAAGTCACTTCGGACGTGAAATCCGTAATAGATTTCTTCACTTTGCTCAATATCACTTCCGGCGTGTCTGTTAGATCGATTCGGCTTTTCGGATCTTCGCTCGATTTCGACATTTTTTTCGTTGGATCCCTTAGAGACTTTATCCGACCACTGGTTTCTGAAAGAATTACGTTATTCATTTGCAATTTTTTCTTTAAATCGGCGTCGGAATCTAAAAATATTACTGAACCATAATATTTAGACAATTTATTTATTTTTTCCAATTGTTATCTAAAACGATAAATTTTGCAACAATAAAGATTTGTATGACAATTAGCCGTTTAAAAAAAAATTCGAGAATATCTTACCGAAAAAAATCCATAAAAAATTACTTACCATTGATTATCGCATGAGGGAGAGGAAAAGTTTGACCGAATTTTTTATTGAATACTTGAGCCAAATGTTGAGCCAATTGCAAATGTTGCACCTGATCTTCACCAACGGGAACGTGAGTGGCTCTGCGACAAACTCAAAAAAATTAGTGTCCCAATAAAATTTCTCATAATTTCATAAAATCGAAACATTTTTAACATATTACTTGTAGAGTAATATATCCGCTGATTGTAAAACTGGATATATGTACAATCCCAGCGGTATATCTTTGAGTTTTTCGCTCTTTTCCTTGAACTGCGGCAAGTGCCCGAGCCGTGGCATCGTAGTGATGCAACTGAGGATCCAGCAGAGTTCTGCATGCATAGGTACAGTGGATTGTTGAAATAAAATGCTGCGCTCAGGACTAATGCCACATGCCAACAGAGTTGCCGTCATTTTGAAGATATCTTGCAACAATTCTTCAGGATTCTGAAAAAAACATTATCTCTTAGATTGTTAAACTGGACGGATAGAATTGTTGAATTTTCTCACCTTTGGCAAAGTTATGGAATGCATATCTACGATACTCCAAATAACGTCCTCTCCGGAATCTTGTAAAGTGACCCATTCTTTGATCGCTCCGAAATAATTGCCAAGGTGAATGGTGCCGGTGGGCTGTATTCCGGAAAATATTCTTCGTGGATAAACGGGTTTTGCCTGAAAACACAGTGATGGAAATAATAACAATCAATTTTGGCAGCACGATGTTATTAAATAACAAAACAAATAAAAAAATCGTGTTATAATAAAGTTTAATATTGTTGTTAATCAATGGAAACAAATGAATAAAAATTTCTGTACGATATAAAAACAATAATTTTAACCTTAAATAAAAAACTCGATCAGACCTTTTGACTAAAATTTCTCTTGGAGCTTTTAACCGGATATCGAAACTTTATCCGTGTCAACATTTTGTTGCTTCGCCGTATAATCGTAAACATTTTTAATAGATTAAAAGTTGACTTGGTTAACCTGAGATGTGTTGTGTATCCGTCTATTTTAGGTTAGATAGCTATAGCCTATAGATATACGCGATTCGAAATTCCCGCGTAGACACAATGAAGACCTCTTTGAAAAAGGTAAAATCGATTTTTTTCTGTATTTCAATATAATCATTATGATCTATCGGTTGATCGTACGTTTTACGCATTTCAATTGTTCTTACATTATTTGTTGATAAATTTGTTATGTTTTTAAATTGACAAATATTTATTACAATGCCGGTCAAAAGCAGAAAGAGTAACGTGTGAACTTCGAGGTCATTGAACGTCGGTTCAAAACATTCGTATTCACCCTTCAACTTGCGGAAGAGTTTTGAAGTGTTTTTTTTTACGTATTCGCGCTATTGTGTAGCCGTGAATAAAATATTCCTTTCGAAGCGTTCGGTGAGAGAGGAAGTCTTTTAGTGTGCTTTATAAAGTCGGTTCAGTACAACACCATGGAGTCATTCCGAAGTAACACCGAAATTGATAAAATATCGATTGGCAGTGTAAATAAATACGCGGAATATAATTCAAATCAAATGTGCAACAACAATAATTGGAGAAATTTTGTGAAGAGCGATAGCTACTGTGACAGTATATCAAGCGAATCCTCTGGTAATACTCGTCCGACAGATGAAAACTCCAATGCCTTGAGCGAGTGAGTTTCGACCATATTATTTGCATACATTTTTTCTCGATACTATACACGAGGCATTCTACGCGAAGCGGAAAACCCGATTTTCGTTACGAGCAAAAGTCTTCATATATATTTCAGAAATCATTCTTAGTGTTAAGAATAATACCGTTAAATTATTTAGATATCTATTTTTGAACGTTGGGCATTGAACCCGAAAGCGAAAGTTATAGTTATATATGTCATTTCGGAATCTATTTCGATCGAAATAAGGCTGTCATTTTTTTTGTCATTTATTTTAGACCATTAAATTTTTTTAAATATTCAATGAATGATTTTCAATACTGAATGCCTCGTAATAAAAACTAAAAGAATGGATGGTAAAGATAGTTTTTTTTACGTTAGAATTGCGGAAGAATTCGAAGATCTGATAATTGATACCGCAACAATTAACGTGAAGGCTGCGTCGATAGAGTCGAGTGATAAAAATCCAGAAGAAAATTTGTCCAAATTCGAAGATCTAAGAATTAATTCGAATACTGTGAAAAAATGCAAAATTCATCAGCTAGCAGGAAAAATAGACAGTATAGCTGTGTCGATGGGAATTGTACTCGTGAAACCAGCAGTAGCTAACAGACTTTTAGACACAGACACACCTCTGTTTGTCTGCCTTGCGAAATTGCCAATTAACAATTCGGTCCCTTCGGATTGCACTCTCGTGGGCCATATCGACGATGTTTTCGGACCCGTGGGCAGTCCAATGTACTCTGTACGTTTGGAACCGGATATTTATGAATTATTGAAAGCTCAGGCAGAGATTCATTATTTAGAGAATCATCCGAATACAACATTGATTCGCGTGGAAGAGAGGAATGATAAAACCTTTCGCTTGATTCGCACGAAAAGTCATTAATTTCTGTAAGTAATTCAGTAGAATTTATCGTACAATTTAGCTTCATTGATCTATAAATATTGAAGTATCCGAACTATTTGCAGCAAATAAATAAAAGAAGACGATCACGAAGATCAATACAGTGAATAATTTAAAACGAGAATTCGTTCACAATAATTACTAGCGTTCGTTTCGGAAATTATTTTTTCACAAATATATGATATACTTTTTTAGAAAAAAAAATATTATTTTTCTGTATTAACTTTTATCTATTGCTTGTTAAGAAAAAAATCACTTACCTATGATCATCGACACCAATAAAATTGAATCGATTTTCGCAACGAAATAATTTTTAATGTAATTTATTTATCGTTGTAAAAAATGTGGTGATTTAAGTCAATGATATTTAATAAAGATGCGAAGTATTCATCGCACAAAGACACTAAAAAAATCAAAGACCAACGTCGATGTTTTTTTTCCGTAGATAAATTTTATGCCACTGCACGTTCTATATAATAATAATTAATAATGATGTTAGTACATTCCTTCTTTTCTAAACGGCTTAATAACTTTCCGAGAGATTGTATCCTGAAAAAAAAAAATTCATCCAGCGGTACGTATTTAACGTCACCGCGTTTGCATGAATATTGGCGCGTTTTCGCGTTAGTGGTGCGCAAGTATTCGTGCGCAAAGGCCCTTAATGATATTTTTAGTTCGCCTTAAAACCGCGTTCGATGCGGCACGACGCTACAGTGTGGTGTCTATAACTAGCGTAGTATCGCCAGTATATAACGACGTGACACGAAGATGACACGATGACAGTAATATCGTGAAGTGTTCGAAGTTCGATGGAGCAAAGCGTGTTTTCGATATTAACTTAATTCGAATGTTTATTACGCGTGACAAAAGAAATCAACGAAGTGATCGATCGTTCCAATATCTGCATTCATCGAACAATTGTTACCGGAACTTGTCACTTTAGTCACCCTATATGCCGACGATAATTTACTTTGCCACGTACCACTACTACTACGAAGAGAAAAAATTGCCGTCCCGTACTACCGAGAAAAACTCGTCCGAACGAAGTTGAAAATACATCAAACCATGTCGAACGAGAGCAACGAAATGCCCAAGAAAAAAATGATGACGGTATTATTTATTTTTATAACATTTTTATAAACATCGCTGTTTCATGTGACACTATATCGAAGCGAAAATATAGAGTGCCTTATCCGAGTACTTACTGCATCGTTTAAACTCAACAATCTATAGGGGGTTTTAAATTGCTACAATTTCCTGGTCGGAAAACTCAATTATTATTTCCCACAATAATTAAATGTAAAAAAAATATATATATTTCTGCTTAATACGTATTTAAATGTATGAGTTTGTAGAAATTTATTTCCGCATGTATTCGAAACTCCTTATAAGTGGGACACGAAATTCCTTGTACCGTTTTGTTTGAATAACTGTATAGTTTCCCCTCATTCGTTAAATTGAGGAGAAAGAGCTATTCGTTGACGTCATGACATAGATTCCAAAAGAATTGATATCTCAATCATATGCTTATCTTTTGCACTATCTTATCAATTCAATTGCCTTCATGCAACTGCATTTTATATATATATATATATATATATATCCGGTGTAAATATAAACATTCATTGTAGTAAAGATCGTTTATTTATTTCGTATAATTTTTTTTTAATCGTTAATCGTATTATTTCGTAGAAGGTTCTGCTATTCATTGCAATTCTTCATTATTGATAAAAACAAAAATATTCCTAAAGAGAAAACTATTTTTTTGTCAATCAAAATGTAAATTAAAAAATGATACATTTTTTCTGATCCAATATTACGATGTTTTAGAAGAGAATTATCAGTAAAAAGTTAAGAATCCTCTTCCTCGATGTACGTTGATAAATATTTAAAAAAAATATATATTAAAAAATTGCAGACTTGTACGAACGTCTCGGCTCAGGCGCACCACGTATCGCGTGCAAAACGTGGGCAAACCTTGGGTCTGGTGCGCGGTTTCCGCGGTTGTACGGTATGGTTGACCGGCCTCTCGGGTGCCGGCAAAACCTCGATAGCTTTTCAATTGGAAGCGTTTCTCGTCGAGCGTGGAATAGCAGCGTACGGTTTAGACGGTGATAACGTGAGAACCGGTCTCAACTGTAATCTCGGTTTCAGCAAAGAGGACAGAACGGAGAATATCCGTCGAGTAGCGGAAGTAGCGAAACTCTTCGCCGACAGCGGACAAGTATGTCTGTGTAGTTTCGTCTCTCCTTTCGAAGAGGATCGCCAAATGGCACGACGCGTACACAAAGATTTCGATTTACCATTTTTCGAGATATTTATCGACACGCCATTGAACGTTTGCGAGGCTCGCGACACCAAAGGATTATACAAAAAGGCGCGACAGGGTACGATAAAAGGTTTCACGGGTATCGATCAGATGTACGAGAGACCGACGAATCCCGATTTGATCGTAAAAACGGAAAATTGCAGCCTCGAAGAATCAGCGGCTACGGTTATCGATCTTTTGGAACGCGAACATATCATACCGATTTTAGCTAAGCAAGGAACGCCCATTCGTGAATTGTATCTTCCGGAATCGCGTGTAGCGAACGCACGAGCGGAAGCGGAGAGCTTGAGTTCCGTTGAAATAACGGAAATAGATGTGCAATGGTTACAAGTATTGGCGGAAGGTTGGGCCGCGCCGCTCACCGGTTTTATGCGCGAAGAACAATATCTTCAGACTCAACATCTGCGATATCTCACGGATAATGGAACGGAAGTTAATCAATCGATTCCGATAGTTTTAGCTGTAAATATCGACGACAAAAATCGACTCGAAGGCCTCTCGTCGGTGACCCTAAGACACAAAGGAAAAGCTATTGCTATACTGAGAAAACCGGAGTTTTATTCACACCGGAAGGAGGAAAGATGCGCGAGACAATTCGGCACTACCGATCAGAGACATCCTTACGTTAAAATTGTTTACGAATCGGGCGATTGGTTGATGGGCGGTGATGTCGAAGTATTGGAGAGAATAAAGTGGAACGATGGATTAGACGAGTACCGACTTACGCCTAATGAAATAAAGGAAAAGTGTCGAGAGATGAAGGCTGACGCGGTTTTCGCGTTTCAACTTAGAAATCCTATTCACAATGGACACGCGCTGCTTATGCAGGTATTAAATTTTCTTGAAATTAACTGAAAGATAACACTGAATGGAAAATTCGTATTAATTTTTTTTTAGGATACGCGAGAGCGACTTTTAGGCGAACGTGGGTTCAAAAATCCCGTCCTACTGTTGCACCCATTGGGTGGTTGGACCAAAGACGACGACGTGCCTTTACACACGAGAATTCGTCAACACAAAGCAGTACTCGACGAGGGAGTGTTGGACGCTAAATCTACGCTTTTAGCTATATTTCCGAGTCCAATGATGTACGCGGGACCCGTTGAGGTAATCGGAAGAATAATAATTAATTACATTTCGTATCTATTAATAATAGCAACGAAATTTTACCGATTTTTTTTTACGCAGGTGCAATGGCACGCGAAAGCGCGAATGAATGCCGGAGCAAATTTTTACATAGTCGGCAGAGATCCGGCGGGAATACCACATCCAGAAAAAAACTCAACACCCGACGGAAATCTTTACGATCCGACGCACGGCGCCAGAGTTTTGTCGATGGCTCGAGGACTTCAAACTCTCGAAATTATTCCATTTAGAGTCGCCGCTTACGACACGAAAAACAAGAAAATGTCGTTTTTCGATTCCGAGCGAAAACAAGATTTTGATTTTATATCCGGTACGAGAATGCGAGGTAAGTAATTATCACGTAACGATGATTTTGATAAAGAAAATAAACATTGATATCGTATTATTTTTAACTATTAGCTTTGGCGAGATCCGGGGAAGTACCGCCTGACGGGTTTATGGCACCAACAGCTTGGCAAGTGCTCGTAGACTATTATCAAAACGCGGAGAAACATTGAATGAGATTAAATATGCGGAATATCAATATTTGTATAATAATGAATGAATTAATTTTGTTGATCTAACTGTTCACGTGGATAAATGATATCTGAACATTCCTCTGGCGTGAAGTATCGTGTATCCAGACATCGCCGCTCGCTGGCGTCTGGCAATGTTTGTGGCGAATTATGCAATGGCATTTCATTTTTTTTTCTACTGGTATAGGGATTGTAACGAACCAAGTAGTCTACAAATTTTATGAATCATATAATATATATGCTATTATATATATAAATACGCGTTGTCGTATTCGATTAATTTATCATGAAAACTGTACAGCGAACGTGGAATTATTATTTGTACACAAAGATCCGAGTATTATAAATGTAATGTACAAACGTCTATCTTTTATCACAAATAAATCAATTCTATGGAACAAAAAAAAAATAAATTCAAAGGAGGTTCGCCTTTTTACTCGTCAAATTTTTACACGAAAAAAAGGAAACTTTTCAATATTCAAAATACTTTATTCTTTTAGTAGAGTGGATATAAATTACACTTAAAAAAAGGAACGAATGATAATTTAAAAAAAATGGAAAACATTTTTTTTTTTTTTTTTTTTTACAAAATTGCTGCACTTTCAATTTTTCGCCATTGGACGGCATTCCTGGCCGTTAAATTTTATCAAAATTCTAATGAAATATGAGATAATTTTCATAATGAAATTTTAATAACGGTACACAACATTCAGATCTTCGATTGTGTGAAATTGCAATTAAACTCGCAGCATTCTATGAATATAAATTCGAAGTGTAATAAAGAAAAAAAAAAAGCATTAATAATATAATGTTTAACTGACTGAGATGATGCATAAGATTTATCACCCGATCTTTCATAATTGAAAAGACTCGCATCGATTTTGGACAAAATTTTGTAAAAATTATTCATGCCAAAGGTATCGAATTTCTAGAATTCAAAATTAATTTTTTTTCTCCCGTCTCCATTCATATTGTTTCTTTTATCTAATTATAATTTATAAGATTAGATACGTTTCGTATGAAATCTATGACTACAATATTTATCCCCAAATTCAAACTGGAGATATCTTAATATCTATTAAACATTTGCGATCGCCTTCCGGTAATTTTTTATTTTTCTTAACCATTTGTCTTAAATCTTCTTTTTCATTTTACACCTATTGAAAGGCATTTTCTACTCGCGTATTTTCTATACCGCGAGATTAATAGAAACATCGGTGTGTCGTTTACTCCTTGTGAAACGTAACAAACAAAATAAAAAATAATGAACACGACGTTACTGTTGTTAGCTCTTTTCTTTTTTCGGTATCGTGAGACTCATCAGCAGGGATCACCTTAAGAATGCACCTCTGTATTTAATGTGCTCCTGTTAAAAATTATTTTAGGCGAGCCGAGTGTTCGATAATAGGATTGTTCGATTGTTTCATCGTTGCACCACTCCCCCTCCCGTTTTTTTTACATAATAAAAAGTCAGCATCAATCTACAGCATTGTTACTCGTCTAAAATATAATTAGGTATTATACATTATCGACGCGGTGGCCAAATTGACTTCGGCACTCGAATCACTGAGGTCAGGCAACGAGAGCATCACAGGTATCACTTGAATTTTACCCGTGTCGTCCTGTTGCTCCAGATGAACGACAGTACCCGACTGCAATATCTGATTCGTCATCATCTCTTCGGTAATCATTTCGGCATTTTCGATATTATCAGCTGTTACTTCCTCCGTATAAACCGTTGTATCTTCCATATTCATTATCACTTCAGCAGCTTCCGATGCTTCTCTCGACGTTTCCTCGTATTCCTACAAAATTTTTAAAAAATCATTGTACCTTATTGAAATTATTGTCGAAGTAAAACCGCCGTACAATTTTCTTCAATTTTTCTATCCCTCGAATATAACTTTCTTGACAACCAAAATACAATTAAAAAGTGTATATTTTTTTCAGTTTAGTAAATTAATTAATTTTTCACGACATATACATTCGAATTAATGAATCCAAAGCATTCTTTAGCGGCAACGAAACTTAAAGACTTTAAGAAATGTTATTTTCTCTACCTGTTCGTAGGTTTGTTCGTATTCTTCGCCAATTTCTTCCGATTCAAATTTAACGATTTCCTGAGCGTCAAACTTTTCACCATCGTATTCGCCATCCTGTTGTTCGTCGTATTGCTGTTGTTCATCGTAATGTTGTTCTTCGTTCAATTGTTCCTCGTCTTCCTGATTCTCGTATTCCACCGGATCCTGTTCCGACGTCGAAGTTTCTTCCAGTTGTATTTTCGGCGTTTTTAAATTTCTCCCGGCAACGATTCTCTTGAATCCGGAACCCCCGAGAATTTCGTGTCGTCTCTCGTGTTTGTTTTTGTCTCCGAGATACTTGAATCTCTGTCGACAAACAGAACACGAATAGGGTCTCTCGTTAGTGTGGGTTCTCTCGTGACAAACGAGAGCGCTAACTTGTTTGCATCGCCACGGGCAGTAACGACATTGCAGAGGTCTCTCGTCGCTGTGTCGATTCTGATGATGTTTAATCAATTGTATCTTCGTCTTGAGATTAAAACCGCAAATTTCGCAAGTATAGGGTCTGTCCTCCGAATGGGAAATCATATGAGTCTTCAATCGTAACTGATTGACGAAGCGTTTCGAACAATGAGGACACGAAAGTGTTCCTTCGAGTCTATTATGCGCGACCATCATGTGATGTCGCAATCTAACGTCCGAAGTAAAAGTTAAATCGCAATCCAAACATTTAGTCGGATCTTTTTCCATATGCGTATTCTTTATATGAGTTCTCAGTATCATTTCTGTTTTAAAAGTTTTGTCGCAATGAACGCACGATACTCTCTTTTTCTCCGGAGCGCTTTCAGTTTCTTCCTTCGGACCACCGGGTAGCGTCTCGTTGTGTATGTGAGACATGTGCCACTCGAGAGATCTCGTTGATAGCATTGATCTGTTGCATATATGACAAGTATATTGTCTTCCGTCTTTGTGCACTCGATTACGATGAATAACGAGCATCGAATGATTTGGAAATTTTTCGGAACATATCTGACAAGAACATTCCTTCAATGCCCGACTATCGCTCTTCTGATGCACACGCATGTGCAATCGAAGACCGTCACGACGATTGAAACCGACACCGCATGTATCGCATCTGTATTGTCGCTGATCCTCGTGGATTCTCACGTGTTGCTTTAACGTCGACGTGTTCTTAAACATTTTGTCGCAGTGGGGACACTGAATAGTATAAGCTTTGTGAGTGTACATGTGTTTCGATAGACTATAAAACGGCACGAGTTTGTTGCATACCGGACATTCGCGCTTATTGCCGGTCGGCTGATGTTTGCGTATTCTATGATGTCTCAGCGATGCCGGATTCTTGAAATCCGCTCCGCAATCCTCGCAAAGAAATGCGCGAAGGGTCGTGTGAACGGATTTCAGATGAAAGCTTAATTTTTGTTTGAAAGCAAATTTTTTTGGACATTTTGGACATTGATAAATTTTTTCCCAAGTCATATGCTGCGTTTTGAAGTGCTGATCCAGCGTCCCTTGGTGTTTAAATTTTTCGCCGCAAACATCGCACAACTGACCGTACATACTGTCCACGTGTTTTTGCTCGTGTTGCCTCTTTTTTCCTTTCGAATCCAACAAATGATTGCAATATTTACATATAAGTTTTTTTATACAAGTTACATTGTGGCTTCGTTTGGATTTCATAGTGGGAAATTCTTCTTGGCAATCCTCGCAATAATACATTAGTTTGTAATCGTGAGACTTAAGATGCTCTTCGAGAACGTCGCATTGCGCGAAAGTTTCCGGGCAGTAATCGCACTCGAGATAATTTTGTTTCTCTATGTAGTCCGACGGGGTACTCGCGTCTATGAGATCGGGAAAATTTTTCTTTAACGACGTATTGTTGCGATCCTCGTAAAGCGATATTATATCTTCATCCTTCAAGCGCGTTATCACGATTTTACGCTGTTTCAGATATTCCTGAAAATCTTGAAGATTCTTCTCCTTTTCGCCGAGTATTCGCGCCAATTTTTCCAAATTTCCCTCAGTATACGACTGGTCGAGTTGGCGCTGTAGGGATTCCTTTGTTTTCTTCGCTTCCTCCCACTTTCTCTTGAGTTTCGCTAATCGCGATAAATACTCGCCGGTGTTGTTGTACTTCGCGTTGTCCGATTTGTCGAGTTCTTCGTTGTTGTTTTGCGAACCAACAACTCGACGAATTTCCTCGACCTCCTCGGAAGGTTCGACTTTTATTCTTACGCTACCGTCGGCACTATTGTCGACGGGATTTACGAAACGTATCAATCCATCTTCGAACTTTAACGCGTTCGGCAAACTCGCCGTACCGCCGAGAACTTTTTCTCGCTTTTTCTTGTACTCCTCGATTTGTTCCTCGATTATTTGTTCGCGAATGTCCAGCGCTTTCGATCGTTCGGTCGTAAAATCTTTCTCTCGGTTCCCAAAGGGCTCGAGTTTTTTTAGGATTTTTTCAACCGGTACAGAGTCCAATGACTTCTTTTTTTCGTCTTTTTTGTTGGTATCGGGTTTATCCATTTTTTTAACCTTCACGAGTAACAACTCATTCGGTTTCGTACCCTTTACCGTTACGTACATTATACCGTCTTCGTTTTCACTTTTTATGTTGAGAGCATTTTCAACGTTTAATTTTGGTTTTTTCGTATCTTTTTGTCCCGATCTGGCGAACGTCGAATCCGACGTACTTACGTTCGCCACGGGATTCCCTAAAAAATCCTTTTTCGCTGGAATTTTACGCTTAAGAATATTCGGATGTTTGGCAACTTCTTTCGTACTCTCAATCGGATAATCGCGATCGTATTTTGGTTTTATTAGAGACGAACTTGCGTAATTCTCTTCGTCCGGTGGTTCTACCTTTATATAAGCTTTGAGTGTCGTATCGTACTGATAGACCGTTTTATTTACATCAGTTTTCGGATCTGTTTTAGGCTGAGTTTTCGTCGTGTTGCTACTCGCAATCGGTGATTTTTCTTCGACAATTTCCGACGATATTTGCGTACTGTACTCCATACTGTGGCTATCGTAGGTTTCGACGTTCTGCGAATTTTCCGATGTTTCAGCGACGAAATCGCCGTCCGAATCGGCAATGTCAGACGTGTCCGGTTGACAAGGCGGGTCGTCGGGATCGAATTCTTCTATCGAGTCGTTTTCGTCGCTATCGTGAAAAGCCGATTCTTCTTCGTCCTCTTCCTCGACTTCGGATTCAAATTTTATTCGCGGCTGAACCTCGAGAATTTGATCATTTTTTGATTTTTCGATGGGTTCTGGTTGTTGGGGACTCGGCAATCTTGAGCAGATCTCGGATTTCTCGGTTTCCGTTTTTTTGGAAGGATATGTCGTCCAGTTCTTCGTTACAACTGTTTTCGTGGATGTGCGCAATCTCTCGTCGTCGGATATAAGTGCTATATTCGTCGGAGCTGATTGCAACGAGGCGTGAATCGATTGCAACTTTACTTGCGCTTTTTTAATTTGCATGAAAAATTTGTAACTCATCTTTAGATCGCATATGCAATCCATACACATTTGGGTCGATAGACTGTCGTGTTGATTTATCTCCTCCAAGTGTTTCATCTGTTGATTGAGTCTCATCTGCATACCTTTTTCGCTGAATATATCGACGAGCGGTAATTTCAAACCGGCGCAGGTACGACAGTAATTTTTTAATGTTTGACGGGACGCGTCGACGGTGGGTAATCGGCTTTCCGGAGGATTATGAATTGGAACACTCACTTTCGTCGTCAGTCGCGTTAAGCTTGTTACCTCCGGCGACACAAGCTTTACTCTGGGAGTCACTTTCTTCAATTCGCTTATGTTTTTCACGCGACTGATCGATCTCTCCTTCGTCGATACCGGCATTCTGTGCTCCACCGATCGGAGCAGCGATACATTGTTGTTTTTCGCGGTAAGACGCGTGTTTTCTTGAGCTATCAGATTGTTTCTGGTGGATTGAACGTCGCTGTAGTCGTGATCTAGTCTTTCGGAATCGATACTTCCTCTCGGACGTACATTGCTATTTTTTTGCGTCGAATCTGTGAAAAAATTAAAAAAACAAAAATGAGATTTTCATTTCTGAAAGTCATAGGAAAATTTTTACTAAATATGGTTTTTACTCTGTTTGAACGACTTTTAGCGTTGTCATTGATTTGCAATTCATATTTCAATAGCTATATTTTTCTTTTTTTATTCTTTTTGTTTTTAAAATAATATGTATGCGTTAAATCATACAAAATAAAAACAGCAATTGTTTTTCCTCCTTTTCTGTGAACAAATTTTTGGCAAATTACTATTTAAATATTTATGAATTAAATTTGTATTTTAACAATTTTCTCATTGTTTCATTCTTGAGCTTTGCTCATGCGTATTGATGAAATAAATATGCGATTCATTTATAATCCATTAGAGGGTAAAAATATTGTTATATTAAAAAAAAATGCATTGTGTCGTAATATCGAATATTTTAATCGATGTTTTTTGTTTAGAAAATAAAAGATAATTCTTTAATATTGGATTGAACCGATATCAGCGATCGCTGAAAAAAATTGAATTTTCTGTAATTTTTGCAGCGTCTCTATAAGAGCAAAGTTTTTATTACCTGGAGCCATTTCGACGATACTATATCCCCGAAGCTCGGTACCCTCAACGGCGATGACATTGTCTCGCAGTTGACATTCCGCTGTATCCTCGTGCATCTGTCCATCGTCACACGTACCGTCGTTCAGAATAATAATATTTTCCGATGTGAGATCTTCAATAAGTGCAGCATGGGACTGTTGCTCAGTCAAATTTTCACGATCGTTTGCCAAAGTTCCATCAGGATCACCCTCAATCGTAAAGTACAGTACACCTTCCTCCGAAACACTCATTTTTCACAGTGTAACGAGGTTAGTCTCACCCATCGGGATGCAACGGCAAAATTTCCACTCGAAACAACGACGACATGAAACTTCCGAAAGAAATATAAAACGCTTTTTTCTTCGCTCAAAAAATGTTGTATTCGAAAATTATGGTCGATTACCGCGCAAAAACAAAATCAAAGCATATTTTGTTTTTTTTTTTCAAAGTTTTCAATCATTTACCCCCCCATAAGATATGTCTCTCTTGTGGTAGCCAGATGGCGCGTGGCCACAATGGCGGCGCGGCAGTGAAAAGCATTTGTTATTTTCAGCCACTTGGGCGTTCTACAATCAGCCCGAAATTCATGACCATCTTTGAATAACGAATTATATCGGTGGTTTTCCGAGAGGCGGGATTATAGCTCTCTCTCAAGTCTGCAAGGACGAGTCGAAGATCGAACCGATACTCAAGATTCGACGTAACAGGTTGCCGTGTATTGCGGCGGATAAATGAGAAAGCACGAAATAATTTTAGTACACACTTTTCGTTATGTTGCGTACTTCGACGACGTTCTCGCTGGCACTAGGATTCCTCTCTCGAGCAATTGACGACGTTTACATTACAAATGGCCGCGGTCTGTATCGTCACATTCGCGTCACTCGTACGCAATCAAACGGCCATTTCACTGATCGTATTATTGTCACGCTGGGAATATTTCGACGGTGAGACAGAGGATATCGGAAAAAAAACTAAGAACGAATTAATTTTTGTGATATCCATACTATGAATTGTTGAAAAGCTGAGAATGGTTCATATATATATATAGGTGAGGAAAAAAAATTGACATCTCGAAAGGCGATTGGTCGATGGTAGATTTTACATCCAATGGCGTGTCAATGCCCCCTCTCGCAATTGTTATGTGCGGATAGCGATCAAAGGCCGTTAGAGGGCTTGAATTGAAAAATATTCGATAATACGGTAAACGATTATTATTTTTGTCCTCATTACAGCTACTCGTTTTGCGATACAGACATAAATTGATAATGTAAAATTTAAGTACACATGCGAAACATGAGGAATAAGGTTTTACTTAAACAGCAGGTGGTAGTAAATGACCCAATTCCCAATAAAATTCGTGACGCCTTATGTTTTTGAACGAAACTTGAGGCGAATCGGAGCATTTTTTTTACGCCTACAGCAACCTGAGATAATTCTAATACGAGGGAATGGCGAACTCCGTGTCGTTTCTGTTTATAATAATATATCATAACATACTCTTCAAATTCATGGCTATTAATGTTTAAAAATGTCGTCACAACAGCGACAATCAGCACGGAATTTGCTAAGTTGATTATTCGGTTTAACAGCCCATCGATTCGTCGCGTCGCAAAAATGTAATTACCTACGATAGAAGAAAAATGTTTCCATAAACTCTAAAAGCTATTCGAGATCGGTAACTGGGTCCTTCACTAACCAATCAAAAGAAAAATAAAAGAAACTGTAACATTAATGTAAAATTAATTAATGACGACTTCGGGAAATCGAGGAACCTGAGATAAAATACTGGCGAATTTCACATTTCTACCTAATTCTCTCCGCCCCCTAAATCGTATCAATGACTTTTACCTACAATGCTATTGCATTTTCGCGCCGCACAAAAAAGCATCAACATTTACATATTTTCAGGTGCATTTGTAGACGAACTCTGTAGCATCATTGACCTTTTTTTTTTTTTCGTAAATAATTATATATGTCGTACATAAATATATGTATCTATGTATATGTAATACGTATAACGACGATTCCAGAAAAAAATACCGAAAGAATATATGAAATTTGTACCATTAGTATAATACAAGATTGGGTGACACACGTGACACAATCAATTTCCTGATTTATGTTTACAGACGACCGATACGTTTGCTCCGATATCCAAAATACAAAGTTCTAGTAACGTTACCGTACACCCAGACACGTACACGGCGATAATATTATCGATTTTCGTGCGTCTAGACGGTCCTTATTTTTTTTATCTTTCGAAGATTAAGCCTGTGCTCGAGAAGCATGTGATTTTCTGGTGGCAGCGAAAGACACGCTCTCAGTATATTCTCGATGGCTGCTCTCTGTTTCGACAAAGCATTTATCACCGGCGCATTTTCTGGTACCAGAGGCGCTTTGCAGAGATAAGATAGAATCGAGAGAACGCTGTGAAAACCTATGTACTCGCCGTTTTCTCCACCGTCCACATCTCTGAATGTAATTCTTGAACAGAGCTCGGCGAGGATCACGAGATCTAAAATTATCGGACTCGCGAGCAATGAATCCTCACAGGTGTTATGAACCACTATTGTGTTGTGACCACCCAACATTATCTCCGATGTGTATTCATCCATTGCCCTTTTGCTGTCGCCTAGAAATATCAATGAAATTAAATAAACGGCTTAAATACAAAATCCCAGAAATACGTTTATGAAGGAAATTTAGACTCACCGACATACGGCACGTATTTGATGACAACGCAATGATCAGGTTTTTCCTCTTCGTCGTATAATATACTGTTCGACGCCACCATATCATCGACTACGTTGCTTTTCGATATCTGTAATAAAAGCAAAAATATTGAAATTATATTCGGTACAACGAGAAAATACTTTGAGAAACTGATAGTTATTTTTTTAGGCACCTCTTTCGATCGAAACTGTTGCGGAGCTGAGAGATTGTAACCATCGTTGTTACCAAGATGATTGTAACTCACGATGGAGACCGGTTTTATTCCCGCGGAAACTAGAAAATCTACCAGTACCGACTTTAGTTTTGTTTGTCCCGATTTGAAGTCGTCACCGCCGATAAACGTGTTGTGTCTTGCGGCTAATTCTACAGCTCCCGGTACGAACGTATTTTGTGGCGAGCCGTTTATGTAAGTGCACTGTGAAAGTCATTAGATAATAGAATCATTATCTTTGACATTCAGTCGTAAGGAATTCCAATACTAAAAAAAAAAAGGGAAAACTTACGCCTTCGAAAGCCGAAGCAACAGCAAACATCGTACTCGGGCTTATCTCCGAATGATTATCTTTGATAGATTTCAGTAGATTGTCCGCGGTATCGTTTACGCCGGGAATAATTTCGGCGAATCTTTCGGTATTCGCAGTCCACAAAACGATCACGTGATCGAGATTCTTCGATGTTTTAAAGTCAACGATATCATTTCTGATACGTTCCAACTGCTCGCTTTTCGATCCGATAATCACATTGTTCGATCGTTCTTCCTGAAATATCAATAGCACGTGTAGATTATTAGCACGTGTGTCATTATTAGAAGTCAATATGTCGTAATCGATTAAAATATCCGTTTCCGTTCCATCGTTATTCAGCGCTCTTATCACACATACTCTGAAACAATACTCTGAAATGACGAAATTAAGCAAATACTCTTTTCGTATTTTTCCTAATTACGAAATCATTTTTTTTATTACGATCGTAATAATTTTATTATTAATTTTAATAGCAATTTTTATAAAAATATTTCTTTTATATTTTGAATTTGTTAAAATTCTAATAAATTTTTTTGTTATTTATTACAATAATTTTGTCGCGAATAGCGAAATTTCTTATGTTAATAAAATTTTGCTTATACACAAACCTGATTAGCCGCAATAAAATCCGGATAATAAATGCTTTTCCTCGGTTTCATGGAGACCATGTGTGGCCTCAGCTGTTTCTGCAGATTAATATCCAATACTTTGGCTCTGGCCATAGCGTCCGCGATATTCATGTCAGAGATATCCCATCCATCCAAATAAATATCATCCGGCTGTACCATGGGAAGCATTGAAGACATGGGAACGTACACATCCTTTCCCTCGCAACTTCCAAGCTTTACAGTAGATGCCTGCGTCAGGGAACCGTACCTAAAAAAAATTAAAAATGCATTTCAGAATTGAAATCAATGTAACAAAGTTTCAAAAACTCTTTTGATAAGTTGCGTTAATTTACCAGTTTGCTTTCTTCACGCCGTCTTTCGTTTCCCATGAGAGTTTCATTTTGTTAGCCAAAAGGGCAGCTGTTATTGTCGTGCCGTTGTTTCCACCCCAACCGACGAGCATAACGCCCGTTTTTGGTACATTGACTTTGGTACGAATAAGCAATTTTCTGGACAAAGGTGTTACCTGAAAAATTAAAATTTTACTGATTATAATTTTCGTAAAAAAATCGATTGGAAGGTGTCTAATTTTAGCCATTTTTTTTCTGCTTACCGTGTAATTGGAGCCCTCGTCTTTAGAAACTTCCGTTGTTTGATAATCATATTGAGCTTCTATGTAATCACTGGTGTACTTGACCTTGGATGAGTTAACGTGGATCTTGGGAGCCATCGGTAGGCTCGTGAGAATTGCTTATTAGCACTGCGAAGCTTATTAAAAGTTGAATGAAATGTTGTCGAAATTGATGGGGATGTTTTGGTGAGCTTAATAAACGTGTCACTCTCGTGAATGGCGATCTTTTGTTTCAAGGTAATAATGTATCGATCGTTCGGATGGAAATATCTCGAATAACCCACGATGTTTCGCGGTCTACGATAGTGTGCGAGGGAAAATGTTAACGTTGTTCGTTTGGACAGAGGTTTTTTTATCGCTTCGCGTTATCTTTTTTATTAGGAAACGTTTAGTTTATCGTACTTCCACGTGCGACTTGTAAATTCAAAGTGATGAGACACACGGACAATTCAAAAGGCCGGTTTTCTTATCAGACACGTTACCGAACTATACGCGGAGAGGGGCTGCTGACTTTATTAAATTTCTACGTGTGTAGCTCCTTCGGGGCTCCGTGGCCGGCAAGAAGGGGTATTGAAGTTGTATCACATGGCTAGTGCACAGCGGGAATTTTGAACGGAGTTCGAGAACAAGGAGAGGACCGACCGTGTGGAGGGAAGAGTGTGACCTACCAACACAAGTTCGAACAGCTGATTGCCGGCGGATCTCGGCGTTTTTCTCGGTGAAGAGTTTGAGATCAAAATTTTTACAACCCGACCATCAATTCGTCGATAACCTTAATATTTTATTTTTGTAATATAGTAAACAGTTTAATCCATAGAAACATTGGATAACGTGTAAATAAATCCTTGTAAAATAAATTACGCGTAACGAATCTAGAAGTTCGCTCCGAATTTGAGAGGTTATGACGCCGATCGATTGTTATTTTGTGTAAATAAAATATTAAACAAACTCGAATTAATAGAATAATCAAAAATGGATTACGAACAACTGCAACAGTACCAACAATCGCTTCTGGATCGGGCGCTCACAGAGGTATGCATCATTTCTTGTCCGTTACAATTTGAAAACATCGATCGATTTCCCGTTTATTTTTTTTTTTACCAGTTTTCTCGAGAAGTTACTGAATGATTATTTTTACAACGTGTGAGAATGAATCTAAAAAAAATGTTATTGTATGCATGATAGTCTATTCAATATTCTAAATACTGTGTTGCAGGGTATCAAGAGAAATGATGAACAGACAAAAACGTGGTCCGAGTACAAAGAAAGACACGAAAAAGTAATTGAAGGATTAGAAACATTTCGGGAAGAATTGTCCGTCAGTTGTATGGTACCGATTGGAAAAAGAGCTTTGATGAGAGGGAAACTAACTCATACCAATGAGATTCTTGTATCTCTTGGCGAAGGATACTTTGTTAAATATAGCGCAGCACAGGCAATTGCTCTCTGCAATCGTAGAATAAAACGTAATAAAAAAATATTCAATTTACTTTGCTTTATAGGAAACTTCGTTGGAAATCTTCCATTTTGTAACATTTTTTTGTCATTTGCTTTTATCAGGAGCCAATGATATTTTGGAAAGTTTGGAAAAGGAACGAAATCTTTTTGAGATGCGACAAAAGATTCCCAACAGCTTTGATGCTTTTGGCAGCGACGAGAGAAAAGACTTTGTTGAACATTGGGATAATGAAAAATTGGATGATTGGCGGGGTACTTATAATTTTCAATATTTCTATTTTGTTTAGAAAGCAAGAAATGTGTTACACACAAAGAATACTAAACTCTATCGCTCATGAATCTGTCTTTAAGATAATTAATGTAAATTCATATTTTTAGTTCAACATCGGCAACGAGAAAAGGAATATCGGAAAAAACTCGCTGAATTACGAAGCACGGAGAAGCCGGAAATTCAAACGGAAGACGATTTATTTAATAAACTCGATGCATTAGAGCTTCAAGAAGAATTGGAAGACGAATTGCATAGGTTCGTTCAAACTGCTTGACACCAAAATGTTGAAGAGAAAAATTGTTTTTATATTCAATTAACGTTCGATTAATTATTTTAAAGACTGGAAGCGACTCGGCCAGATTTTTACACGCAAGATTTAGATGACGGCGAGGTATACGACGAATCAGAGTCTGATGACGACTCGAATACGTCCGTTACAACGGAAAACGAAAGTAATTCGGATAACGATGAAAGGCCATTAGAAATTCAAGAAAAAAAATCTTCAACCGCAAATAACGTCCAAAGTTCGCTCAACAATGAAATGAATTCCAGTAAATCGATTTCTAGTAATCCTTCGTCGCAACAAACTGAAAAGAAAACTTCGAAATGTGTTCGTGTAAAGCTCACTGATTCCACGAACGATGAAAGTCCGCTCGACGCATCGAGCGTCAAAGTTACGGAAACGGAAACACGCGAGAAAAAAGTTGCTTTTGGCGAACCGCAAGTCAAATACTTCAGCAACAACGATAAAATCGAAGTGATTTCTCAAGATGCAAATATCGCAAAAGCCGGAACGAGTGCGCCGAGTCAGCTAACAGAAGTTAAAACTTCTGACGTCGACGACGACGACGACGACGACGACGACGGGTCCGATGAAGACAACGTGATCAGAATAAAATTCAAACATTCCGATTACGAACCCAAAGTTTCCAAAGTCGAAAACGATGCAATTGAGAGTCCGAGAGATATATACAGAATATTTTCGAAACCCAAATCAATTTTGAAAAAATCGCCGAATCACGTGCCGCAATATGACAATTATGTACCTCCGGTTGATTACAGCACCGATGAAGAAATTGAAGATATACCGCCGGGTATATCGGCGTATAGTACTATCGTCAAAGAAATTCGGGAACACGTTGCAGATGCATCTGTTGGTAATCAAAACGAGACGGTAAAACAGAAACGACCTATCAGTAAATTCAAAAGAGAACGGAGCAACATGAAAAAATAAGAACACAAAAGATCGTTTGAATGGAGAAATTAATGAAAAACTAAACAAATACACATTGTATGTTGTATCAACATTGAATAAATAGATATTTTTATTTCTTTTAACCAATTTTAATCATTCGTTTTTCCAATCTTGTAAATTAATTTCGGGATTTTCTTTCACAATTCGTATCATTTATTTTGCTCCCGAAACTAACAGTAAGTATTTCAATTAACAATAGTTCGATAGATATTCCATCACAATTTATCAATAGTTCGCTCTTCCGAAAGATACCTCCAATCTTTGTCGGGAAAATGAATTGCATTTCTTCAGATTTCCAGGTTTCAATGTTTCAAGTATAAAGGCATATGATTTGAAGTACGTATCTCGTCGATTTGCGCGATCAATTTTCTCAAATGATTTCATTTTTAGATAGGACTCTATTGCACGATAAAAAATTATCTCGATCGTTCGACGGTTACTCCGCGTATAATGGATAGAAAAAAAAAAAACTCAAAATATTATCGGGACAATGAAATATCGTCAGAAACTTGTAACTAACTCGGTCAACGGTAATACAGTTGTAGTAAAAATCACATCGTAGTAAATCCGATTGTGCGGTGCATGAGACAAGTTTGTCGTTGTAGAGACAAAGATATCTCGACGAAGAGATGAGATGAAATTGGTTGATTGCATTTCTTCTATATTCGACAGATGCTTCGTTCAATACGAGAAATAAAGTTTATTTCATTGGGTATACAATTGAACGTATCCCCGCGATCTATCAATTTGGCAACGACGATATCTTTTTCGGCAATATAACTTCGTTGAAGTGGAATTCGCCGAAAACGCAATCGCGCGACTTTAATCGCGTTAAAACAATGCGCTTTGATGGAATTCTCCGAAATGATCGCTGTGTAACAAATTAATGTGAATCACGTATTTGAATTATATTTCTCCCGAATGTTTTCCAAATAACGACGGGAAATTGGCCAAATATTTCGACCGCGAAATTCATTAAATTAAATAAATAGTAATTATTCAAAATTCGCAGAATTATATTCATATATGCACTGTGCAGTAACCATTTCACAAATAAAGCTAATAAATTGGCTATTTTTCATTTACTTTATATGGCGAATCTCTCCACTGCAAGGAAATTTATTTGAATTTCCGGAACGCGACATTAACACAAAGGGTTGCGTCCAAATTAACGGGCGCAATCAAATATAAATTTATAACGCGGGTATACATGCGGAAAAAAATAAATTGTAGAATCCAATCGAGTAACACAACTCTTCATTTTTATTTCATAATAGCAAAAAACATTTTCTACAGCGCGAAAAATTGACAAAAATACCTTGCGAACGGCGGCTTTGTAAGCGAACAAAAAACAATGAGTATGGAATGTGGAAATTTAAATGGAAACTTTCAGTTTCACAACTTTCCTCGTAGTAATTGTAGAATCTGATAGAAGAATAAGGTTTTTCATTTTTTTTTCATAATAAGCAAAAAATCATTTTGTACGACGCGAAAAATTCATAACATACTTTGCGAACGGTGGCTTTGTAAACGAAAAAGAACCAATGAGTATAGAATGTGCAAATTTGAAGCGAAACTTTCATGCAGTTTTATAATTACGTAGGTATATTGAAAAAAAGTACTTCAATCTCTTTGTAATGAGTTTTTTTACTCGTGTACATCACGCTGAGATTGGTTGAGTGGACGGTCCGAGAGTCGCCAAGTTGTGGCTGTTATTAGTTCGCTTAGTTTCATGCAGACTGTTAGTGATCGATGCATTCGGCACGAATTCTCATTAGTATGTGGGAAACGGCTCCCAGAATAGGAGTACTGGCATCAGTACGTACAGAGCTAAAAGCCCATTCGATAGATGAGTTTGTACGTCAGGATTGTTATAGTATCGGGTGGGATATCGGGGATGAGAATAATGTCCTAATTACAGACGGTGATTGCGTTACTGTCTCAGAAGTCCAACCGGAACCAACACTTACGCTTATATGCCACTTATCAGTCTAAAAGATATAATTCTGAGATTGTACTGTAGTATATATAGGATCACTGGTCATGAACTGGAGCCGATTGATTATCCGCCGTAATTGTTACAAAATTCCGAACAGTAAACCCACCAATTCCTTACCATCATTCTCGTGTGCACACAATAGCTATATTTCATGCAAGTTGGCAAATCTTCGATTAGTTTTGTAATTCATTTTTTTATTATTATTACACTTTTTTTCCGCGAATTGTTCCAAGTAAATTGTTCTTATTTTATATGACGGGACTAACAATAATTACGTCGCAAACGTGTAGAAGGTGTAGTCGAAATTCGTATCGGCAAAGGGTCGCGGAGGGGGGATGTACGGCGGCCGGCAATTGCTCGTTGATCCCTCCGCCATATCACCGTATCAGACGCCGGCTTACAGCCGACACTCAAACCTCCGGACTTTTCTTCTCGTGACGTTTGACATAAAGTTTTCTAACGCGAAAAAAATGTTCTCACGTGTTCTCCAAAACCGCCCGGAAGCGGTGAACGCTAAATCCAGTTATATCCTTACGTAATTGAGTGAATACTTCCGTACCAAAAAAACGTGTTTATGTCGTGCCGAAAAAAATCCTTTTGGTCACAATTTTTAATGGTTTACCGTAGTTCTTGGCGCGATATTAATCGATCTTGTGGGTTTTTACGTGCTATTTAGTGTTTTATAGCTAAAGAATTGTAAAAAAAAATTGAAAATCTGAGTGGAAAAAGCTATAAACTGTTTTGTAGATCAGGTTGAAAATTATTGCGTTGAGACTGCGCAGCCCCCCTGCGCATATCGCGTGGGCCCCGTGACGGTTACTTATATTGTCAGTCGCCCGCCATCTCGGATGCTTGTTTACTAAACTCGAATCTCCGCTGATTTTCTTTCGCGATGCCGACAAATAGTTTTTTAACGCGGAAAAAGTGTTCCCACATATTCCTTGAAACCGTTGACATGTGGTGGACGCGAAATCCAGTTCTATCCTTACGTAATTCACTCAATATTTCTTAACGAAAAAATTTGCCGGTCGATATACTTATACCACGCGTTTGTGTCGTACACTCAAGAATCCTTTGGTTTGCTATTTCGCACGTTTTGATTGTAGTTTTTGTGTGCGTTACATTAAACGATGCCGCGGATTTTTATCGCGATATTCAACGTTCTACTTACAGCCGAGAAAATATTAAGTTTGAGAATGTGAGTCGGAAAAAGATAAATAATTGTTGATCGACAAAACTGTTGCGTTTAGGGTGCGCGGAAACTTTTCTGCGCATAATACGCGGGCCGCGTGATCATTACTCGTAGCTGTAGCGTGTATCGTGTAGCGTGTATCGTGTCTCGGCCGACGGCTCGTAGAAACTTCTATATTTTCGCATATTTTCGTTCGCGAGTTTCGGAAAAAAAAGTTTTTTTACGGCGAAAAAAGTGTCCCGCATGTTCCCTGATGCCTCCTGGGAGTGATGAACGTAAAATTCTGATCAATCCTGTGGTGGGACCTGCGAAATTCCTTCATGAAGAAAAAAGACGTCGAGCGACACATACCCAGGCGAGAACTGCGTCGCCACAACAAAGTATGTTACAAACAAATTTTATATTATAACTGATAATCGCAGATAATCCAAAATCGATAGTAATATGCTTTCATTTTGCACGATACAAAAGAAAAATCACACAGTCTTTTACTTTTGGTTGTGTTATGTACTTGATTTTGGAATGATTACAAAACTATCGATCAATCGAGATTTGACTGTACGTTTTCAAAAACATTAAAAAAATGTTATTCACTAATCTGTTGCTGCGATAAAAAAAATATGCTTTATGTATCAGTTCGTTATTCACAGGCGTATTATTTTATTTGCGATTTGCGCCTGTGATTTAGTTGCTCCATCGGGTCATGTTGAAACAGAGACAAACATATAGGCTTTAAGCTTTTTTCAATTTAATAAACCGCGCGATGTGGCCTGCGTTCGGCGAGGAAAATATAGAACGATCGCAGGACGTTCGGGAATTTGCCAACGTGTTAGCGGTATCGCCGAAAGGCGTAAATACATGGAAATCCGATGAAATCATGTACCTCGTTGGAAAACATATGCCGCGTAAACGTGTTAATTGCTTCGAGGTATTTTCGGCATCCAAATTAATCGTTAAAAGCGTCGTTGCTGAAACTAAAAATCACTCTTTGATTCAATACAAAATTGCTTCGATTTGTCTCTCAATTACGGGATTGAGAGGCAAACTGAATTAATGCAGATCACGAATTACGCGGTTTAACGATTTGTCTCGATGTTCATTGGACGTTGGAGTGAGGTTCGCGTGATGAGAGTCGAAGGAAAGAACCATTTCGGACCATTTCGTTTACGCTCTTTGTTTCTCTATTATTTGCTCTTTTCCGCGTGAAATTAACTTCGAGGAGCTACGGACGAATTAAAGGGTCCTCGTTCGGCGCGCGCTAATTGAGTTAGTTTCTCGGAAACTTTGAGATAACCGTTGAATAAAACGGCAAATCGGAATAGGGGGAGGGGGAGGGGGGGGGGAGAGCGCGAGAGGAGAAGTAGGTAGGTATGCCTAAGCGGCTACTGTACTTTCGTTGCACGTAAAAAAAACTCACAGCAGCTGTTCGGCCCAATGAAATATACCGGGTGAGACATGCGCTCTCGGGGGGCTTTCCTTGGATAGACCGGGCGGCGCGCGAACACCCAGAGCCCGCGATAGACTCGTGTGCTGTAGTGTAAGCGAACGAGATTCATCCCTTAGTCTGGCGCCGCGTGCGATCACGGTACGACCCCGACGACGTGCGGATCCACGTCGTCGTATTAACTTTGGGGTGAACATTTTTCACTGCAATACTCCCAATATATTCGTCAAATATAATACAAATTAAGTCTTCTAAAAAAAGAAAAAAAAAAAAAAAAAAAATTAAATTTCATCCTTTTCGAAGACGAAATTAATTCTACTCTATCTTTTTTTTCTATCTGTATTTATCGATAAGATTATTAATGACGAGTATTCGTCATTAAAGGAAAAAAAATGTCTTGCCGATACCCTCAAGCGGCTACTTAAGAAAAGTGACGAGGATATTTCAACGAGAAATTATGAGATTCTTATGATTAAAAAAAAAACACGAAATTGACTCGAAATTGTTCACCAGTCAGCTGGAAACAAAATTTTCTTCGTGTTTATTTATTTTTTTCGTCAACTCCGCCGATATGAGAAGAGACGATGGGGGGGATAATACAAATGTTTTGGAACTTTGCCATAGTAAGATCGCCAAATGATCGAGAATTCGAGTGAAACGACGTGAGAATTCCGGACACGTGGTTTCAACAAAATTAAAGTTTCGAGTTACCGTTGAAGCTTTTCGGTGACAAACTTTTTTCCATCCGGAAACGTGTGGGTGTATCTCAATGTAATTACGCAATTTGAAAGACTTGGCAATAGAGTATCGTTCGATCCGGTCTGATCGAAATAATCGGCCACTTGTTCGACGAAAAAAAAAAAAAAAAAAAAAAAAAAATTTGTGGTTCGTGTCCACAGTGGTGAGATTCAGTGGTGAAAATTGTATTTTGCGTTTAGTATCCCTAACATGAACGATATCGTCGATAATCGATCGATCGTCGTGTGCGCAACGTTAGTTTCAGAGATATCAGTGTTGAAGTAATTCGCGATAAGAAAGAAAAAAAACGAATTTTATTAGGAGCGTAAAGTTCCATCTTTGAACTTTTGCAAACGACAATGGATCGTTGACCCTCTCGTTCCCGTTACGCGCCGAGCAAATAAGCGAGTGCATCGCGGCACGATGAGTGTACCGACAATTTGGTACGCGTTTCTCGTGTTATCGTGTTGTTTCCTCGTTTCGATACCGAGCGCCGACGTTCCCAATCGCGAGAAATTCCTTCGTCATCAACAGAATCATCGTCCGTTGTTCATTGATCGTCGCTTGACCCTCGAGTCGCGAATACAACGTTACGCAGTTCCCGAAGAAACTGAAAAAAATTACGTCGAATCGTCGACCGATTCGCAATACATCGAAGCGCAGCCGGACGATGACTTCGGGGTCATCGATCCGGATGACGAGCGCGTTGACGATAACGCGGAAGTGGAAAAATTTAAGAATTACGAAACTGATACGATTAGATCGGATGAACCGGAAACGAGTATTGAGAAACCGGCGACGCAAATTCGTCACGGTAGATCGCGGGGTCACTTTGCAAGGCCGTTGACGAAGGTCGACGAGCTCGACGACGGCGTCGACGTCGAAAGAACGCCGGCACTCGTAAGAAGAAACGAACTTCGTTCCCCGAAAGATGATCGATCGTCAACGGATCTTCAATACGTCGAAACCAACGACACGGTTTATCTCGATTTCGACTTTGAAGACAGCAACAACATCAACGTAACCGGAAACCGTCGATTCGAAACGCCTAAAAATTCCTCCGATTCTCGTGAAAAAACAATCGGCAAAACGATTTCCGTCGGTGACAACAGCGAAAATAGAAGATTTGGCAAACTATCGAGAGAACGATCATCGCTCGATTCAACCGGAAGAGTAATAACGAGCGGTGACTTAGAATCCGGGATCGGTGCGGTTGGAAACAACAGACGATCAGATTCTTTCGGGAAATTGCGAAAAGTCGTGATAGGTTCGAGAATCCGTGGAAAGGATCGCGACGGAAGTGTCGAGAGAGAAGGGACGAGTATCGAAAATTCGACGCGCAATCGCGAGTCGTCGGGTGTCGGAGATTACGGAATTTTGGTACACGGCGTACAGGATGATAGAAGCTTCGATGAGATATTGGATAGATCGGTTCACGAAGATTTCACGGGTTACGGAAACAACAATGAGGATGAGGAGAATCGCGATAGACGCACAGGCGTTAGCTATTACGACAATAGAAATTCGTCGTTCGGCAGAATAGAGGATTACGCTGAGGATTATACGGACAACGGCGAAGTTTCGACGGAACACGATACGAAAAGACCCGACAAGCAACAGAGCGTTCAGGTCGATATTGTCACGAGATTTTTGCGTATAATTGAGAATCAACATTTGCTCGGTGAAAATTGTACGGCCGGTACGGATTTGAATCTCGGCGAAGGAGTCGTAGATCAGTACGCACAAGAAAGATTCCGTCTTGAGGCCAATCTCGCGGTTAATCGCGCTAATATGCTTACGAGATTATGGAAATACGCGCCGGAAGTGATGCTTTCGTCGGAATATTTGTTACACGCGAGTATACTGTCGATGGTAGAATTCGACGAAGATATCTTCGCGGCTGGCAATTGTTACGATAAAAATCAGTACGGCGAGAGATGGTTGTACTGTCCATTTGCTCATAGGCTTCAAGATCAGGACGGTGTACTGGTCAAGGATCTCGCTATCGAATACAAATATCTCAGTAACAGCAGCGAGTGGTTTTACATTGCGAGAAAAAACGCCGAAAGGGTTATCGCCAGCAACAGTCAATATAGTCACGGTAAGTGATGATTTTTTAAATAATCTTCGATGTATTTTCTATTTGTTTATAATGCGAAAAGTGGAAAGACTGCGATTTAATATTACGCTGATGGCGTATTTAGGATCATTTCCAATAAATTGAGAAACTGACCGATGCTTTAAGGTAATTTCTCGTAATGCGATCTCGTAAACAATCTTTCTTAACGTTATACCGTCTTAGATTTTGTGAAATTAAAAATAAAATTTTAGAATCGATATCGTAGTTTGCAATTTTCTCAAGAAATTCCAAACATTTCGGTTTATAACAGTCGTAACTTTAACGTTCGGTAATTTCAAACATGACGCCAACAAGGAATGTGATGAGACTCACGAGTCGATATTATGCTATTAAGTAACTTTTTAGTATCGATATGATTCGAGTTACAGGACACGTAAATATCGTTCGGCGTGTAATATCCTTAATATGCGTATAAAACTTAGTGAGTAAAGTTGTTACGCACCCACTGAAAGGGTAGTTCGGTTGTGTGAAAGCAGCGTTAATGTAGTCACGACGAGAAAGTGTTTATAACTTTAACCCGATTTTGATAACAAGTAGAAACGTTATATCGGAAGCAAAAACCGTATCGATCGTATCGATGATGCATAAATTTACCAAAGTGCATAACGAGTAGGTTTCCAATTATAATTGCGGCGATGAGTTAAATTCGAAATATCTATTTCATCGAAATAGTTCGCGATAAATTTCCCAAATACTTAAAGGGCTCACGAGGCTTATAAATCCATAACTTTTCATCCAACTTACTGTTTTATAAATAGCGAAAAAAAAAAGTTTTGTTTGTCTTCTTTTTATCGATATAAACCGGGTTAAGACTATACTGTGCATTGGGTTTAATAATTAAACATTACGCGATTATTTCCATATGTCCGAAAAATCACGTAGTATCGTCTCTTTCTTACGGGCGCCAAGAAAAATAATGCATAGCGTGCTACATGCGGTACCGGGAATTACTTCAACTACTATATTAACCCCGAGGCTCTCGTCAGTGAGAATTCGAAGAATTAGACTCTATAGTATACGCCAATTTGATACTTTTCGATCGTCTAGAAACTAGAGGCAGGAAAAACGAATGTACAGTCAACAACGACGAAGTTCACAACCTATGGTTATATAAGAAACAAAAGGGGGGTTTCAACCGCGAAAGGTAGAGAATGCAAGCTAAAGAGAGGAGAAAAGTGAGTAGTGGCGAGTGCGCGACGACGGGAGGGTGCAATCGATGTCTCGGAATATCCAAAGTTGCATCCACTCCGTTGCAGTTCAGTAGGGGGAGGGGAGGGGGTGTAGCGTCAGTGGGGGGAGACAAGTACGAAAACGGCATGAACACAATCGAGTAGAACAAATCGGGCCGACGGAAAGAGCAATGAAAATGGGAACGGAACAGAATTAGCTCGCGTTGCGACGAGTCGAGAACTTCTCTATCTTTGATAAAGAGGAATAAACCCCCGAGTGAGCCTCACGTCTACCTCGTAGCATATCGGGGGTCGAAAGGTGAAGAGGTTACGGAGCTGTGGTCGTCATACCTATCGGCTAAGGAATTCAGCTTCGAATGTCGGTGCTTTTAGCTGATGTCTGTAAAATCACCTCACCGAGTACACGCGCATTACGAGAAAATCGCTGAATTGAGAATGATGAGTGCATCTGTTGAAGACGGCCTATAGAAAGTTATAATCGGAGTGTAATCGGTGGCTCATTAAATCAAAGATCGCGAAATGTGCTTCCATCAAATTTGTCGGAAATATCAAATAGATAAAAAGTCTCTACGATCAAAATTCGTCATTTTGGATATCATTATCTCAATCGAATCGTTTAATTCATATTTTCATATACATTATGAATTTTATAGCAGTTTTATTGCGAAATTTCTGAAAGACATTAAAAAATCACTATATGCTTCTGAACATTTGGAAAATTATGAAAAATTCAACGTAATCTCTTTAGATATTTTTTTTTGGCTTCCCGGCAAAGTTTCGCGAATGAAGAAATTTCTTTTTCATTCATTCATTTATTTATCGGTCTCCGTCTCGACGCATTTACGACTATTTATTCCATGGATATCGATATTTGCTGAAATTATTTGAAATAACTACTTCATTGTTTAAGCTTTGAATTCTGTACGTATATTTTTCGATATTTACTTCCGGTCATTCTATCAAAACTGAGTAGATATTCGATTGACAATAAATCGCGTCGGTAAGCCGACAACGACCGTGTGCAGAATTGCAGGTGTGCAATCAAAGTTTTATTTTTTTCGCGAGAAAGAAAAATAATTGATAGAGCCGGAAAAAGTCCTTCTCTATATTGTCCGCACCGAAAGGGCATCAGCGAAGTTCTCACAGTTATATATCGTACACGCGATTCTGTCGAATCCTCATCGATCGTGAACTGTCCGGTGACGTTCGACGCGGCTGTTCAATGAGCGCACACAGTAGAAAGCATCGTATAAGCGCGTCGGGGTTGCGAGAGTGCGCGCGAGAGTGGGAGACCCCACCCGTACCGTTCGCGCCGATTTATTACAGGCAATATTGGTGACTCCCGCGAGGGTCGCCGTTATAAATATAGCGAAGGTGAATGAGACGAGAGGGATGATTACGAAAATATTAACCGTGTCAAGAGGCTCCCTGATGTGCGGTGAGCGGGTTTCAAGCGACGAGAGAGAAAGCCCACCGTACATATAATGAAGTTCAACAACAGGAGTAGCATCAAAGCGTTGCGTCTCCTGTCGGGGGCTCTCGTCTGAAACGCCAATAACCCGTTAACGAGAGACTCAACGCTGGTTAATTTGTTTGAACGATACAATTTCTTAAATTCGCGGTTTTTGGATCGAAAACATTTATGTAATATTGATGGATAACGCTAAACGTGACCTGTATAAGCGGAGGTATAGGCATATTTGTTCGTATTTCCAGCAAAGTTTGATTTACCGATCGATTCGGCTGGATATGGATGAAATTTCCATCAGTCTTCTCCATAGATTAGTCAGAAGATTACATCATCAATAGTTATTCACCCATAAACTCGATATCTGATTATCATAAATATGGTTGCCGATCGCGTTTACATCGATTAACATCACAAAATTATTACCGTATCTGATTTTGAAACGACATATCGGTTCAAATTGATAGGGTGCATTACACCAATCTTCTGATACCGTTGATGATTCCAGTGTTTCTCGTTTAGCATATCGATCATAATTTTTTGTAACCGGTCAATATTCGCGAAAGTATTGATAATATATCAGTATATGCCGCTATCTAAAAGTCGTGGCAGCGAGTCGACGGCTCGCGCGCGCGCGCGCATTTCTCTGCATTGTGCTGAGAGCTGTAAAGTTGCCAGTGATGACCGGTTGGGCGTTGAGGCTGAGCCCCGAGTGGTAGAGAGAAATAGAGAGAGGTTCCGAGAGAGAACCTTGGATTCACCTCGAAGCGGATATTAATCCATCGGAAATGCGATCGTCGACTGGAAAATCTGATGGAAATTGCGACCGGTTCTATGCGCCTGTGATTTCCATCATGTCGCGAGGCTCGATAATCTCGCTATACTCGAGCGGGAGAACTCACTTGGATACATATATATATATACATTGAATACGAATTTATACGTAGATACGTGTGCCGACTGTTCAAACGATACGATTACATAGCCTTGTGCGTACGGATGCGTTTATAATTGATAATTACAGACATATTTCATAAGCACTCATGTAATGCATACTGCTTACTGATCGGCATTCTCTGATCAACCACCCGACAGAATTGAATTCTTGCGGCTAAAAATATATTTTTGGCTGCAAAAATAATACTGGGTAATCAAAAGATATTTATTCCTGTAACCAATAGTATATTCTTTGTCGGAAGAATGCATTTTTGTTTAGATGTTTCACTTTATTTTACTTCAAGAAATCTTTTATATGAATGCGGAGCTCGTTGTAGATAATGTGAGTTCTTATAGTACATACGGTTACACGATTGGCTACATAAGAGTCTTCGTCTCATCGACATCGATACTCATCGACGTTGAAGCTATTCCCGCGAGCGCCGCGTCTTTTAATGTGTCGACTTTATTGACGATATCTGGTTGCTGTTACATCGATAATATTTACGAAGAGCTAATAAGCGCGTGAAGTATCGATGCTACGCGATAGTGCATAATAAATAATAACATTGTCGATAATATGAAACAGTTTCGGATTGCGAGGTATATTAGAAAATCGATTTCACGGCATCGTGATTTTCGGTTACATCGGTACATTTTTCGACGGAATGACAGAGAATCAAAGTTTATTATATTTTAATTTTAATGGAAATGCTATAGCGTAATCGAGAATAAACGAAGAAGAAACTAAAATGCGGAGAGTTATATTTGTTACGAGTTGCGGCCGAATACGCGTAGGCGACTTTAAAAATTCATAACAAATCCATATGTTTTTTTTTAATGGATTAAATTCATCATCTACCTCTTTCATTTATAATAGTTTGTTTGTACTAATCAGCACTATTTTCCCCGGATAAAAATATTCATGCAACAGTGGAATTACCCGCGAGTGCAAACAACGTGCAAAAACTTTTCTTCGCAACACACGCCAGAAAAAAATAGCCCCAGAGGATTATACATTTTCCTCGTATCAGCAAATTGCAAGCATTTTTACCAATATTTTCTCGGATATTTCCGAATATATTCGGTGAAAATCTTTTCATACGACTGTCAATCTGGAAAAATTATATTGTATTAATATTGTGAGGAACGAACGTTACACAGAGTAGTAGAATAATAATAATAATAAAATGTATCGTTGAAAAATAATTTCCTCCTCCTGACTGAAATAGCGTGTACTGAATAAGTCGTATTAGTCTTGAAATCTCGCGACTATAATATGCGAATAATTATTTGTTATTTCACTATTTTTTAAAATACTATTTATTTAGTAGACTGTTTTTCCATCGGGACTTTTTTAATTTTTGGAAAATTATGTTTACTTCATCCATTTTAGTATAAAAATGTTTAAAAAATTTAGAATAACGACGAACGAAAAAAATAATGGCATTATTTTTTAACGGCTTTATCTCTATTGATTGGCACTTAACCTTAATGAAATCTGAAAAAATAGGCACAGATCGCGGTACAAAGAAACGGTGTGCCGCGGTTCCGTTAGGATATTTTCAGTCGTTTCGGAGAACATCGGATATCAAGAAAACATGCAAATGCACATGTTTACGGTAAAACGTATAACTCTCATCTTTTGTCCGGCGGGCAGTTAGGAGTTAAAAGGCTGATCGATTGTTCTCGCCCGTTTGAGTGTTTTCACCACCGTAACAGAGATTTTTGTACATTAATGGCACACTATACCCACATGGTACAGTCACATACTCACGTGTTTCGGGGATGGTGCCTCGACTATTTGGTATTCAAACGGACATCGCAGCTTATCCAATCGAACTTGTTTGCCGGAAACGAATCGCTTTGCTTGCGAGCCGTGACCCAGCTTCCCATTCATTTACTCTACGCGATTCGAGTGCTAACTCTCCCGTACCTTTTTAGCTTTTCTATAGGTAAAACTCACTCCCTCAATGCCTCAGCCTGTGCTTTCGCGGGGACTAGAATTTATCCGTCCCCCTCCTTCCTCTCGTCGTATACAAACCAAAAGTACATGGATACCTCTATTCGTCGGATAGCTACAGACCTACTGTCGCGATTGGACGTACGTACATTTTCTTTCAAATTCGATTCGATGGTAAATCGACGCGTCTCGAATAAACTTAACCCGTCCAACACGATACCAAAATATTTCGGCGCGATATACGACTACTGCCAATACCCGCTTCCATCGATTTTTCTATTCGCGATAGAAGGTGATAAAAGGGGATGAAACGAAAACCGAATTGCGAGTAAGCAAGGTGGAGAAACTCGATCAGAGGTATTTCGTCGTGGAATGGCGGACTAGTATAGGATCAGCTGGATTATCCAGATTAGATGAGACAGCCTCTCGACTATATATATATATTTCATTATGATGGGAACTTTCTGGGTACCGAAAGCAGAGACTCGACGAATACGATGCCAACGATCAGGTCGTAGGTTCTTACCAACCAGAAAACTGACTTCTCTTTAGTTCTTCATTTGCAAGACGGGAACTTCTTGTCGAGACGTCTTGTAGTTATGAAAGAGTATTAGTAAGGGATCTGTAATCGTTACTCATTCGTGAGTAGTTAGTTCTCAGCCAATAGTCGTAATAACTCAAAGGTGAACCTTTCCGGATTGGTTCGGTTATAGCATCCAAATATATACTATCGACTGTTTAATAATAGAAAGTCGTAAGTTACATGATTTATCGTGTAAATTGATGTGGGTTAGTGCCTTCTGCTATTTAATCGCTGATGTGTTATTCGTCTGTGAGAAAATCAATGCATTCGAGTGGTTGCAGAGTTTGCTTTGTCAGTATTCGATATATGTTCGTTCTTCGTAGATATACGTCACTCGCCAGTTCTATGATGGTTCGACTACTACTGGAGTGGGATAGTAAAGTATCGGTCGGGTACCTATACTGTACCGTCGTTACGTAACCACTGAGAGGGTGCAACCGCCTCGTCTGCTCTATATAAGTCCGCCTGAGCAACGGCACGTCCATAACGATGACGACGACGTTCACGACAGCGATGAGCTTAATTCTTGTTGTATACGACATTGCATCGAACTATTATAGTATGAAACTCCGAAAAATCTATCGAAACTTTTATAAAAAAAAAAAAAAAAAACGAGTAAAAATAAAAATCAATATAGTTGAAACGGAAAGAAAGTATTTAATTAGACACAATAATTAGATAGCAATAAAAAACAATTCGGTAACAATAATTCCGGGAGTCGTAGTGAGTCATTTTCGCGCGTAAATATGACGGGACGATCGACGTGAATTTGCTATTTGATTGTTACAGACGAATTTATGAATAATGCGATATCGATTTTATTATTCCGTTATTGAAAACGATGGGTAATAGAACGCAGTATCGGTATTTATTTTCTTAAAGAACCGACAATGGAATTCATAAATATTCTTAAAAGGATAGATAACGAAACGCATTTATGCATAAAAAAAGAAAAGCATAACGGAGCTCATTTCTGGTAGTATTCGTTAGCTATTATTCCGAAGCTCGTTATTTTTTTGCATACGAAATTCCCTGCGTCATCGGTTCTTTTACGTGCTTCACTTCGCCCGAGAGAATTCTATAATAACGAAATTTTGAAATCAAATATTGATACAATATGTTATACACGCTTCGATAAAATTCCAGCCGACTAAACTTATTCGTTATTGTTAACGCGTGAAGTACTACACTAATTAACCAATGATATTGCGTATCGTTGTCGATCTCGACAAATATTCAAATTTTCACGAAATATAAATGTAATGCAAAAATATGTAATCTGTGTGCGGATGTTAGGTACAGTGTCAATAATGACGGAAAACAATTACTCTATATGATTTCGAGATAAAATGTAACAAAAAAAAGGGTTCGCCGTTTTGTATATATCGAACGTTTATTCTATACATTTCTCCATCGACCTTTTTTTTTTATCGTTTTCGATCGTATCGCTCGTTTGCTTTTCTTTCGCGTGAAATGTCTGAGGCATTTTTACATATATTTTTACGGGAACTCGGCTCGGCTTTATAACACGAGTATTACACCAGTAGCAATGTGCGAAGCTTGCGATATCTCATGCGGATGAAACGCGCTCTTGCTGACAGCTTGCCACGGATCGTGACTCAAATACGTAACGACTTGACGCAAACCATCACCATCGTTACAAGCCCGCGGCTCCTCCTCGGTTCCCGGTCTTCGCGTCGTCTGAAAAACAATTTTTCTCTTCTGACATTGAATTATCGGCATCATATTCGTTTGATGCAACTTCTCGTCGCTCGCGCACTTTCTATTCGCGTTTTTCCAGTGTAAAGAGCCAGAAAAATTCATGAAAAATAAGAAACGACATGTGCTTTGACCCTTTTTGCCAAGAGGTATATTACACGTTCATCTATAGATTCCTATATCCCTTTCAATTCGGCATCTATTTTCCGACACAATGTCATAGAAACTTTTGCTGCTACCGGGGGTATTGGAGATTTCACAGGCATGTTAGGCGTCATAATACACAAAGGGAACCTAATAATATAACACTGTAAAGGCATTGGTATTAAAAAAAGAAAACTAATTTGCTCATAAGCGGATACGCCATTATAAACGTTTCAATGAATGAACAACAATACCTATGAGCAGATCCTGCGGAAAAAAGTAAAAGTCAATTTCTAATGCAATGATACCTTCACATTTTAATACGATATATCGAAAACATGATAATCATTTTAAATATCTTATTAAATCCTGTAACGCTTCCTCGAGAAGAGAATGTAATGCGACATGTAAATGCAGCGTCGTAAATTTCGGCGAATTTTTTTGATTTCCTTAATATCCTTCTCGACGAACAATTTCCGTTGCGCGATTGTAAACGTATATGTCAAACATGTTGTCCCATGTTTCGAATTTCATGAAAAATCATGTAGATACGCGTAACGCCCGAGTAATAACCATCTCGTGAATGTTAAATATTGCCACATCCCACGCGGATCAGGTATAAGAAACCTCTTCCTCCGCTATCTTCGTATCGAAGCGCGTACATTCCGAATAGATCTTCTAAATTTACCTATTCGCCTCGAGACTATCGATGCTAAAAATCTATAATGTATATATTATAGAGCGTTTTTTTTTTACGCGACCAGAATAGCTACAGCAGAACGAACAGAGTAGGAGGGTAAGAGAAAAATGCTTCCCGAGTTGGGTGATTTTTCCGGACGAAACAGTGAAAGAGAATACCGAAAGAATTCCAAATACACCCGTTCAGTCTCTTGTGACCGAACAAATTTATTGAACGTTCTATCGCTTTGTGTTCCATCTTTACTTGTTCACCTAATGGGAGTATAGATACGATGTAGTCAACAGTACACTTATCGATCTGCTTCGGGAGCCATTTGAGACTCGTGAAACCTCCACTTTTCGCGAGTACACTATGATTCCAGTCCACTTCAATGATGTTATTTGATCGTCGAACGCTGTGTACAATCATATAGAATCATTTAGGCATTCTGACAGTATGGCGCAAAGGAGGATACATTAGCAGTGTCAGCCGTTGACTCTTTTGTTGGAAAATTCTTCCAATGGCGAACATTCAATCGCGATACTTGGTCTGAATCGCAGTATCCATTGTTCTTTGGCTCTTGTGCATCTCATTCCGTATAGTCTCTATACTTCCTTTTTGTCCCTTTCTTTTACGTTTCCACAATGTTGGTAAATGATTACCGAACAAAGGGAGGTCATTCGTTTATCGTTGCAGCGTTTCGTTTCTAGTTGTTCGCATTCGTATAATACCCTTGATTACCTCTTTTTCGAATGTACCGTTCATTCATGAGATTCACTTCAATTGCATAAAGCGAGGACGTAGGAGAACTTAAACAGAACGCGGAAGTAAAGATAAGCCAAGTTCTCTTGTACATTTTAGTTCGTTGCAACAAAGTGCGAATCCAAAATGGAACACATCCCTCAGATAGTCTGCTTTTTTGAGAGACGGGCTTTTCAACCGTACAGTGCAAGTTTTTTACTTATGCACTGCTGCTATCTTCCACAATACAATAGAAGTCGCAGTACCTATATTTCAAACGTTCCGATCCGATATTTTGGTATGTATCGCATGTATGTTTCGTATGTGTAATAATACCACGAAAGCCCTTTGAGATCCGATGATTTTGAAAAAACTCATTTCAACGAATGTCCAATGAAAATATCCACCTGCCACGATTTCTCGTTGCGGTCGGATAAAATCATTGTTCGTTTTGATATAGTACTTCGGACAGAATGGACAAAATCATTCGAAGCACGTGAAGTTTCCGGACGCGTGATTTCTCCCTGCGGTTTTTTCCCTCAGTTTCGCCATCTGTCGCACGTTTTGCGAATGATCCAACGTAACGAGGATCCTACGATGAAGTTGTTTTATTTTGCTTTCTCGCTGTGCCATTTCCAACGCTTCGTCACTGGTGCTTCTATACACGTTTTTACGACCCTCTCGGATACCGTCCCTCTTCGTACATCATTGACGCAAAATCCAGCAGTTCCTTTTGACACGTCACGATCGCACACTAGGTGATGCCTGGTAGTGAGAAAAAAAAAGCCCATCGCAACCACTCGTTTCTACGGTTAAAGAGCGCATGAGGTTTTTCCATAGAGTTTCGAGAGATCCCCTTGTTATATGGAGACCCTTTCACGCCTCGTAGTTTCGGTACCTACTTCCGTTCTCCTCTCTCTCTCTCTCAGTTCCTCCTGCCGTTCTTCATTCTATTCTTTACATTTTTCCAATGCTTCCTGGTCGCTTTTGCAAAAACTCGTACAATACAGCACCCGACACAAAATGTTTACGAGAACGAGCGTCACAACGGAATTCTACTATCGTTCTCGACGAGTACCAACCGTCTACACCATTGTACAATTTCGTCGTGACGAAATTCACGTGTTAAACTACAACAAACTACGTCGCGGAGCAGTCGCGAAAAAAGAAAGCTGAGAGTGACATATGTAAAATTACAAGCGTCCGTTCACCAGAGAAAGCTTGTAATTTTACCGCAATGACAATGGTTTTAATCAAAAGGTCCTAACGGCCGGGAGCCCTGTTACATTCCATTTTTTTTCGCAAAAAAAAAAAAAAAGAAACAACGGGCATCACATGAAAGAGTCACCCTCGTCCCAAACATCGTAATAACTTGCTTTTGAACTTCGAGCTTCGAACGTACAAAAAGGAAAGCAAAGCGAGAGATTGATAACGACCTTTAACCCAAATGTTCTTGTTGCCTCTTTCTGGGTCGTGTTTTTTCTTTCGCGTTTTCGGTTACGAGCAAATTGAAGCATACAGTTCACTGTGAGCTGTAGTAGTGTAGCGTTGTATTTGATGAAACTTTTCGTCGGCCCTCTGACGATTTCGGTTTTTCGCGCAAACTCAGTTAACCGAGAATGCAGGCTTATACGCTCCCAAAATTTCGAATTCCGTCCCGGGGTTCGGACATTCGTCTTCATTCACTGTTTCCAAATAGTCTCGAACGTTCTCGTTTGCTCGGTCAACTCAGACTTTTTTATTCTATTTCTCGCTTTCAAAAGCAACGGAATTGATGGAGAAACTTTGGGATCATATTTTACGTTTGGGCTTCTCGCTTCGCTTCATTCGATATCAGAGTCGTTATCAGTAATTCGGAATCAACTGAAGGATATTCATCGACGATTGATCAATGTGATCGAAACTCGGATCTTCAATTCGAAACCATTGTTTGAAAACGCCGTTCTACCGTTCCACTCGAAATTATTCCGATTCGGGATGTCCCACTTCCGTAGTACGTGAAAACGTAACAAAAACGATAGGTGGATTTCTCTATTCGGTTACTCTCGGTTACAGCATGGTAACGGCTTGGGTAGTCGAAAGAGCCCAGCGGCGGCTGTTGATTTAACTACAGGAAGGGGCAGTGTAAATTTGCTTGGTAATTCGATGAGGCTGAGTTTGCTGGTTAGGTGCGCCTCTGGTCCACTTGTACGTTGTAACCACCCTGGAGGCAGGGTAATCGTAGGAAGGTTCCCTACGGTCTTTGCCGCAGGGATTTACGATAGCTCTCACATCTATATGTAAGTCAATGCAATTGAATTAACACGCAGCGAAGGTACTTCCACATGACAGTGTCGCATTGAAGTCGCTTGCTTCATGGATTATATCTCGTCACGTGTTCTTCGTCTTATTTCCTCGAGCGATAACACTCTCACTGATCCGGAACAGCTATTCTGGTTCGCTGAAATTTGAAATATTGATTCTGCCACGAGAATAACTTATTTCACGAAGTTTACTCTCACAGTTGCGAACTTAAAGGTATATAATCGATATCGCCGCGCTACAGTGGCTTATGGGGCGCGTATATAAAGTCAACCTATATCCATCCGCTCGTAGCGTTACGTACCTATTTTGATAAGTTTATCAAAGATCACGAGTAGATGTGTAAATTGCCCATAGATCTGTGACAAACTCGTACCACGGAAATTGCAAAGTTACTCGAAACTACGGGATTGCGGAGTAGTCGGTTTCATCGATGCACTCACTCGTATCATCCATTCGATGCGCGATAGAAAAGTTGGTCCAGGCGATGTCAATGTCGAGACATAGGATCCATGTCTTGAATTAAAATCGCACTTTTTTAAATACGAACATTATATTAATTATATTATTCTCTACGATATTTTTTCTTATAATTTGTCGCTCTTTTTTTTTAATTTTTAAATTTTATTTAATTTTAGACAAATTTTAATCAATCAGATATGAAATTTGCTGATGTAATTAGGTTCACAGGTTAGGATCTCTCTGAAAAACGAAATAATTGCTTTAGAAAATGAAAGCTAATCGGCGGTAACTGTTTTGTCGTCGAATTTGTAAATACTAATAAATGCAAAATGTGTTAAGTGGTGGAAATTATGAAGTTTTGTTCTCTGATCTCTAATCTGAATTAGATTATTGGAGTTAAATGCATTACTAAAGTACGAAGGATAAGCGTATAGGGAATAACAAAGAATCATGGGATACAGCAAAAACCGCGAGGCTAATTAACTTAATCACGATATTATTCTAATATACTCACGCGGATTATTCGATGAGATCCCGGCAGGCATACAAGAAACAGAAGCAGCAGCAGCTGCCACAGCACTCGCATCGAGATAGGTAATCACATTTGCGATAGCAGCCAAGTAGAAAATCGATTTCTCCACCCAAACTATATCGCGCGCAAATTCTCTCCTCTCCTTATTCTGCGGAGCTTCTCTCATTCTCCGAACCCTTTGTCTTTCACATTCATCGCGGTTCCATCTACTTCACGCGAGTTAACTTATTAATTGGTATAATTGTATCAGAAAGACAGCTATTATGCTATTCGAAAGCGCGAGACTATTATGGAAAGAGAATTCACCTAATGAGACTTTGCGCTCGGGGAACAGCAAGATGAGATATCACACGAAAGCGTGATGCAACTTTTGTTGCATAATCACCGTATCACAGACAACCGCACCGCCTTCCCATCCCGTCGAGGTGGCTAATTGTTAATTCATAATTGCTCTATCCGTTCGGGAGATGCTTTGGCCTATTGCCAGCGCATGAAATACAGGTGAATACAATCTCTGTATATGCAATATCGGTATAGCAGACGTTCGACAAAATGCAATCTGCACGAATTCAATTAGCAATACCACAGAGCACAAGTTTTTAACTAAAATAGAAATGATACCGTCCACGCGCGTATAACCGTCTAACTTTATTTTCTCTTTGGTGCAATTAACTTTGCATTCGACGAGTTATTGCGCTTCGTCGTACAAGTATACCACGGCTCTTTGACATCGATAAATATGTTAAAAACTTTGTTTTTTGAGGAAAAAACCCCAAAGCGAACCTTGTAAAATCACCAAGCTGGAAACTAAAAATTATCGCAGGCACCTTTATTATTTATTAATCATTTTTTTATGATAAATTTAGTTGAAAATGGTAGGAATTTTTTTAGATCTTTTGAGAAATAAAATTCACGTAACTTCTTGTGACAGAACATACGTAAATCTTGTGTACCTGTGAAAGCGTCGTCTATTCTGAATGCTCGTTCGAAAAATACATGAAAGAACAATTCATCTTAATGTCCGCTCGGTGGAAAATTCTATGCATACAGTAGCGCGTCTCGATATACATACATATATAGTACGTAAATTTTACAGTGTATACGCAGTTCGTAACAATGGTATGCAGCGACTGGTTGACATGCGGTATACAAGCGGATTTACCGACCCGACGAGACGACGACGACGAGAACGTGACGATCGTTTCCTCCTGCGCGTTTGAATGCCATAATACACTTTTATGCTTTAAGCGATGCGATGTCATGAATAACGCAGAGTACAGTGATTACAACACGCTAGTTATTAATTAAATCATTTTGTAGTATAGATTTATCTATACTTGCCATCGATCGTCTTATTTCTCCTATTTTGCGAAAGTGCCAAAGTACTCTTCGGTGATATATTGAAACGGCTAACATATTCTTCTTCAAGTTACCAGCGGATCATTACATTTCTACGTACTTTTTTTTAATCTGTCGGAACTTTCCGGAAAGAATTTCCATTTTTTTGGGTATCATAACAAACAATGTTTTTTTTTTCATGAATGCACGCGCGGCTTTAAAACAAAACATTTGTGGGATTCCCAATCAGCGCGAAACAAATACATCGGAATGTATAGGGTTCGACATGAATTGGATCCTTTGATTTGACGAAAGAAAAAAATACAACGGTTAACCGCGCTATTCATGTTTTTTTTCGGGTTTTTAATCGCCCCATAACGAGCGAAAACCTCATCCTTAAGCTCCGGCAAATGTGCGATTTCATGTATTTTTTCCCGTACAACACAATAAGCATCTGCGTGTTTTTACGATTTCGTGGAAACACAAAAATATGGTTGTTTGAAAATAATGAATATCGATACGTTTTGCGAAAATCACACACACACACAACACTCATATCGATCTATATATGTATATTTATCTATATACATTTTCTATACATTTTTTTCGTCATTAGTCGTTACAGTTCTGTGTTTTATATATTTTTTCTCGTCGTTAAGGAATCTACTACTCATTTTACTCGTAACTCAACATTTAATACTGAAACTCGCATCAGACGTTAAAACAAAAGTATTGTGTTTCGCCATTACCAACTTTGAATGATGCGCGTGGAAATTATATGCTTAAAAAAATGTGTATCACCATTAAATTAAAAATTCCCATTTACATATCTCTCCTTGTGCTTTGGAGATATTTCCAACCGTGTCGTATTGTATCGAAGCGAACTGAGTTAGTATACAACTTCAAGTCAAGTTGCAACAGGTCTTAGAAGGTTGGTAACTGCGCAAACAGTAAAAGCGCCATATAGTAACACAGAGAACGGTGTCTCGTGCTCGCGTATATTAATGGCCCGTTAAGACCCCGAGTTCCGTATCGAATGGAGAACCGGGATATAAACTAAGCTCTCTTGCGTTGAACACAAAGTCCCGTAAGCATGGCGAAATGTTGAAGGGAGAATGAAAGAGCAAAATACATCCAAACAGGATTGGTATCGCGAGAGAACAGTCGCGAAATTGTGAGACCCGAGCTTAGTGAACATCCTTCCTCCGTTGAGCTTTTCTCTGCTGGGCGTCTGACCGCAGCCGGACTGAGACCACTGAATGCTACACAATATAGCTGGGGGACAAACACTTGACGCTGCTTACACGTTCGAGTTGCTCGTACGAAACGCGATGTGCTTTATTCAGGGGTAATTTAATTAAGGTCATTAATTCAAGACTATAGGAAGCTCTAGCAGACAAAGCTATTGTCTTCTGTATTATTGAAGCGATCATAGTATAAAAAAAAAAAACATCCGTTAACTTTGTGAGTTCGAGCGCTTCGTCAGCTTGCAATGAACTGTATGCAATACCGCAAATTTATTTTTTATTTTATTTTCGCTGGAATTGGAAGCTTGAAACAATATTATTCTCAGTACAACAAACTGCCGGAGCGTAGTTGTTTTATTTTATATGTATCGATGTATTTACATTTTATATTTATGTTAACTCTCGACTGAGTTGAAAAATAGGAGCATCGGTTGTTTTATTTCCGCTTGACGACTTAAATTGATTGTTAAACGAACTCAGTGCATGACTAATACTATCGAAAATATACGAAAATTTTTCGTAAAAATATGACGAATTTATCTATTGATCGAATTCCGCATTCGTGACGGTTGGTAAATATTTTTTTTATGCGAAAAATAAAAAATATAATAAAATCGAATATTATTGATGTTACGTCTCAGTGGCTTATTAGCGGGCGCATTGAGTTTGGCGAATTATCAATTTATGAACGGCTTAGAAGTGCATGAACTTGTTCGCGGGTGGATCAGAGGTGTCCAGAGGTTTAAACCGGCGGCGACTCAGAGGTGTCGACTTTTCCGCGCGCTCAGCGGTCGCGCGTGCGTTCGACTTGTACGCGAACAGGATATCGAATATAAGATTCGGGGTTTGGAAAATAAGATTTAAAATTCCGTTTTAAATACAACAATAACGTGATTATTTATTCGTTCAAATGAAGTCGCGAACCGTCGCGAGCGGATATGAATTGAAGAAATATGATACTATAGTTATCCGGTCGTATGATTCTATTTTTAGGTCTCTTCTTTTAGAGAATCGCAATAAAATAAAAGAAGGTTATTGAGTAAAAATGTGTGAGCGAAGGGTCAAGACGTAACAATTGATATTCAATTTTTTAAAATTTTTATATTGTTTTTTTACGTGTTTGCAATATTGTATCCGCGTTATTCCTTCTATCGTCGTGATTTTTGTTCTGCTAAGTTTTCCTTTCATCCTGAGTTCGTAAATTGTTGCCAGTGCAGTGGAGCTTCGAACAAGAAGTTTGACCGGAATGTCGAAGCGTTTGTTTCCTTTTCTGTCGATGTGTGTATACAGACATGTGTTTTTCGATTTCTTTCGTTCCATTTCTCATTTGTCCCCGAGGCTGTGCGGGGGAAAAGCCGAGAATGTCGTAAAGAATCGAGAGAAAACTCGACGAAGGGATCCCGAGAGTGAGATCGTTTATCCGCCCTCCCCAGAAGCACGAATCTACTCATGGCCCACGGCTATTCGTACCAGAGAACTACGCTGAGACTATTCGTGATATTATATTTAGTTTTCTTCCCTCTCCACGTGTAAAGGCTCGAACTCTCTCTAGTTGTATGCCGTTGCCGCACCGTCAACCTCATTTCCTTCGCTGCTGCTTTTCATTATGTCCGTTATCCCCTACGAGAACCGTGTACGACCGAAGCATTATCCCATATACTTCTACCGCACGGTGAGCTTTTCACAGCACTTGCACAATTTTTTTTTTCAATGTTCCGGACAAAGAATTTTTGTTTTTGAATCGAATTGAATTCGAAACACACCGGTCATAAATAGAAACAGAAGAAGATTTTTTTTTTAAATTGGAAGCGATGTCACCGTTATTCTCGTAGTACAAAATATTTTTGAAAAACAATATCTTGTTTTTTTTATGGCATAGTGGCTATTGTTTATAGTCACTTGTTGTCCATTTGAAAAAAAAAAGATATTTTATGGTTCGCGTTTGTTTAATTTCTATGAGTGAATACACAGAACGGGATTCTCTTACAATTCGTATTCGCCCTTCAGTTTCAATGGAGAGCGTACAGTAATTTTTCATACAAAACGATCTCTTTATGCATAGACATTGTCCCGGTCATCTTCCACCGATGGATCGCTTGCCACCGGTATTCTTTTATGTTGGATAAAAAACACCTGCGGCTCTTCGCCAGAACTTCTATACATAGCTATATACCATGAAACGTATGGCGATATGTATGCAAATACGGCAAAGCTACAACTCTCAACCATATTTATTCTCGTAGCCTTTATTCCTCTCCAAATTTTTTCCCCTAACCATTTTACCAGACCTATCTATTCCAAATAAACGCAGCGCGCGACTCTCGGCTATGGATTTATTTATATAAACTCTCATGGCTCTCAGAAACATCAGAGTTGATATATATCGTATATCAATGTTTTTATTTTATGTTGGATTCTGTTATTTTCGGATACCGTGAATACACGTGGACTGCCAAAAGAATAACTACTCAGTTTAGTTTGTTTATTAAACATTCGGAGGTAAAACCAAACGTTAATGGGCTAAACGGGTACCGAAAACGAGTACCAATTTTCATTTACAAAGAACACAAAGGGAACGAATGAAAGCGGTTTTCTATTGTTTGCTTACGATGGCGATATACCGAAATGCAATTATATTCCCGATTATATCGAGAAAATTGTGCGAAAACAATAGAAATATTTCGTTCAACGTGAAAATCGTTTTGCATTTGAATACAGAAAAATAACAATGAAAAAATAAGCTTCCAAAGAAGAAGCTTAATTTTTCATTGGAACAATGATTCTCGTTTGGACCTTTGTTCTCACCATTCACAAGAAAAATACTGCTTCGATTTTGGCATTTTAAGTTTCACATCGGTTTCGGCGATTCAGAATCAAAAGGGCCGAATCAAAACTCATATATTGTAATGGGGGGTTACGCTTCCGTTCAACTATTTTACGATCTCGATAAATAGTTGTGAAAGCGCGATGTATCATTCTTGTAACGTGCGCATTAGAATTTTATCAGATTTCGAAACGCATCGGAAATTTCGGGCAAAACAATATCTTTGAAAGCAAACGCTATGGGTATGTCGAAGTTCTTGAAAGATTGATATCCGTATGTGATGCAATGCTCAACGAAGTGTGTAAGTTGAGGGATGACTGTGTTTGTTTCAGACAATTTGGCTGATTTCATCGGTTCTATACTTCCGCATCGTATACTTACGGCGTGGTGCATTGGTTTTACTATATAAATCGTAGTAGAATAATACCGGTAGTATGGTGAATTGTTCGATTTCGATCCATTTCGTAACTCCCGATGTTATCGCGAAACTTATATACGATCGTATAACTCGCCTTCGGCTTCCGTAGCGAATTTCCTTTTTGGTAAGCAGACCATACGCGGCCAGTCGTTGTCTGGGCGCAACAAAAAAATCACCCCTGCGATTGGACGACAGCAGTTGGTAGTGGAGTATCATCAGTAGAGTGCGTCCACTCAGCTATACCCGACCGAAAAAGCATTTGTATCGGATGTCGAAAAGCTTCCAGTAGGGGGGGTCTGGACCCTCATTCTTTCTTTCATTCTCTCGAAGGTATCCGTCGAAAGATTATCGAACTCTCGACGCGACTGTGGAGTGTCGATAGGGAGGGCTCTCGACAAAAAGGAAACTCGCTGTCCTCTTTATAACGGTTGCCGGACTATAAAGTGTACTACAGAGGATTGAGAGGAGGTTCGAGAGACATTTTTTTTTTAGCTGATTTAGCGCGATCCAATAGTCCGATATTCATGGAGAACTGCGGTAAAAACGAGGATACTCTGGTAAGAAAGTTCACAAACGCAACTTTCCGCATTCATTCTCGTAAAACAATTCAGCTTCGCTTTAAAAAAAAAAGTATATGAAAGCATATCATTAATAAAGTGTAAAATATACCATTAATATTCAAAACGGCAGTGAAATCATGTTTCAGTCTTGTGCGGGATGCGGTGAAGGCATTGTTTCGCGGGAAAATGGTAAACTTGAAATAAAAAAAGTTTGTTGGCACACGCGATAAAAGAGTCGAGCGTCGAGAGTTTCAATAAGTTATGCACATAGTAATCGGTGGAAAAAGTTTGACGAATTTCATGTTTACGATTACACAGGCGAGGAAATTTTAGTGTGTTAGAGAAGATGGGGTTGATGCGAATCGCATTAACATAAACGAATATAACGGCCAATGGTACCAGTTGAGTGAAAGAATTTTTTAATCATCAATTTTTTTTTTTAACCCCGAGACTTTAAGTAATCGTAAACTGATCAGAGAATGTTACAAGAAAGTTTCGAAAATAAACGATAAAAGATAAATTGAAAGTATACTTTTCGACTTTTGGTATTCAGTCTTTCATCTTTTTGTTTACTTGTGTTTTTGTGGTATTTCGGTTCAAACTGACTTTCGAATATTCTTCCTTTTTCGTAAATATTTGTTGAAAAAAAAAAAAAAAGCAGCGAATAACAGCAGCGGTAGTTCAATGTTGAAACTACCCGAGTATATTCGATGTAAACAGATTGCCAATTAATTTTGAGTTACTACGTTGCAAAGTACGTAAGGCGATTTTCCACTGAAAATAATCGGCTCTTCTGTGAAACGAAGACCACATAAGGAACTGGAGAACCCTTGGAAACGGAAGATATTTTTACTCGAACTTCCTTACCTCGCTATTTCCGACGAGTTTCTTGAGATTTCAACGATGTATCTTTCTCCGCATTTCTGTTCAATGAGGACGAGCTGAAAATAACGAGTGAAATAAAAAGACGAAAGAAAAAAACGGCCTTAAATCAACACAAAAAAAAATGTAGCAACAAGTAGAGAGTATCTGTTGTGTTGGCAGTGTTTGTCTAACAAAGAAATAGACTTTGAATGTCTACACGTCTCGATTAAACATTAGTTTATATCTGTGATACAGAAAGAAAATACTCGATCGGAAGACTGCATTACAGACTTTCCTCGTCTATCGGTTCGTTTGTTCATAATTGTCCGGAAGATAGCACGATAAAGATAGATTTGTAGCACGACAAACTTTTTCGGTATTTTCGATTCGTTCAACGAGCAACGAAGATACCGGAAGACCGGCGATTGGCGACCTTTCTGCTGTTTTTTTTTGTTGTTGATACAGTAAACGATGCGGAAATAATGTTCTCCATCGCATAGATGTTCTTTAAGCGTGAGGAGCTCTAGGTCGCGTTTTTTTCTGATATTTTCGTTTGGAAGTGAAGTAAGAGGCTTTTTCAACGAGACTTCTGAGCGACTTAAACGGCGAGAGAGGTGAGAGAAGTGAGATCGTAAAAATAGTATTTCCTCGTCGCCAAGTAACTCTCTATCTTTCTCTCTCGAGGGAAGCGAGAATCCACCAAAGCTTTCCGGCTGCTGAAATCGACAAAAGGAAAATCTTTATGCTGTTCAAAGGAAACACCGTGTGAATTCACGAATGTCGGAGCTTTTCACTCCCGAGTCTCTTCCGCTTTATATCTCGTTAACTTCCGTTTGTCACAATTATTGCGAAGCGTTGGGTGACATCCTCATCCACAGGAAGACAGCAATGGATAGCGTGAGCTTTTGTAATTACGGAGGTCCGACAGGAAGAGTATACTGTTGAATGTAAACGCCATTTGTGGCTTTGTGTAAAGTAGCGACAACGTTTGGGAGGACGTGTGTTAGGGACTAAAAGATACTTAAAACTTGTCATGACTTCGATATATAACTTTCCAGCGCATTGGCTGTTAAAAAAGTTCACAGTACGTATGAAAAAGGGAAATACATCATTTATGTTATTCGGTTTCTGAGATTCAAGTTTCTGTTCTCTAAACGAATAAAAAATATATCACCGAATAGTATGCTAAAGATCAATATTTCGCCAGAGACAAGAGAACAAAAACAAGGAAAATTTTTATTCGCTGTATTATTTTTTGTTATTTTTTTTTTCTACTCACGTATTGGTTTTCTCTCGTTGCATTTGTTTTTTTCTTTTTTTCATTGACAAATAAACAGATTAAATATTAGCTCCGCATGTGCAATGAGAGACCGCTTCATACTCTTCACTAAATAAAAAAAATGTAATCAATCGATATATATATGTGAAATTTAATTTATTTCCTACGCACTCAGGGAAAAAAGGGGAAATGCGAAAAAAGACAAATATCCGTATGAGATATTTGTGTAGGAGAACGGAAAAAATTGCATACTGCATGGAACACGAGAGTGCGCAGAGAGACCTTCGACTATTTACTGCAAATGCACAAATATAATTTGATTTTTATTGTATTTTTTGTTTTCCTTCTTTTCATTTGTCGAGATAGGAATTTCATTTATCCGACTCTGCCGGCTCTCGCTCCTGGAAAATTTCGAATATTTGGACTTTGTCACCGTGAAAGTGTTTTTTTTTATTATTTTTACTGTATTTTTTTCGTCGAACAACTTTCCGGAGAAAATACTATGGGTAGATTTCGACGTGTGCAACACGCTGACCAGTATACGGGCGCCTCTAATCGTTACGGTTCATCGGAGCGTATTGCCTACCAATCGAGTTATACAATTTATTTTACCAACGTCGTTGCCATCGATGTCATCAGACCATAGGGTGGTATAGGGGATCGAATCACAGCGTAATCGCATCACAGTCCAATTGAAATTTTCTCCCGCCATTTATGACGTGATGAAAAAAAAAAAAAAAACAAAAACAAAATTGGTGAACGACGGATCCGATCGACGATCAACTCGCGTAGTCGTTACTTTTTTTATCCTCTACCAAAAACAAAGTGAATAAGTTTTTCAAGATATAAATTCCAATACTGAATTGCTTCGAAAACGACAGAGTACGAGTATCGAAATATCGAACGTTGAATCTACTATAACGATTTTCGTTTGATAAATAGTTATTGCAACCCGATGCAATACAACAGATATTAACCTTTCGAAAAAAAAAAAATCTGTTTCTTATGACTTTATGCTCTCTCTTATATCCGATTACATCGCGCCTCGTTCGCGACCAGATGTTCTCTTCCGGGATTCGCTGGTTGTGGATAGTTTGCAGGTCAGACACAGGCCAAAAATGGATCATAAATTTCGGCGATTCTTTATCTTCAGCCTATAGCTCATTCTCTTGCGACCGTAGGACGTGGAAAGGACAAAAAAAGACGTAAGAGAAAAGAAGGGGGATGAGGGATGCTGGAGAGAAACGACCAGAGAACATATCAGACTTTGTGACCCGAATGCAAGTCGAACGCCTGGATTCTCGTTTCGAATCTCTTTTGCCGTCAATTCAGCATCCTGCGTCCCCTACCACTCACATTGCTCCTTCTACCCCTCGAAGGGCCGCGAATCACGTCAAGTATGCCGATCCTTTTCATAAGTAAATCTTCACAAGGCGGATTCGACATCGAAATTTCCGGGATGTTCGCTGTGCTCTGGTGGCAGAGGGGAGGGGCGGGGCCGAGGGTTGATGGTATTATGGGTTGCTCGGGGAATATCCGGATTCGCGTGCAAAGCTTCGAGAGCACGAAGTGCCGTATGAGAGGAAAAAGATAAAAAAATTGAATGGGAAGGAAGCAAAAGCTTTCATAAGCCGAAACGACCGTATCGAATTCTATTTCGTGAGGAACAGGAAACCGAAGAGGGGCGGGAAAATCCTCGAGTATACACTCTCAAATCATTTCATCCTTCCCTCGTTTTCGTTATGGACTTTCTATTCGGGTTATTAATAAAAAAAAAAATCATGATGCATATATTCGTATACGTATGCATATGTGATCCACGTACATCGCTTTGTATGTACTGGACTCTGCCAATTGGGTTGTTAATGGCACATTTTTCTAGCAGAAATTTATCTACTCCATGTAAAATATAAAACGGAATATGCGCGCATGTGAAGCCACAAGGGAAGAAAGAGATCGTTTGTATCGTTGACAACTTCACGAATTATCGCGGCGATATTATCTCTGACGAGGACGGAAAATGAGGGTTTACTTGGTAGGTAGACAATTGGTCCCATTTCGCTCCCATTGTTTGTCGCGGTTTTAGCTTTGCCTCAGCTTCGCTGAGTTTCAGATCAACCGCAGAAGCCAGAACAAGCCTTCCCTTCCGCGCCTCGTTTGGCCACCGTTCACCAGTTGGTTTCAGATTTCTCATATCCGATGTGTTCGCTCATCACATTCACCGCAGGCTATAGTCGACCGCTGTACGCTGATTCGAAGGTATCCCTATTTATGATTGAGGGAGAGCCCTTTGATCGATATCACGGGGGTTTAAATGTTCATTGCTAAATCGAGGTAACGTGGAATGATAAAGGGTTCCTCGATGGAAGCGAGAAATCTTTCAAGAGATCTTGGCATTTAGCCCACAGACTACGAAGACTCTGTGTTCTTGACGCATAAATCTCAAGCCCCCGCTGTCCTTTTCTGGAGTTTTGTCGCTAATCCCATTATGAATATTGAAGAACACTTTATATGTGAAGACGTTCAGAATTATACTCTCGACGGTTTCAGGATCTAATATTAATCAAAGCCCTTTGTTCAATTTCTTGAATAAAGATATTCATTCAGGATAAAAATTACGATTGTGGAAATTTGATTAGGAAATATGGATCCGCAATACATAGTGATAATTGAATTTTACCGAAGGTATTTTTTTTATTTTGTGTTTATTAGTTTTAGCGAATTTTCCCAAACAGGAAAATTTTCCGAACTTTTATCTATACTCGATATTTATCTTGGTTAACCGAATGGCAACGGTTCTTTGAATCATCGTGAATGTTTTCAGAATTGCACGTTACACAATAACTTACGAAATACGATAGGATTATCGAATGAGAGATTAAAACAAAAAATATAGTCTTGGCGTGTAAACAAACGCTTGTCGTCGATGTTTTTAGTTTTATTCGCGGCACTTTAACGCCCGAGAAATAGATAGATACTCGGGGGTGTCGTAAACCGACGCACATTCGTTCGCTTTCTCGTGTTCGCTTGCGAACGGTAAACATTTTACAAAATATATAACCGCCGTTTCCAACGATTTCAAATCTCGTGACTATTATTTATCCAGCATGCTGCGAGGATTCCGCGCACGGAAATGGACGCCTGGAATGTTTTACTTGACATTTTAGACCGTTACTCATGTACCGCGTTTGCACATAGTTTATTTCCGGTAACACATATATCTGCGAAATTGAATTTTCGTAATCCGTATGATACACGACAGCAATGAAACATTATCTGTAGGCCAACGTACGTATATCATTGTTTCGAATGTACCGAGGAATGCCACGTAATTATCGAATAATTTGAGGGTACATTTCGTTTAGTAAATAACGACCTTTTTGTGTCTACCGATCCGACTAATTCTGACCAATTGTCGAGTTCCCAAATAAATAGTGCATTTTACAAAAATCGCTACTCACAGATTATAGTGGACCCGATCTATTCTGTATTCCTAACAAGATGATATTATCTAATTATAAATAAGTAGTCCGATCGACTCCTCGATCGTCGCTTTCATCGGCGGTAAGATGGGTTAGAGACCTGAAATAATTTCCGCGAGACGTCTATTAATAGCCAAACACGTTTATGAATCTACGCTCCGACATGAAGCCCCCACAAGGCTCTGCGATCAGAGCAGAGTGAAAACAGGGGGCACCAGATGTAGGCTACAACAGTTTCTATATACACGCTAATTCCACCACCCCCCTTCCACACGTGCGGGTAACAAATTAGACGTAATTTAGCGTTACTCGAAGTTCTCACGGCTAACCATAGCCGAAGGTTGAGCTATCCACGTACCTATCTACCTATCTAACTACGTACGGTTTAACTAACTTCGGAAGAGCGTTGTAGGCTACGGTTCGGTGGAATAAGGGATTCCCGCAAGAGGGTGCCAGGGAAATATAGGTGGAGGGATGAGTACCAAACGGTGGAGAAGGACCGGCGAAGAAGTGGGGGAGGGTATATCGAACGCTATAGATTCCTTGCGTCACCCAAACGTGTTACCAAAGTTTCTTGATAGGTATTGGTGCAACTATTCGTAGACACGTAAACCTAAAGTGCACCCCTACCCTGTAAGGAACCGGTATGTCTGTGGTTCCACTCGGTTGCTTCCCTCTAAACCGATCTTGATGATGTTGGCTAACCCGATTCTCTATCGGCTTAATCGAATCAACGATCCATTCCGAAATCTATGCTAATTGACTTGTCCACCTTCAACCTCTACTGCTTCCAGTATTCTCAATCACATATATACGTATGTATATTTGCACGAGAATGGAATTTCAAATCCGAAGGAGAGTTATCCGGAGGAGTTTTGTATCTCAGTTTATCTTCCTTAGAACAGGAGTAACCAAACAGGACAACGACCAAGTCGAGTAGAGTCTGTATGAAGCCAGTAGTCCGAAGCTTCCACTAGTCGGACTATCGAAGCGAATTTCTCGGTTTCGTTCGTTGGTCCAACAGACCGGTCCGATTCGAGAACACAAGAACTTTTGGCCACTTTATCCCGCTATACTATCGGAATACTAAAGTTTCAAGCACCGTTTCGAGTTCTTAGAATCCTTGAAACACTTGAATATTTTCACCCGGCGCTATGGTCCTATTCGCTATTGTGTACATGGGACAACGGCAACGTTGAGCTCGTATCTTATTTCATGAAATCCCCTGAAGAATTATTTCGAAATGATGGATTCAATGTTTGATCAACTTTGAAGGCTATTTGTCTTTACCAATGTACGTTTTAATTATCCTTCGTATAATTAAGATTTATTAATAAAATTGCCTTCGCTTTACCTATATATTATCGTTGGGACGATCAGAATTTGACGCGAATGCAATTTCCTCCGGCGTTCCGGAGTCTCGTTAAATTGAGTCTGGAAATAACCGGTACTTTGAAAATCCTTTGTCGAGCGTAACGTTTCCTTCCTTGCGTGACCCAATGCTTCGAGACGCTCAACGACGACGTTGACGACGAGAAAGACGATGCGGTAGTAATGTTACGTCCTCGTTTATCAAGCCATTCCCTTTACGAGAGACTGTAAAAAAAAAAGAAAAACAAGAAGAAGAAGCTAAAGAAGTCAAAAGAAGGTGCATGAGGGACAACAATGGTACGCGGTCGGCCTATTTCTATGCGCGACGCATAAGCGATCTATGCGTATAGACATTTCTGTAGGTCTTTGACTTTTGACTATAGATTATGGCTTCGTGAAACCCTCTCGAGATGTCAACACATATTGTCATCCACCGCTAACCGTTTCTATTGGATTTTTCCTTACTGCTTGAAAATCACATGGGTTCGAAATATATAAAAAAACAAAACATTTTCCGCAAGTTTCGTACAATACTCTGAGCACTGAATATCTATGTGACCCAAGTGATCTCAATAGAAAAGAAACAATTTAAACTTTTTCGGGCTGTAATTCGGATATTGTTTGCTTGCCGATTGTTTAAAAGAAGGTAACAACGGAACAGATAACGATGAAGAAATTGACGAATAAATCCCCCGACTACAATATATGAATCATTATTTGTCGTTTGATCCTTCTTTGTTAATACGATTTCTATATTACACTCCTTTTTCAAAAGGGATTTTTTCGGTTTTGTAAAATTTTTTTTTTTGAACATTACAGTTCTCGTTCGTGTTACATCCAAATAGCGTAGAGCTTTGAGTGAGAAATTTCGTTGGTTGCTTACAAATCTACACCATTTTTTTTAATAATTCATTATAAAAATATGATTAAAAAGTCTATTGTGCATTCAGGTCTTCCTGCGAGAGATCTTGAAATACAGCATTCTGCTTGCGTCATACCATTTCCTTTCTTTATTGGGCTTTTTTAACATTCGCTAAATATACATCTATCCCCGACTGTATATACTTTTTCCTCTTTAAATAACCGTTAAAAAAATCCACCGACAGCTTTCTTTACTATTGCTAACTCCGGTTGTGTTCGGCCAACAGAGGGTTTTTAATAAACACATCCGGTTTACCGCAACTCGTGATATTCGCTTGAGAAAGCAGCTCTACGATCGCTTCACTCTATCACGAGTTTATTCCCTTGACGTCTCGTATAATGGTATTACTCACTCTGTTTTCATAGTTTTCGCAATATTTATACTGTATGATTTCGTCGTTCGCTCCGTTTGAAATCTCGTTAAAATCTGTATTTTCAAAGAAACTCTCAAGAAAACGTATCGAAATATACGCATGTATGGGGCATCTATCTCACATCATTAAAATCGGGAGGACCTGCACTCTCTACGCTCGTATACAAAAAATCCCATTTTTTTTATTTTAATCACGCGATATATATATCTTAAGGCGGTACACGATGTACGTCTAAAGGGTTTCTCGTATTTCAAAATGTATCTATACTTTGGTGAGAGAATCGATCGACCCTGAAAAACGTTGCTAAAGAATTCTCCCGATTTTTTTTTCCGCCCCATTTCACATTTCCGTCACGCCAGACGCGATACACACATCGCCCGAGCAAATATTGATATAGATACAAATAGGACACGTAGGCTGTGGATCGTGTGAATGTGAGTATTATACCATTTCCGGCACTCCCTCGAGGGTAAGAAATGAAAGACTTCTTTCGTATTCCCTTCGCAATCTTTGACTCGCGCAAGGATTTTTTTCACTCTTTTTTTTTTTTTTTTTTTTTTTTTTATTTCGTCTTTTCGGACAGCTCTCTTGCTATTTTTTTTCTTCGCTTTTTTTTTCTACGTGAAATACCGCGCTATGTATAAGCATCTACGAAATTTGCTCTGGAACCAGAATAACGTGAAAAATTTAACGTCGGCTTATACTCAAAAAGGTGTTTCGCTCGTTTTCTTTAACGAAACTAAAATGCGGTAAGAGAGAAGAATCTTCTTTTCTTATAGCCTGGAACTTCCCGATGGTCTTCGAGACCACGGAGTCGTAAAAGAAAGAGGCAGAGGCAACTTTATAACCTCGTTCCGTTCACCCTTCACGTTTCAGCTTTACCTTACTATATATACTTAGTACCGACAGGAGAGTCGAGAGCTGGGCAATTCGGAATAACCCCGGCAAAGTTACGTTTAGACTAACTAACTTTTCAACGCCCTTCGAAATATGTGCAATCGACGATTTTTCTGGTATATTAAAAATCGTTTATCGTACAGTTTCGAAGAAAATATTTTTTATATATATTTAAAAAAAAAAATTAATGTCTCAGGTCTGAAAAGCTCGTCGTTCAGATTCATTTTTTACAATTTTTTAAAAGTCGTATAATTCGCCTTGCCTCGCTTTCGGATAATTGAAGAAAACTTAATTAACTGACGAAGATCTCGTAAATTAGGCAATTCGTTCGTAATGAAGTGTTTTCGATAAAATTCGGAAAAAAAAAGAAAAATTCTACAGAAAGCTGAAAGTATCGTTTCTATTATTATTCAGTAAGAAAAATGAATTATCAACATGTACTTCGTTATTCGAGTGAAGATTCATTCCAATTTCGTAGCTACTGTACCACTGCATTATCGTTCATGTAGCGTATAAACTTATTATCCGTGTCCTGTCCTATGTTTCTACGACACGGAGAGTGCGACTTCGAGTATCCGAATAGCTAATTCGATTTTCACGACGCACAGCACTATGCAGTATATATTCAACGACCTCTCTGATACGAGCCATTGGCATCACAGCGGAAACGCGTATGAAACACGCAGTTGAAATTCACAGCACTCGGACAGTTAGCACGTGTGTTCGCGTGTTACAGTTCCAGTCATCTGCTCACACGTTCGTTCATCGATATCGTACGGCCACCGCGGATATACTAGCTTTTCCGCGTGTACGCAGCTCATTCCGACTGTAACGACGGTATCTCGTTACGCGAGGTTATGCTTATCACAATTTCGCCGATGGCGTGCGATGTTTACTGCCGTTAATAACGTTTACGAACTGTGTGGCTTTAGATACGATCTAACAGCGCCAAATAAACGATAGAATCCAATGCGACTCTTCGGTGCCTGTAGAATGTATTCGTAGTTCTCGACCTCTACCACTCAGCGTGGAAGCCGCTTCTGAGAAAGTCACTCAATTTCTTGCGACTGCAATCCATTTTCACTTGGACTTGCGAGTGAAAATATTTTTCTTGTCACAATTTTAATGAGTTTCGCTCGAGAAATTTCCCACTGCGTATAGACGACTCGTTATAGAGCGATAATACGGTAAATATTAATTCAAACTTAATAGCAAAACGCTGAAAATAATTTACTAAACAATTCGCCAGACGGATAAAATTAAAACTCGTCACGATATTAAACAAATACTTAAATGATATTATGTTTTAATCCGATTTTACAGAGCTTTAGTTTTTAGAATTCGTGGTGAGAATGAAAAGAATTACAGTTTTTGTTACCAGACTCTCTATCCACGCCGTGCAGATTTGGAAGAGAAATTTTTTTCATTTAATCCGAAGGATTTGCGGATGTATTGTGACGAGTATTTTACGAAGTTCGTTTGTTTGTTTTATAAAATTAGACGAAATACTTTATTAACCTAATTGTTCGAACATTAAAAAGATGGGGAATATACTTTTTACAAGGCGAATGTGTTTTTCATAAATAATTATGAATTTATAAAGATATAATATTTTCATAAAACACGTATATTTCATTCATATCAAAATGGAACGACATAACAAACAAATTGTTAAAAAAAAAAAAAAAATGAAATAACAATTCGCATATTATAGTTTACTATTATTATTTGGTAACAATTAATAAGTATATAGTATTAAATCTCCTAAATATATAATGCGAAAAATAATTTTTCATTTAAAGTTTTTTTGTTAATACAATTTGTTTATTATACTCCTTTTTTATTCGGGAGTTTTTTTTTTTAACTTTGAGAAATGCCAGGAAAAATCTTAAAACTGCAATCGATACCTATTTCGCTAATCTAGAAATGAATGGAATTTTACGCGAAGTCCGAATAACCGAGGGTTGGTTAGATACGTAATGAAATCTAACGTCCCGTGAGGGAATACCTGCGGGCAGAATTGCGGCGATTTGTTGAATCAATTATCGTTAAACTCATAACGTGCGACTTAGATTAGTGACCAGTAGTTATGGCCTCCGAACTCCAGCCGTCAAAGTCTGTCGAACTGTCGCACGTAGTTCATGACGGGAACACAAGACTGCAATAACGAGGGAAACCAGAAACAATAATACGACCGGACAATCCTGTGTGCGCCATCGTTGCACGGTGCGGGCAACACTCGGTACAGCCGTATGCTTGATAAATCACACACGAGAGTACTTCAAGAGCGAAGAGAACTGAGAGAGAGAGAGAGAGAAGGAGAGAGGAAGATGAAATACCAATAACGCGTTGAGCGAAAGGGTTCGGGGAAAGCATCTGCAAGCGTCCCATAGCTGTATAATCATCGTTCCTCTATCAATTCTCGTTAACGACTATTCTCTCATAACTTTCATGTTTTGTTCACGCGTCCGTGTAGACGTGAACGTTGAAAACTTTCGCGATCGTCTGCCGCAAGCGAACAACATCGCACCCACGACAATTTTCGCATCCACGTGACAACACTTCGTGTCAAATATTTCTAATATGGTGTTTCGTCGTTCCCAACCCCAATGCGACCCTCTTTCACTTTGTTTTTTTTTTTTTTTTTTTTTTCACATTTTCCGTTGGTTGCAGCAGAATTTTCGCTTTTATACAAAAGTTCGAACAATCGAACAAATTGTTTTCTCGCCCATCTCTCCTACTGTCGCCTTTTATCTCGTTTCTCCCTCACCTCCAATGTTCTTCACTGTAGAGTTACCACGGTTGAGTGTACGTCACATTTTTGTTTGATACTTTCAAGCGGAAGCTTTGTACGCAGTTAAAAAAAAAAAAAAAAACAATGATATATCGACACAGTGTATAAAAATCGCGCTGCGATTGCGAAATAATATAAATGAATTTTTTTTTTTACCGAATATCGTTCCGCGGTGACTGGTTATTTCGATTAAAAACAAAAGGCTTTAGGGGACACGCCGATAATTGAATTCGGCGTTGACATTCGCTCGTTCACTGTCGATGACAAAAAATAATGTGAAATATGACACAATCCTTTTTATTCTTGTAAGCGCGATATAGCCGACAGAGTATCGAAGTTTCGCCTTTGATTGCGTGCAACTCGTTCCGGCTATGTGCACGCAGGCGCGTGAAGTTATAGCGAGGGTGGGGAGTCAGCAGACGCGCAAGAGGGTGAGACGAAAGTACCCTTTTATCGAGTGATATATTGCCACGGGTGAGAATTCACTGCTGCGACTCGTGGAGAGTTCGTGCCTCGTGTCTTATTCTCTCGTATTCGAGAAGCGATTTTCCCTGAATTTAAATTCAACGAGTCCAGTCGTTACCAGTAACGATAGAGAGATAAGTCTCGTACGTAGTTAAGAACTCGCACGACCGTGTAAATTAGTAGCCCGTGAGAAAATTGTACCGTGCGCGAGAGAATTTTCACCGGAGTCTTTCTAGGGTAACGCTACCAAAGAACTCCCGACACAGAAGGTTCTCCGCCGTATCTTTTTTCGCTGTATATAAATATACATTCACTTTCAGTGTCTCTTAAAAGTTTCATTTTCCCACAATCCTTTTCCATCTTAAGTTAGACGTCTCGCATACGGTCGGTAACATTAATTACGAAGGGTCGTTGCGATAATAAAATGTAAATACGAGATATATATTATACCGAGAAGCGTACTTCAACGTGGAGAGCTTCGAAGTTGAAAGAAACGAGTTGAATATTTTTAAAACTCGGCTTCTTCCATTGTGAGACAAGACTCTCGAGGATCTGTCATCGCGAAGAGTGTATAAAAGAGTTATCGGAGAGACGAAAGTCGACACTGTATCAAACTTTCTCACCCCTTCTTGAATTTGGCCCCTTTAGAAATTGTTCCTCGGGGAGATCGCGAAAACGACAGTGAAAAATCATTTCGACGAAAACAAAATTTTATTTTGGAGCTTTACGCGTGCCACTCGCTTACATTCGTTACTGTGTTCCTTTCGTTTCCATTTATCGTTGAGTTTTCCATATTTTTCGGATTCATTAAGCAATTTAATAATGCACAGCTAGGATTATCACGGTCTTTTATTTGTTTATGTCTGCCTTCAACGGGTTTCGCCGTAGTAATTGGACACAGCGACTACATTCGTTTGACATTTAATTACATAACTGAATGTTTTTCCGGAACAGATCCCCGTATTGTAGCGCTGATACTAATGAAAGCAACGATACACAATGTGCTGTCGCGTACGTGGAAAATGTGTTCGTTCGTCCATTTATTTTGTGATTGTCTCGTCGTAATTGACGCTTCCCGTAACGAAGTTTCAGACTCCGAATCGTTATGCCCGTATTTACGTTAAATGAGCGCTGCGTATGGATTTTATATTCCTGTATTTCGACATATGCTCCGTATGTTTTTCTCGTTAGACACACTTTTTTAATCTTATACTCCTTTGAAGTCGTCCGTCCGAAAATCAGATCAAAGCAGTTAGAGAGAAGAATAATGTTTAAAAAAATCTTTAAAGTAACAAATTATGAGACATTAAGTAGATATATGATGTGCCGGTGGATAGTTCGAGAACGAGCGAAGCTGAGAATGGAGGCGCTCTCAATAGCTGAATTACTCTCGTTATTCAGTAGTCGAGTGTTAAAAAGTGTTCTTCGTGGTCACGACGAAGGTAAACTCGTCTATGAGCGCTCGTCGCGATGATATAACATTTCGAAAAATGCTCATGGTTGGCACGCAGTTTTTCCTCTTTCGTCTCTTTCGCTCCGTTTCAGCTCTCGCTTTTTCGTCTCATCTCGAATTGGCCGGGTTGGCCGGGTTTTATCGCACCGGTTGAAAGCTTTTTACCGGCTCTACTACTCTATCCCGACTTAGAAGCGAAATGGCCACCGAATGAGAATGATCGAAGCTCTTCTTTTTTTGAGGTCGAAATATGAGATAAAAAAAAAGTCGAAGAAAAATGTATCATGATGGAGGGAAAACTAGACTTTCTATTATTCGCAGAATGCACCGTACATTCCATATCTCGGTCCGATTCTCTTTCCACAGGGTATGCGGTTACTGCTATTAGCTGACGCGCGGTATCCTCCCCGCGGTATACCGCGACACCGTCCCACGGTGATTACCTCCCTATCCCGTTTCAAATAATCGAACGATTTATTTCTTCGATTGTAGCCGAGACTCGGTGGTGCTATTAATTGTCAGCTAGAGAAATTGCTAGAACGTGAGTGCCGCTCAGGTAAGCTTCGGTTAGCGACGAACGAAAAAAAAAGTCTCTCGGATTTCGCCGAGTCAGCGAATTACGATATAACTCGACGTTCCTCCTGTGCAATCGCAATCTCTGCACAAATACGAAAACTCCTCGGAAAACATCGCCCCGAGGTAAAACGGTGATTGTGAATAGTGCGATGAATTTGTCGAGATAAACGAGAATTGTTTCGATCTTTTGTCCTAAATTCGTTGCAGTTTGTCGAGACATGAAGACATTAATACAAATGGATTGAGAAATAATACATAAACTCAGTCAGAGAGGTAGATTGCGAAACCGGAAGTAAAGAAATCTGTGACACGCTTTACTTATCCGTCTATCGAACGTACGTCCAGAGCTCGCAGTTCGGTGTTTCTATTGAACGGGTATCGAATTCGGAAGAGTAACTGGTGTATCAATGCCCCTTTTTACCCTCCCGTCGTGATCGATTGTAAGTAGGAACCCGTCGTTCAGCTTGATATTTGTCGAATTTCCAACAGTGTGTTGGCGACACCACCGGTATCATCGAAATAGCCTCTTGACCCGAATAACTTCGACGGAGGAATTGCGGCGGAATGACTATTTTTAAATGGTGTCGGTACTTATCGCCGTGGTAACTCTTAAGCGACTGGATCAATTCGGTATGCGTAATGAACGTCAAACCACTCGTTCCGAAATGTACGCACGTACGCATGTATGGTTAACCTGCGGACATTTATTGGGTTCGATGGCTCTTTAACACGATGTGAAAGTACGAAACGTTGGAACGACTTTCGACTGGTGTCGATGTACCAAATAAAGAGCTCAGGTTTCAGGCATTCGGAACATGTGAATCACATGTACACCTGGAACCTTCTCACGTGCGATTACATGGGTCTCATTTTACCTCTCGGAAATAGAATTCAATGTTTTCGAATCCAATCGACGAGTTCTCGCAGGTTTTTCTATCCCTCCTAACGTCATGTAATCGAGAAGTTTAATAGAATATCGAGTTGATATTATTTTTCATTAAAAAAAAATACGACTTCAATTCAGATAGTATTTGTGGAAGAAATTCGATATTCTGAAGAAATATTGAAAAACGAAATCAAATACAATTTTAATGAATTTGAATCGAATAGAAGGGACGAAGTATAAGAAGATTTTTGGAACACTTGCAAATACAGCAAACATGAGCTGAATCCATATTATGCTTATGATTTATTCTGGAATTGAAATGTTTCGCAATTTTGACTTCTTTATACATATAAACTCGCATACATGTAGAAGAGAAATAAATATTTATAATTGAAGTGTACTACACGAATGAAATACAATTGAAGCATTTAAGATCGAAGACCCGAATGACAAACGTATTTCTATTAAAAATCATTCGACATTGTAGCACTCGTACGCATTTACGTTGAATCATCGAATGCAGAACTTCTTAATCTCATTATTGCGAACGAATCGATAGAGGATATTAAAAAGAAGTCAAATACGATATAACAAATCGGCAAAGTTCATCTGGAATTAATGCTTCTCGTAACTCGTTAACCTTCGACAAAATTGTCTCTTTGATAGATAGAGAAAGAAATCAAACATAAACGGTATATACATCATGCCGAGGGTGATAGATATTGTGATTGGCGAATCAATCAAAGCACCCGATCAATCGCAGTTCATTGATTTCATCTGTGTAATAAAAGCTTAAACGTATCGTTCAGCGTCAAGCATCCGTTCACTCTCTACGTCTCACGGTTTTTTTTTATATGTTGGTCTGTCTGTTTTTCTGTATCTCACCCCTTTTTTCGGTTTCCACGTGGTTAGACACCCGCCGTGTCCCCGGAGATAAAGTAATAGGACACAGCCTTACTTTCGGTTAGGTCTCCACGTTCGAAGACAATAAAAAGCGGATACTCGGAAGGATCATGATTTATTACGGTTCATCTACTTCTCATCCCTTCTTTTTTTTTTTTTCCTTCTTATTCTCACTCACCCTCTCGTATTCTTATGTCCCCTTTCTTCCACTTTCCAGCTCTCGTAACGCCCAATATTTCCGACATCTTTATTAGCCAATCTTATATAAGAATACTCTCAAAGGTATATCACGCTGGAAATACGTGACGGTATCTTTCTTATCAGTCGAGAAACTCATAACTGAAGTTTCGCAGGATAAATGCAATGCTACGCACCGTGTTCTTCTTCTCCCTTTGCGTCGGTCTCTTATGAAACTAGGCGCTGGTGTAACTGTACTCCAGGGTGCGATATGAAAAGGGATAGGGTACTGGGAGAACATAATTGTCCGACTCAACTCCCGACTGTTTCTTTGGTTGTGGATGTGAATCGTAGGCATGAATCGTATTGCTGTAAACGACATTATCGACAATTATATAATGAATTTATTCATATTAAGAGTGTTTATTCTCTCTCATTTAATTACGGCTGTTTTAAAAGGAATTATATTGTTGAAAAAAAAAAAAAAAATTAATACGCTCTCATCGAGAAACATGTTAAATGCAGTGAAGGGCATTCTTGCATTTTTTCTGTCTCTTTCTGTTTTTTAGAAAAATCAAAACGATTGTTCTAAAAAAAAGTTTCTCGTCTTCGTATCCCTTAATTTTGTGTACAATCGTCGATATCACATGTATCACATGTTGGTCAATAAGATTTTCTCCCGCGATCGAAATTTGTTTCTGTTTCGTTCAAATTCGGTTTTTGTTAATTATTATTTATCCCTTCAGGTTACCATAATGAATAATGAATATATTTTGAAAATTGCGTAAATTTCGTGTATCTCATTTTTTGAGTTTTAACACAAAATAAGGATATAAACCATCAGTAACGAGAAATCTCGCGTAGAATATTATATTTAGATAATAAGGCTGATGCAGGTGCTTTGTGACCGACGAAAAATAAAAGCTTAACGTACAAACGGTGCCTAAAGTGTTTGCAGAGGCTGTATAAAAAGGTTTATCGTATTGCTGCGTTCCATCGGTAATGCCAGCCGGTGTATGCTAATGACAACGAGAGTAGCGTATTCTCAGCTCTTTGATACTATTTCTCGTGTCGTTAATATCACTTGCGCAAAATCGTAAATAATAATGTAGCAACATTAGTAGGTTATTGCGAGCATAGAGAAGCCGAATTATAGTTCGGCTGCAGTAGTTACTTATAACTCCTTTCCACCCGCGTACTCTCAACTTCCACTAGTCTCATTTTCCTCTGCCTATCCTCTGGTTAGGTTGAGTTTTATTGCGAATCATATACCTACTGGCTGCCTGGTCCACGCGTGCGGTGTTCTGCGGCTTTATGAAAAGCATAGAGTGCCACGACAATGCTATACAATATAACAGTGCTAAATAAACATAACGTTACGTCTGCATAACACAATAGTAGTAGTGAGAAAGGAGGTTGAGCGCTGTGCACCGCATGGATTCACTTGCGGGCCGGTTGCCAGACCAACAATGCGTGCTTTACGCTAATTACAATTGTCCGGAACCGTGGATATATATCCAACTGCGTTGAACTATGTGGAAGTGACATAACACGTGGTTTTACTTGCTACGAATTTCAAATGATACCAAAGTGTCTCATTCGACATGGAATACCCTCCGTACGATTGGGAATTATAAAGGTATACATTTATTTTCAATATTCCGTGTTTCTTGTTCATCCAACGACCTACACATGCATTATACAATGCAGTTGACTGAGAACAATACATTCGGAAGTCGTTGGCAGTTTGTCAATAGAATATTTGGCTCGGATAATATGAGAAACGTATTCGCTATAAAAATTTATATCGATATTTTATGCTCTCGTGTTATCGTAAATGTTTGAATAGGACGCCGAGATGCGGTACGTTCAATTTTGCATTAAAACGATGGACGTCGTGCGAAAAGCGAGATAAGCTTTGTGAAAATATTTATTCGTCTCAGGGGGGTCCAGTGAGCTTCGGAAACGGGATTCAACTATCCGATAGAATATGCTGCATGCAAAGAAGCAGCAAAAGCGAAGGGATAGAGATCAAGTGAGCGGGATGGCGAAAGGAGGCGAAAAGAAAAATAAATGCGAAGAAGGCAAATCGGACTTCTTTACCCGAGTCAATTTTAAAAGCGTATGAAAACATATGGAGTAGTGTTTTTCGTATTCTCTCGCGTTGTTTGAATGTGTAATGTCGAGATTCGGTGGGAAATCGAATTATACGAAAACAGTAATTTATCTTCGGCGATTTTCCTCGTTTTTTGGTACTATGGCGGGTTTATAGGTTCGATAAAACATTTTTTTACAACTTTTAATATTTTCCATATTGGATTTATTGCAATATATATTTATTGCTTATTGCTTTATTGTTTTCCAATAAATATCGCTGGCGCAGCAGTGCAGTTGATATTAAATTGGCTTAAGAGATGAATTAATTTATTAGTTCTCACAAATCAGCTGCGGTGAATAGAAAAAAATACCCAAATAGTTTGTTTTATACGGTTAAATACGTTCCGTTAGCAGTCTTCGCGAAAGCAGATTCAATAATATTCTGACGCTGTACAGTCTCAGTGACGTCAACGTAACTGCAAGGTTTGTCATAGAAGCTCACTACATACTGTATATACGACAATTCTATTCTCTGCCAGGATTACCGCCGCAATCAATAGTTCGATACATAAGGAGCGATTCAGCAATATAGCAAATGCACCGAAGTTAACAGTGTAGTTGTGAGATACCTCCTGCAGCGTTTGCTCAGTTCAATCTTCGTGTCATTAGAGTATCTCACGTTAGATCGTGTTCCAGGTATTGCATAGCCAATAAGGTGTAATGATTGGTCAATTAAGGTGTCCAAATCAGACCAACAGTATGTGATTTCGATATGGTAAATATCGAAGATGTTGTGAATAATATAACTATCGACGTTGAAAGTTGAATATCGATTATTATTTCATTTCTGTTCTTAATCCAAAGATAACCAATCGACAATTTCGGTTACCCGCGTTTCGATAAGAAAAAAAAAAAAAAAAAGCAAAAACAAACGAAACACGACAAAGCGAACGGGTTGAAGGTTTCATTAACTATCGAATACTGAAAATCAAATTCGGCCGATATTTCTCTCTACAAGACACGCAAAAGCAAAATATTAATACGTACACGCTAGTCACCGAAAAAAACAAATATTACTCGTCGAAATTACGGCTTGATTGAGATTTTTTATCACAGACAGTCAAATAGACGGGCAGATAACCAATATTGAAATTGACAATTTTTACCCGATGTGACCCTCTAAAGTAGAGTATCGACAGTTATAGACATATTCGTCTCTCTTATCCAATATAACTGACGATATAGAGACCACCAATCACTTGCTAGTGGCCAATGACTGTACCCGACGTTCCATACAATTGGAGCGCAACTGTAGTGGTACATTTCACGAGGACTGTGAGACTCGGCAGAATGTCGAGCTTCGCCGAGCTTCAGCCTGATACTCGCTCCCATAATGTTACGTGCTGTCATGAAGATATTGAGTTTCCTAGCAGTTCCCGTGTCTTACCGATACAGTATATCTACTTGAACTTCCCACATCTTCTCGTATATCCAGAACCTCCGACAAGTTCTCCGAGAAGCCGCCAAATTCATTGCTGCCAGCAAGATTTCTCAAGAACGATAGTACCAGCACCAGACAATCAGCACGTGCTTCACGAGTATCGCACCCGAGAAATTGAAGACCCGAGTCGGCTGGTTCATTCGCTCGGTCTTCGTGGGTTAGAAATAATTACAACGTCAAAGCTTCTCAATCTGTGAACAGCTTAAAGCACTTTACAATTGAATTCAAAGAGAATCGTATAAGTCAAACTTCCACCAGATCGTAATTTAGTAACAGGAAACTCTAACAATTACTTCAGATTCCATTAAAACTTCATGAGTTGTTTTATCCGAAAAATCAAAATCGACCGAAATCGATCTTTTGTGTCGATTAATCAATCCGTGTTTGCGAGTGCTCTCTCCAAATCCGATACACGTAATTCGGGACATTATCAAAAGCAATAAATCACTTGGAAGTGAAAATTATGCAGGCTTTTCCTGTATCACTGTCAATACAAGTGATGTGGGTCTTTTGTATACGTCCACCAATTTCATTCGTTTTGACGAGCGCACCCTCTACTGAACTCCTATATAGTTCCTCAGTTATGAAGAATATAACAAAAACTGATACGTGCTTACAATAACGTTTGTTTCATTGGACGCATGCCTTGTTCTGTTGATGGTTCTTGGTGGTGGTAAAACTATGCGTATACATAGTGCGGTACGTGCTCATGGACCGGTCGTTGACGTCGTCTGTTCTCGTAAAAAACGCTCGCTTGCACACCCTGCTTCTGTATAATAATATGAAAATGTTGGGTCGCTCTCGCGACATTTGTTTTACGACTTCAGAAGACCCGCATCGTGTATACGCGAAGCCTGCCGTTGAAAATAGTATCATACGTTGTACGTGTGGTGAAGGTCCGCTTAGACTTCCGTGTGCATAGTGAAATGAACGTACAGCCTGATGGTATAAAGTTAAATTTTCATTTCCAAGTTTGCTTCCTCTTAATACACGTACGTGTTTGCCTTGTAGGAAAGAAAATATATAACAGAAACACAGTCCTCTTCAGCTTCGGAGACTATTTTACTTTTGCACTACTGAGGGTATGTTTATGCAATGGTTTCTTTACTAGGGACGTTCGCTGGCACTCTAAAATTGGTAAATAAAAAATGGACAAGCAATCGAAATAATTGTATTGGGTCACTGATACATTTTGCAGATTATTGTAAAAGCGATGCATGCGGCTCAGCATAAGGTTTTAACATATCCTCTACTATTAGAGGTAACATCGCAATTTATGAGATGTACCTTGAGTAGTTGTGTGCATTTTGTTTCAGGTTAATGCCATTTTACAGAATTGCTATCTTGATCAGTTATTAACTTTTTTTATGGACAACAATAAGAGACTAAACGAAGCCGAAAATACATCGAAACGAATACAGTTATCCTTAGATACGGTGCTTTTTTATTCTCCTCGAGATACACCGAGAGTACTCGAGTCGGATGTTTTAATCTGATCGCCGAATTGTCTTTGAAGCGCGATAGTAATTTCTTCTCGATCCTTCGAAGGCGACAACGCGAGAGTTTAAAGTAGTACGACATTGATAGATTCATCTTTCGAAGGAAATCATACTCTTCGCTTGAGAGGATGAAGAAGTAATAGAATCGTGTAAATTTCTCACGAGAGTTGGGGTTACGTGAGTGGTTTCGTCAGAACATCACACGCTCGAGTGCAACTCAGGAATTCCACAAGGTGTCGTCGTAGAATCGAAATACAGTTAGACTCAGGATAGAGCGAAGTTGAAGAAGCAGCGAGTGCGGGGAACGACACGTTATCCGCATTTCGCTTCTCCCTCAGGCATGCAATGTGAGAATCCGCATTCAGTTTCACCTCAACGTTCTCTTTTCTTCTTCTTCGTTGCCTTTTTTTGCTACTCCTCGATGCATTCACTGTCGCTACAGATACGTACTGCAGACGACATTTTCATCTGATTTCTCCCCAGGCGCATTGCACGCCGGATGAAAGGGGTACGGCGATCTGGGCGGCGCAAAAAAAAAAAAACTGTCGTCGTTTCGACGATTTTTTTGAAACGTGCCGAGAACGCCATCGGCTTCACCGGTGGGTAAGAAAGATAAGATAAAAACGAACTCTCTTCCTGGTAACATCCTCTCAAACGTGGATACATTTATTCTTATCGTCGAAAGGCATGCGTGTCCCCCAATATTTTGATCTTTCCTAACCCCCGTTGGTTGTTTTATTTTATCTATATGCACCGTGCATTCTGTACTCACTGATAGAAGCGAAGAGATGTTGAAAAAAAGGGTTAAAAAAGGACCCTGGCCTCCCAGTGAATTCTAACGCCGATCGTGAAAATCGAAACGGTAAACATAATATGGAATGAAGCGAGAAGAATGTAAGAGTCAATAAATGACAAAATCGACATAAAGGTAGGATCAGGCGAGAGCGCAGAGTACCGTAGCTACAGAAACACGGCATTGTAAAATAAACTCGCTGCACCGTCACATACGCATATGCGCATCGAAGCGCAAATATTCGCTACAACTTTGGACCAACAAACTAGCGCCCCGGATACGGTGGTTGTAATTCATGAACACATCTATATCTTTTCTAAAAGTACTCACCATATCCGTACAGTAGCTCGACGGTGTACCATGCAGTTCATAGGTATATTCCGGGGCTTGCGATTATATTGGTCGTAAAACTCCCATCGGTATTTTTCCGCCGAGCGTTGACGTATCAAGTGTACACCTACGATACCCGGTAGGAAATGAAATTCTCGCGCCCACCTATGTGCAGGATGCGCTTTTCCTCGTTCCCGTTATTTCTCACCATCCTTTTCACTACGTACATCGGCTCACCGCTGCTGTGTCTAAAGTTGTAATAGTTTTTGGTTCCGTGTGGCGCGATGGTGCGTAAAGACACCTCGCGTGGTATATTATACTCACTGTGACGCCGGTGGTTACGATGCACTAAACATCGTTTCGTTTTTCCAATTTCACGGAATGCGAGAGAAATACCCATCATTTTTCGCTTCGTTGGACAAAAACTATATATTTTTGTTTTTATGCCCGACGCAAATTTCCCTATTTCCTGAAGCTTTTTTTTTGTTTATTTGTATACCCATCAGCTTGCTTCACGTTACTATCGTTACAATGTAATACACTTTCTGCCATTTGCTGCTTTCATTAACTATGATCGTGTTTCGTAATTGTTTCGTTAATTATTATAGTTTTTGTACTTTATATCCGTATATTCTTCTCTTCCAATACTCTTATTTTTATTATTCTGTGAAGTAGATAAAAAGATGAATTTTTTTTTCCTTTTCACATCTCATTTATCGTCTCTCTTATCGTCGGCTATTCGTTCGCTGCTTTATTTTCTGTTCTATTTCTTTACAAGTTTGATAAAATTATGAAGTTCGACGAATTGCGGAGACAGTCAAAACGAAAAAGGGATATCCAGGAATGTTTGGAGGGGGGAGGGGGGGGGGGGAGGGTTACTCATATGAAATAGAACATCGGGGCGAGAGATGTTTTCGCCAGAGTATTTTTCTCGGGCAGTTACCGCCGCCACAACTACCGACAACGACGCCCCGCGAAAACGTGCTGCAGCAAAGTTCGTGATCACGACTAAGCGATGTGTACGTTGTAGAACAGACGCAGTATATACTACAAATATAGTAGGAATACACCGGTATACGCGTGTAGTAGCTGTATAAGCAGAGATTTTTATCGTTTAGTTTTATAGCTACCGGAGAGGATTCAAGCAACACCGTAGCGAGCATTGAGGATTGGCTAAAGAATAAAGAACAATGATATCGCCCAAGATCGTTCGGAAATATTATGCACCCAACAGTTTGGCAAGTTTTGCGGTATATGGGATTTTTGTGTTACAACGCTTTGTACTCGTTTCTCGGTCGGTACGGGCGGTAAAAATATCAAAAATATCTCAATCATTCTCATTAATCACGATGTGCGGTTACGAATGCGTAAAGATAGTTTCGAATTCAAAATAGCGATATCAAGTAAAAAAAAAACAGGTATTTTTTTATAAGTGAAAAAAATGATGTTGTGTATTGGTTATAGTGTTGTAATCATATAAAGAAATCCGGGGCTCCAGGTTTTCACCGATACAAAAAATTAAAACACGATTTTTACCCCCGAATTGCCGTACCGCCCTCCCAAGATACATCTTACATCATCATTCTAAAATTCAGGGCTGTTCTTCGTTAATTCGTTTGAATCGAAGTGTATAGTAGTGATGAACTTGTCTGGCTTTTGTTTCCTGAAGCTCTACGTGGGTTAATACGATCCCACAACGGTGGCGGCGATTTCGAGACGAAGATTATTGATCTGCCCGAGAAATTTCTCCCAGTTGCCGACATAATAGAATCAATAGTGTATGACAAACAGTTGAGGTATGCAATCCAATAATACGTTATATTCTTGATTTCCTAACTTCACGATACGGCGCTAAACCAATGTTCAGTGGAATGGAGCAATCTACATAGTTTCGAACACTTCTGAGTGCAGTGCTACAGTACTTCTGTCTTCTGACTCAATCCGCTGTACTTCATTAAGTTCCATTTTGGTGTGAAGTAAAACAATGTTGCGGTGTTAATTGAAAACATTACTTAGCGTCGCGAAGCTGGAAACTTCACAAGTGCTTCCATAGGGAATCATTGAAAAAAGTTCAGGTATTCGTTTTTTTTTTCTTATTTCATTGTTTCAGTGGAAATTGAATTGCAGGATTGTGAATAACCGAATGAGCGGGCGAAGTGGGAATGAAAACACGTATTCCCAGTCGCATAGGCATAGTATGTGGCAGAGGTGTGTTTGCTTATGTTGTAAGTTTGCCGATATTGTCGGGTTGGTGGTGCGTTAAAAGGAAAGGAACTTTCATTCCCGTGTATCCACGAAATGCCAAGGGATATCACGTATATAAATACGCCAATGAAATTCTAATACATTCAAACATTAAAACTCCCATTGGCTTCACGGTCTCCTCCACTCACATTTCGGTTGTTCCGTTTACTAGAATTCTTTTTAGTTTCCAGCCGCGATATACCATTTCTTTATCTAACTTCCGCAACTGTATGCTTATTTCCCAGAGCGCTAATTTTCTCTCTCTTTCCATTACGAAATTTCAAATGAAACTGAGACTGCAGCGCCGCTCCCAAAAGAGTTGAAAGTTTTCGTGGATGAAAATAATTCGGAAAAAAATTGGGAACTTTATACGGCGGAGTCCGCTTTTCTGACTCTCCTTTACCATAAACGGATCCACGTTTCATCCCGTTGTTCCGTATTTTGATCGAATAAAATTTTATTCGAAGAGCTTCGCTGATGGACAAAAGTCTATTCGAATTGAACTGTGCATCGAAGCACATTATTCGTATTATACGTCATTCGTATAAATATGTGTTTAAACAGAGTTTGCGCTTCATGCATATTCGAACGCGATATTAAAATACTCGTAGTAATTGAATTTAGATCCAGAGCTGCAGTGACTATGCCCCGTCGAGTTTTCCATTATTCTTCATGAATTTCTATCGAACACGTTCTATCTTTCATTTATATTATGTATGTATACATATTCCTGCATAACAGTAGTTATTCCTTAAACTTTCATATCGGTTCAAAAGTTTCGCATTCTTCATTTTTCACAACTTCACATTTGCGAAAAAACAAATTTATTTTAATATACCTATATATATTTATTATATAAATTTATATTCTCGCGATATGTCGTATTTTCAAGATTTTTTATTCTCTGTTCGGATTATATTATTTATTTTTTAATACGTTTTTCTCGGTTACGCTTTCATATAAATAAATTTTTATTTTCGTTCTCGCGAATTAGAGTTGCCGACTGTTTCTCGATGCTAATGATAGTGTATGAAGCAGAGATTTCGACTGTGCAGAGAGGATGATGTATTTACTGTTATGTATTCATCCGTACGCTGCTAATAACAACGCATGCATATGTATTATTAGATACAGAGTTAGATAAATACATAGAGAATTAGGTACATAGATGCGTTTGATATTGTGATGTTCTTTGCGCGGATGTTTCACAAACCCATCGCGGGAACGGCAAAGCTGGCAGGCAGTCGAAACTGAGTTGGAGCAACTGTGCTGAAAACCATTTGGTGGTGAGAGACACGAAGCATCAGAGCGATTCCCAGTTGGGACTTTCGGCTAGTCGCATTATACGCCCCGTAATAATTTATTTTATCGATCGTACGTGAGCTCACTTTCTATCTCTGTCTCTCTAACCGGCGCCGGTCTGTTCATTTATGTATCCCTATCCACTTTTGTTCCTGGAAATGGCTGCTTGTCGAGCCGCGGGGTTGACGTACCAGCCACACTATTGGCGTATGTATCATTATTCATATTCTCTATATGGATTCCCCACACACTTCAATCCTACGGGACTCGAATGACGACTGCTGTACGATCAAATAGAAAAGAACGAAAATAAAAAACAAAAAAAACTTAAATTTGATTAAAATGTATATTTTTTTAATTTCGAGACGAAAAAAGTGCAAGAACGCTGAGAGTGCTATTCGATGTCCACGTCAGTGGAGACGTTGGTTATTAAAATTGCATTCTACCCAAGTTTTTTAATTAGTACTCCGCGAATAAGCGGACGAAACATGTAGTGTGGATGTGTAAAAAATGTCGAAGAAATCGATATGCTGTACAGTTGATCACGAGAATAAGGTTATTTTTTTCGATTATTTTACAGGTTACCATACTTACACTCACAACGAAAGCACCCACACAGGTCGAGTAGAGGACGAAATATTGACGGTGAAGTACGAAGATGGACGATGGTCAAAGCCCTACTACGACTGCGGGGGTGGAAACATCTGGATGCTCACCTACACCGTTCCATTCTTCGGTTACGTAAACGACACTTACTTTTTCAAGTAAGTGAACGATCGATATTATTTTACGTTTTTCAATTCTGTGACAATAATTATCGGAGAGTACTTTCGTTGAGACTTATTTCCGTTGTAAAGAATTTACGACTGTGGTAACGTTGTTTGGGAAAATTACAAACGCAAAACATCGTTCCCTTTGTTCGTTACTTCGCTACAATGGGACCGCGGGATTGTTGAGTTGCGAAGAGCTCTTTTCGTATACTTCGCGAATTGAATTAGATTTCTAAGTAGAGAAGAGAGATTCTTTGAAGATAAGTCTCGCTGCGCTTCTTCCGGCACTTTGTCTGGTATTCCGAGTTTAGAGACTAATCTTTCATCGTACTTACGGTAACGGAAGGTATAAAAATCGATCGGAAATTCCAAGAGTTAAGTCCTTGTCGCGTTGCTTCCCCCCCCCCCCCCTTTTCTTTCTATCAGCGCTCCCTCGCGTCCGGAATTCCGATTCTGAAGGGCTTTCATCAAACTTCTCTAAAGACTTACATACAACGATTGAATAGTGGTAAGCCACATAATTACAAGGCATCCGGATAACACAGCATAATAGCTGAAGTTTGTTGCCTTCACAATACCAACTACTAATTAGCTTGGACATGGATTATTATTGAGTATCGGTATTCTCTATCAAGTTTCTTCCCACAGAAACTTGTTACCGAGTGGTTCGCGATTGTTATGCGGTGTAACATCATTTTCGGAAATCTATGTCGGGCTATTCAATGCGGTGCATAGACTAGTTTCACTCTTCTCCGCGTTATCATTAACGAAATCATTAAACCAATTAATCATTGGACACAGAAGGAAATGAAAATTAAGAGAAACAGGAAAATTTCATGGCTCAGCGAATCACAATCATGTCGTCCATGCAATTTTAGCCCATTTTACAAACGACTATAACCAAAAGAAAATCGTAAAGTAATCGTTACTTCCTGCTCTGCCAAACTTGCTATTTCCGTTCAATTCTATCTCTCGATATTTACTAATTAAAAACAAAACACCGGACATTCCGTCTCGAATTACGACAATGCATATCCGCTCGCGAAGAGGCCGCGAACATGTACGACTTTCCGACGAAAGTCATGCGACGAAACTCGCGCTTCGATTCCCAATATCACGCGATTCTTTTTCAGCATTTTTATTACTTCCATCGATTTCTACCTTCCCTCTCTGTCTTAACATATCTTTTCTCTATCTCGTATGATCGCGCGAAGATCGCGGTCTCAGCATTTCCGGCCGCGTCGCGACATCCATCAGTTATGTACCTCTAATTAATTAGTTTTACTTCAACATCCGATCGACTCGCATCTAGAATCACCCCCTTTGAACACTTATGTTATATTCGCATTATTAATCAAAGTTATCTCGATCTATATTTGCATTTGAATAAATTACGCTGTTATTTGAGGAACGGGATTTAAATCCTAATCGAGGAACCGAACCAAAGTAACCTCTAAGGTTACACGACAAGTGCCCTCACCACTGAGTCGCCTTCGCGGCCAAGTTGAATAAAATACCTCTGAGTCGCGCGCGCGAACAAATTACAGTTTTCTCAGACTTCAGAGACGTAACAGTAATTAATAATTAAATACGATTGAGAGGTATCCGAACACAGGTGAGAATGGTTTCGGTGTGAACCATCAGAGCGGTAGAACCGAATGAACTGAAAGATCCCCGATGTGGATTGGATAGACTTTACTGCAGCTGCCAGGTTCCGTGATTCGGTTAAGAGTTCGCGAGCGTGAAAACTAACACGGGTTCGGGAACTTTCGGACTAAGTGGATTTTTCACCGAATTTGTCAAGCAACTATCAACGACCGGTGTTAGTTTCAAAAGTTTGCAGTGACGTACGAATTTTGCACACGAGACGAAGTTTTAAGTGACATTCACGGGTTTTTCACATGGGATCAGCACATGAGCGGTAAAAATACGTATTAGCTGTTCGTGTAGTTTGAATCGTAACTATAGCTCGGTGAATAAAAGAACGGAAAAAGCAAAATAAAGAAAAAAAACAATTTGAATTGGAATATAATTTCAATAGCAGATTACGCACGTTTTTTAACTTTCAACATTTGTACCTTCCATCACAGTTTAAATTGCGCAATAAATATTGAACTGTATTTAAAACAGTAATTCTATTCGGAGAGAAATCAGTTTGCGTCAATCAGTCACGTCGTAAGTCTGGAAAAAGATATTACTTTCTCCGTTAATCACTCCTCGACTCGAAGCGTGTAATTGAAACGAGCGGCATATTGAACTAACCGTAGCAAAAAGAACAAAAGTCATAAAGTTCGATAATCCTCGATTCAATCACGGAAATGCGAATTGGAGCTGTTTCGCTTCGTCTGGCAAAGAGAATTGAGTTTAGGGCTGAGTTCGCTGCGCCCCGTCGTTGGTGTAGCGCTCGCGCCCACGATTGCAGAATGATTCGAAGAAATTAGAGCCGAACTCGCCGACTGGACGGAAAGTTGAGCTCTCGCAACGTTGATCGCCGGCAACGGCATCGATGAAGGCTGCGCAGATTCTATCGGATTTACAATTACCGGGGTTTTTATTTTCCCGATATCAGGCAACACCAGGTGGAAATGACGCGGCGTATCCATGGAAAGAATGGAGATTTATCAATATCCTGCAGCGCTGAAACGTCTTGCGAAAAATATCTGTATATAGATGTCTTCACCTATGCATATCGTTCTTCCTTCGTTTCAGTGGAAATATAGTTCACATTTGTCTTTTTTTTTTCTGAAAGAATTTAATTTAAGATAATCACAGACAAAATTCGCGCCAAATGTTTTTTCTCAATATCTTGAATATATATATACGTGACTGCGATTTATTTTTTAGCCCTTCATTTCGTGTATATTAATTTCATAATTTATGGGCGTAACACAGTAAATACCGTAAGCACTTTTGAAATTAAAGGAACACAGATCGCGTAATTAATATAAGAATGACGTATCTTTCTTTTTAATGTCGATGTTAATTAACACATTTTTAAAAATTTTTTACTTTAACACAATAAATATAAACAAGTAGACTGTTCACTTAAGTTTGTTTATAAATTTATATTCCTTGAAGAAGGAAGTTAATCAATAATTTATTTGAATAGAAATTTCTCATAAATTCAATTATTTAAATGAAATTTTATTTTAAAAATGTTATGCAATATTATTTTTTATTTGTGGTTTTCGTCACACGATACACGAGCATCCATTTATCGACTGCATCATTTCAGTGACGAGTTACATGCGTATAACATATTTTTTTCAAAAAATCGACTTAAATAGTCGTACACACGCGAGAAAATTCGTACCTAATGAGAATCCAAGAAAGAATCGAAGAAAAGGGGAGATGTCGTTCCAAGAATTTTAGTTGCACTTTTTTTTTGTAACTACACGCGCGATCCTTGGAAAAACTTTATCGTCTATCTTACACCAACAGCTCTCGGTTCGCGCATTCTGTATAGTTTAAGCGCCCATTTCCCTTACACTTTTCCAGCGAACGTTTCGACGATCTCCGCGAACGAGAACAAAATGTACCACAATTGTGTTGGAGGCGCGCTGTGCATTTTGCAGTAATCGTAACTGTTTCGGCGTTGAAACGAGTTTTGCGTAACTGCTGATGCTCGTGTTGTTTTATTATTTTAAAAAAATGGGGAATAAATAAAGGTGTATATTCGGGCAGAGCTCAATGATCTTTAAATTTTTATTATTATGTGAATTTTCCTTTCGTCACGAATATGTCACTAAAATCGATATGACGCAGGTGTGGCGCAAAATAGGATCGCAGTTTTTCTTCCTTTACAATAACTTCGACGACTGAACTGTTCGAATCTCTTCTTCCTTAGTCCAGCTGCTTTGTATAAATTCGTAAATCCATAAGGCTTTTCGAAGCTTTACTTCCGTTCCGTTTTATATGGAACGAAACTACGATCACTACAATGCTGGGAATTCTCGATTTTCTTCTATTCCTGATTCTTCTTCGTCTTCTGTTGCCACTGATGCTTGTACGGACCTTCGACCATTTGCAATTTTGTCCTGTGACCTCATTTCGATACATCGTCGACGGAGTCGTCCACGTCGTCTAGATCCTGTATCTCTTTTTTACTTCGAGCCATTGGAATGGATGTTCCGCTAAAGCCTTCTATATATACAGTGGCCTGGCAACGTGCTTTTTATTTTTCCTTCCCGCGTATTTTCTCGTACTGTCGCCCACGTCGCCGTAGGTATGATCTTTTGGGAATCCTCTTAGATACAAAAAAAAAAATGTTTTTTGCCACAACGTGCAAACTTTTCTTCATCGCGACAGTATTAATAAAAACGACCTTCAAATAACAAGTTCACGTTGAAATATTTGATAGATTTTCGTCAAAGTCATCGTGAGACATTTTTCTATGTTAATCCGTTTGTGTAACAAGTTTCCTGTTGTATCGTTGTTGTATTTGCATTCCTGTTGTATTTGCGACATCTGGAATATTTGCGATCTTTTTTCTCCATTTTTGTATCGCCACAAAGCTTCTTTCGGAAAGAAGGGGGAATTGAGGTTAATTTTAATGTTTAATTTAATTTCATAATACAAACATTGAACCTTCACTTTCGAGGATGATTGAGCATCGTTATGTCATGAATAAATGACGAAGCCGATGCTGCCACGGGGTACTCGCAGGAACAATAGATTTGCATGCAAATCGCTATAACTCGAAATTCCATGGCGTTCGCCTCTGACGGTGACGCGAAGCAATCTGCGAACTACCACTCACTCTCATTCATTTTCGTCAGGTAGGGAGGGTTGGAGTAACTTGATCGGGCGCACTAAGCTCCAGCATATCGTCAATTGTCACTTCCATTTCCTGGGATAATCGAGAACCCTTGTACAGCGTTGTGTGGTATGGATGGTATGGCAGAGAATTCATTTTATCGGCACAGTTCGCTGGATAGTTTTGCGCTCATCATTCGCTCTTCCACGTTCACGTGTCACGTTTTGTAGCTCTTTTATCTTCTTTTTCTTCTTTATCTTTCTCTTTTTGAAAAGGGAAAAGAAAAAAAATTTCGAACGAATGTCTCGTAGCAGCGGATATTGGATCGCGATTCGCTATCAATCCTCTTAATGGAACTGTTAATAGTCACACTGATAGAAAATTTGAACTGAAACTCGAATAGTGTCGCAGGTGTCGTCATTCTATTCCTGAGTTTCAATATTCAACTCATGGGTTCGAAGTGTTTAATCGAAGTTCTTGAAAGAAAACTTTTTTTTTTTTCATTGCATTCTTCGAATTGTATATCTGGAATACAGAACGACCTTTTCTGGTGATAGCGATGACCGGAATACTGTAATATAGCAAGAAAATAAATTGCTGGATTCATAAAAAAAAGAGCACTGAAACGGTTTAAATGTCGCTGAATAATAAAAACTTCAATTTCACTCTTAGCTTTCCAGGTCATTCGTTATCTTAGCTTCTATAATATTTGTATAATGACTTATATAATCAATCGCACGGGCGATTCAATTCGCTTCAACTTTGAACTTTTATAGATTTCATTGTATTGCTTGTTCATAATATATGTCTGTGCTGAACATCATTTGCACTACTCTATCCATAGCATGCCTCAGTGAATTCGTTCCAATCTGTATTTTCTTTTTCACCAAGATGATACTTTATGCGTTCTATATTCCGACTTATTCACTGCCACAATGATATCCAACGCGAACCAGCAGTAAGGTATCGTCGAGTCGAGAAAAGTTCGATTGAACTCCCAACCGTCGACGGAATCGTCGCGCGCATAGCGATAACTCTCAATCTCCGCGTTCATCGGCTTATCTGCTAGCAAGGCGGGTTCCCTTGGAAACTGACGTCACGCGAAGACGATAGGGAGAAAAAATAGTACGAAAAAAAGAACCGATAAAGTTGCTTGAACGAAACTTGGTGACCTGATGATTGTCAGGAATGGGAGTGAATAAAGATGGCGAACAAATAATGGTAGAATGTGAAATGGGATACAATTGTAACAAGAAAGTGAGAAAAGAAAATTCAGGTGAATGTACGTTCGAATGAACCTATAAAGTTCATGTAAATTTCTGGATTTTCCAAAAAACAAAAACTGCAATGTTAGAATATCGTATTCATTGTCTGAAAACTGGACGAATTTCATTGTAATCAGTTTATCAGTAAACAAAGTGGCGTCCCACATGCGTGTAACATCTTTGCTAGAAAAGAAAGATGCCGTTGGCTGTTGAGCTTTACTCGTATTTATTCCGCGCTCCACTCCAATATGGTTACTGAATCAAAGCATACAGCATTGCTAAGCTCTTGGCTTTCATGTTGTTGTTGTTTATTCTCGAGAAGATGCACAAGACGACGGAGGAAAGGCGTGTTTATCTTTGCCCGTTTGGTTGAAAGAATAATTCAGACCGTAGCGATGCAGGAAAAACTTCGGGTCTTTCGGGGGAAATGTCGCAAATGGGATTGTCAGCGAAGGGTGAGGCTTACGAATTGCTCTGAGAAACACCATCGGATCTGGTCGGCTACGGTGATATAAGATGTGAACGACATGCCGGAACTACGGCTCCCAGAGGATAACCGCGGGGCTACGGCCGTCGATGCATTCTATATATCTATAAGGCGGTGGATATAGATGGTGGCGTTGGAGGGTGAACTACCGATGTTTGGTACGACAATTTCGCATTTGCTCCAATACAGTGAAACTACTCAAGATCCAACTTGACGAAGCATCGAAAAACGTGCCTCATCGTCATCGATTGATTTTCAGGACCAATTAATGGTAAACTAAGGACGATTGATGGCAAAAGTAATTATTGGGTGATGAAGATGAGTTAAAAATTGAGGAATTTGGCTTTTAACAGCTCATGAATGAGTTTCTACTTCCGATCAACTTCTGTAGCAATGGTTGTATATTTGCTTGGATTATTTAGATACAAAGTCCGTCCAGAAGTTAATCGCTTCTTGCGAAAATGCATAGTCTTGTCGATCTATCTTTGGAAACCAATTATCGTTGATTGCGTTTCCATGCCGAACGGTCGTCAGCTTTTGTGACCTCATCGCCTGTTGTCGACTTCTATCCATGAACTTTCTTCGTCCTTTTTCTTCGTTTCCGTTTTCATTTTCTCGATATTACATTCCATAAAGAGTGCTGTTAAGACGCCACTACGTGCTCCGATATCGTGTATCACATGTTTCCTTTTGCTATTTCACTATATATTGAGTCTCTAAAGAATGCTCTTTGAATCGTTTCTTTTGAAGTTCACGTTGATCAACGCTTTTCCACGTTATCACGAGAGAAAAAGATTGCGAATATACACAAAAACGCTTTGGAAGCAATGTTGAAAGGTGTTTCGCTTATTATGATTCAATATTTTTACAATAGAACGGATTGTTGCAAGGAAAAGCAGTTAAATGTATTTCTAAAAATATAAAAAATAAACGCTCAACGTGGGACTCGACCCCACAACCCTCGCCCCTCCCCCCTTCACGAAAAAAATTGTTAAAAATGAAGAAAAAAAAAATCAAAAGTACAAAAAAAAACTTCGTGGAAAAAAAAAATCTGTTGACTTTCGTGTTATGTCAGTAAATGTACGCTTTACACATTGTCCAAGCGGCTGTGATTTGCTTGTATATTTATTTACGTGTAGAAGAAAAAAATGATTTAAAGTAAATGTGCATATCGCTTTCTCATTTCTTAATCTTCGTTTACAAAGCCCCTCTATCATTCACTATTCATCGCTACACACTATAATTTGAACATATTGCGAGAATTGAGAAATTACGAGAATTACTCCTTCAATGTATGCGATAATCAATGTTTTGTATCTGATATATACACACACAACACACACACATATTTCCGAACAATTTTCCTAAATACAACTTATCGACCCTTCGGATTGTTCTGAAAATGTTTTTTATAAAAATAAAAAAAAAAATGTTTCAATCAAAACAAAGCTTTCTCTATGAGTAAAAGAAGCAAAAATAAGCGTAGCAGTATGATTTTCGTGTCGAATAACATTTTTTTTTATTTTTTACTTTATCTACATGAATATATTTTAATGCTAAAATTTGTATTTATACATTTTTACATGAACGCGAGATATCAATTCCTTGGTATGTGTATCTTCTCTCGGACGTCTCGTCTAAGCATACGCCCATTTTACGAGGGAAAGTAAAAATAAATTCTTTAGATCCACTAACGTTGCCCTTATCGAGTTGTTCAGGAAGTTGTGCGCCGTATTGCCTTCGATATCTACATATACCAAGCCATTTGAACGCGTTACTTCCTCTGTAGGGTCGTAGGTTCTGTAACGTAGAAAATAATATTTCTTCGTGTGTATATGATATGAAGCATTTTAACAACCCCCTTATACATACCATCCTTATTTGCGAGCGATCGCCTTACGGATGTTTCCCAAACGCCAGACGTGTTCCATTCAACATCCTCGAAGTCACCAACGTCAGCCTCCGATTCGCTCCAGTTGATATTCCGAACCTCTTGCAATGCCTGTACAAGGAGTAAGTGTTCGTGGATATCAACCTCATCGAATACGATATCCTGGACCTCCTCCAATGTTCGCGCAAGCAAAGAATCTTGTCGGCCCTCTTTACGAACGTCTTTGCGAGGCTTTTCGCAATCGTCTATATCATCTGACAGGTTCCCCTCAAGGTCCTCGATAGCCACCGTATCGTCAGCAAAACCGTCGAATGATCGGCCCAACGGAATTGATACCACTTGAGGATTATCTAGAATTCGAAGGAAAATAGTGTATGTCTATCACTTATTTATTGATTTTACTTATTTTTTGTCGCATTTAATTTACAGTTATTGTTATTATATGAATTATGATTTACAAGAATTTTCCGTACCGATCTTAGCGCATTCATCGAAGAGAAATCGCGCATTTCTTGTTGTGGCTTGCGACGATCCTCTCACGACTTTTCCGATCAGTCTGATCAAATCAGGCTGTCCGTTGAATGTATTATTCATGTATAAACTAAGAAGTTCCGGAACCGTGAAGTGGTCCCGGAGTCTTACAAACAATTTGTTTAGATGTATACCAGTTCTGTGCCTTAACAATCTTTCATTGCAATTCGCAATTGCACGTTCAACAGCTACGGAAATACGCTTTCGTTCACTCAAAATCTTCACCAATCTACGAATCACTTCACGTTTTCCTGCATCGGCCATTTTTAATATTTCGAAAGATACCTAATGTCTTCAACGCAATTAACTGAGAACGTTCAGCGACGAGGTGCGTTCAAGCGTCGATTAGTAATAGAGCACTTGTCGACGAAAACCCTTAGACTTATAGTTTTTCTTGTCTTCTCCTCCCACTTATATTTAACGGTTGACGGGGGCAGTCATTGGAGGGAGGATCACTAATTAACCGTTATTTTATACGTTTTGAAAATTGAGGCTTTTATTCTTTAGAATACAAAATATAATCATTATTTTTACTTCGATGATTGCTATGGCTAAATCAGTATTTTTACGATTTTTTATGGTTTTTTTTTTACAATTTTTTATACTGTCGGCAATATTATTAAACCCTCTTAACGTGCTATTCTGCATGCTCATCAGTTCGGTATCCTATTTTTAATCGTATTAAACCCTCTTAGGGTGTTAACCGCTGTCGCTCATTTTATCTGTAGCCCCCAAAAATCGCATTTACAGGAGGGCATGCAAGTAGGTATTTTATTACTATATTACTCTTGTAGTGTCATTGTGTTCCCATATTTCCCGTACGTTTTTTTTTTTTTTTTTTTTTTCGATGGAGGCTTATCCCAGCCTCTCAACGAACGGTCGTCAATGTCGAGAACACTTGAAGGTTTGGATATTTCCGAAAAATTTGTATAGCGAGACTAGTATTAACAGAGGCGCACTAATTACTGATGCGTATTACGAGGCTGCAATGCGACTTCTACCACAATCGTTACGCTATGAGTTGGAGAAACGCGTTTAGCGTGTAATTCTTTGCCTCTATTGTTGGGTAAACGGTGCGGGAAGGGACGCTTACCTGCCCACCGGCTATTTCTCCAAAAATCCACCTCTGCCTATTAGGATACCTGCGTACTGTAGGCAGCTTCTTCATTGTTTATTTTGCGAGACAAATAATTTCGTTTCAAAGGGCTCATGGATCCTCGGAAAGCCTCGAGATCGAGGTAACGAAATTGTACGGTCTGCCATATTGTAAAATAAAGGCTGGTAGATTTTATGGCATTCGTGTATAAACCGTGTGAAGCAATTACCTTCACTCCTACGATACGCCGTTATATTTTCCGAGTTCTTACTTTCCGAGAAACAGTAAACAATATTCGAGCAGATTGTTTGAAAAATGTCCTCATTCTTAAATCCTCTATCCGTCTTTCTTCTCTTCTCTCATCTATTTCCGTAACAAAGTTTTCTCGATTAAACTTTTGATTTCAGATAGAAAAAAGTATAAGTCCGCAAATGCGGTTGATTTTTTTTTCTTTTTCCATAAGTTCGATGATTTTAGTAGAATTGTGTTTAAATTTAAAGGTATTGAGAGAAATAAAAAATAAATTGAGTCTGAAACAAACAAAAAATGTAGCGATCTGGGAGCCAATTTAATATACATGTTGCTATGTTGCGCTATGTTGGTTTCGCAGTTCTTGAAATCTTATATGGAATTTACGGTAACCGAGTTTAGCTAATTTGTCACAAGCGCATGAATTATTAAGATGCAGAAGCTGATCTAACAAGCGGCCTTATTAAGATCGACCACGAGCTAATATTAGCTGTTAACTCGAGACTGGAGCGGATGCACTATGCAGAATACATAATACATGTTTAGTAGGATAATGCGAGAATAGTTGAGATAGTCTCGAGTTGTTGGGGACACCGATGCTGCTTCGCGTTGCACTGTTTATATTTGTCTACCGGTGACACTGATTTAAATTCCTTCGAGGCGTATACTTTTCACGCGTCCACTGTTTCTCTACCCGTTTTCCATAGTAATATGGGCTGTTGAAAGACAGAAAGGCGTATTCCCCAGCAGGACGTCGTTCAACTTTTTTGGCATTTTTCAGTTTGATTACTTCGTTTTTCTCGTGTTCGATAGTCCACGCTTTTTTGACGGATTAATTAGTTTGCACGCAATGAGGGTAAAAACTTAAAGCGAAGAATACAGTAAAGATAGATTAATGGAAAGAGGTGAACGAAAAAAAGCCGCAAAGTTTGACTAGAAAGGTACGCAAGTTGGCACATCAGCGTTAGTTTTTATTAGCATTTCCGAAGAAGTCCTCGTGAGAGACGACTTTTCAACGACTCCCAGCCGTTAGCAATGTTGGCCGGAGGTCGATTCGACTGTGCCAAAGCCTGACTTCGAAAGAATGACTTACCTATACAAACTGACAGTATCAACGTCGCACCCTCGTTCGCTTGCGGACCTTCCCGCCCGTCTTGAAAACTTTAGCTCCGTCGTGTTTCTTCACTTCGGATTCTCTAAACGAATTCGTTCGTAACAGTTTCCCCGAGTACGTTATACAAAAAAAAAAAAAAATCTGAAGGGCAAAAAATGTTTAACAGTGAATTTACTTTGGAGTGACCACCGGTGGGGTGCCTTTCTTCGTCTTTATTTTGCCTTCACTTTGAATTCTTCGCACGCCTGTGAACACTGTTACAGCTACAGCTAAACACTTTCAACGCACAAGTGACGAGTGTCGGACAGTTTTTTGCAACGATACCGTCGGAGTTTTCACGAATTAGTAACTAATGGTATATGCATGAGCCGAAAAGAACAAAGAACGGAATACGAAAGAGGGGCAAAAGTTCTCGAACACTTGGTATCACTTTTTCCTCTTTAAAATCTTTCTCCCTCAAGTATTTCACTCCGAAATCGCTCTGTTCGTTACTTTAATTTTCAATTAGCCATTTCGAATCCCCGAAGGTCCGTCGTCTACGCGATAAATGCCAGTGAATAAATTATAATGCTTCCATTGTTTTTCGACGATGCGATCCGCACTGTCGGATGGGGTCGTCGACAAGAAATAAGGAAGTGGGGTGCGATTACGGTGCGTGCTGATTCTGATATTGGCGAGAATTGGAAACGCTGCGATTTACAACGGACAGGGAAAATTGTTTTGCTATGCGGCACGTTAAATCTCCCGCTTTTTCGGGGGTTGAGCCAAAAAGCGAGGCTCTGGCGCAAAGCGAATTTTTCATAGACTGCAGAATCGTATATATCGTAATAGCGCGCAGTAGGAGATGCGATGGGACCGCGTGAGATAGAGTGACAGGCAGGAAACGGGCTACTCAGCGAAAAAAAAGGAAGAAGATAAAAAGGTGGTGTAAATTAAATTTTATTCAGATTTATTCATATACGTTTTATATTCACTAGATAGCGATCGACAAGAAACGAGATTGGGAAATGGTGCGTCATACGACAGTAGAGTTCGGCTCGGTCAATGCGCTACTAAAGTACCGAGTATTTATTTCAATTATAATATCGTAAAATTTGTTTTTATTTCTCGATAAATGTATTGTTTGTTCTTCTGCTATTTTTAATTATCGTTGCATTATACGTGCTTTAAATTCGCACTCAATAATTTCAGCTGTTTTTGGGTTGAAAAAAGTTTAATTGTTGAAATTTCATTATATATGTAAATCCATAGATTCAAACAGATTAAAGAACTATAACAAAAATGCTTTTTATTAAAAAAGTTTCGTGCAATTCAACCTTTCAATGTGGACAAAAATTGCGGGATAATTTGGAACCATTGATACATTTCGTGCGTTCCATTCATCCAATTTCTCGTAAACGTAGGAATGCTTTAGAAACTTTCCGCCAGGCGGTGCTGAACTGCCGGCCAATAAATGTTAATATCATGCGGGGAATATCTTGTAACGATTACACAGTACCCGAACGTGAAGACTCTTCAAACCTTCGATATATTTAGCTGTCGCAAACTCGAGGGAAACTTTGTTCCTTTGCTCATCACTTCTCGTTGCCTTCGTTCTTTCCGCTTTTTGCTTTTTATCTCCTTTTTTTTTCCTTTGCCTTTTTTACTTTACCACTACGGCGCTCGAGTGAACATTTCAACCACCTCCCTCATCGCCGAATGCCAGAGGCAAAAAGATGAAAAAAAAAAAAAAGAGGAACAAGTGCTCTATGAGGTTCATCCCCTTTTTTCCGCGTAGACCCCTCTGGATAATACTTTAAAGCACTCTTCATTTCGTTTTCGCGTCTTTCTCTTCCTTCCGTTCCTCGGTTTTTCTCCACCTCTTTCCTAGCTATCCGTTCTTCTACTCGACTCGTTCAATTTAAGCTCTCGATAAAATTAAGGATTCGAATTTATAGAACGATTGCTTTTTTTTGTTAATTTTCTTTCCTCCCTTTTTCGCGCTATCAGTGGCACCTGCAGATTCGACGATTCATCTCGTTCCGCGTATTGAAAATACGATTGCCTATATATTGCGGGCTTTAATAGATTGAGCTCTTCGAAATTCTCCTTCATTTGAATATTAATATACTGCACATGTGACGTGCTTCTCAGAAGTCGGATGAGCTTCGAGCGAATATCACACGAATGGAGAAGCGCGCACGAGGAGGGTTGAAGTATTATGTCGTTATATTCCCCGCGGCAATCACGCAGGGGTGCTCGACTAGGTCACGTTTCTCTGTTGCCGTTCCTCAGCTGTGGTCTGCCTGTTTAGTCTGTGGCTTCTCCCGTCTTATTATATCTCACCTTCGGGGCACAATATAATTCGGTATAATATATTTCCACGTTTAAATGGACGCCCATAAGAGCAAATGTCTTGCACGCCGTTGGCTACTTTCGAAAGCCCGTCTCTCGAACGTTATCACGAGGCTCCCTTTCGTGTTAGGCGTTAGTGGGCACAGGTGCCTTGACGAGACCCTTACGGTCCGTTCGCGTTGCCCTTCGCCCTTACAAATGATTTACTCGTACAGCTTGTTTCAGCAACAATTAATTAAGAATATATCGTTTAATAACGACAAAACGGTCGATGTTGCGTCGTGTGGAAAAGCATTAAATTTAATACATATGAATAGTCGATGAAGATATAAGTTCATTCAGGTTAAAGAAACTTATTGATAGCCATAAAAAAATCGCTCTTGTCGATACGACAGTATACGATGAATTAATTAATGTATAGTGTTAATTAACACAGACATCTTGGAGTGTTGAATTTCTTGACTCGGTGTTTCTTAAATATTAATACGATTAATATCGCGTCGATTTTTAAAAAAATTCTTATAATGCTTATGTACAATGTATTAATTTGCCTTAATGAAGTCTATTTGACTTTTTTTTTCGCTTATGTTACGTTAGCAGTATAATTAATAAAAATACTTCTTACTTGGGGACGAAATCATTTTAATTGTACCACTGCCACGTCTGTATCGTCAACGTTGCAGCATCATAAGCAACAAGAAACCGTCCCAAGAATGCGCAAAAGTAAAAACCACAACGTCAAAAGCAAAAAGCTTCTTTGCCGACAAGCTGAGAGCTCGTTTAAACTTTTATTCCGAACACTGTATTGCTTGAGCATTAAAGTTACATTTTTAGTTTGTTGGATTCACTGCGTCTGGTGTATGTTGTAATAAAAAAATGTTGTACATTTGTTTTAACCGCATGGGATTAAATATCCATTACGAAAATATCGTGAGATGATGGTAAAGTGAAGTTAGCAAAAGTACCTTCATTCCCTTTTTCTCAATTGACGCTATTTTTTTTTGTCAGCTACTACCGCCAAACATCGGGCGGACATAAAAAATTCACATTTCTTTGCTTCTTAACAACCACGATATTTCCTATTTTGTGTTATTATGAAGAAAGTACGAGAGTCGCTTGCAACTATGCGAGGAAAACATATATTTTCTGTTGCGAACCGGTCCGATGAAAAAAAAAAAAAAAAAAACCGGGGCGCGTGCTTGAAAGGTGTTTTTTTCGCCCATAAATATTACGACACCTGTTTGGCGGAGCAAAACGCGGCTGAGAGGCCAAACGGGAGCCTGCATACGACCCGAGCTATATACACGCTTATCGCACGGTCACAAGTGCCTCGTTATATGCACATTATATCGCGCATATTATATATCACGTTTGTGGCTAAAGTATGTCGGACATATAAAATTCTCTTCACTTTTTTCGCACGGGTACGCATTCGAAATATCATAGTTGCGACAAGAAAAAAAACATCGAGTGTTCGCGGGGACGCATATTCAGCAGTCTGATTTTAAATCCGCCTATTATCTTGTCAATAATAATCATTTGCTAGAAATCGTCGGAAAAGATAAGAACTGTATTAACCGTGTGAATAGAAAAGTGAAGCGGAAGTTTGCATTATTGAATAATCAATAGATTTTCCTATTCGTTTGAGGAAAAACTAATTATTAAAAGTAATAACTAAAGTAAACCGATTCATATTATCTCGGAAAAACTTCCCGTGTGTGTATTCGCTATTTTTAAAACCTCTATGTCATTTAGTTAACGGGTACTTTCCTACAAGAGATATCTTCCAAATCCGGATGACGAAAACTGGTCTATTCATTATTCATGTCGATAATAAAAAATATAAAAAATCACAAATTCGGAACAGTGTACGATTCATTCGCAAGATCAATAAATCCGGGGATGACGTTGGCGCAAAGCAGGACTCCTCGTCTGAATCTTTTTCGCGATTAACTTCGGTACGGTATGTCGGAGATATACGAAATATGAGGGCAGAGGCGGCTTTGTATTTCAAACGGATTAATCAAAAGCAACGCAACTTTCACCATTTCGTTATTTGCTGCCTTTTCCGTAAAAGGAATGTAAATTTAAAAGCCCCTCGATACCTCTTCGATGTAGAATGCTGTATAGTGTACAGCCATTTAAAAACCAAATTCCGGTTATCTTCGAATTAAAGTGTTCATTTTCAGAATCAATTTTGCAGTAATTATTTAATGAAACAGATTTTTCATTGATTTTTTTTAGGCAATTCTTGCTGATTCTGTATTCATCTCCTTATTCTGATATCTACTAAAACAATCCTTCACTAATAGAACTAATAGAAGAGAACTAATAGTTGGTCGGTACAACCCATTTTTTCATGAAAATTAGTTATCTAAATAGTTTTTACTTTTCCAAACGGATCATTTTTGCAGTGCAATGTGCCTATTCACGTCTCAAGCAAATGATTGTCGTCCCCTTCGTTATTGGGTTCGTTCACATGAGCGTTTATCTCTATGCGTCGCGCTTATCTCTGATATTACAAGAACCGTACAACAGAATCAAGCAAATTTCTATCCACATAGGTAAACTTTGGTGGTATCGAAGAAAATGCCATTTTCACGTTGTGATCGCAAGTGAAATAGTCCAAGTTTCATCGTACAAGTATACTTACCGTGAAATGGCACGTAACCGGTTTGTCAAAAACTTCGAAATAGCAGAGAAAGAGAGAAGGTGAAGATGAAGACCAATGTATAAGGGAAGGCAAGAGGCTTCGACTCGGGTACTCCCACGGATTGAGCTCTCACGCTCGACGGCACAAACTCTCGCAAAAGTCTTGTTTCTGAAAAGACGTTTCCATCTCGTCTACAAGAGCTCACCGAGACAGCTCGTCGCGAAAGGATATATCCGTGGGAGGGCTGAAGTAGACGTCGTAGCTGGGCACTTGCAAGTGTCTCGGAAAAAAAAAAAAAAAAAAAAAAAACGAAAGCTCAATTTTTCGAGAGAGATGGCGAAGATACGACAACCGAGAAAGTCAACCTCTTTTACTCTTATTTTTCTTCTTCTTGGTTAACCTTCACCTCCACTCTTCGTCGCCGCATCACAGTCAGCATCGGCATGTAACAAAAATGCTCTTCTCATTCTTTCTGTGGCGATTTTTTTCGTTTCGTGTAGTTTTTTTTTTTTCTCTTCCCAACTCAACTGCGCATAACTCGTAAAATATTCCACGTCCAGTCGACTGTAGACGCGTTTTGGTTTCAAACGTCAATATTTTATACTCTTGGGAATAGTCGTGGAAAGCTTAACAACAGTGTTCTCGGAGGAGCTTGAATTTTCGCCACACAATTCGAGAAACCTTTGGATACCGAGAATTTTGCAAACATTTTTTTTACTCCTTATCGGATGCAGTATAAAGCTGTTTAGTGAATAAAATTGGGTAAAGCTTCTTAGTTTTTATTCCAAGCATTGTTGTTATTATATATAATACCGGGAAAAGTACATCTTTATGTATGAGTGGTATCGGTGAGAGTATATTTAATATGGATGTGTAGCTTCTAAGCATTCCAGGAGAAAATTTAGCTTTCACGACGATGTACTAAACTTGCGAGATGCTCTTGCATTTCTCGTCCTTGAATATTCCTCTCTGGTGATACAATTCATCTTGAGCGCTTCGGTCCTCGAGTAAAACTAGCTGCGGATTCACTGCTGTGAGTCGGCAGATGTATAGCACATTTCAACAGCATATGATATCTTTTTCTTCTCAAGTAGAATGCCACTACGCCAATAAAAATCGTCTTTGAACTCCAAGATCCGCAATAAACTGCGTAACTTTGTTGTGTGGCTGTACTCTGCATGGCAAGTTATATAATGGAAGAAGTATCAAGTATCACGTACCGAAGATAAAAATGTCAAGCACAGTATGGACGACGATATGCATTCATGACAGAGAGAGTGGAAGAATCGTCTTAAACGGACAGACCATTATAAATGCCCCTAAAAATATCAACCTTCCGTCGCCTATATTTTCTGCAATCCCAGGAATACTTCGATGCAAAACAAGTTCCTCCTCTTTCCGTATCATCTTTTTTGTTTTTTTTTCAAGTTATTACGATGAGACTTGCAATTCTTACTCTCGAATATTATTTTCTACTTAATTTTTTTTGGTAGTTTCAATAATGTAAAATTGCCTTCTTGATAGTTTTTTCTTCAAAATAATGAAAAAAAAATTATGTTCGTGTTGAAAATTTCAACTTTCGGCATTTTGGGTAATTTTCACAGCTCCATCGCCCATGTTAACATCAAATCGCTCGAACATGCATCGACGAGCTAATAATGAGTTTTCAAATCAAATAAATAAGACAAATCTTGAGGCAACTATTAACCAATTGGTATCGATATCACGACACTACAGATTAGCAACCTATGCAAATGTTGCACAATCAATAATCCGCGTAGGCTGCATCGCTGGAATATTGCACTGATTAAAAGCGATTCCTGTACACATGTTGTCGAACCATTCGATATGAATTACCCTATACTGCGAATCAGTTTCTGTTGTATATAAATGTTGATCCCATGGTAATCAACATCGGCGTTGTGTTGAATGCGGGAAGCCAGTGGTACCAATGAAATAATATACTACTGGTGCATCTCGACGTGCAAATACTGCGTATAACGGTATTATACAGCAAATGCTATACGTATGTCAGCGGGCAGTGGTTGTATCAGCCGCAGGCTAGACACGTCCAGCAAGAGAAGGTGGGAGGAAAGCCACCAAAGGGAACTCCGAACTGTGGCGAGGCAGTGCATCGAACATTTTGTTATCGGTTCGCCATGACCGCCATCGCCGCCACCGACACCTCGTCGACCACCTCGTCGCAGTGCGAAATCGCCAGTTGAATATAAAAATGTGAATAATGGGATGCAAATCCAATCCGTGTCGCGTCCGCTGTTTCCTTGATTCTCAGTTCTACGTGAACCGGTATACTACTACCGTTGTGTTACCACTACCATTGTAGATGCAACATGTTCTCCAAGTTATATAGTAGGAGAGTTTTCGTTCGTTCATGTAGGCGTCTGTCGTCCCGCTCTTGTTTCAACTTCGCCTATAGTTTCAGTGTAAAGTATTTACTTACCTACAGTACGTACGCCGGTAGAGTTCGGTAAAAAGAATCCGTGGCTAATGAACTATGAATGATATTAAGCAGAACAAGAGAACAGTATTGAAATAATCAAACTACTTGGTACGTGGTACGCTGGTTATTCATAACGGTACCGGAATAATGACTACATCTGCCATGCATTCGCTTCAGGAAAAGCGTAATATACTAAACAAAACGTTATTTGTAAGACACCCGCAATATATATGATTTTTAAATTCAGATTGAGGAAAGCATACATCATTTTTAACGGCCGTATTGGACCATTAATTCTATCAGATTCAATATTGTTTATGATCAATCAGAATTTATGTACAGGCAATTTCGTAAAATGATCCTATATATCTATCTCTGTATCCATTGTATATCAATTTATTTTAATGAGAAAATGAGTAACGCCTCAGGTCGAGATATGTAGCAGAAGCATTTCTTTAACACGAACCAATCGAACGGTCTGGCGGATAGTACCCGTATACTTTATTCGATGGCCATTATCGAAAGAAAAATAGTGCTATACGATAAAGCAACGACCGACCCTCAGCGTATATTCCGGTAAAACTTTTCGATCAGATTTTTCATCCGCGTAGCGAGCGTCAAACGAGTGGCTACTGTGATATAGAGGAAAGTTGAAGAATGAGAAAAATTAACGTCTCGCGAGGGTATTAGTTTCTTGCCGATCGTAAATCCTTGTATTAAACGACCCGGACGCGATCAACTTCGAAGGATTTTTGGATGTGCGAGAAAACTAATAGCCGAAGACTAGAAGCTCATGTGTCTGTCGTGGGTTACCGCGCGTTTGACCCGATTAATCATACGGCCGACTGCGGGGTGGCTAATGCCCGAAATTAAGTGCCACGATTACACGCTCGCATTCGCGTCGAGCTACCAACTAATGTCACGCGAAAACTCGCCCCAGGGCTCCCATCCGCGAAGTTAACTTTATCGCGTGCCTCTGTTCATCCGTGGCCGCTGGCTATGTTCCTGGATCATGGTTACGCTGTAACTCTCCGCTATACTTATACTACGAACACTATGAGGTTTGGGTGCGACACCCGCCTAATGGAGAATTCATATATTACAGTAAAAAAAAAAAAAAAGTTTCTTTTTAGAAGAGCAGAATGCTATTACGGGACTTTTTGTATGCATAAACCTTAATTGCGTAGTTTAAGTTGACTACATCGATCCAATTTTTTGGATATACTTTAGCAGCGTAGTCTCTCACTGGTTGATACTATGTTCCAAAGTGAAGTGCAAACATATAATAATGAATACAAATTAACTCGGAAGTAAAGTTTTACGTCGTTACGTCTACTGAGGGGAGGACTTAAGCAGGTTTTGCAACTTTTGGCGGGTTCTTAATACCACAATAACGTTTCATTCGCGTACTCGTAATCTCCGCGATGTAACGTATTTTGTTGGTAACTTGCGCACAACGCAAAATCCATTAAAATTGTTTGACACAAAAACTTGAATATCTTCTCGCATGGAACGTTTTGAAGGCTATCTAACAACGATAAATGTATCCAATTAATGCCTTTTGATATTTTTTACTTTTTTGGTGAAATATTTTCGGCATTATTCACACCATCGTGTAACGAATTTACGTCGGAATATTGCGCATTTTTCTCGTCGTTTAACTTTTTTTTTTTTTTTTTTTTCCTTTTCACGTATCGTTTGTGTAGCCGAATGTGGGAGTAAAACCAGACAGATAAATAGAAAAAGTGAGATACATTTGTAACTCATTCGTTGAACTGGTCGATGACGCCGGTTACTCAATTCAGTTTCCGGTGGCAACCAATAAAACAGAACCCACCCACTCCCTCCTCCTTCCCTTTAGGCGTTCCGGTGGTTGATAGTATTAAATGCGGAGGCCCCAGTAACGTCACACCGAGTTAATATTTGGCGTGAAACAGATATATGTCACCCTAGTATCTGTAACGGTGACGCCGTGCTATTCGAAACAATTCAATTAGAACACACTACCGGCATTCACGGATTTTCCACGAATTCCTCTTCTCCCAATCCACGTCAGTCTGCATCATATGCAGATACCGGTTAAAAATAATCCTGAAAAAGTCCACACATGACAGTCGTCACACCCCGGGCGCCAACTCTTCGTGCAGTCACGTGAAATCGTTATCGATGAATATCCAACGTTTCACGCTATACGAAAAAATACGAAAAATTGTAAAAACCCAACGATATTTTTATACAGTATATTTATATACATTATTTTTTATATAAAACGATGGAAAAAATATGTAAAAATAAAAAAAGGATTTTTCGACTCAATTACTACTTTGAAATTATAAGCGAATGGGTGAAAACTCTTATTTGCATTTCCACATAAATATGAAATTCGTTTATTTACACAATCGCAAGTGAGTGAATAAATAAACAGAATAGCAATTTACCTCTGCGTAAAAAACGCCCTCTTATGGTTTTATATTTGGAATAAATATGATTCGGAACACGATGATATCATTAATTGCACAACTGATTTTACAGTGCCATTAGCATCGGAATTAAAGAGATTTTGAAGTTTGTAATATTTTTAAAAATTTCTGTTACAGAGGCACCAGTGGCATCGACATAGATCTTCGGCGAGTGGACATCGACCAGTGTCCATTACCCCCGGAATCTACGCAACTTAACATTTTTGCAGCTAGTGACAAGTGCAAGAATCGAACGACTGAGGTGAGTACAATCGAATGTTATTCGACGCGATTTTTTTTTTTTTTCAATTTTTCTACGTATTTTTTTGCCCCATTTTATCTTATGAACATAAGATCCATAAACTCAATCCTGACACGCGAAAACATATCACACCTCACCATTAAAAAAAAAAATAAAAAAAATATATATATACATTTTTCTTTTAATTCAAAGTCAATAAATCATGACGCTTGGGCATTGATAATTTTTTAAAAAGTCATCTCGTACCCGCGGCAATTCTACGTGACGGATATCTATGCGTACGAATGGTATACAATAAATATACTGTACGTGGAAAAAGTCAAGTCTACTTTTTACCGATTCTGTGCACAATATCGATAGATGCATATAGAAAAATACATAGAGAAGTTGAAAAAAAAAAAAAAAAATTTCGTCTGTCGCGCTCCCACGATCTCTTTCATTCGCCTATATATAACAACGCCGGCGCAATTGCTCCAATATAGGGATCAATCTCGGTTCCAAATTGGCTCCTATGTCGGTCAAATGCCGATATCGGGGTGCGAGGCGCGTCGTGCCCTGCTGTCGAGCTTCGCCTCTCGACGCATACTTCGAAACGCTCTCTTTCACTCTCACCCCTTTGCATCCCGAGTCTATCGCGATATCGAGAGCGTATATATATAAATTTAACCGGCACCTTCCCTCCCCCCCTCTTTCGCCTTCCGGACAGCCAATGAATTATTCGTCGAATATCGAGATTGATCGCCGATGGATATGCGGAGTCAAAATCATACCTCACAGTATTGCGGTTGAAAGGGACGAGAGACAGACTACAAGAGTAAAACAACGAAAGAGTGAAAATAAAGCAGTATACCGTCTTCGCTTCTATGCACAGATAAATATTCAATACATCGCAATATCAACGCTATTCACAGTTCTATACATTCTGTTTCTACCATTAGTTGTTTTCGCGGATAAAGGTTTCAGTGAAAAAATAACTATGTATATGTATCCAGATTTCAGCGTCAAAGTGATCGAAATGTTTTAGATTTCCGACGAAATAACAATTAGTCTGATGAATGCGAGTCGTCAGTTAGAATTTTCGAAGATTTAGAAATTTCTAAAAAATCGCCTGCGCGGCGATTTTCAAATCTATTTTTCATTCTTCGTGAATCTTAAACTATATCTACTTAAAGTTTTAACAGACATACAGTATAGTTCTTTTATCGTTGGAATTTAATTCATCCGTAATCCAATTCGGTTTTTATACAAAACATACCTAATTAGAACAAACGACGTAGTAGAAACGTTAACTCGTTTACCATATTGCAAGGAAATTTGCAGACCGCTTGCGAAACTGAATTCACCGTGTTGATGAATAAAAACGAACAATGCCAACGGATTACGTACATATGCACAGAATATGCACAGAAGCGAAGAATCGTATAAAGTTATTAAAAAGCAATTTATTTTTCATTACGACCGCGATATGCGTCCAGCGGATTTTTCTGCGACGATAAACGTTGCGCCACAATTTGTTTGCAACAGCGTTGCTTTTGTTTCTCTTCTTTTTTTTCGGACGGTGTAAAACTTTTTCTCCAAGTTTCGATGTCCCCTCAAAGCGATGTAAAACAACGCTGGAAAAAGTAGAGTTACGATAGAACATGAAACAGAACGAAAGAGCAGTCGAGAGATACTGCAACGATGCTGTTGAAACCTTTTGAAACTTTTCCTCGTCACTCATGTAAATTGTTCGACCACTATATCACGTTACTCTTTCGGTTCGCCGCGTCTCGTATATCGAATTTTTCACCACTATGAATATCTCACCATCGATCATACCGTCGAATATTTTTTCGTCGCGTCGACGGCTTTTTTGTCGTATAAACCGCGCGCGTTATAGATTATACCATCTCTATATGCAACGTGTCGATGTAATCGTCGATACCTCCCCACAGTGACCCAAGCGGATTGTATCGCAAAAATCGTAAAAACTTTATCGTCCTATCTCGTCGTCAAACCGGCGTTGAAAGCAATACTTTCGAACTTTGATGTAAGCCGGATCATGACGGCAACAGAGACAGACGGAAAAGCCGCAGTGCCGAACGCAAGTGGTATAGGTTCGCTAGTAGTACGGGCAGAGTATGAGCGGACCAATGCGGAAGGCACAGCGCGGTGATACTACGATGCGTTACAAATAAATGATGAGATCTCTCGCTACACCAGCGAAGGATAGAGACATCGCTAATATTTTTTAACAATCAATTTTTCATCGAATGAACAATTGTCCAACATTTGCATTATTTGTTTGTTCGTTATATATCATCGTTATGTCGTCGCATCCATTAATTTTTCATTTACAGTGCGTCGCAATTCCGGGTCTCGGATTTCGTCGCGGAAGCTATCGGTGTGTTTGCAAACGCGGCTATTACTATCCGGACACCAAGTCCACCGAGAGGTATTACAACGGCACGGTGATTGAAGAGGAGTTCGAGAAATTGATGCTTGTGAGTTATCTCTACGGAGTTTCATTGTACACGAACTTATCACTTGGCAACTTTCGTCAACTGTTGCATCCCCTTGAGTAATACGTGATCTTCCGAGTTGACAGAGAAAAGACAAATACAGTTGAATCCCGAGCTTCGCTAATAAGCAACTCGTATACACAAGAATCGTTCACTTGGTTTATTATAAGAAATTGTAAATTATATAAAAAAAAAATTTGCAAAAATGTAAAAAATGTCACTAAGTATTTTAAAAATAATTTTTTGAAAATAAAATAATTTTAAAAAAATCATATGACTCAAGTAAAATAAAAAAAAAAAAAACTTGGCGAGTCCTTTTGTTTATGCCGTTTACATTGATTTCTATCGTCAAGTTTTTTTCTTAAGTTTTTCATTTTCGAAAAATTATTGGAAAACTATTTTTAAACTACTTGGCGACGTTTTTTACATTTTTGTAAAAAAATATTTTTTATTTCATTTTTTTTTTTTAATTTATTTTTTCCTCGAGACGCTGTCGCGTCTCTTGATTTCTCTAGTTATACACTATTTCCGATTAAATGAAAATGTTTGGAAGATGATATGAATCCTTCTGCTTTAATTCTCGAAGAGTTTCTTGTTGTACGGAAGTAGTTTGCAGTTTCAAAATCAAACTGTATCACGATTATTTTCATTCATCGAGTTCAAGTAGTGCATAGAGAGAGATATCCACTATCTCCGTAAATTGGATTTCACAGTCTCCCGTGAATTTTTTACAAATGCAAATTGCGATTGAAGTGATTTATACTTGCAAACGAGAAAAGTAGCAAAATATTATCTCAGCTCCGTTCTCGTTTGGAGATAAGTAGATGAACTAACAAATAACTAATTGGAAAGTCAACGAATAACAGAGAAGACGAGGAAGCGATAGCGTAGTCTTTCTCTTGCCTCGTCGAATTTTTCAATAACCTCAGCACTCTGATACTCACGAAGAGCGTATAATTCGCCGACATTCTCTTAATCTCCATCTGTTTTCTTCTTACTCAGCCCTGGAATATTCTTGACGTAAATGAATAATGTGCCTTTAGCTTATCAAGTCTCGAAAATTAAGAAACTTCATATTCCACTTTGTCATTCCGTACGTTTTCGGAATAGTTGAAAAGCCTATAAATGCGCCGAGGTGGAGTCGAAATGCTCAAACATTCATTCCGCGAAGCTTCCCATGCATAGCAACGTTGATATATCTATGCAACGTTATACCTCTCTATACCTATATTTCATGAACCGAAAATTTGCGTGACTGTGGTAACTCAACCGGGGGGAAGAAAGGCGAGCGACGGGCGAATGAACGATAAAGTTTCACCAGAAGGAATACGACTTTGACGAGTATAGGAGAAAGGCGAATGAGCTTTCACTGGCGGAAAAAAAAGTGGACGCGAAGACTCGGTGAACTTCCAATACATCCACTCGCGCGCACGTTACATCAACTTTTCGCGAAATGTGCAATCGAACATTTTTTATCAACTCGGCGACGCTGTTTCGGTGTTGGCGTGCAGATTCTATTTTTCATCACTGCAACGTTCGCCTTACGTAAAAAAGATCATTTTCATTCTATGAAAAAAGATCAAAGGCTTTCCTTCTCATTATTGTATCGTAAAAACTGCATTCAAACTTCTTGTCGCAAAGTTCAATGGAATATCGCAAACTTCGAACTCAACACAAATTTCATGTAAGGAACATTCAATCAATTTGTTCGGTAAGAAGTTTTCTTATAATACATATACGTTTGGAACTTTTTACCAGATAAATCAATCAAGAAAAATTGAGTTGGGATTAGTCGGGATCTTGTATTGAACTTTACGCTTCGCGGAGTTCAGTTTTGTAAGCAACTTTACTTCATACTTCGAGTGACAGCGTTTTTCTTTGGTAAATTACTAAACTTTATTCTCAATAGGAAATTTCGAATTTCGTTGAATATCATTAATCTAATAAAAGAATTTATGTAAAGAGCCATTTTATTAGTAATATCGACGAAACAAAAGAACTGATAACAACAATACATATTTTCCTGTGATAATCTATTAAGCTATAAGCTCTTCGAGTTTCTCCCACACATTACTTATCTGTATTGCTGCCAGACGGTTAAGCCGGTCGGTGTATGGTCTTCTACTAGATAATACGGTCGAAGTGCCTCTCGCGGTCTGCAGCATCGGCTTTCGGTTTATTCCTCTTTATGTCTGCTACGTTGTAAGTAATGCTACTATATTATGCAAACCTCGGCGAATAATTCGGCTTACGTTGTCGTGATATGTACAGACCGGTAGGGAAATTTTATTTTCATCATAAGTACAACCGACATATATATATATATCCGGAATATAGCGGCGCGTGTCCCACGCCGCTAAATACCTTCGTCACGATTCGCTTTGCAACCGAATGGAAAATTATCAACTTTTTCTGAAACGTATTTTCTTGCATTCGAAGCGGAAGTGAAAAACCAAAGTTTTATTTATGTAAAAAGTAAAAAAAAAAACAAAGTTTCACAAATCTTAGATCATTCTATTTCCAATTAAAAGTACGTCAGTCACTACCTTTAGTTTATACTTTGCAGCTTTTCAAATGGGGAATTAATTCTACCAAAGTAGCAACTTGTGTGCCCAACTTTTCATCTGAACTCATGTACACGCAATGTTAGTGTAGCAGTACCCTTCATCCGCAGAACTGAGTTTCTCCAGGTAGTTTGAATCCCCTGCAAAAAACGGTACAGAGTTCTTATACGTACATATATATGTATATTCCTTATAAATTCATTGAACGATAAGATGCACTTTGTTTATTTGAACATCAAAGGATAAGGGAAGTATGAAACATCGAGAAAATACTTCGGCGTTCAAAGGCATCAGAGGTCTTATTGATAAAAAAGAATGTCCCACGCAAATTCACGACTTAATAATTCATTTGTATTAGGATCACGTCCTCTTGAAATATTTAATTTCAACATTTTTTACGGAACTTTTTCGAACTATGAGAGTCTTAAAAAAAAATCAATATTCACCAATATCCTTAATTCGAAAATTATACTTTTAATAATGAAAATTTATTTCGTTAATTTGTGAAAAACTACAGTATTGCAGTAATCAAATTTTATTATCGCTCCGCGATCACAACGATTGGGATAAAACTTTGACGTTCGTCAATCTGGAATATCTTTATTTCGTTACGTATATAACGGATGAAACAGGCGCTAAGAGCTTTATATTCGCGAGCGTCGATCAAAAAAAGGTATGAAATCTATAGGTATTACGAGTTACAGATAGAAAGAAGAGAGTAGTGTAACCCCGACGAAGGGGAGGAGGAAGAGACAACGTACAACTTTTACGATTGTGACACTGATTCAATAATGTCCTGGAATGAGATTCTGGTTTAGCCGAAGGCCCTGACGTTCCGATAGAATGCGCTTCTTCGTTCTTTACCTTATATTCCACTATTCTCACTCACTTTCTCACTTCCTCGCGTCCTACTGGATTTTTCGTGCCGCTTGGCGCGTTCACGGTGCAGCTTCCTTGGCTACCGCTACCGTCAGCAGCCTCGGTGCCTCATATTGCTCTCATAAGCTTTCACGACCCGATAATATTGCCAGAGAAGCTATCCGGCTACGCGAGGGTATATAACGTATATTTCCGGTAGTTGCAGTGAGAATGGAAAATGAGAGTGAGAGAACGAGTCGCGCACGACCGCCAACGATGAAGCGATATGTCTGAATTTTACGAGCGTTCGGTGCACTACGACTTTCTTGATAATATCGAGTATCGATAGTCGGCACTTCAAAGTCTATGGCAATATACAGAGTGCTACGAAATTCTGATCCTAAATGAGATAATTATAATCTATTTGCACAAATTATAGCGTATCTGAACTTGCGGTGAATTTCAAGTCCTTCTTAACCGCTAATCCCCTACGTAAAGAATGAATTTCTATTCTATGTTCTTATCCAACCAAAGCTCAAAAAAAAAAAAAATTACTTAGAATAATTAGGAAATTGACTTTAAAAAGGTTTTTACTGCGATACATTATATATTTTTCGTTGTTATCGCGCAATGTTTAAACAAAGTTCTATTAAAAATTCTCCAAGAAAGATGTCGGAAGAGCAGTGATATGTAAATTGTCGTCACCACATTTAGATTGACAACTTTATCCCATTATTATAATTTTTCATTACGTAAAAACGTTTCAATTTCACGAGAGAAATTCTGAACAAATCTTTAATAAACTACGCGAGACGAATTGCTTGCCATTGTGTATTCGATCGAACGTGAGCCGAACAGCTCTATAGGTGACGCAGTTATCGAGTTTCGTTGTTAGGCGTTCGTAGGCGTACCGGTTAATATATATAACTGGGGATACTATTAACGATATAAAACGTAACTGCTACAAGCGCCATAATGCTTCTTCGGAGGCAAAGTCACGGCGGAAAATTTGAGTTAGTAGTGCATGAAATGACTGCGTAGTGGGTAATTCAACGCTTCTGTTACTCCTCTCGTTCGTTCGCTCGAGAAGTTTCAGCTTTTCCATCAGTGAGCAAAACGTGTCTCGCTGGCTACTCGTAGCGTATATCTTCTACAGGATAACCCCTCTTCAGTTTACTATCGTGTCATTTATATTTTACGTATTTATCGGAAGATAGAGAAAGGGTCCGGTAAAAGGGGAGACCTTATAAATTGAATATTTATTTCCGAGAATGAACCCCTGGGGATGGCGTCAGGTCTAAGTCCGAAAATTTCGATCCACTATATTTCCCCCTTACATGGTAGAGTTCCCGTGTGTTGGTTGAAAAAAAAAAAAAAAAATTCAATAAGACCACTGAAAACACGAACATTTCATTGCGTTATAGCTTCCCGCGTTCCTTTTCGTTGACTCGCAACGATATATTAAATTATTAACTACTGAAATTACGTTGTAATATAATCGATGCGCGTTTCCAATCCGGAAATTTATTTAATATCGTTAAAACACCCCGCCGAGCGTAGTATTGGTGTCATGTAAAGCTGTTCCATTAACACATTCTCAGTGGATAGTCATCATCCTACGAACTTCCCACGTCCACGAATACGTGGTCGCTATTGGCTCCGTGAAGCCCGTAGACTACGTGAGAGTTGACTGTACGTAAACCGCACGTTTTTCTTTCTTGCCTCATTCGCTTCACTTTACTGAGTTTTACGAGTTCTCGTCGTACGGAGTCGTCGTCTTCGCCGTCGTTGTCGATGTTCTCCACGTACGGCAGAAGCTTGTTAAGTTTTGCGGAAGGAGTGTCGGACCCGGAGATCGAGGTCGTCGGACGAGTTCCACGGTTAAGTGCGCCGCGTCCAGGGCGATGAGGAGACCGAGAACGAACGGAACCTGGCGAACTGCTCCAGTAGCTACCCTAGACTTCCAGTCATTCTCAAAGGCGAAACGGCCGCCATTTCCTCCCCCCGTGTGTATGTCACCGGCGCAGCCTTTCCTACGCGACGATCTGATTTTCTATCTCGGTCACTCGGTACTCTACAAACGACAAACTTTAACGTCGGAGTTCAACACGAGTTTGTTGTTGCCACCACTGCTGGTGGCTATTGCTAGTGTCGCCGTTGGCTTCTCTTCCTGCCCCGGTAACTCTCGTCAGCTTAATTATGTACTTTCTCCACCATATACATACGTACTGAACTATAGGAGTAACCCGCCTTGTCCGACACACGTGACCCGGTGTACTTGCCACAGTTCCTCGTTCATTTGCCATTTTATTGTGTGAGTCGTAGCGCACGAGTATTATTACGCATATGCATTATTTCCCGAAGCTTCGAGACAAAATAATTTTATTTCGAAAAAAAAATTTAGTAGCCAAAAACAGACTCTCCGGAATTAATTAATGTTTCGAAGTAACTGTTCCGAAATAACTAATGTTGAAACTGAACCGGTTTTCACGGGTGCAATTTTTTGTTTATAATTGTGTTTTTTTTTTATTACATGTGCGAACTGTAATTACATTTTTCTTAATTACCCAAAACACTAGAGAGAAATATTTCTCATATATGCATCATGTTCCGAGAATAGCACTCGGAAAAATCCACATATTACGGCGTAGGCATATAATTATCATTTTTTTCATTAGTAATTATTGTTATTATCGTACGACAAGGGAAAATGTTCGAGTGAAAGAATTCGTAAATGTGAAACGCTTTTTTCATAATTGAAAATATTCGGCTATATTCCGCGAAAGACGAGACGACGAATGAGAGAATTTTGCGAATTGACTCAATACATTAGTTACGAAAGAAAAAAAATTCAGAGAAAGATTAATCGAATATTCGTAGCATCGCCATATCTATAAACCGATAGGTCGACGGTGGAATGAGCGTAAGAAATGAGCTTTAATGTAGTTGATTATGTAGAGTGGAAAAGGAAAGAACGGCCAAAGTTTGAACTATTTTATTAAAAGCTTTTTCGTTAGAGAGATATGCGAATATAACGCTGCAGTCGTAAGTTCTTGGAAAAAATTAATCCTCGCGTTCCAGTATACTATATTAAAGCAGAGTCCACTCCGATATGCAATTAATGACGCAAACATCGAAGAATATGATTTTTTTACATGCATTTGCGTTAAAAAAAAAAAATTCGTCAATTATATTTAATTGCCCGAGAATTTTTGAAGCCATTAGTATATTTTTAATTAAATTATTTTTAATAATCGGCGAAATGGAAACGAGTGATATTTGGAGGCATTCACGCGACTCGCTGATCTCATATAGACATCTATCAATCAAATTGATAATTAACTGCAGTTATTATTCATTTCAAATTCATTTCAATTGGCAAACAATTATTTTTTTCTTCATGCATTGTTAGTGGATTTACTGCTGTTAATTGGGGCACAGTAGTCATTCTTTCTTCAGAGTTCAAACAGAAGCCTTTGAGTTTTCAAAGGACGCTTAACACTGAGAATTTTAATAAGGAGCTAACAAATTTTATCGTCCGCGCAAGTGTTCTTCATACCCTTGTCAAGCTTTGTATTGCCCGACATTGACACTGTCAAGAAACGCGTTATGTTGTGACTGAAACAGAACGAGGAGTCTAAGAGACTAGGAAATGCTGTGACGGTACATCCTCCAAGGAATCCGTAATTTCTACTAGTTTCTTGCCTCTTGTTCCTGTGAGTACGAGCTAAATGACGCCCCCTCCGCTCTGGACGTCATTTGCATAAACCGAACCTCCGGGAACGAGGGCCGAGTTAGCCGCTCTCGTTGCGCACTCTCTATACTGTGGTGTGGCTCTCCTCGCTTTGGCTGCTTCCTCTTGTTTCGCCCACTCTAAAGCCGCGAAGGTACGTCCCTCGAGGAGGCTTGTGCTTCTCTTGTTGTCTCATTTCGGTCGACAACCGCACGACAACGAATGCACCAACCGCACAAACCGCATTTCAAGAATTCCACTATGATTCACACATCGCAAGGAATAGCTGTTAAAAAAAATTAAAAAATGCTTTTTCTGCATTTGGTCAATTCATAATATTTCAAGACTATTAATAATGGTAATGCGTATGAATTGCTTTCAAATGAATAATAAGATAAAAAAAATGTCGGTAAATTGATCGTATCTACAGAGGAACAGTCATTAGATCGTTGATAAAAAAAAAATACGCATAGTACTCATTGAGGTGTTTGCCCCGAGAAAATGGAGTTATAAATCGTGAAGTCCTGTATCATTATCCTGAAAAAAATTGTTAATCATTTTGGAGGATATTCCTCTTCTTTATCGGTGCGCGTCACTCACATCGTAAAGGTTGCGGAATCGTTGAGACAACTTTTTTTTTGTTTATTACGCGAACTAAGTTTGTTGAATAATACGCTCGGATCTCTGGAATTCTTTACATCGCGACGTATATATCAAGCTGTTGCTTCTACCGTCAGTACTGCTGCTCACCTTGTATCTGTGATTTCCCACGAGGCAACGATGAAGAATAACACGTCGTTTGGGACATAAAAGTAAGATAAAAAAATAAGACGAGCATTCGGGTTCATCGGTGTTTTATATGAGGCCCTCTTCAGCGTGTAATCGATTTTTATGCTGTCTAAAAATAATATATTTTTTTTTTTAACTTCTGACGTGAGTTTCCGCATGAAATATAAAGATAGGAGTAAAATAAGCAGCAGATTCGTTATCAGTGGAGACAAAATAGATCACAATTAGCTCTGCAACGTTGAAATAGACTCTATCGTTACGGTAATTTTTTTTATTTTGCCCAAAGTATCGATTTCCGACATTTTCATATAGACGTATTTTTGTTTGTAAATTGAATCTCGAAAAACTCCGGGTGTCTATCATAATTTACTGAGAAAACACAGAACATACGATATTCGACGGAGTTTTAGAGTATATGAATAATACCGCTATTTTAGAACGGAATAATCAATGCTCCAAATTTCGGTGTCTCGTCGGGTCTTTAATTCCCTCGAACTTCGATCGCGCCGGACATTTATCGACTGTTTAAAATCCGACTAGATATATAATCCTACAAAATTCAGCGCTGAGTTTCTCTTGAATATGAGGTATTTATTGCGGGTTGCAGTAACGACGACTCTCACGGAATGATTACGATTGAAATATAATATGAAATTAGGAATTCGCTAACTGAGCGAAGAATTATTACCGTTGGAATCGGGATAATCCTTAGCCGCTGGTGTGCTTATATCCAAGCCAAACCACACTGCTCGTGATATTTGGCACGCTATACAATTTCGAATATTTGCCCATCCCTACGAACTAACCATCACCGCAACGATTCGAACCCTCATCTCCCGCGAGATTATTACGTGTTGCTGCCTGCAGCTCTCGAGTAGTTCCGCTGTCTACGAAAGCTTCCTCCTGAGTGCTTTGCATGCAACTCGTCTGTTCATATGAGGATATCCACCAAGTATGCAATAATAGTGATGAACGCGGGTACTTCGACTGTATCAAATATACTATTAATTGGTCGGATCCAATTTCACATTTTGATGGGACATAGTTTCATTGCAAAGCAAATGTGTACCTCTCAGACGGTCGCTTTATGAATATTTTAGAACTTTTCGATTACATTTATTTTGTATCCTATCGCAAATCAAATATTTGCGGACTGATTGAGACTAAATCCCTATTGGAGGAGAACCCGAGAATTCAAAGAAATAAAGGGAATTAGGAGAAGGAAAGAGTACTGTTAGATGAGCATAATACTGATTAAACTTTTGGCAAGCATCGCTCATTAATTCATACGCAACTTTGATGGGAAATTGAACTAATGTATCACAAGAACTGATATTTTGATTCCTGTAACATACGCGAAGTGTTAAAAAATCTTCGTAATAAATTACAATTGAACGTCGAGTACAATTTCCCTGCGGTATTTATCAATAGCGAACACCCATTTCTCGAATTTCAAAATACAGAATACATCGGACTTCGGTTCTACGCGCGTATAATGATGACGCCAATTGTGTCTCGTTAGGAGGATAAGAAGTAAAGACCTCCATTCAATAATTCACTTGTATTCCGTTCTCCTACATCTTCCTTGCCATTTGGAGATTATATCTACGTACGCTTCCTTCGCCAACAAAGCTACTTCGGCCTGTGCATGACAAAGTTTCTCTCGAGTCGTATACTGTACCCGAAGTTCGTATACAATCGACCCACTGATATTCACAGCGTGGAACAATGCGCATAGAACACTTCTTCCTTTGTTCCAGCGAGTGTATGAATATAATTATAAGTTGATAGAATTCGAGATGATACGAATTATGGAGACTTCTTAATCTCTTTAATTCCTCTTCCCTCTCTTCATCTCTTGATCAATTGATCTGTCGTTTATAAAGGTTAGGAAACATGGAAAATACACGGAGAGAATAATATAGGAATGGTTACCCGACTCGAATAGTAATCGTGGGACGAGAGCAAAATCTGGAACTTTTTCCAATATTTTCATGGAGTATCTCCTAAAAAATACGAGTCTGGAGTTCATTTTCATATTTTTCTCTCCGAAGTTTTTTCGATCCATATATGGATCGAAAATTTTTTTTTTTTTTTTTTTTTTTCGATCCATATATGCATCGAAAAAACTTCGGCTACTCCAACTTCGTTTACGCTCATTGCCCATCAACAGATTAGTTTCTCTCGTCGGTGTAGTGTAATTGGTTATCCAATGTTTCGAGTAATTTATACTATGATCATCAGCTTAATGATTATAGTAACAATCCCAGCGGTTGATTAATCATCATTCAATTACAGGGCGCGATCGAGACCATTGCTATTCTCTCATTAGCGTTACCCGAAATTTACCGTTAACGTTGCGAAATACCACGCTCGCCCCATCGTTTGCCCATTACACCAGTTAGACACGCGCCTGTCACATCATCACGAAATTTGGAGCGAAATTATAGGGTTAAACCAGACAACTGTGACAGAGTAGATTTCTCATAATAATTAATGTTTCTTTTTTTTTTTTAAACAAATCATTTAACTACGGAGAAATAAATTTCGATCAATTTCAATCAATTAATTATTCGGCTAATCGTCGGTCGCAGATAAAAGCAATGAAATCAATTTACGTAAAAAGTAACAAATATAGCTATCGAAATTTTATCTTTTGACGATGAAATAAAAGAGTAGAAGTTGCAATATGTTGTGTTTCTCTATAAAAAAAAGAACGAAATAAAGAATCTAATGAAACGGGGAAGATACTCCAATATAGCTGTATATGGACGATGGAGCTGACATAGCTGAAAGTTTTTTACTTCACCTGCTCGTCTTCGAGTCGCCAAGTGAAAAGTGCATTCGTGTTCTTCCCATACGCTGTTTCTCCATTGCCCTCTATCCCATGCCGGAAACTCTCTTTCTTATTTAATCAACCGTATTTCCGGCAGGCCGAAGATAGCCAATACGGCGAAGACGGAGTTTTCGAATGTCTTCCGTGCGCCGAGGGATGCGAGTATTGCGAGGATGGCTCCCCTTGCGTTGTTTCACTCAATTGGCTCATGAGAACTGCTATCCTCATCCTCGAGTGCTGCATCATCGCGTGTCTTCCTGCAGTCATTCTTTTCACTTGGAAGTTCGGCAACGTCAAGGTGAGTACTTCTTCAATTCAAAATCTATACGATTGCGTGCCGCGGAATGGGAATCACAATTTTTTAACGATGATGAGGGGACCATCGTCAACGAATTTGAGACGAAATGTTGTCGGTTACTTATAAGTACATAATTAACTAAAGATCTACAAAATCAAAACACAAATAGAACTAAAGATCTACAAAATCAAAACACAAATACAACTAAAGATCTACAAAATCAAAACACAAATACAACTAAAGATCTACAAAATCAAAACACAAATACAACTAAAGATCTGCAAAATCAAAACACAAATACAACTAAAGATCTACATAATCAACAAAAAAAAGTTCATTGGCATCCTTTTGCAGACTATTTGCATAATGTATTGCTAGCAGTAGACACTGTTCTTGGATTTTCCGTTCATTGAACTGCAATCTGCTCTTTTTGGCAATAATAGAGATGGTGATGATAATTAGGGTTGTATGGTGGAATGCAGTAGGAAATTGGCGTGAATCCTTCGCTGGAACTTAGTTACTTTGACGTCTGCAGAGATAGAGCTAATTGTGCGATGAACGTAATTGTCACAGACACACCGGTCCAGGTATCGGTAGTTGTTTGTTATATTGTCGATCCATTGTAGACGTAATTGTTTTGGCGTTTACGAGCGCGTGCTGCTACCGAGACAAATTACTGCATAATTTACACGCTATGAAACTTGTCCGCGTGCAGCAGCAGCCAGACGTCCACAACCGCACTGGCAACAGCAGAACAGCCCATGAGCGGCGTAATACCGATCGGCATTGCGCAGTGAATCGGCTCAACGTCGACCCACAGGCAAACCCACCTCCCATTTCGCGTTTCACACGTACATTATTCCGTGCTACACCGCTGTTGATGGCGTGCACGCGCAACTCTCGATGCTATTGTGCCGTTTCTACACTTTACGATTTCCGACTGAAGCTTTCGTGCCGAAAAAGTAGACCACGAAAGGCGCACCAACGGAACACTGTACCGGAAGTTCAATGCAACCCGTATATATTAAAGTGCAATGATTCTTGGATTTCCATTGTTTCTTCGCTTCTACTGGTATTTTTTTTTGTTTTCTCTCTGCAACCTCCACGGAATCGCGTAAATTCATTATCAGCAGAATCGCACACGGCTGCCGGAGACTAACACACGTTCAATCATTATTCAAAGCTCCCATAATATTACTGCCTTTTGTCTTACGATTTATGATGTTTTTTTTTAATTAACTTCAACAGTTGGTGGCATTTGATTGATAACGATCTGTAATGAAATACAAATCATTAAAAATGCGTACCTTAATGAAAATACACATTTTTACAAAGCTGTCTTTGAAAAAGAGCGGACTTGACTCGTGTTAAGTCGTCCGCTGATCCGACTCTCTTCAGACAGTTTATTTTACGTATAATTAATTTCGTTTTCCCAAATCGCTAATCATGCGGCGCAAATTTAATTAAAAATATAATTAATCGATCGAATCGTTGAGTTTCGATTACACCATAGAGTTGACATTATTTAGCCCGAAGTCCGGGGAATTGAGAGATTTATGAGTAAATAATAATGGTGTTCCCCTGAGGCAACCGAAGCCTTTATGAAATTACGTGCGATTTGTCGCTGGCAAAATGTTGACGCTTCTAGTGTGCTTTGGCAATATTCCAAGTAGAGGCAATAGATAACAGTTTAGCATATAAATGTCGCTGAGGACGTTGTGTGTCCATTGTTCTCTATATATTTATCGCTACTATATATATACAACAACTACATAAAGTACGTACATGAAACATCGAGCATAATGTACGCGGAGGCACGAGGTACACAAAATTTTCAAATAATCCACGAAACACGTAACGTTTTCGCGAATGCAATGTTGGATAATGAATGTTATCGTCGATAAACATCGACAATTGGGGGGGAGCATCGAAAGGGGAGTCGAACAATTCAATCGCGTATGCGTTTTTCGCCCGATAGGAATTTCAGCATTAACGTATGAATTTATTACGTATTGACCCGTTTTTTCAACAGGCGCTTCAAATGATTTTCTATCCTTTTAATTTATTGCATTGGAAATGCGCATCGTGATCATGAAATATGCGTAACTAAAATGTTGAAAAGACAATGTATTCATTTCGCGCAGATATAATTTTATTGTTTGAAAATGAATTTATATAAAGATATATATCCACGGATTTGGTCTAATGCCCGAAGATCAGATGTATGATAAGTTCGTGTGCGCTAAATACCGTTCTTTGACTTCCAGTCGATCAAAAGTATGAAAAATCTTTTGCAAAACAATCAAAAGCACGAATCTCATTCGACAATCAACCGAGTCAAGGTTGACTATCGTTAACCTTGTCTGAGTTTAGATCGCTAAGTCGCGATACCACCACGCGATTGTTCTAAAACTGCTTAACCTTACGTGTGCTCCCTTCAGTCAATAATGTACCCGGTAACGAGATGACTATATGCATTTCCTTCAGAAAATACAGAATCCCGTCTCCTTTTCACTCTGATTATTTTCACGGCTCTTCGTTTTCGTCGTGACAAGCAATTTCCTCGTGTAAACAACATGTAGAAAACGGACTGATTTACTTTAAAATTGGCGCTATGCAGTGAGCTATTCATAGAGTTACGTAATGAGAACAATATTGATAAATCGATACAAGCCATTGAACTGCCCGTCAACTAATATTGGTTAATGTCTCTCCAGACTTGGGTTACAGTCCAATTAAGAGTATATCCCTTAGGATGCATTAACCCGTAGAATTTGGTCAATAGGAACATTCTGAACCGGATAGCAATTTGATCGCACTGAGCTTCTCTGCATGTGTGCTGTATAAACAGTAAACACCTAAATATTGCATATGTCCTCAAAGTGCACCGGTATAGTCTATTTGTGTAATGGCCGTTGGCTTGCGATCGCCGTTGTAGCTTTTAGCGAGGAGTGAACCAGAGCATGACAACCCAAAGTTCGGCGTTCAACAATACACAGATAGTAGCCTGCATGCTCTCGGACTAACCGTTTGCAAACATTGAATCACAGAGCCGGAGGCTGCGCTGGGAAGGGCTATTGTTTATAGATGGCATGCGGGTGAGTGAGATAGAGAAGCATTTTAAGAGCGACCGGTCTAGTCGCGATAGCATGCCGACGAAGACCAGGATATGTCAGAGTAACCGAGTTGGGAACGGGTTAACGGCTACCGGAACCGGAATAGCTGATCTCGACCACGGAGAGCAGCTTAACCCCTTGAAACACGAGGGCTTCTTGTACAACACGTACACATTCGACACGCTGGTTACAATCGCGAAGCTTTTCCCTCTCGTTGCACACTGTACGCGCTTCAGCGTGTTGCCAACATCTGATCTCTTCCTCCCTTCGTATGGCATTAATTTTATCATCGAGTTTCGTTTACCCTCACCAAATGTACGTATTTGCTACTAATTGCCAGCGGCGAAACGCCAACGGGCAAACGTAACACTCGATGAACCAACCCCCTTCATACGAAGCTCTTTCGTTCTGTTTAACTCTTCTCCCGTTTCAGACTCCCTCTCGACTTATGAGCTAATAAATTTAACGACCGACCGCAATTACCAACGCGAACTACCGTATATATTTTCTCAAAGCGCTTCGAGAAACCAAGAACCCTCTCGGTATGGAGAAGGTCTGTGAATTCGCGAGGTCGTCGGGGTAGTTCGCGTTAGGTCATCCGGCATATTTCATCAAGCTGTAAACTATGAAAATCTCTGAGGTTGTCGGTTGTGGTTCCATTCATCTCGCTTCGGGGGGATTAGGTACTACGTGCATTACGATGAAGAAACGTAAAAAAAAAAGGAAGGAAAGAAAATCATGGGAAAAGAACGTAGAAGATGAAAAACAGGTAACGGCGGCGAGACATTTCGCTCGCAAACAAGCTCTACAAAAGATTACTTTCGTTTCATTAAAAAGGGACTTTACGGTCGTCCTCCAAGCCGCCTTGCGAGCGATATACTACGTACCTAAATAACTGCGGTGTAGACCGACGATTTACGTTTTACGATGCTATGTTTCTATGCTACTCACACCGTTGGCACGTCCATTCTTCTTCCCTCTCTCGCTCACCCAGAGGCTCTCGACGATACCGGGATGAAGATGGGAAACACTTCATTTTTTTTCGTTAAATTAACGAAATTATGCTCGGGACTCGAGAAAGACGAGGGTCGATAGTACGATACCGAGAGCTAACCACATTCGTTTGTTGTTCGAAACACAACTCGATCTAAAGTTTGAAAAAATTATTTAAAATAAACGAAAATCATGATACTAAAAAAAAAAATTTTATTACTCGATCGATCGTCAAATGATTGGTCGACGAAACATTTTTTTTTTTTACTTTTAAATTAAATTTAAAAAATTTGCATGGATTTCATTTATTTTTATTTATTTCTATCTAAAATTGAGTCATTTAATAAAACGGTCAACGATCAACGGTCAAACGATAATAAACGATTCTTATAAAGATGATTCCAAAATTTCATCAAAAGTAAGAGACTTCGTATGTTCTCAATTTTCCGACGTACATTCGCCCTGAATAAATGAAAATAGCCGAAAAAAAAAATTAACATACTCAACCTCACATTTTCGCGTCTGCTTCTCTGTGAGAATTTTCTACGTCGATGTCCGTCCGGCATATGAATATTTATCAAGTTCGTGATACTCGCGATTCCCGCCCTCGCTGCGGTGCACCGAAGTCATGACTTCTACACTGCTAAACACAACGGTATAATTGTGCAGCGTGCGTATCTGCATCCGAAGCTCATCGCGTATGCGCAACATATGCGATCCACCCTCCAGGCGAAGTACTTAAAAAACATGCGGTTGTGTAAAGCTCCGAAACGGTAGACCGCTAACGGCACTCGTGGTGCCATGACTTTCCAGCATTCGCACCGACCTAAAATGAAATCTTTCTTTGAGTGCTCAGCGTTGAGAACTGACCATACCTCGTCCAGCAACGCTCGCCATTTTCGTTTATTCTCACGGTTCCTCATCACAGCACGCGGGCACATAAACCATTCACATCAGCAACACGAATTAAAGTCATTCTCTCTCTGCGTCATCTGTGAGAGAATTCAGAAATCAGACCGCGCGTGCGATTACTTTTTCTTTTCCCTCCTGCAGGCAATGTGTCAAGCCTGCGAGCTAAATTATTTTGCGTCTTATTTAAATACCAAATACTGAGCTCTAAGCTCGAAAATATTACGAAGCAATCTCGCCGACGGTTCGCAGTCATACAACGGAATCTCTCTCGTTTTCTCAATTCCCGACGTCGTTGCGCTAGCGGTGGATCAGCGAGTGAAAAAACGCTCGGCAAAGCCAAAACGCATTTGAAAGTAGAAGGAAAGGTTCAAGCTGCCTTGTCACGTCTCGCTAAAAGTACGGAGAAAGAGAATGTAATAGAAGTAGAGATTGCAATCGCGTGACCGTTTCTTTCTATTACATCGTTCTTTTATACTTTTCGTTTTTCCCCGAAACGCTTTATACTTCACATATATACGCATTCTGTAGCGGACTACGAGAACTTTCGGCAGCTCTCGGGGTCTTTCCTTTCTATCTTATTTTATCTCTGCGAGCAGAGATATAAAGAACCTTTTCTTCAACGTATTTTAGAGGTTCGCGGCAGTATTACTTTGTAAGCTGAATAGTCATGAAACTAAAAACATTCTAAAGTTCTGCATCGCTTCGCGAATCTGATAAAATGAATTCATTCCCAACCAGGAATTTTTGCTCCAACAAATTTTAAAGAGGATGAATCAAACGGATATTAAACAAAAAAATTATGAAAAATTTTGTTTTATTATATTTTAGTTTCGCGTTAAGTGATCTGGACAAACGGATATGGATATCTGTATCTTTCGTCTGTTAGACACAATATTTTATAAAAAAAACTCTTAAAAAGGTTGTTAATGAACCGGACACAGTTTATATTTTATTTTTACGAATTCATCGTATATTGTCAGAACTCGGAAAAAAATTTGATTAAAAAATTATCAAGAAAAATTTTGTAGAACTGTGTGAACGAGAAAAATTGGTACATTTTTTTATTTTTTACTGTGCAATCAATTATGAGTCTTCAATTACGTGTTTTATTCATAAATCGACACAGTTAAAAAGCAGAAAGTTGAAGTTGAAGAGAAGCGTTAGTTCGTTGGCGATAAATGAATTCGATATCGATGTTTATTTAACGGAAAGTCAATTAACCGTACTATTAGCTTTCATTAACAGCGACCGGCTGTATAAAAAGTTCAACAGCCATGTAGCTTTCTTCCATTCATTGTAGAGTGCGCCCTTAGCTCGGATAATATTTCTACCATCGACCCTACGTAATTTCAACATCTCTCATGTTCTCGTAATAAGGACCGAACTCCGCGAGAACTTTCGACCCGCCGTGTCGTTTGTATCTGCTATATACGTATGTCTCGTTTCGCTGCTGCACTTAAACAGTAACAGTCGTCGTCAAGCTGTAATCATGCGAGAAAATATGGATGTGAATAACGGCGAAAAGTTGCAACGATTACACGATACTCTTTTGTCGTTGTTGAAACAAAGCCCTCGAAGTATTACGTATACGGAGGTCGACCCAACTTTCGCCACATCTCTTTCAGATTTCTCACGAGCATTTTAACAGTCTTTACTTTTTGTCTCTCCTCCGTAGTTCCCATTTAACTATCCTGTCAACTCCCGTGACAAAGCCCCTTCGCTGCCCTCCGAAAGCCCTGTTATCACTCCACCAGGATAATGTTTAAAAGCTTCTAAAGACGAGCCTTGCCGACATTCCTTAATTGCGTTCGACCGTAAGTCGGCAGAATCTTTTTTACCGAGTTCAGCGATGATGAACTGTCGTGTTTCTTGATGGACACTTCGTGCCGGAGAGGTGGAAGCCCATCAGTGACTCTTTATTGCCGTCGGTCGTTGCACTGAGGTTTTACTACGAATGTTCGTTGTCGTAATGCCCGTTTCGAAATAGATAGACGGAGTACTTAATTTCAACGAAATCTCTTCGTTAGAAAAAAAAAGCTTTTGCTAACTTTCGTAAGATTATGGAAATCCAATAATCGTTTAAACGGTTAATTTTTTTCCGACAAGGAAACGAGAGAACTTTTTTTTTTTCAATTACTATTTCGTCATTAGGTGATAAGACGTGACTCGCGAACATGTAGCGTACACCCGTTATACATGTACACAATAGTTCTCTATCTACGGTTGCAGCGTCGTCAAGAGAGACATTCTCCGGATGATACAAGCGAACGGTTGGCTTTCCCGAATTCTGGAATTTAGCCGTAGTATAGGATGAGATTACGAGGAGCTTCCGTGGCTCGTTCGGGCGGAATCCTGTGTCTTCGATAGGGTGTAGTGATACCGTCTTGCGACGGTACAAGCTAATGTTGGTTCGTATGAACAATCCACCGAAACCAGCTTCACGTCTATGTGAGAATGGAAGGATCTCAGCGTTCCGGACGCGTTCTTGCGACCGTCTTTGTCATTGGGGAGCGCACGGGTTATTGCAAGCGAGCAACGAGAATCCAGAAACTGGGATCCCGGATTTTCTTTCGTGGAACAATATTGCCACCGTGGCGATTCGAGGTTTATTGGGAAAAGTTTCTTCTGTAATCTCAACCTCTTCGATCGGTCATTATATATATCCTCAGTTGTGTAAAGAAAATACCGCAATCTAATAAAGACTCTCACTGTATTTATATACATATAGCTTCGGTCCAATACCAGACGGACGTGTAAATTGTATTTAAAATCAGCTTACACGACCTTCTAATGTTGAATGAAGCAACGTCATTCGAAATTCGAATACGTAGAGTACCGAAGTACTGAAGATACAAGAAAATATAGGGTAATATGTACTCGGAACCAGTTTTTGCAATCTCGTTTGGTCATTTAGTAACCAACATTGGTCATAGATCAACACACACTTCTTCATACATACTTCCTCATCCTCGGAAAGTTTCCTGAGAGTGTTACGAAAATAAAGAAAATCTCTGTAGGGAAAAACCGAAATGTAAAGGAATGGTCCCAAGGGCACTTTGAAACGCTGCTGGTGTACTGCCGCCACTACTTCGAAAGCCCCTACGGTCATGCCAGTGACCGAGAGAATCAGGATTTCCACTTGGTCGAGTCTGAGCTCAGAATTTCTCTAAATTCTTCTCTCTGTTGTTCCGACATCGGAAAAAAAAAAAAAAAAACATCGTTGCAGGATAGATGCAGCGGTTTTCCAAGTTATTCGACGAATCTGTAAATTTAATTTCGGCGAATTTTTACTACGTGGTCACATGCGGGACTTCACAATTTCACTTGCATTTCGTAATTTATTCTCGTGGCAAAAAAATCTCGAAAGTTTAGCAAAACCAAACGGTGATCTGTACAGAGAAATCGATTTTTCCTATTCAATTATGCAATGAGGAGTTACCAACACATCGTAATATCCATGAATTTTTACACGTTCGTCGAAAACCAAAGTCAAAATTGGTTTAACTATTTCACATCGCAAATACCAATCGGAATACAGAGCCAGTTGCTCGGAATTTCTCTAAATTTTTTTCTCTGTTGTTCCGACATCGAAAAAAAAAAAAAACATCGTAGCGGGATAGATGCAGCGGTTTTCCAAGTTATTCGACGAATTTGTAAATTTAATTTCGGGGAATTTTTAATACGTGGTAACATGCGGCATTTGACAATTTCACTTGGATTTCGTAATTTATTATCGCGACAAAAAATATTGGAAATCTCGAAAAACGAAACGATAATCCGTACGGAAAAATCGATTTCTCCTATCCAATTATGCAATGAGGAGTCACGAGCACATCGTCATATCTATTGATTTTTACCCGTTCGTCGAATACCGGAGCTAAAATTGGTTTTTTACGTCGCAAAAACCAATCGGAATTCAGAGCCAATCAATTTTTAATTAATAATGCTGTGATGTAAAATTTCGAAAATAAACTCAACCGAAAGGTGAAGCAACAATAGAAAAAAAATCTTAACCGCGCTTCTACTCTTACTGGTAACAAAAAATATTCGAGAGACAAAGATTTTCTGAGAAAACTTAATACGTAACTATGATAACGAAAACGGTAAAAATAACGAGACCTCAGTGTAACACAAATAACTCCCTTTTTTTTCCTCCGCGGGCAGTCGACAGTTAAAAATATTTCGATCTCATTTAGTCCTGAAACACAAGAGACTGCAAGACATTGTACGAGAAACTAATAAGAAACCATTCTTGTATAATAATACCGAGAATCGTTAGACTTCAGCGCTGTCGATATGTTTTTGTTTTTCTTGTTACAATTTTGTACACAATTATAAGGAAATATTTTCTACAAATATTTCCTCAAGTATATCATCTCAGTATTTATTGTTTTTCCTCCAATTGAGTGGAAACGCGAGCTTCCAGGGTTCGTTATTTCTCCTCCTCGGGGCTGTCGAATTACTCTTCGAAGCGGATCGAGTAGACTACTGCACCCGATGGCTGCGCGATTCATCAGCCTGTAGGCTACTGATTTCAGCTTCTTCGATACCTCCCCGGAGAAAAATTTATAAACGATGTGCTATTGTCGGGTTCGCTCTTCCAACAATTAATCATAAACTGTTAATTCTCGTGCGCTATGATACAATTTTAAGTTAATATTATTTGTTTGCAATCGACGTTTCGCTTTCAAAATCCGTTCTCCATCGGTTGTGTTTAGCATTAATTTGAAGGAAGTTGGTATGGAAAAAATGTTAAATTCATATTTGACAATCGTTTTTTATATTCAAATTTTCAGATAATTTTATGCAAATGAAAAACTTCTGATTGTTCGCTTACGATGTAAATTTCCGTTTGTTCTTCGATGCAATTATTTGAAGCGTGAAGTGCTGCAACTGACCTGTCGGTCTCGACTACCGGTGAATGTGAGTTCGTAATTCATCACGAGACAAATTTTACTCCCCCCCCCCCCCGCCCGCCTTAGCCGTAGCCTCCCGTTGGCAAGAATAACGATCTTCACGATCTATAAGAAATATGGTTTTTCATCATCCTTCGCCAACTCCACGATTTTCTCCGGCCTAACGACAACCACAGTCAGGTGGAGTCTTGACTGACTGCATCCATAAATTCTCTCGCGCACGCCTCTCTCAATCGTTCCTTCGTCAATTTTCCTCAAAACGCTTCCGGCGCAGGTTGAGCCAACGGCGAAATGCCGAGATTACTGTGGAGATCGATTGGCACCGGCAGTTCTATCCTTCTGTCTCGCTGCCAACTTTTTCCTCAGATACGATTGTCTCTGCGAACTCATTTTCTCGACGTTTCAAATGCTCCGCAAAAGTAGTTTTTGCTTCCACATTGCAGAAAAAAAGATTTAGGACGCGATTAAAAAAAAAAAAAAAGTGAAAGATGCCCGTTTCGGGTTTTATATTCATCGCATTTAAATGAGAAACTGACAAAAAAAAGACAGTTGAACTCAACAGAAATCGTGGATTGTAAATAAAAGGATATAAATATAAACAATATATGATTTATTAAATAGCTTAACCTCGGATTACATCAAATTATGTGAATAAAACGGTGCGTTTTAACATGAAATAGCCATTCATCAAATAATGGTCCGTCTTCACCACATTTTTTCTATACGAGTTGCGCAAATCGTTTTTTTCTTTTTTTCTTCGTCTTCTCGAGTTTCTGGTTCATAGATAATTCGCTCGACAATCCGCCGCATGAATCTTTGGCGCAATAAGGCTGACTGTTCGCTATTCTTTCTATTCCATTATTTTCCGTCCCATTTCTCGCGATCCCACAAGACGCCGAAGTCTACGCTCTGCCGTCTTGAAATTTCCGAAGAATCTCACGGAGACCGTTTCGTATATACAAATCCAGGTCTACGAACGCGGATTAGCATTCTTCGCGTCGAACGATTTTCATGCATTACCATTCGATTGCCGAGACGTAGGCGTGAACCGTTGCCGGGCGGAAAGAGAGGGGTTGAAAGGTCTGAAACCTTGCGTCGGTCTACTGGTACAAGCATTCCTATACATTCCAACAATGCGTTTCGTTTGAATCGACGTACAGCGTCGAAGCGAAGCTGGGAACGACGAGTTAAATTGAACGACACATACATCGCATATAGTCTCCTGAATAGAAGGATCGAGCGAGAGAGCGAGAGATAACGGGGCAAAAGCACTGAATCGTAGAATCCATCGCATCCACCTTTCCCTCGTCGCATACTAGCTTTCAATTTGTCGGTACGCGCCAGTATCACGATGTATGGCTGATCGATTTATGCTCGTGGCTTTGCGTACGCGAATGGATGAACGCAGATTCTGGGAATATATACGTACGGCCGTGTGTTTCCATACGGGACATTGACGTATTCAGATACATATATACATTGTCTATAACTTATTCTTGGTATAATCAAACGATCGTTAGACCCGGTCTCCAATTTAAACGATAAAATTTACGATCGCGATTTAAGGTACGCGGACGGTTCGATCGCGGTATCAACGAAGCTATACATAACATCGTGTCTTTTCACGCGGAACAAACGAAGCTTTCGAACGATCTTGTAATCCCTTGTCACAAGCAAACAATAGTTGGTTCACCGTTTAATTTGAACGATCAATGTGAAGCATCAGAATTTTGACATTTCGATTAAGTCTCACGGGGTTGCCGAGCGTTTAATTTAACCGCAGGTCGATCACAGAAAGAAACGGGAGGTCCGTTCGGGTTCACAAATGAACGTGACATACATCGACTGGAAATTTCGGAAAATCGAGCGGTGGGAACATCGTACGTAAGAGTTTTCCATAGAGAGATCGGGCTATACATAGGTTCGACTATTATACGCACTCGTGTACACATTATATGCAGCGCTTGTCGAATAAATAAATAAATAAAAAAAACCATCTCATACCTGTTCGTGCAGCTTTCGCGTGCAGGCGTATCGCCTCTCCATCCGGAGAAAAATTTCGTATTCAGTGGAGATAACCGTTCGCATGCCGTGTCATTAAAGAGAGTAGAGTTATTCGACAGATGGGAGAGTCAGAGAGGACACGAGGAACAGGTGTTCAGCGGTGTCAAGGGTCGAGCGCAGTTTTCACTTGAATTCATGACACGGACGAGACCCGCTTATCGCACTTCCGAGGGTGTATACCGTTCTATGTGCAAACATTTTTTTTAATAATAAGATCGGAATATTCGGCTGCGAAAAATTGATTAAATATCGGTGATAATTAAATATATTACAAAGTCTTATCCCGCGGTATTTCATGAAGAAAAATTCGACGGAATTTCGGGATTAATTCATTTTCATTGTATAAAGCAATTATGGAAATATGCTGGCAATTATGCTTGTCGTGGAATGTATGGAAAAGTGATTTCCTCCCACAAATGATCGGAAATATGGGAACAAAACAAAACCAGTCAAAGAAATTTGATTTCCACGGTAATTTACATCGTTCAGCCGAACAGTTCGGTAAATCTCTATAGCATTATACTTTGATCGATTTTCTTTTTGTCACGTCATCGAAATTCGGTTCACGAATTCGGTTGATTTCTCGGAGCATTTGGCACGATGCACCGTGTTAAATAATTGGCACGATAAAAGCTGACGAGTTAATCAACTTGGTAACTTTTCATCCAAAAAATCAACGAGTGCACGAGTACGACGAATAAAACAAAAATTCATATAACTTGACGTGTTATTGTAATCAATGGAAGTACTTCTATAAAAAAAAGAAAAAGGTTTAGTCAATCGCGCGTATCGCAATATTACGTATAAGCAATATATGCATCGAGTAGCACTCGAAGTTGTAGTGTGTACCGTAAAACTAGAAGAACAATACACTCGCAGATATGTCTACGTGAAATCGTACGAAGCGCAAACATTTGGCTAAAAGCACTTCGATGTTTCAGCCATTCAGCGATCGATGAGCCGAATGCAAACGTTAAATCACTCTCGGGCCGGTGGTCTCGGTTCCTAAATCTCATTGTTTCACAGGTATGTATGTTGGAAGCTGTGGCACGTGGGGGCGAAGGATCGTGAACCACCCCTTCTCACCACCTGCCGGTTAGAATTTATAGCGTCGCAGCGGTTGTCGGTTGCCGAGCTTGCATTCAACCCCTTGGCGTTGATCGATTATATTCCCGATTTTCGTGAACTTCGCTCCGATGTATCTTCAGGCAATGAAGCTTAAAGCGTACATGCGGAAACAAAGTTACTTACATTGCCTTTAGATTGGTCTTTTGTTAAGTTTCACATCACATTGAACAAAAATCTCTATAGCCAATGGTTATATTGAGTAGAAAAGCATCGATTCACTCCAATCACTATCGGCGTAAATTCAAGGAGACATCTGCAAATACGAAATGTTGAACATTTGCATGATAATCTTTCTTACCAAATTGAAAACATTTTTTACGCTGTTGACCTCTTCTCGACTTGCTTCGCTCGCAGCCCATTTCGAAAGCTCGAACGTATACCAGATTGAGTAATGTCGCATCGCATCGAATGAAAAAGGAACAGCGAAAGGATATGTGTGGCGTACGAGAACGCGCGGTGTGGCAGAGAACGAGAGAAATAGAATGCTGCAAATCTTTTGTAGTCTCGAGTCTCGAAAAATGTAAGAAATACGTGATCGGTGTGTACAAAACCATATACGATACTATATATATATATATATAATGTTCCAGTCGTGATTCTTATTCTTCCGTTTTCTCTCACATATTATTTCTTCACTTTTCTTTTTTCGTTCTTGCGTTGCGCCATCGATATTGCGATAATTTTTATCGAAGTTGCGCAGTTGAGTTTATATTTCAAGCGATTGCTTGTTATCGTAAGATTTTTATATTTTATAGAAAAATTCGCCGAGCGATAAAGCGCGTATTAAATCGATGCGGCACAGGAAAATTATGAAGTCATTTTAGTTGTTTATGTATATTCGGATCAACTGGGGTGAGTCAAGGGAAAAGGGTTTAAAAAAATAGCCATATGACACATTGAACGACTTTATCTTTCGCGAATTTGCGTTTGTCGAACATCTGTTTTTCTTTTTATTTCTGTATTATCACATTAACCGTCGAGAGGCGAGAATCAGCATTCGCGGCTGTGAAAGCTCTCCTCAAAGCGACAGCGTTAAAGCGGCATCGGGTTGGAAAGGCAGGCCTCGTGATAACAGCGCTTGACAAACGGTACTTCTGCAACTTGGCTTCTCTGTCGTTCGCAACTATGTTAAGAACCTCTACGCGACAGAGAGAATAGAGTTTTTACTTCGTTGCTTAAATCTGAAACTTTCGACTGTAGAGCTTTAAATTGTTATTGTCCTAAGAATTCAAGAGGTCACGCGATGTATAGAATTCTCAACTTTTGCAGTAAAATTCTCATCTTTCATCTTTCTTATGTCGTCGAGATCGCGTCTCTTCTATATCTATTTCCAAGTGCGTACGGCTTTCGTATTATCTTCTTACGCCAAGCATCTCGGCGTAAGTGGAATTATAGTGAAAAAAAATGAAAAAGTAACGAAAAATTGGCCCGAGATAGTAAAAACGAGACGTTTTTTTATCATTCGTTCATTCGTCACTAGAGAATCTAATTCGTTACCGTCGGGCGTTAAGCAATTTCCTAAACTGTTGAAAATATCTGTGGGTTGCGGATAAACATATGGATGAGGAGATTTTCTCATACTTCGTGTTTTCGTCTTCTCCGGTGCTAATCTCCAAAGAAATTCTTGCACCGCGAGCAAATTGAGTTATTTGCATATCCGTACTGTTCGCTGTATGATGCAAAAAAATGTTGATGCAACATTTTGTAAAAATTTATTTTTCGAAGTTTTTGCTTGTATGAAATATAATTTAATCGGTTAGACAATTTTTTCGCGATAATATTCGGATCGTCCCGCAAAGCGATTAGAGACGAGTGAGCGACCTCTGCAGTAATGACTCTTTACAGATGGGAGTTGTAAAAAAAAAAAAAAACTCGAGAAACCACTTGGCTTTTTGCCATTTGCTCGACGTTATTATTTTATTTTTAATTTTCTTTTTTCATCTCTCGGTAACGACAGCATTGAGGCGTCGGAGCGGCGTTAAAATTTTACTGACCGTACAACGTACATTACAGTCTTTCTGTCGTCGGCCTTCCTGCTTACCGCGTGCGACTCTCCCTCTCTATTTTTCTTCTTCTTTTTAAGTCGACCTCTTGTACACCGTTGAATAACACAGCGACCAGTGTTAAAGTAAAAAGTATAGCGGTAGCGAACACCCGTAGTTGCGCCACAGAGTCGTGGGCCACTTTGCTGAATAAAAAAGCATCTAAGGGGATGTAGTCTCGGGCTTTTACAGTGCCAACTCTCTCCGACTGGTGCTATACGAGAAATAACGATGGCTCTTCGAAACGCCAATAAGAAGTCACGTTCTGGTGAAGCCATTGATGCCGTATCTTCTGAAAATACGAAGAGCTCTCCAGTGGTTCGATGCGTTCTTTAATGCGACGTCCAAACGTATCAGCGACGACCGGATGAAAGAACCGGAAGACGAGGTGAGACGAGAGAAAAAGAAGAAAAAAAAACTTGAGAGGGAAGTAAAGGCGAACGTGTGTGAAAACGTTGCCGCTCTGCTGTTTCCGGTTTGAAGCGAGAAAAGCGCGAAGAAGACCGAAAGTTCCCGACGGAAGTCAGTATATTACGTACGTCGGGCTTTGGCGGGAACTATTCAGAGGGGACAATCCTGAGATTTTCCTGAGTGAGCTTTTTATGCATCGAGCGTGGAAAAGCGGATGGAGCGTCCGAAGAAATGAAGGAACGAAGAAAGAATCGAATGAACGAGACAGTAAACGAGAAAAGAGTTAGGAGAGGGTGAGAGCGAAGAAATACGTCTTTTCTTACACAATAGTGCTCCATCAGCTATGCAAATCGATTCTTCTCACTCTCGAATTTCCACTCGTAGCAGTTTCTAGCAAAGTTAGTAAAGTTATCGAAGTTTGCGTGCAAGCGAGTGTGTCCTTCATCTCGATATTTTCGATTTCTTCGATCTTTTTTTCCCTTTTTTCGACGACCATTCATTCTTGTTTTCAACTGATCGTAGAAAGTTCTCTTAGTTAGTTGTTCACTTGCTCGAGATTTTCAATCACAGACCAGTGATGCATGAATCAGCTTCGGTAACAAAGTAGGGCATCGCTAATTGTAGTGACTTCCGGAAACTGAAATATAGTGACCGTAAACTTTCGTTGTCGAGTTTTCAACAAAAATGTACGGGTTTTCGTTTGTGTTTTGTGGACACAGTATATCACAAGTGTTTCGAAAACTAACGGTCTTATGAATAAGAATTCTATGATTGAGTGGTATAAAATTACGTTGTCGTTGCCATTGTTATTATAAAAGCAATCGCAGAGTTGAAACTCTATTTTCTATTTGTGTTAACAACTTTCGACGGCAAGTTTGGTCCGAAATGTTCAAAATCACGCTACATACGGATGGAATTGAAGTTTGTGTGCGAATAATAGTCGATTTTATTACGAATTCAAAAGTACAAAGGATCCGAGAAATACCTTTGCATAGAATGTGCTGAGAAAGAATGAAATCGAGACCATTATCACGTATCGCTACAAGTTTAATACTACTATCGTTACATTGTAGGAGTTTTAAAAGGTGTTGCAAAAGTATTTTTTTCTTTACTTTTTGCCGAGACTCACGATGTACTCCGTGTACCGTTCATGCGCGACCTCCTTCTGGTTCTCTTCGTTCTCTCTTACTCCGGCACTCCTCGAGCCAAGTTTTCTTCACGCGAATATTCACACGTTCACGTATCGTTGGGGAATTCATCGCCAGAAAAATTTCTTTTTTTTTTTCATTCTTTCTTTTAGACTTTCCTCCACTTAGCATCACAGTGAGTTCTCTCTGATTCCGCTCTTGGTAAACCCATCTTCCTTGGATTATCGTATTTTTTGTTCTCTATTCTCGTACCTCTCTTGGATTCGTTCCAAATGTTGTCCGCAGAGCTTTGCTGCATGGTTTCCCTGAGCCGTTATTAATCTCTGACAGAAAAGTGGAAAAGAGTTGTATGCGTTTAGCTTGGATATGAAGCTGTAGTCATGCGCTTGTTACATCCAGATACGCGAGCGAATCATTGCAAAACAACAATGCTGTCTTCGCGTCTTCATACAAAAAATATAAAATATTTTTGCTCCGTATTTTCGTAAAATATTTGTACACTTGTCGATTAAAATTTACAAATGTATCAATTCTTCAATTTCAGTTTCGTTTGGAAATAAAAAAATAAACACTTGACCCACATTGCCATTTCATAATTCGCAGTACAATTCTGTCGGTATCTATCGGTTTGTTAAATCATTTTCCTAAACGTACAATATTCGAAGCGTTTCCTTGTGAGAAATTCAACAGTCTGTAAACACCGGCATCCAAATAACGTATTCGTTATTGTCAACTATATCACTGCATAATTAAGCATAAAATAATAATTAGACGATATGGATACTCCATATGCCTTCTATGTTCCTGTCGCGATAAATTTTGGATACCTGAAACCACTGTAGTCCTTTATCGACTCTCCAAAAAGTATTACACCCACTTCCGGCCTCAGGAAGTAGGCCATTTGATACACAAGCCTCGTGTCGTCGACGAGTACTGGTTTGGGAAACGGCGGAAGGCCGTAATGTACCTACGTCCCGAAATTACTTTGCCTCCCGGTAAATGTCGTTCAGCCCAGTCGTCAAGTTCGAAGGGAGAGTGAAAGCTGAGAGGCAGCTAAGAGAAAACACAGCGAGACGAAGATAGTACACGCGCCCCTATTTAATTTTCAACGTTGGACGGAAATTGTGCCGCCCCTTGACATTTCGACGAAATTATCGTTCGCGGTAGAGGGAACCAGAGAGGAATGAGTAGTACAAGTTCGTGATGGGTCTATGAAACGAAAAGACGATGCTTTCCGGCACTCTTCTCCTTCACGAGATTCAGCCCTTCGTCCCCTTCTTTCTCATTCCAACTGGCTACAAGGATAAGATATCCTTGCAATACGCGTAGACGACAATTCAGCGACAGACAACGGCGTAACCGCTTCGCTGCTTAGTTAGAAGATTCTCCGCGATTCGAGGGTCGGTGCCAAATCGAAAAACTTGCTCTTCCTCGGTAGATAAACGAGCTCCAATCTCATCTCCTCCTTTCTCTCAGCTTCTCGTGAAGCAAAGCGGGGGAAAGTACTGCGAAGCACGAGAGTTAAAGCTGCGCATCTATCACTTTACGGACATTTCGTAAACACGTGTAAATCATACGAAGAAAAGAAACAAACATTAACGCATTGTTGGCATCCTAATAATGTCATTTTTTTTTTGTTGGTCACATTTATGATATGACAATAATGCACCGATTTATAACGCGTAACCTGGAATTTTACGTTCGCGAATTAATAGATAAACAATGAAGAATATGCGACAACTGGGAACATTTTTTTAACTCACGCGGATTTTTCTGAAATCCCATTTAACGGCTTTGCCGCAACGTCCCGAAATTTTACGATGGCGTCCGGATAAAAATTCATGTCCCGTGAGATCCATGAACCGTAATTTTATCCCATCATTCAGGGATTCCGGATTTGGGTTACAAAAGAGTTTTAATTGAAAGCATTTTTTTCTTCCGCCCATTTATTCGAATATTTAAGGTTTTCTTGGAATAACTCGCACAGCAGTCTCGTTGGGTCTCGGTATACAATGCTATTATATATGTCGATGTAAAAAACATTAACGATTGAAACTTTCATGTTTTACAATATTATAGGAGAACGAATTTTCGTGGATAAAAAAAAATCGTTGCTCGTGAAAATCCACGTGAGCCAAGAAATAGTATATTGCCATTGTAAAACTCCTGAATTTGAGTTTTAACTCCTTTACCCGTAAAACAATTTTCGTCGTAATTTCCGTTGACAATACTATAACTACCCGATGGTAAAAAAGTTATTATCGAGTTTCTTTTGTACAATTAAAACGTAAAAGAGAATTGCCGATGCAATTAACTGCGAAAGAGTGCGACTTGGTAAGAGCGAAGTTTTTCAGGCGCTTCGTCAAACTTTCGACCCGACCTCAGGTCTTAGGCTTCAACCTTTATCGAGTAAAGGTTTGTTGGCTCTTTGTCCATTGTAAACCTCGAAAGAGGCTAAAGAAAACATTGGATTTTCTCGACACTGGTTAATTAACTGAGTTCCGTTAGTAACTCGTGGATTTATCGCTGCGGAGTGCACTTACGATGTCACTTTAACAGCGATCGTTGATTTCTTTTCTTGCAGACCTTTTTCAAAACTTTATTTTATACTTCATTAGCTCTTGCACTCTGTAAGAAATATTTAACTTTATATAGTATATCAATAGATTACGAAGGTACCGCGTGCGAAACTCACATGAGAGTTTCAAGAACACTCTACTACCAGTATTATCTTGAGACTTGGAGTTGCATAATACATGATTATTAAAATTGTGTCAACGCAACACAGTCTGAAAAAATGTGCTTAAAATTGGCTCGCAGGAGGGTCTTAAAGCTTCGGCTATGCGGTTAACGCGCACTCAGCAGCAGCGCATGAATAATACAGTACCAAACCGGATAAGTCACTCCGACAAGATGAGTTCTAAAATTACAACCATACAAGGTGAATGACATGAAACCAACTTATCTGGTCATTTCGAATCTGATTGGTTCATTTAGATCGAAGTTAGCTCGTTGTTTGGCTACTTCAGCAGACTGTTACCGGGTCGCGTACTGTAGCAAACCGTTGTCTGACCGAATGTCGACCGTATCCACTGTCCAATATTGTATAGCATTCCCAGCGTCTAACAATTACTGGCAGGGCAGTCGGTGTTCGGTCTGCTATTGGACACAATTACTGCCACCAATGCAATGGAGTGCACAGTGCCATTCGGTGCGTAATGCAATGTTCATCACCCTGCGACGCATAACCCACGCCCTCTCTCCGTCTATACACGGCAACAGAAACAGATATTCGCAGATGGAACGTATTAGGAGTAAACCCCGCGAGCTATCGTGATCAGCCAGGCTGCATTCATCAGTTACGTACGAGCAAACATTAACTGTTATCATGCCTTCAGAGTTATCAATCATTGTTCGGTTTCACGGCCATATCAGTTGAACAGTACTACTATACTCGGCGTTAAACTTATCCCGTCACCCCTTGCAAATCCTCCCGATTATGCTGGCTGGGTGGGTCGTTAACTGCGATTCGCGTTTGCTTTGTACTCGTATCTCTATGGTATTTATACGAATGTCGATAACTCTTGATGTATATAGGTATTGTACAAGCTGCAGTGAAAACACATTGTGCCTCAAATGAGCAGCAAACTTATAATGCACGATTTATGTACTCATAGAGGCTCAGTTTTCCTCGATGTTTTCTTTTTATGGTATTAGCTTTTTTTTTTTAACAAATTTGAATTTCGGCAATAAACGCTGCGCAATACCGGGATTAAAATATTACGCCTGGTAGTTGGAGTGAAGAAGTTGAATCTGCGGCGTTTTGCTATTGTGTTGTATTTAAAAATATTTTTATTGATGCTAACATTCAGTTTGCGATCAAGTTGCATGAATTAGAAAATGCCTTTTGTAAAAATCGAATGGTTTGTGTGGTTTCTTTTTTGTGAGTGAAGATAAGAAAAGACTGATGCTATTACACATCAAAAAGGAAACTTGACACCAACTTTACCGGGTAATGAGAGTCTTGTTCCATGGTAAACTTGACCAGCTTAGTACGAACCATCGAAGGGTTCTTCAGCCCGAGATCCTGCAATACGATCAGGTTGAACCACGGAGATATTATCAAACTATTAGCGTGTAACACAGTATAAATGGATCCGCAGATTAAGCTACTAATCCACTTAACTATTTCGAGAATTCTTTCCGTAATTTTTCCAAGTGCTGACGAGTAATCCTACAGAGAAGCAAGTGGACTCCACTGATTATGCTAAATACCACCGGGAATTTACCTATGTATACCTCCAGTATATACTAACCATTTGCAGTAAAATGCACTGATAGACCGTGAAATTCAGCGATTCCCGGTTCTTAAGAAACTGTCAGTGAGCGTTGAGAAAGTTAAAAATGTTTTTTTTTTTTCCTCGTTGCACTTCGTACCATCGAAGTTTCTTCGCTCTCAAACTTTTTGAATACTCTTGAAATTGAAATGACTCATTCGGCCGATAGAAATGAAGAAAATTTTCTTTACTACACCCGTCACGGTTTGCGACTGGTTTTACCCTCGAATTTAATTCCAGTTTTACTCTTCCAAGTGCAATCCTTTAGGAGTTATGTTGTTGTGGGTGTAACCGCGATACTATTCATTCCATTCAGCATCGCAAGCTATTGCGGAGAACGACACGACGAATTCAACTACGTATCTACTGCGTAACTGCGGCGTACCTTTGTGCGTGCAGTAGCGTCGTGTACTACGGGAAACTACACTCAGCACTATAATTACGTGAAACATCTGGGTTATCGTCCGTAGCGCCCGTGCGGGCGTTACTATCATCATGCCCCGTCGTAACTGCACTGAGCACAGAGAAACCGCAGAAGCAGATACAGTGAAATTCCTCAATAGTTCATCCCCTTAAATGCCAATGGATCTCTCGATAATCTCCATTTTCTCCATTGCCTTATCGACTCTCGAAATCGATGTATGTACTATTCTCATTGATCTCTAAAATAGCTGCATTAGACATTCGCATGAACGCGTACCCCAAACTATTACGGAATTTAACTGTAAACGCCAATAGACCACTCGCACACAATACAACTCCAAGTATTGTTCTGGGAAATTCCAGTGCCGAAATACGCACCACGGCGTAACGTTCGTACGATACGGGTTTCGGCGAACGGCCGACATCAGGTCCTATCGTTCCAAGCGTTGAGAATAGGTTGTTTCAGGAAACTGTATTCATGGTACAACGCATTCCACCCATCGATGCATACGTACGAATGTGGAAATGCGTATAGTGTCATAACATAAATGTCAACGCATCCGTAACGTTACAGTAATGATCTGTGAAACCGTGGACCGTAAATTTGCTGGTACACCAGAACAAACGGCTGAAGATTAGCCACCCGGGTAGTCACCTAATTGCAGTATTGGTCGCGGATTCAATTAATATAGAGAGACGAGGTGAGCAAACAGCATTCGCTGACTAACCAAATAGCGTTCACCATTCTTTAATTTCAATCTCAGCTTCTCCAGGCTAAGTTTTCATTTCATTCTATAATTTTTTTGCCGCGAAAATACCCTGAAAGATTTAATACACGAAGTTCTTTCTGTCATAATGCATTCTCCGTAATTATTCGCTTTGCCATAGTGGAAGTTTTCACGAATAAATGAAAATAAACGAACATGAAAAAATATTTTTCAAATCCCTATCATACGATTGTTTTTTAATTGCTCAACATTTTATTAATGCGTATTTGCACTTTCGCAAAAACAAAGTTTTATCTGATGAGGAAGCGAAAGTGACTGCACAACAAGAGGTTAAGTGGACATTAAACGTTCGCAATGGCTACTGTTAATGAGTCAATAAACGTTGTCGGCAATAACCTGTAATTAATAATAAACAGACATATATGAGACGTAGTATTTTTGGAAAACTTTCAAGGTTATTGTCAATTAAATAAATTTTGCGCCAAGATGTTCACACATTTGAATGATGGATACGAGAAATTCAAACAAATGAGATAAGCGCAGACGGAAACGTCCGAAATTGACGAAATTTTTGTCTCGTAGGATCGTCTCGCACGACATCAACATCAGCTTAGTAAATGATCCGAGGACACATGTGCGCTTGTACAGATGTTTTGTATCGTACATTACTCGGAAGTAGTTTCGATTGTTTTCATTAATATACACGAATAGACGAATGCTTTGCGTCAATGAGTCGTCGAAATATCCTATTCCGCCAAAAATGAACTTTACGCGGGACATCGCGGAATTTTCGCAAAGTTGATGGACATAAATGCTCAATGGTATTCCCCTTATCAATGAGAATAGCTTGTCAACTTTTTTTTTCCTGACGCGTATACGTAACGTATGCAATCGATCACGTTTATTTAATTTCAATTTTGAGATGTGTATCACAGTATATAAAGTGAGAGCACCATGGCTCCGGGATCAACACTTTTCAAGCAGTTACAGTAAGCATGACGTGCAGTTTCAGAAACGCAGTCGTCGCATTATTCGCCTTGATGGCGTTTGAAGCACTAATCGGTAAGCTATATAATTCGCGCGTATTGTCCGTCAAAGTGAAACAATTGATAAACGACAGTGCATAATATGATCGAACATCATTTCTCGCATTGTCAACTGCAGGAATTGACGGGAAGCCACCCAGTCGTATTGTTGGGGGACGTTTGGCCGAACCGGGCGAATTCAGTTTTATCGCCGTGTTGTCTCATGCAAATAGTTTCATACACGTATGCGGAGGTTCTATAATTAGTTCTCGACATGTTCTTACTGCTGCGCATTGCGTCGAAAATAGAAATGCGGGCGGACTGGTCATTCGCAGCGGTGTTCATCGGATCGGGGCTACTGATGACATTGTCACCAATGTTCAAAGAATTATCATTCATCCAAATTACGTTTCGGGCGCCGCGCATCTTGCGAATGATATTGCCATGTTGGTGGTAAGTTTTTCGAGAGATACGTCCTTTTATCTGATAACTCTCGTGCCAATCAACGATATAGCATTTTATTAATAATTTTAGCTCGACAAAAAAATAAATTTCGGAGGACGAGTGACTAAATTAAAATTGCCGTCCAGAGAACCGAATCTCAATGAATTGTATTACGCCGCCGGCTGGGGAAAGAACGCCAAGGATACTTCTGAATTTCAATTGGATCTCAAAGTACTCGAAGTGCATTTAGCCGACGAGAGAGATTGTCATAGGAGGGGAAGTATTTTGAAAGGACCTGCAGCGCTGTGCGGTTACAACGAACGAGGAAACACTTGCAGCGTAAGATATCAATTATCGTTGTGACGATACACCGCACGGAAATGTTTACTATGCATCAATTCATCACTCAAAAGACGAGGAGACTGATATATTTATTTGTTTAATTTCCAGGGTGACAGCGGTGGCCCCCTGGTTAGCCGTGGTATACTCTTTGGTATTGTGTCGGCAGGTTTCTGTGAAGTTGGTGTACCGACAACTTACGTAAACGTGTATTATTATCTCGACTGGATCAACGCCAACATGAAACAAACTTCTAGCTGATAATTCTGCATTTTCAATTGCATCGTCCAAAGACAATACTTATTTTCTAAAATAAATAAATTATTATAAATATATGTATAAAGTAATAAATTGTAAATATGGATTTGTCAGATGGAATTTTTTTTTCCTTGGTAATCTTCGTGAAAAATATTTCTTTTACGAAATTGGAGAAAGTTGTGTTGCAGCAGCGTAATAATTCGTGAGCAAATGAACAAAATAATTTTTTAAATATATATAATATCGGCACACAGAGATTCGCGTGATTCCACACGTTTCCTGGACGCGGAGCATTGCACAGTAAAATTGAAGAGGAATGGGACAAACGAAAAATAGAAAAAAAAAAAAAAAAAAAAAAAAAACGTCAGCGTGAAAAAGAATGGGCAGTCAAGCGAAATCATAGGATTGCTGTCCAGTGAACCAGATGGTCAATGCCTCGAGGTACGACGGAAAATGCTGGCAACGGTCGACCGAACACTACGTCAACAGAGACTCACGATTCAGTTGCTTGGCCAATAAAATATCAGTTTTACCAAAAAAAAATCACTTCGACACGTATATTGATAATATTTTATCCAACCTTAAGGTCACAGAAACTCCAAACTGCGCATAAATATGTTAAAAAAAAATTATGAAAGACATGAAAAACGGTGTTAAAAAAAAACACGTAAAAAACTTGAGTCCTTTTCGGCGTATAAAATTGAGTTGTGCTATTTTCACTCTAATAAAAGAAATAAAAAAATGTCATGCGGAAAGGTTCATTCCAGTTAACATTTTACATTTTTCTATTTATTTTACATTCATAAGGCGCCTTTCGGTGCTCACAGTTATTGATTAATACCAAGTTAAGGTACAGCAGGAATATTTCCGAGTATATTAACTTAGTTTCATTGCAAGTTCGATGGGCGAGGAAATGCCAGAGTTCGACGACGCAAGGAAACAAGTTGTAGACCTGATGCTCGAGGCTACATGCTTTTCGAGAATTGGAATTTATCCTTTGATCGTGATTTTGCACGTCATTATTTGGATACTGCTCTTCACTCGAGTTAACTCAACCCATGCGATGAAAACCTCATCGTATGGGTAACTGTGACCCGAAGGTACGTTTGCTAATTCGAGCAAATAGAGGAAAGGAAACAAGTTGACGTGCTTTCGGAAAAAACATTCGAAAATGTGGAAATTCGTTGCCATTACTGTCGCTCACCATCTCTCTGCTCGTACATCCGTAGATCTATGTTAGTCATGTCGCAAACTACAACCCTCTCGCTTTTTACGCTGATATAACTACCGAATTTAAACGGCAGAAAGTCAAGAGGGTCGGACCCTTTTTTTTAAGATAAAAAAAAGATGAATTATGCATCACGGTCAGTCAACATTCAATAACGATGACATATACGATATCCACGACACGGTAAAAAAAAAGAAAAAATAGTGAACATCGGTGAACAAAAAAAAGTTTGTTAAAGGTGGAAATATGTTTTGCTGTATAGTACGCTTAATTGGCTAAAGTGATTGATTTAATGCCGGAACTGAAATTACGTTTTCTCGGCGAAAGAGCGATGTGAAAATAACGTGATTCTCTTGCGATCTATACAAGGAAGTGCGGAACTTTTTCTTTTTTTTTTTTTTAAATACGTGAATAAAAGATTGAAAAAGCAAAAAAATTCTGAAATGTTCTTCGTCAGTGGTGCAGTTAAATAAATGTTTGCACAGTAATGGGTCCCATTTTAGGACATTCGTTTTACTTTACACATTCACAATCCTTCCATTTTCAGAAAGCAAATTAAACATCATATATTTTCGCAGAGATTAAAGAATTTTTATGAAAAATGGAAGAAAAAATGAGGAAATAATATGGTGATTCAAGGCGCAGACTTTTTTTATCTTTACGTAAACTTGTACATTCATCTTCCTTTTTTTTTTCTCCTTTTCCTCAATGTCAGCCAAGTATAATAGAGAGTACTTCATTCTGTTAAGTGAGTAGCTGAAAGTGTAAAGTGAGAGAATGAAAAAGAAAAAAGAGTCGGGATATGCATATTCAAAATTGATAAAGTTAGTGAATAGTAATGAATCTCTAGCAAGTGTGTCCGATGCATTTCAACGTTGAAATGTAAAAAAAAAAAGTAAGTTTCCCTCTCGAAAGTCGGTATACGCGTGTCTTTATCCAAAGGCAGAAGAATTCACGACTAAACGATCGTAACGTACTTTCGCAGTTTAAATCGTATTCTCGAACGACAGAGAAGCAATTTGAGAGTAGTACAAGACTTCGTAACTGCGGACACGTGCAACTGCTTCTCGGACTTCTGTTCCTCTTGCTCGGCGAAAAAGGAACGAGCCAATTCCATTCACGTTCGCCTTTGTTCGTCGGCTTTTATTCTTACTCTACCTATTCTAATTCTTTTTTATTTCTTTTGAACTGTAAAGTTGTCTCTTCCGTTCCAGTCGCTCCCGGCTCTAGATATGCGTAACAGCGTTTAATAAATCGGTATTACCATTGCTAAGAGAATTGCTAAAGTTACCAGGTGAACAACGCTGGTAAAAAGCGGTAACCCGTGACTTAAGCAAAAAAAAAAAAGAAAAAATCCGACAAACTCGTTCGTCTTTTGCGAGAGACGATACAGGCGGAGACCACAAAATGCTAGGAAATGCGGGAAGCTTCCAGGAGAACGATCCTGCTTCAGATCGGAATTGCAAAGCGAACGGGGATAGGGAGGCTTTGGCTCACGGGCCCAGAGTGTAATCGTGTGGTGCTTCAACCGAGCGTTGAAAAGCAGTAAACTAGCCATGCCATCGGTACTGCTACTACTACTCGGTGCTCGCTCGTGCTCGATTCCTCGCACACGACTAACCGACCGCAAAACCACTCGCATATACGATCTTGAATTATTCACTCAAGCCAAGGGAAATCAAAGGGGCACGACTTCTATCAAGATGCACGTGCTTGAAACTCGAGCCTATATTCAAATCCGCATGAACCTTTTCGTATGCATGAAGCAACGAAAAATTTTCGAAATATGGTACAAAATAACGAATAAAAAAATTTAATCGTATAAAATATCGCGAAAGCTTCGCGGAGCATTAGCCGGTTTCTGGAACGAAAGTTATCCAGGAAAAAAAAAATTAAATACAAATTTTAATTTTTTTCTTGTAAATTTTTCCAATAACGCGGATGTTTTGATTTTATGATTACAGGTTGTGAGAGCAGCCAGTCCGGTACTTTTACGAGTAATCGTTTTGGGAGCTTTTTTCATCTATTGCACTGTGAGTAACAGACATAATTGATATTTATATCGAAAGATTTTTATTTAATGTTATTATTGTTGATATAATTATTGCTTCGTGATGATATAAAAATACCTTTGCTTTTTATCCGTAATTCCGCCGTCTTTTTCAAGTTAATTAATTTATATTATAATTTGATACGTGTAGTTGCGTACGGTAATGCGGAACTTTTGAAATATTCATTTTCCAATTTGATTCTATCCATTGAGTAGAATTACGCAAAATGCTCAGTAACTAATTGATTCGATGGGTCCGATTTTACAAATTGAAGTAATAGCCTCCCATGCCTCGTTGCAATAATAGTTTCTGGCATTTAATCGGATAGATCGACATTTGCACGTCGACTAATTAATAGGCGATCACGGCGAGCATTTACTTGGACTACTCGAAATGGCAAATGAGGCTCATCGGCAATGACAACGATTAGATTTTCGCGTCAGTGAAATCGAGTAGGTCGCGCGGTGCGTTATCACACGCTGTTGCTCTCCCCGGTTCGTTTGCTGCTGTTTGTCTATCAACGGATTTTCGGATATTCCGCACGCAGTTACACGGATCATTGACCTCTTAATCGTATCGCTTCATCCCCATTATCCATAATTCTTCGACGTTTGACCTCACGCACGATGAGGACAATTTTTGGAGATATAGTTGAACGTACGCTCTTCGAAAACGGGTCTCTCGGGTCGTACCACATACTAAAAATAAAATAATCCACTTCTTCATCACTTTTTAATTCATAATCATTGCAAACTGAAAGTATAAGATCCGTTTAAAAAATAATTATGATGGGTGAAGATCGTACTTTGGGACGAATAATAATGACTGTTCTGTGAATTGTATTCCAGACAATCGTCATGTACCCGCGACCAAACGTGGTGACCTGTACGATACGTGTTTGGCTGCGTGAGATTGGATTCTCGCTCACCTACGGCGCTTTAATGCTCAAAACTTGGCGGTAAGTAAAACGCTTACAAAAGCACTTATCTGTATATAGACGTATTTGCATTCGGGTTCTTTTCGCCGCGATCCATTAGCTTGTATAAACGTACAAGATATCCAACAGTGTTGTTCAATTTGCTTTGCTTTTGATTCCTCAAAGCTGATTATACAGGGCTTCAGTTCCCACTATTGTACAGTCTCTTGTAAAGTAAACGTGTCGAATGTGATAATGCCATTTAACATGGAAACACTATGCAAACACTGTGATACATATTCACCTCCATTAACCCTATTTTATGCGATAAAGAAAACTCGTGTCCTCTTGGAACACCTATGCGCCATTTTATTGCCTTTTGATCTCTCAAAGAAGTTGCGTTGTTGCAATCACGCGGCTTATTTTTCGATATCTCTGCCAACAATTATTTACAGCAGAATATATTGTTTTCTGTATTTCTTTCAGTTTTTAGGAAATACGAAAATTGTATTTTTATGGGTTAATGGATAAACGATGTTAATGGATGTAACACAATAGACCGAATAGAAATTCAAGAGACGAAATTCGTTGGAGAACAAGAGACTGGTGTGTAGGACCGTAGGTTATCAACGATCTGTTTCATTCGCGAGAATAATAGGAGCAATGGGGCATGAGTACCGAGATAAAAGACGACCTTATAAATCTTCAAGCCTCTAAAGCTTCCAGGGCAGCAGTAGCCATCCGCTCGGAGAGTACAGTGAGAGTACGGGGGCTGTTCTGTTCCGTTGTCAAGTTGGTGCCTCGTGCACACGGAGAAACCAACGACAATGGAAAAGAAAGGAAAGATATAGGGGATTTGGCGGAATCCAAGCGCCGCAAGACCAGAATCCGAAAAATGATACACGTATGATTCATAGCCGATAAAAAAAAAAAGGACCACTTGTCCTATTGAAAATAAAGGGCCGGTAATATCGCAAGTAGGTACGATTGTTATAACAACCGAATTTCAAAAACATTTAAAACAAAACGATTCAAAGAACATATTTTTAATTTTTATCACTATAATATCCAGTTATCTGCATTCGAGTACTTAGTATTCCAATCTTCGAAGTTTTCCATATTTTCCACAGAATTTTTCAAGAATTCGGATAATTATACAGTTTTTTAAAGACTTTTGATGCGTTTACGAGTCTATCAAATGCATCACTTGAACAAAATCAAAGAAATTTATTATTTTGAAACAACTTTGGAAACCGAACTTTTTTTTTACTGGTCTATGCGTTGCCTCGTTGGAAACTACTCCCGATATAAATATAACGCTCGTCGCCAATAACCGATTAATATCTACTTACGGAACGAGGGTATTAGGCCAAGTCTACGTGCTCATCGTCGTCTCTTCAGTGTCGATTACACAGTGTCCGCCTCCTCTGGTAGTCGGAATCTTTCCCTTTGGTCGAAGGTATACGTCCGACACACCCGAGGTCTGCATGAGGGCGATGGTTAGAAAGTATAAGGAGGGGTGGGAGGATCTATTGATCACACTGTCCTCTCGCTGGTTCGATGTAGCTATGTATCCGATACGTGTCGATGGTGAGAAGCCAACTGGTTACGAATTCTTAAAGTACAAGCTGTGAGATACATCCATCCATAGCTCGTGGAAGCGCTCATAAATGGATGTTATCCTTTGGGGAGTTCAGCTTTAAACACTTAGCTTGCAACCGGTACCGACGGCTCAGCGTCCCGGCGCCTCGCTACGTTTAACGTTCGGTCGTGTGGAGTAACCTCAGTTGTACACTATTACACATCCGCTACACTATATCGCTTACATGCACATGCAGTCCGAAAGGAATGCAGAAACGCGTATAGCGCTGTCTAAAGTATTCTCGTAAATATAAAGTGTATAAAGTATCACTCTCATGTATACATGAGTTATGTATGACATAACTACGCAACCGAGAACCGTGCATGTCAACTCTAATCCTCAAAAAAAGTTAACGGTATATCGCGATAAAGAAATACTGAAAGGATCAGCTGTTTTATACGTTTGCGTAGAATTTGAAAACTTCTAAACATACTGTACTCCAGTCAAGAGTCGGTCTGATCACACGAATTGCTGACTATAACGACGTCTTACTGTAGTATTTACACATTCAATAGGCATTGTGTACTTTAGCAATAACTGACTGTTAAATTCGCGATCATCATTACGATTACCAAGCGATGTTGTTAGAGTTTTGGATGCTGACTTTCATTGACCACACGTTCGTGAACCACGTTTTCGCGTATACCGCGAATGTACATTCTGCAAAACTTTCTCCTTGCAACGGGGATAGTCAATGTTTAAGCTGAGATTTATCGGTTAAAACTTTAGCGGCAAGTTAGTTCATTGCGGCGTGGATAACTCGATAATGGGGAACGAGTAAAGCTCGATGAACGTTGGGGATAAAATAAACACGGAGTACAATCGAAAGATAAGTTATGTGTTAAATAAAATTTTAATAATCAGAGTTAATAATTACGTCAATAGTAATCTGCGTTGCGAAAATTTGGAAAAAAAAACCACATGCATTATTATATATACATAATAAAAATATTTTCTTCGTAACCAGAAATAAAAAAAAAAAAAAAATTAAGAATAGCTCTCGTTTAAAACAGCTTGAATAACAAGTGTTATAATAATAAATAAAACATTATTAGAATAAAAATTTGTTACACAACGGAATTGAAATAATTTCGAATATAATTGATCATTTTTTATACATCGTTTTCGCTATTGTCGCGAGGCGTGAAGGGCTTTTCCTAACAGCTGCTGCCTTGCAATGAAATCAACATGAAGGAATGTCGAATTGTCTGAAACAGTTTCTCTGCGGTTAAAGCAAAGAAGAATGGGAGTTTGAATCAGAAACGAAAAGAAATGAAAATGGTCGCTGTGGGCTTTCCTCTGCAGAATACCGACATTCTCGCGTATTTTCCACCTCACGCCTTTAACAATTCTGCTTGGATATATTGCTGCGGCAACTATAGCTATGGAACGAGAATTGGGGCTTCTGTCTTCTCTCCCCGCGTCTTCTTTCGCCGCCAGACAATCATTTAGAACAAGAACATCGAACACGTACCTCCCATGTTCCGCTTTCTCCAGCAGAAGCGCTCAGCGCTCTTCTAATTTCCCCCTCTCTCTCTCTCTCTCTCTCTTTCCCTGTCTCTCTCTCAACACGAAACCGTAAACTCAGCCAATTTCTAGAGTACTCGCGATGTAAAGCATAATTGGTTTATTCTCTGGAGGCGCAAACATCCGTGCAAATCTCATACGTGCAGCAAAACGTTTGCAGCTAAATCAACTACAACGGCCCGTAATATATTTTATTTCAAGATATCCCGCTGCAGTTTGCCAAAATATTTGATTGTTGTCGAGAAATTCTATTTTTACGAATATAAAAAAAGAATATATTACGTAAATAAAAATATTTCTGTTGCTTTTTGGATGACCAGTCATGTCGGTTGGTTGTTGTTATAACAAATGATTTTGGCTCGTCATCCAAAAAATTATTAGAAGCCACTGGTGTCCAGCGAATTTCATGTTTGGAAACTATTTGCATGCAATTCAACGGATATGAATCGACCCGTCAACGCCAGTGCGAGAGATGGAAATAGTGAAGTGAAGGAAATGAAAGAGCGCGGAAGGGCTTGAGTTTTCGGCTCCTGGGTGAAGTATAACGTTTCGAATCTGGTTCACGGCGATATGAGAATAGGGCGTCACGTATACGGAAAAAGAGAGTCCTCGACGAAAGAGCCATCAGAGGGGATGAGATGCGAGGTGCCAGGAAAAGGCGGATCTAACGGTCGTGTCATTTATGCGAACTTTCTGCGCTTCAAGTTATTACTTGGCGAATATTCCTGGTTGGAGAAATTTATGATAGACACGTACCCTCTCCTACACGACGCAGTATATCATTACGAAAGCCCTTGTGATACCTGCCAGATACCATGAGCGTTACACGTCCGATCGCGAGACGCAAGAGTCTGTTGTTCGAAATCTCGTTCATCCCTGATTCGGCTTCAAAGCTGCGTACAGCTTTTATGCAATAAAACAGAATACCAAAATGATGATCGATGATTTTGCAACGATGATGCAATGGTTTTCCAACCCCAAAATTCGCTGGAAAACGATTTTTCACGCTTTCTTCGCGATGTCATGTCAATAGAAATAGTCGAAAGCATTTCGGCATTGCGAGGCCTGAGTTGCATGAGACTAAACGGCCTTATTAAAGGGAACAGCTTCTTTCGAAAAAAAAAAAAAAAAACGCTTCGAGAAGGAGTTCCTTAGAATCGAAAGATGGAAGAAGAAAGCGATGCGAAATGGGAGCGAAAGGTGGTATTATTAGTGAAGAACGATCTTTGAATCGGTTACAGCTTGACAGATATTAATGATCCCTGCGAGGTCTTCTAACCTTTTCCCGCAGAAGCAGCAGAAAACCTCTATTCTTTTTTTATGGTATTCTATAGTAATAGCGTGCAGCAAGCATCAGGATAGGAAGGACCGTTTCGCGGCGACAAGAGTCTTTTAAGATCTTTTCGCGACAATCGGAAGTCCGCACTTTGAGAACTTCCGTGCGATAAAGCGAATGGGAAAAAGAAAGACCGAAGGTCTGAAAAGTCCAGCGCTATACCGATAGTACGGGAGTTACTTGCACTCCTGGATCGAGATTGCGCGATTGGTAGAGTGGATGTGTAGTAAGCAAAAAAAAAAAAAAACTGGACAGAGCGACGATCGTTTGTTATCCGTGACGTATGTTTTCCTTCCTCTCCGACTTCATATTATTTGCTCGCGTGCACACATAGCTGGTAATACATCATAACGTAATTCATTTGCTCTCATGTTCAAGAAAACTTTGATTTCATAGAAAAGTTTTATCCGTCCGAATATCATGAAAGTTTAATTAAATTTCGTAAAATTTCTATGAATTCATTTATTCTTCGGCATACAAAGAAATCGACTTCAATACCTTTCAGCGTTTTCGGAACTTTATTAATTTAATACGCATAATTTTGTAGAGAAATTTTTATTTCAATAGAAGTATTCATTTAATTGTAAATAAATTAAAAAAAAACGAAAAATAAATTAATTGCATATCGCTATTTTTCTGATTATTTCTGATTTCAGAATATCCGTGATATTTCGTGTTAAATCCGCAAAGGCTGTGAAGATAACGGACATGAATCTTCTGAAGAGACTGGGAATAATCGTCACGATATTCGCTGTTTTTCTCGGTATTCGAACATTGGTTGCACCGCCCGTTGTCATCGTTGCACGAACCGCTGATGATCTTAAGGCGTATCTATGTCGTACCGATTGGTGGGATCACAGTTTCACGACACGTAAGTTAAATCATTTTTTTTTACGATGCATTCATTATCTGTAAGGTATATGTAATATAATTCATTTAAACGACAATGGGATATCATTATTGGTTTACCAAAACTCTCAATGACATAATACGCGTTCTCCGTACAATTTCCTCGGGGAAAACGAAAGGCATAAAAAAGCGAAACGGTTATGGAAACGTTTCCATATATACTTAAATTTTATACCCTTACGTGAACGATTCAACGGGTAGGGATCTTGGAATGCTCGGTATATAGAGCACTAGTGTTGAGCGCCGAGTGGTTGAAGTGCGGCAGGTCAAGACTGATGATAGCCACGAGCCGGAGAGTGATGAGCAACAAGTGCCCGCCATGAAATAGCACGCTGATTTTATCGGTCTTTCTCCGACACATGCGAGGGTGTCGCTTCTCTTTGCCTCGTCCCTCAATAGCGGTTGGTAGAGTTGCAAAAATGGTTAATCGATTGTTTACCAACACTCGCATCCACCCGACGCACCTGTACCATTATTATATATACAGTAGAAAAAAGCTGCGCAAATCGCTACGTTTTTTTTTCGATCGTAAAACACTAAGTTCATTCAACGGTAACTTTAAACACAAATAACTCTAACGGATCGTTACGAATAAATTTAACTTTGTCTCCCAGCTGCGTAAACATCATTTAAATTCCGAACGGAAAAAAACTCGATAGCAATAATAAGATCGAATTTTCACATTAAAAGTGAAGTTTCGTATTTTCATAATTTTTCCAGATTTTTTGCCGCGAAAACAGTGATATATGTTGACTTTGTCGTGTTATAAGAAATACGCGAAGAGAAAAAGTATTGTTATTGGAAAAACACTGACTAACGGATTAGAGGTATTAAAATCGTATGCTTCATATAACGTAACGTTACAACATTTTATCGTGTAATACAGGTTACAATTATTATAGGATCATTCAGGAAATGCGTATCTTGCATAATGATACTTCAGTAGCTTTATACCAATAATAAATGTAATTACGAGTACCGAGTTGTTTCTCGACTGGAATATATCTTTCCCGAAGGCCCGAGAGTGTTATGAGGGCTTTAATATTTTTCTGTTATAGTCCGATTAATTAGCTTGTAGGAAATAATCCAATGGCATATATACACACCGGGTACAACGCTTTTCTCGTTACACAACGTGGAAATAAAATGTAAACGAGAATAACGCAAACAAGAGGAAGCTGTGGCCATCCAAAGCTTTTGTTGTAATAAATCTTTCTGTATTGTGTTCTCGTACGTGTATAACATATTACGGATATTATGCGTTTTATTTTCTATACATGTTGAGGGTGCAAAATATTACAGGGTTACAGTTCTGACGCGAAAATTTCAGTCCGCGTATAAATACCTATAAAATGAGCATAAGGTCATTATTCAAAAACCGTAATATTGTTATAAATGCAAACGCAGCGCATGCAACCAGCTGGAGCTCTCGTCGAGTGCTTGTTTGCATCATTCACTGAGTTATGACAGTCATAAAAGCAAATAATTCAGCAACAGTGCACTCATTCCGCTGCAATACCTTCCTTCCTTCATCCTTCACTCGCTAACAATGCACAACACGAGAGAAACTTCGTTGTGCAGCCCGGAGCTATGCTGGTCTCTTTGTCATATAATACAAGTGAACAAGTACGATGCCCATGAATTCTACGCTCGAGAGAAGTAAAACAATTTGAGATATTAATACCGGGGTATTTTAAAGATTGTACTGCAAATAACATCGTTTCGTAAGACGATTATCGAACTTAATCAACGCTAATGAAATTCAAGGAATGCCTTTTCGGAATATTAATTAAATGATATAATATAATTAATTGTAAAGAAATCCGGTATTTCAAAAGGATTAATTAGATATTATAATTGGTGAAATAATTTTTTTCGTCTATCAAAACGTGAATTTTATTTTACCATTCGAGGACACGATTATCTTTATTATCGGCACTTTGAAGCGGTGGAAAAGGGAAAGGAAGAGAAAACGAGAAATTATTTTTTTTATGCTTATCTTTGTCGAGTGAATATTATAAAAGAAATCTTAGATAAAATCCGTTTGAATCCGAGATAAGTTCGAATATATTCACTCTGGTGTACGAAGACGGTGTACTCGATATCACAGACCACGAGGAGAAACGGACGAGAGTTCATTTGCTCACGATCTCGGATAATATCCTGCGGTTTAAACGTTGTGACGCGTTATTAAAATTCTGTCGGGATCGTGCGCTTGGAATAGAAATTTTGCAGAGAAAAGCCCGGCGAGTCTTTACCTTTCTTTAGCCTATTTTTCCTACAGCGAAATTGCACTTTTTTCATGCGCGGTTCGCGTGCATTCGACAAAAAAGGAAATAGATGAAAAGTATGCGATGATTTTCCATGGAATTTTTTTATTGGCGAGAGACGAATAGCAGGAGCATACGAATAATTGATCAGTAGGTACCGCGTCGACAGATGCATTCTTTCTATCGGAAATATGAAGGCGCATTCTTTTTATCAAGAAAAAAAATTATGCCCCCTCGTCTCGAAGAATATTGATATTAAATCGACACTCTGCGAAGTTCTTCGCGATATGATTTCGGTAACTGGTAATACAAACGTTTAACGGAGAAAATTCGCGACCGGAGAGTTCTATTTAGAAATGGCAAATATTAGGCGTATAAATGGCGTATTTTACGCTGTCGTGAATTTTCTTTTTTATGAATTACAGTCGTTTTATTTTTTCATTGCGCGAAAAATATACTTCTGGTTCACGATGGATTTTTCTCTAATCTAAAAAAAAATTTAATTTTTAATTAACTAATTTTCAAGATGACGCAGTCGTTTTTTCCGCCCACGAAAGGACGATGAAAAGGGCAAAAAATATTATAAAGGGCCTCGTAATATCTTTGCCAAAACCACATATTCCGATACATTTTTCACATGGAATTTTATTGTACATTCCCGCAAAAAAAAAAAAAAAGAATTCAAGAATTTTTTTTATGTCTCTGCCGATTTGAAAATCTCGCCGAATTTCTGCTTTTCGCTAAATGTGACGTGAGAAGAAATGACAAAAAAAATGACACCATTTTTCGATATTTTCCCAAAAATGTTTATAATTTTCTTGGTTCCAGCCCTTCAAACCGGAAGTGACGTTACAAAAAAAAAATCGATTCCTTTTATATAGGAATCTTTTTTAATTATTTGTGTTGAAAAATTCAGTCGGTTTAACAATTTCAATTTTTCATCGGAAGTCATAGTATTTTTCTCTGTGATTTTCGTGACATTTCTGTGGGATTTATGAATGAACATTCCTAACAGCCCGGAATTTCTTTCGTCAGAATGTACATTTAGAATATAAAGTTCAGTTCAGAATATACACTTTTTTTTGTAATTTATGTTCAGAAAATACATTTTTTTTTAGAATAAATTCGTTTCTAAATTCTTTTTTCTCTCGTTTCAGTGGAAGTGATGTTTTTAATATGGGGAATACGACTCTGCATAGTTGTGCGAAAAGCTCCGTCGGAGTTCAACGAGAGCAGATTCATCTCCATGGCGATATACAACGAATTTCTGCTATCGGTTTTTCTCAACGTTTCCATGTAAGTCACTGTCGTAACTGATGTTCCACAGTAAAAATGTATTATATTAAGGAAACATTGATTGTTCCAAATAGTATCTTTGTGACGCACGCGAAGATCGATTCTATTAGAGATTTTCCCTAAAAGCTGTACGTCGAAAATGGTAATTTGTAACTCCCGACTGCCCGACAGGGCTAAAAAAAGACGGGAGTTATGCGTTTCACAAATACGAGCGATTTCGTTGCCCGGTATGTTCTCGAAAACGACAAAAAATTTCTTAACAGAATTTGATACAGTGACTCTATAATGGACGTAATAAATAATGATTCATTTATTTATTTATTTATTTATTTAATTTTATTCACGGCTACTTTTACTCCCGCTGGTCAAGAATAGCTATCTTTAACCCCGCGTTGCAGGCATGAAATTTGGTCTTTTTAGCGGAGTCGGGAAAAAAAAAAATGTTACAAATATTAAAAAGCTCCCGACTGAAAAAAAGAGTGTATATAATAACAATTAATTATTCACACGTTAGAGTCGGGAGATTTTCATACTCAATGACGAAGAAATCGCACGGCTATGGCATGTGAATAATTAATTGTTATTTCACTCTTTTTTTCAGTCGGGAATTTTTTAATTTTTGTAAAATTTTTTACTTCATATGCTAGAAACTAATGTATTGTAGTAATTCGCACCGAAAATGTATACAAATTCTAAAAATATTTCTCCCTACGCAAACGGAGCGGTAAAGTTAGTTTGAGTTTCGGGTTGTGGGATCAAAGTTCAGATGTGTACTCAGTAAAATCTACCAGTGTCGGCAGGATGAGCGGTTTACGTTATATATATAAATTACATCGTACCATAGAGTAAAGTATACACAGCAATGACTTTTGGTCGCGTAATATTCACCGAAATGACCGGTGCTGAATGTATGTTTACATTATAGTTACATCCACCGGGTAGCGTAGGCTTAAGTAGATGGGATTCCCGTCGTTTAGACTTTACACTCAAACTCTGCTACTGCTACTGATGTGAGAGGTTTTAGCGATGCTATGATGCACTCGGTACATCCAACAGTAGTTCCGGCCTTAAATTTTCCGTGGCAAAGCTTCACATATCGCACAATGCACTCACGTTGCCGCTGAATATTTGCAAATTTCAGTCGGTACTGAATAACCAAACGGATTATGATTTTCCTCGACTATCCTCTGACAAAATTAATTTCAGCTTCCATATCTGTTCAGTCGGAGTTTCTACTGAAAATGAAATATCAATTCAGAAACCAAGCAAACTGTGTTAATGAGTCTTCCGCGAAGTAATCTCATTACGATTATTTTCGCGATATATCTTTTTCAAACGCCAAATTTAAACGTTATCGCTGTCGTTTTTGGATTTGCGTTTATCTACTCAAAAAAACTTAAAATCATCCCGAAGAATATTTTGTTTTCGATATATAGCAATCTATTTCGTTTATATTATATTTCAGGCTGTTCCTGCAATCACCAGCAAATCCGGATTTATTGTACATCATATTTTTCTGTCACACGCAACTCACCGTTACTCTTCTCCTGTGTCTAATATTCGGCAGCAAGGTGAGCCAATATTTGTCTACTACTCATGTATTCATTTCGAATATCCGGAACGACGTCGGAAGTCGGAAGCGATATAAATATCAAGTCGCAAAACTTTCATGAAAACTATCCAATATAAAAATGCGAGATAAAAAATTCAACAAACTTCACTTGATGGGAGTTTTTTTTTATTAACTAAAAGAAATCGAAAGAAACTGAGTCTCAGTTCAGTTTCTTGCTTCTCATACGAGTAATAAAGTATTTTATTACATCTCGTGTTTGAGCAAAAAAAAAAAAACAAACGAAACGTTGAGAGAAATAAACGAACGTGATACAGGCATACGTCGTGTTTCGCGGCGGCGGAAAGGAGGACGCGGTCGGCAAGCTTCAGGGAACAACGGGCAAATTTATCGGAAAATCGTGCCGGACGCAGGGCACAAGCAACCAGACGAACTCGATTTCCCTGCAGCAAGGAAACTTTACAGAGGAGGCCGATGGAGTTACGGTAAGAAACTCTTTCTACTTTTTTTTTCTTTGCAGGTCGAGAGTCGAATAAAATTCTTTTACCACACGGGAACAAGTAGTTCGGTAGATCTATCTGGAAAACGTTTTGAGATTCAGTGACGCAACTCAATGTAGAGATGCGCTTCTTTCCTTCCAGTGATATTTCTTCTTTGATTTTCTTTACTTTTCAACTCTCTCACTTACGTTTATAGCTAAAGCGCTTACAACATTGACGAACGTATTTAATGAAGTGCGCTTTGTTGAGTCTCAGCGGCGTTCTTAAATAAGTTGCCTGATGTACTCTGTCTTGAAAAAGTTGTTTTGTTTAAGTTATCTTAAGAACGTCATATATAAATATATAGACGATGGAGCGATAAGACAGAATGTATAATCTGTTCGCAGGAAGAATTTCGTCGCCTCTACGCTCAGCTTGAATTGCTCAAAGAGAAGAACATGCGACTTGGAAATCGTCATCTAGTGACGAAGATCCAAGCGATGCAGGAGGCAGCGAGTCGTTCGGAGACTCACGTATCGACGATACAGGCGATATCGTCGAGTATGAGATTGTCGACGGAGCCGAGCAGTTCGAAGGCAATTGAGGAAACCGAAGTCGGTGCGAAAAGCGACGATAAATCACTCGGTGTTTATCATCATCATCGTCGTCAAGATTCGGTAGAATCGGCAACCCGAAACAAAGGTGGAAAGAAAAAATCTCTCGAATACAAAGTCAGTACGAGCGATAAGGCTGAAAAGGCCAAACATCCGGAAGAAAAAGAGAATAGAAATAACGAAAATACAGCGGAGAAAAAGTCCCGACAACAGGACGAGGATCCCGAGTCTGCCAAAGACACGAACGATAAGGAGCTCTTCAAGAGCAGCGGGACCGACGATAAGGCAAATCATCAAGTGGCGTTAGACGCTGGTGAAGAGGTTCCCGGTAGTGACGCTGCTGCTGCTGCTGCTGTCGTTGCGACTGGTCAGAATTCAAAGAATCTCTCCAGCGCTGACAACGGCGAAGCTGGCGGTCTCGTTGAGTCGTCGTCGACGAGAATCAATGAAGTGACTGCTGGTAGCAACAGCGCCAGTGCTAGCGGTACCAGTGGCAAGGAGAGAGGTAAAAATAAATCGGGACACGCGAGAACTCATGCAATTGTCATTAACTTGGACGATAAGAGTAGATTTTCTGAAGAGGTCACCGTGTAAAATAACAATCCTCTCCTACGTCGTTATACTCTTAATTTTCGATCGCTTGTTAACCAGAGATCGGCGAAAAGTAAGTGATCAATTTGTAGATATATAAGAGAAAAAGAGAGACACGTTGAGTGAGAAACGTTACCGTTACCGATTTGTTATCAGCCACAGTGATAACTTTTGTAGGAATTCTTTTTGGTTTTCGTTTTTTTTTTTTCTTTTTAGGTAGAATCAGTGTCTATGAAATAGACGTTAGTGTTTCGGACGGAAGGATTATCGGAGTTCCTCGGATTAGCTTATGGGTAATAAATATTATGTGACGCGCGCGGAGACGAGGTGAGAAAATAAATTACTGAAAACGTAACCTCGGTAAGTATGGTGAACTTGGCCTCCAGACGTTACGGCGCCTCTTGATAATATTCCGATTAGTCGTGCAAACAAATTTTATCAGCCAATATGTCAAAAATACTGACTTTCGTATGGCCATACAGCGTTGACGGGCATATTATGCCAAAGAGTGATGTTTTTTTCTCAAATCCTCTACGCGAACGATGACAATTGACAAAATTACATTTTATTGACTCGACTCATTCGGGCCGAAGGTACAATGACATAATGTCGCCACAGGCGTATCAACGGTCGAGTAGAATGGAAGTTCTGTGAATGGAAGCTTTAGAATGATTTTTTCACGCAACACCGATGCAAATTTTCGAATTAAAATTACACAATGTTTCCTCATCCCTTTTTCCTTGTGAAGTTTATAAGGAATTCATTCATGAATTTTGCTCTCTTCGCGGAAAAAAATATTAAATTAAAAGAGTCTTTTTCACTTTTAAGAATGTTATTAAAATTTCATAGAATTTATTTAACGAAGATGAAAAATTCGTAGAACAATTCAATTCGATTCAATTTTAGTAAAATTTTTGAAATTATTGTATTTTTATGAAAAATTTAATACTTGAATATTTCTTGTGACGTCAATTACGGGTTGAAAATCTCAATTTTTAACCGGAAGCGACGTCATGAGACAGAATACCAGATTTTTAGCAGAACATTAACGTCACAGAGTGATGTATGAAATTTTCACGATGTTTCGAAAATAAACAAAATCATCACTTTTTTTGTGACGTCACTTCTCGTTGGAAACTGGAAATATTCTCGTGACGTTACTTCGGATTTGAAAATCTCAATTTTTCGCCGGAACTGACATCACCGAGAACAGTAATAAATATTTATGATTTTTCGGAAAAAAAATCTTCACTTTCTCTGTGACGTTACGTCCGCTTCAAAAATAGTTTGGTTTTTTATCAGAAATAACGTTATCGAAAAAATGATTAAAAATTCACAAGTATTCGACAACTTTTCGCGAGTAAATCGTATTTTTCTCAGTGACGTTGCGTCCGGTGAAAACTAAAATTACGTGTTATTAACTAAATTTTGTTAAATATTTCGCACACTCATCCCGATTTTGCGGAAAAGTCAATCATGTATTAGAATATTAATCACAATTATACTCCAAGGAAAATACTAATTTTTGCTTCATGAGGTATGAAATCTCTATACATTTTTTTTAATCATTCACTTTCACTATTTTGCATACTTGCTGTATCGCATAGCGTGGTCCTTGTCTAGTCTTTGAGACTATGAAGTATTTGCTCGTGTGTAAAAATACTGCATGTATATACAAATAGTTACTGTATATTATTAGGAAAATATTTGATTCTACATAATGAATCGTTGGTTAGGGTGGCCGTTTGATTGATATTAGAAGCCTTTTTTTTTTCAGTGAAAAAAAAATTATTGCAATAGATATATCTCGCGCAGTGTGAAGTGACAAAACAAAATGTGCGAAATATTATCGTTAGGTCCTTTTTTTTAAATAAAATCACCGGCCCTCGAGGGTCAATGAGATTTTTGCTCGCAAAGCGACGCATTGGGGATCCGGATAATCACACATCGAGATCCGTATGTCTCATCCATTGGGACATATAAAAAATATATTTACGAAAATATAATCCGAGTCAAGAAAAAAAAAAATGTGGGTTTCGAGGCCGAAATTTCGGGGGAATTTTGCGATTTACTGTACAGTTGAAGAGAAGTTTAGCTGCTGACAAACGAACATAAGTAATCGCGCTGAATTGTCGCGTACATTTTTTAGCGAAACCTTCGAAGTCTCGCCGATATTTCTTCGTATACGATTATTGCGTGTACTTGAATGTATAGATATGTAAATAAAATACGTTAATAGGTATGTTGAAATTATATTGAAAAAAAAAAAAAAAAAAATCATGAAACAGACGAAAAAAATTTAAAAAAATGTTCAGCATGTCTGTCGCGCTCTGGACGAGAATTGTGTACATATATATATTATAAAATATTATTGCGAGATTCTTCAAAGTTTAAGATTCATTCGTGTAAATAGTAAGTTGAATATGTAAAAATTGAGACCGAGCAACAATAATTATAAGTTTAAAAGATTCCGAATACTCTGTAACAACAATAAATATGAATTAAGAATGAAACAAGCGAAAATGTGGTAACTAAAACGACAAATACATTTACGAAGAAATTATATTAATCTCGAACTTAAGATTAATATATACAGCATCAGCTTCAGATCCATTTGACAATTTAAAAGATATATTTTGGCTGAATTCACCAATAAAACGAACACTTGCAGCATGTCGCCAATTAACATTTCGACCAATTCCTTCGTTTAATGACAAATTGCGAATTACAAAAACGCGATAAAAAGTGAGTTTTCGCATTTCCATAATTCACAACTTATAATAATAATAGTAATAATAATGCGAATACGATAAAACGAAATACATAACAAACTTTCAAGCGCCGAGAAAAAAGGTTCCGTATATCTCGGGCATTCAATGGTCAGTTTAACGAAATTTCATATAATAGAGTTGCGAATAATTTTCAATCCTCAAAAAACAATCCTTGAATCGTATCTTCGCATGATAAATTTCATAGGCCGTTATTCGATTGTACATAATAAGTATTTGTACATATATCGTGTGAATACTCGCATTATTATAGGAAAAAAAAAAAAATTAAAAGTAAACAAGATTTGCTGAAACAACAAAATTAGCATCTATACAACAGTATTCCAACGACGAAGCTTAATGCGTTGTTTAATGAATATACTATAGATAAGCTTTAAAAATAGAATAATACTGTATAAGCTTACGAGTGAATGTTTTTTTGAGTGCGGAAAAGATAGATAACGCAATGGTACACTTGGATCGCGATAGATCGATTTTCGATTGAGGGAGCGAGAGATACCCGTATCCAAGAGTGACAAACTCGAGGACTCTGCTGGATGTTCGGTAGAGTTTCCTGTGACGAAGGTAGCTGATGGGCCTCCGGCGTAATGCTCGACGGACCGCGCGTGCCCCGGTGGTCGTTCGGATAAACGGGATCGCGGTAACAAACGACGTTAGCCCAGCCTCGCCGGAAAGTTTGTGCTTGCGACGGACGAGATAATCCCCCGCCTCTCGTCGATGATTCCTAGCATCATACTTGGTGGACCGACAAAACTTATCACGGCGCTTGCCAGTCCCACACAGCTTATCGCAGCTAATATTTTTATCACTCTTGTTCCCTTTCTTCGAGCAGCCGATTGACGATGATTTGCAATTATTTAAAATAAATATCATTTCGAACCAATAATTGTCTCTTGAAAAAAAAAAAAAAAAAAAAAAAAAAAAAAATTTCTTGTACATATATTATTATGTGAATCACAATTATTTTTCTACGTGCCCTCCGTAACGTCAACGTCTTTTATTGCTGAAACATCGCGTAATTAATATTTCGAAATTCAATGAGTTCTTTGATAATATCAAAGTTTTATCTCTCGTATGTTAATGAGAAAAAGAAAAAAAAAAATTGATCTTTCCGTATTTCGTATAGAAATATTGTGAAACAAATGAAAATATCAGATTCATATCATAGTCGAGCGGACGTATACATTTTAATTGTAAATATTATTTGATTTTGTGTCGTTACGCAACGTCGAGGTCTCGTCAATGTTGAATGAAAAAGCGAAAAACATTTCTGCAAATCAGTATGGAAGATGGAGAAAATTTGTTTTTTTTGTGAAAATAAACATGTGAACGAACGATTGTAAATCCATACGGACGACACGAGAGTGGCGTTTTAAATAAATTGCGACGGTATACCAAATGCAATCAGGACGAAAGGGATGAATTTCCGCTCCTGTTGCATTATTTGTCTGATCGTGTCACACAAATCGTCGTCACTATTTTCGTCGGGTGAATACACATATATTGTAAAATATACACGTCCGGCCAGACAACGATGGACGAGAGATCTACATGTTGTATACTAACACAAATATTATTAAATTGAACTCTAAATAGTACGAGTTGTGCGCATACTGTATATACTTTTTTTCTACCCGAACCCATTTTATCTTACAGGAGGAATACATTCACCAGAATATGGAGCTGAGATAATTTACGTGATTTACATATTTTGGTTCAATTACATTCGTATTTAATAAAAAAAATTAAAAAAAATCCATGTATATTAATTATACGAAATCTTTTAAGGGCAGTAATCACGGATTGGTTGCGGATTTTTTATGTTGGAATTTTTTTTTTTTTTTTTTTTGTTATATATACTTTTATTAAAACCATACAGACGGAGACATACTAATTGCATATTTCGCAAATTGAACCCATCGATCTTTGTTAATTCGCGATACTGGCGAAACGCGCGGAATGCGATTCATCACACGATTAACGTATGCATCGCTTAATCATAAAGTTCTGCAAATTACAGCGATGTGTCCTTCCATCGGTTTCATCGGTTTTGCAAGGCTGCATGTAGGCACTCAGTGCAATCCAAACTACAGACGTATAATCGATAATGCCGTGACGCCTGGAGGGCGCACGACCCACGATGATCCTCCTGGGAACGACTTTGACGAGCCTCTCTGTAGCGAATGAATCATAATATGTCACTCCTAACGGTTCCGGGATATAACGCATGTATGCGAATTTATATATACAGATGAAATTCTCGTTTTCATATACAAGCGGAGTGTTTGCGCGCGAATAGTTCTGACGACATTAGATCAGTGCATTGGATCAGAATGTTTCGGTCATGTATTTCTATGCGCGGATTCTATTCACATTCGATGTTTAGTATTACTCCATCACGATTTCCAACATTACCGATCTCATAGAAGAAAACAAAAGCAATCCTCGATTTCTGTTTACACAGTTCGAGTTTTTGAATAATGTTTAACCGAAAGTGACGTCACGAGACAAAATCCCAATTCCAATTCCAATTAGTTATATTTTCGAAAAAAATAATTTATACAACCTAATGTGGCACATGCGCAAGTTTTTTTTTTACGATACAAAATTTTCGATACAATTTTTTTTGTTTTTTTTTTACTTTTTTTTGTATAATTTATTCTGTCAACGATCCTTCGTCTGAAAATATCAGCATCCCGAGGATGTCCATTAGGATCTGTGTGTCAAGATGTTCGATATCCAGCATAATTTCATTAATTTGCAACAGAAGAGAGTGCAATATCACTTCCGATTTTCCCTGTGGCGAAAAAGCAGGACGAGTTGGTAAAGCATTGCAGGTGGCGAGGTCGAGGTGTCTGGTTGCATTTTATTGCTGCACGTGCGACCCTCATAAACGACAATATAGCATCCGACGACGCGCTGTGTGTTGATAAAATATGCGTTATGATGAGCTTCACATTTCGAGAGATATCTCGCAGTAGTAAACATATCCATACATACATAGTAATTATCGTATTGATTATCACTTAAATTAGCGACCTATTTAATTAGTATTATTCAAAATACTCCCAGCCATTCGCGGAAAGAAAGTTCGACATTTATTCTGAACTACAATTTTATAATATTCTCTTTGCATTTATATTAATGTTCTATTTCCGTTGCTAATTTGTCGTAAAGCTCAGATATAAAGTATTCATTTCAATTATAAAAAGACGCGGTAGCACCACGACGCTAAGTGCTTGACTTTTTTTTTTCATTACTATTAACTCTACTCCTGCATCTGCCGCCTGTTCGCGGATTTTTCGAGATCGTCCTCGACCTCGCGGACAAATACGGTCTGAATGCTCGATAAGTTTGGAAAGTTTTATCAAAGTGCTATATATATATATCCGGAGCGAGTCGTATCCATGCTTTTGACGAAGAGTAATTATTATTTACGTTTATAACGAGATTTCGAATTATTAAATGTAATTAAATGTTGTGCGGTTGTACTGTGACTATACAAATAAAATGTCAAAATCTCATTAAGCAGATGAATGCCGGAAATTATTGACTACAGTGTAATAACAATGATTACGGCGAACGTGTCAACAGTTCCAAGTAATTTGTCCAAATAACCATAACGTGTATACGCGCGCGTGTGTTTGCAATTAAACTATCAAATTAACAAAGCAATAACGTAATGCACAGCGCGTGTTAAATTTTCGTCTGAATAAAAAAATCTTCGAGATAATAGGGAGAGCTTTCAATTCTCGTATAGTTTATACGTAAAAGCGTTCTGTTCAGAATACTGACTTTTCCATAAAACTGTGTGGATAGAGGGGTCAGAGGGGTTGTCGAAACGAACCTACGAGATCGAACGTCAGTGTGAAAGCGCAATCAATCCCCCCAGGAGTAGCGTCAGGGGGTCAGCTCTCGAGCGACTCTGATGTCTCTCAACTCTTCCGCTTTTCCGCTCTCCGGACCGTTCCAGTTTCCACGGGGATATACTGCAAGAGATTTAGGTACGGTAGGTGGAATCAATTAAATAAAAGAGAGCATAGACTGATGGGATTTGGCTGGTGTTGCGTGCATCGCTTCCTATAGCTTTGCCCGACTGTTTCTACGATCACTTTCATCCTACGGTTAGCCAAAGCTCGATCTCGCTACGGTTTTACAGACGGATGCTCGCAACTGATCCTATAATCCGAAACTACAACTTCTATTTGTGTCTCTGGTTGCTCTCACCGACAATTTACGAGATGTGGCTGACGATTCTGTAGAGGCCTCCATTTCATTTATTTTTCGCAGCAATCCTACTACAGGCTCTGTATGCATTGGGTATATTCGTATATATATGTATGTATACACGATACAGACAACACGGAAGGAGAGTATTGTATATTTAAAGCAAAAGAGCTCACCGAGTGCGTATTCCTTTCGGGAATGGGATGATGTTCAATAACGTAAAGTGGAAGGCTTCCCACGCGCGTTTTTCTCGCTTCTATCGATCGTACTTTTATTCTATCGAAATACAGTTTTGTTATAAGTCACACAAGTTATGCAAAATTAAATGAAGGGGATGTAAAAAAGCGCATGGACGGTACATCGTCCGACAATTTGCATTTTTCACGGGTAACGTCAATGTAACGCTTTGTTTGTTGTCTTTTAACATTTTTTACATCGCGTCAAAGTGAGATGAAGTTAATAAAAAAACGTCGAAATCGACCATATTGGATGTTATTCTGTCATAAAATTCCATTCAACGGAGAACGCGACTGTTTTCGCTCAGTACGGAAAATATGTAAAATACTATTGAATTATCAGTGAGCAAACTGTATGTCCGCGTAAAAATACCGAGAGAGGTAAGTGCGATGCTGTGGAATTAACGAGATGTAACATAAACGTTATGTCGTTGCATTGCGAGATGTTAAAATTTAACTTTGTGGTTTTTTCGATTTCTATAATTTTCCATTCGCGCGTAAACAATCGAAATGGAAATTGCATAAGTGATTACTAATTCAGTAAGTGGCGGTAAACGTCAAATGATTAATTGAATTTCCATATGCTAATTAATAAAAGTCGATTAACGATATTTACACTTCCACGATGAGACAAGTGAAAAATGTGGAACGGAAAGAATCGCTGAGTACGATAAATGGTAATATTCTCAGAAATCCGAGAAATAACAGTGAATGCGTTTTTTCACGAGCAAAATGTGTACTTAAAGCAAATCTCATCAATCAAAAGCAGCCGCTAACTGACGGAAAGCTTTTTTTTATTTTTTTTTTGTTTCATCTCTCGTGTGTACACCGTCGTGTTAGATATAATGTGACCTATAATATTACACTCAGGTGGCACACGAATGGACAGGAAAGAAAAATATTCCAGGCGTTATAAGCTCTTGTGTGTGATATCGTCGAGAGGGGAATCTCGCGAGCCTAACCGGTGCGTTTGCCGACACACTCATTCTTTAGCATTCTCCATTATCCACACGTTTCATCTTCCACCGAGAGTCCGAGGTGTTTTTAATTGGATGTCGTAAAGCGACCGGTACGCGAGGCGTGGGTTTTGCTTCGCGCTCTTTCATTCTTGTCGCACGTCGACTCTCGTTAAAACTTGAAATGCACACGGAAAAGCGTGCCGTCATCTCTCTCTATTTGACTCGAAGTAAAATCATACGGACAGCTTTGTCATCCCAGTTATGTCGGGGGTGAACTTTAGAAAAATTCGTTAAGCGACTTTGCGACCCATGCCAGTCTCTCGACTCGCCTTCTTTCTTAATTTTCCTTCGTAATTTTTTTTTCTCCCCCAACAAGCCTCATTTTTAACCCTTCTTTTTTTCCCCCTTTATCCCTCAGCTAAGATTTCTTTGTAGGCTGAAGCGTCGTAAATTATTCTGGCTTACGAACGAATGCGTTCAACGAATCTGACGGTCAGGTTCGTTATTTACGTACACCGGCGGCACGGCAGAGTCGAACTAAGCTATATAGATCTGCGCAGTCTTTCACCGCGATAGTCTTATCTTGAGAACAAATTTCAAAGTAAAATGTCACCGAGGCACTTCCTCCTCGCTCTTTGCGCAAAGTGACGCCCTGTGTGAATTTTGTAAGCGAAACCATCGTTCAAGGCTCAAGTGGTTACTCGTGCGTCCCTTTGAAAACGTTCGAGGCGTTAAAGGATGGTGAGATATGCTTACACAGGTTAAAGCGGAGCTGAGATATTTCTATTCGGAAGGAGGAACCCGACACGATTCAACAACATGAGCTCACAAAGGGGAACAAAAAAGAAAAATGAGCTTTTTCCGTAAAGACCAAACGATACCGCGGTGTCGAAAATCCGTAACTAAATGACATATACCAGTTTCCTATTTCTCTTTCATTGTGCATGTGGGTCAATGACGCGGCGATCTATACACGAGGATACGTCAGCCGTTCAGCCCATTTCGGTATTCGCGGATAAAAAGCTACCAGAAAATGATCGTGAAATATTACCAAATGGTACACATTTTTTTTTTTTTTTTTTTCACGTTTTACCTTTGAAGTTCCGATATTCCGTTACCTGACGATACATTTGATTACAGAAATGGATCGTAATCATGCAAATTGAAAGTCCGGTGAATAAACAGAATTGGTTTCGTTACGATACTCGGCGAAGTTCACGCAGTCGCCGGACCCACGCATTTTCATATTATTCAATGCCAATTGAAAAATGAAACGATCATTTCGAAAAAATTCAAGTCTGAATTTTTAAAGTTGCATGCAGTATATTTCCCGACTATCATTGAAGCTGCCGCTTACGTTATAAAAATATAATATACAGAATATATATCCCAAACATCGAAGATTTCGTTACGGGGAATGTCCGATATACCGACCAAAAGAATAATTAAAAAATTGAGAATAATAATTTTCTGTGCGTAAATTATAAAAAACATTGATATTACATCTATTTTCGTATTATGAATCTTAAAAATCACTCAATGAATATGAATTGTTATAAAAGACTGATTTCGTTTAAATCCACAATAATAAATAATAATAATATCGCAGGAAGGAAAATTTCCTCCGACAACGCATATCTCGTAAAATCTTTATTTCTGTTGTTGTCCCTTATAATCCGAAATACAAAACTCATAAATATTCAATTTAATACTACAATAAACTTGCCGAAGAAATTAATTTATGCACAGAAAAGCTTTTTCGCTACAGCACTTGACACTGTTTGTCGTATTATTAGAAGTAAAGTTCACGATAAGTTAACAAGAGTTATTCTCTTCTATTCTCAAGAGTTTTAAAAATGTACACCGAAGAACTCCCGAATAGAGTACAATAACAGAATAAAACATCGGCGGTGATATAGAATCCGTCAGTACGGTACATTTTTATGTATGTACCACGTTTTTCACATTCTTGTTATGTTTCACCTCATGAATTTTAATCAAATAAAAAATAATAAATATAAGAATATAAATTTATATCGCCTATTACACGAATCATGAATGTTTCATTTGAAAATACATTAATTAACTCGATACCGAGTGTAATTTCAACAGCTGCAATCGCTTGTATTTCACGAAATAACACGTAATATTCTCCGTTTCATGTAAATCGTGTCGTCATTATTGCCGGATAATGCAGACGCACTATCGGTTAAGCATTAACATTTTGTGTTAAAAAAAACCCTAATTATCTCGTGCATCGAGACGAAGGTTGAGTGCAAGCAATAATAACTCGAATGAAAATAGCAGAAAACAATAGCCGTTCTATTTTTTCGAACCAACGTGTAACATTGCATCCGTAATATAGGAATAAAAGCAAAAGAGAAAAATAAAAGGTCGATTATCCGATTGTCGCAATTTTTAATGTTTCGTATTATAAAGAAAATATAAATATCGAAATCGTGGATGTTATCGATGATTTCCTCGGCTCCATTAGCCAATGGAGACAATGGAATTGTCTTTTTTTTTTTTGGTCGAAAAAAAAGTTTCTTCGGTGAGAAAGCAAAAATGTCCAACTTCTCATATCAGATCGATCGGACGGGAATGTTACGGAAAGTGTCATTAACATGTGCGCCCCAGCAAATCTTTGAGACGAACTCATCCACGGCAGAAACCTCTCTTATTGAATGCTTAATCACACCGCGACAGCTGTAAGGAACGTGATGACGTATACTTAGGTAGTAATACGTCATCGACTAATACTAGGCGCCAAAAGCCCATTTGTGTGGCTGTAGATGCGGACGCTCTCGCCGGTTCGTGTTCTTTTTTGGTCATTCGTTTCTCATGCTCACCGTGACGATATTATATCCATCGCCTATTACTATAGTACCCTTTATGGACTCTTGTAGGAAAATGAAAAAATTTACGAAGGGAAGGAAAAAAATGCAGAGTGCAGAGTCCGATTAATAATTCTGAAGGAGGCAGTCGACTGTTCTTGTATTCTCATCAATATCTCATTGTTGTTATATTAAAAACGAAAATATAATATCCTCGTGTCATTTGGGATATACGAAGCAGTGCTTTGAATTTCCAACAACGCTAGAAAATGAAACTAAGGTTTGCTAAGCTTAACTTTTTTATTCCTTCATTTCGTTTAACATATTTTTCTTGATCCCTCTCGCAGTGTATACTTTTTGCTTGATTGTACAAGAGAACGCGCATTTCAACGGAGAAAATCCTGAAACATCTACGTCTAGGGAATATTCTCCGAAACAGAATTGCCATAGAGTCGTTTCCCGTCGACCCGCAAAAAAAGACAATAATGTCCTGCAAGGTATACGACGAAAAAGATCGCAGGATTTAACTGGACCAGTCGCTGAAGCGAAGAATATATCGTGTTTCGTAGAGTCGAGATTCTCGAAATTTTGCATTTTATAATTATATTTTACGGTAGAACATCCGTAATAGACGACGAACATCTTCCATTATTCGCTTGTTACTTCGAGCACAAGAATTCTTCTCGAAATGCTTCTTTAAGATAATCCGACTGTGAAGCTATGTGCAACCGAACGTTACAGCTGTAAGAAGATCCCGTGTTGCTTAAGATTTGCATGAGATCGCGCAGGTGGATTTCGTACGAACGGCGAAGCATTATACGCGTTCGCGTATTACCGGATTGAGAGCAAAGACAAAATGGTTGTATATAAGGGATAACACAGGAGTGGAAAAGGCGGATAGATACGATAGAAAGATATGAAAATCGTAAATTCAACAGAAGTCATTGCAACAAAGCTCTCGTATGTACGTCGGTAGAAGTACTTTTCGAAACAGATGGAAACACATTTCCAGTGTATAAAGCACGCCTAGCGGCTTTCTAGATCCCTTGAGTCCTCACTCTATAGATCCAAAGTGGTTGTTTTAGAACCAACGGGCGACGAGGAACTTCCCAACAGCTCAGTGATACAATCAGAGATACCTCGCGTTTAAGAACTCCCTCGCGGAAGCCCCGTTGGCGAATTTCTGACACTGAATTTCCAACCGGTTGTTCAACCTTCAGCATTCTACGATTCATGCCAAGGGACGAATCTCGACGTTATTCACCGATTCTTCGTAGATATTTATACGAAGGGTCTATTCGCGATACGGGGTTCCAACTTGCATTTTATTATTTATAGTAAAAAGAAATTATATTGAAACATCTGAGAAATTTACGATGTTAACCCTTTCGAGCGCCACGTTAAAAAAAATAAATAAAATACCCATGAAACAAAAATTGAAAAAAAATGAAAATCATAGAGGCATAAAAGATCTTTGATGATATCGTATAAATTTGTTACGTTTTCATCGCACTGCTTTAAATTTAGAGTACTTTAATCACACGAATAATACTACTAGTACTACGCGGAAGTTTGTAGTGGTACTAGTAGTATTTCTATCACTAACACGAGAACGTACTCTTAGGCACGTAAAGGCATTTGCGTGTTTAATAGCACATAAATATTAGTATAAGGATTTATGTGAACTGCTCGTGGTATTTATGCGCTTGAGAAAAGATTAATGCACAGTTAGTCGTTGCGGGCACCACAAGAGCCCAATTAACTTTACCGTTATTGATGAGGAAAGCCTTTGAATAAAATACTTCTACTTCGATTTATTGTAAATTACAAAAATCGGCAGCTACCTGAAGACATGATTGGGGAACCTGTGGGGCGAATAGACCTTTTGTTTGCAATGGAAGTGAACTTTAGAGATCATCAAAAATGTCCATGACTTTTCGTAACAATTTGTAGACATATTGTTACGATAATCGTTATGATATTTCGTTTCTCTATTATTAGTTTGCCCTCCGATTGTTTTTTTTTTCTCTCGCTATAATGCGAGAACCTTCGCGAAAGACTTAAATCTCTTATCACCAATTCGACAACAAAAGGGTGAAAGTCAACGAGGTGTGAAATGGATGGAATTAAACTCGTGTTACGGGTTTGATGCCCCACAGCTCTCCAACTTTATTTCATACCACTTGAAAACTTTGACGCTTCCGGGTTTTGGCCAATTGTCAAGAGAGTCAAAAGGGGTCATTACGTACCACCGATTTAGTATCGATTTCTCGTATCAATTCAAAACCCTTAAATTTTTCACATACTTAAGTCGATACATATCGGATATATGCGGGATATAGTATCTGTTACCATATTTATTAATAAATTTTTCGAATATAAATTTTTTTCGTGCCGTCGAGGGGACATTGGGGTTTTTTTTTATACCATTCGGGTTGAAAAAGCTTCCATTAGTTACCAACCATCTACATCAATGTCGCAGAGGCTCACGATCTTCAATTTTTGCTTACTGTATGAAAAGATCCAACGGGATCCCTCGATTGCGAAATTCTACGATGTATCAAACATTCTCAAGTTTCACCTTTCCCTCTCTCGTGTAACCCATATCCCACGCGTACGTCAATGTCGACGAATATACCGTGGTATCAAAACATGACAAGTATGTGTATACAGTAGATTATTTCCGTGTTTCGCTTCAACGAAATGTATACAGGTTTCGAGTCTTAGCGGGTGGGCCGATATGACGAGGATATGAAACACGACATGCGACAGCCAAAACTTTACGCACTCGTCTCTATATCACGTCGTGACGTGCACATGCCTCTATCAAGTTGTAATTACCACTCTGATAACTCGGATGGTTGAGGCGAAAGGATGGAGGTTGTGGAGAGTAAGGCACGACGTGAAATAGATATAGAGGAGGAGCCTATGAAACAAAACGGGTGAATTGAGCTTAGAACGCTGCGTTCGTCAGACGCTGTGTACGTGTCTCGTCAACAGAACATAGCAACTTTTCTGTCTTCCCAAGCGCTCCGGGACCCAACGTTTGTGTCAATCATCCACTGCCGCTATGAGATCGAATGCTGATGTACATGCGCGCACACGTTCGCACCGCACATACAGAGTGACGGATGACACGAAAGCCCACGGCTTTTGATGCCGAAAACGCTTTGCTGCTGTGACAAAATTATTCGTTAGCGAGACGAAAGCGAGGAGGATGAACGTCACGTTCCATGACAACCCTGACTCGTCACACGGGATACGGAATATCCGATGACTACTACATGCGAAACGCGCACATGCGTCGAATAAAGGCAACAACATTATGTCGCAATAACGCAAATGTGTCAACATTGAGCGCCAGATGCAGATGTATACGCGAAACACGATAATCAAATAATCAGTGCACTTAAAAAACTAAGGAATTAATAATACGATTTTTTTTCTATTTCTAGAAATTTATGGAGTTTTTTTTTATTTGTTAATTTCAACATCATAACTCGAAATTTACGTAATAGCTGAATATGTGAAGGAAGACCGGGGTAAGTTGAAACACAACTGTATATTAATCGGGGATTTTTTTTTAATTGCTGTGTTTCGACTAGTCGCGGTCTCTTCTACTTCGCTCGTTAAATTTGCGCGCGTTAGAGTATCCATTGGCTTTAAAGAAACTATCTAAATCTCATCGAATTCAAAGCTGTGTATCAAATTTCAAAGAACCTTAAAGGACTAAAGGGAGTTTACTACTTAGTTTTTTTTTTTTTTTTTTCGAACTGTTTCATGTAGTACTTGGAGCGAAATTCTCTCGTTTCTTGATTTCCTGTGCCTACGTTGAATCAATTCACGCCGTCAAAGATGAACCGAGCTTTTCAATTGAAATTGACCCACTTTGGTTTTGGTACCGTTTCAATCCGTTGAACCTTCATTGGGTTTCGTCTCTCAGAGACGGCAAGCAATTCATGGAAATACGCTTTGAATGCTGTACGTGGGTTCCGTGTGAAGCGTTATTCAACCAAAAAATGTAACCAATCCCCAAATTCATCGATCTCATACCACCGGTTTGACATTCACACAGAACCGGAGTATACTAAGATACCTTAATCCGTCGGGTCACAGATGCTTGAGGAATTTCGCAAGGACGCTTCGACTGTTACAGGTCAACCAGTTCTTACTATGGAGAGTCGGAATACCGTTGCGTTCAATATGAACATAGAAAGTACCATCGATACTACTATATAGTGATGACGCGAATTGTTAGTGCTGCTCGATCTCTTGGTTTCCGCTAACCGAAACGACTTGTGTGTCGATGCAAGCAAATGATTCTCAAATTTCACGATACACGATCTTCGTATCTACAAACTTCAAGCAACAAAAGCCGAGAATTGCGAGAATATCCTGAGCATCCGAAATAATTGATATAAAGACCGACGCGAATGGATTTCACATGCTTGGGAGAAGCACAGACGTTGAGTATTGAATAAACCAATGCGGAATACAATAGACTCGAGGAACTCAGGCATCGTGATATATGCTGGAGGTACATACCAATGTATGCAATCGTTCATGGATGTGAGCTTAAGCCTTCGGGGCGATTGTACCTAACATGCGCGTCGACTTTGATCACACTTTGTTCACATGAGAAAAAAGTGTATGCGAAAAATATACTAGAAATATAAGAAAATCGACGTTTTCATGAAATCAATAATAATATCGTAATTAATTAATCGTATAATTTGTTGTATATTTGCGTTGTTGCATGTTTGCTACGAGTACCAATATACAATTAAACAGTATATATAATTGTATGTATTATTAAGCGATATTATTGAACGTCTTTAGACGTTTATTTGTAGGAGAAATGGTAACGACAATTATGTCGTTACAAGTGACCCGGCGGTATCTGATAACGAAATCGTGGGCATTAGTTTTACTTCCGTTATCACCGGTAAAAAGATCTTTAGAAAGCGGTTGATTCGACGAGAACAATCAAAAGATGCGACCTTGAAAATTGCGGAATATCCGTGACTTCGTACCAATATCTTTATCGTTCATGACGTCCTTCTCTTTCTACTGGCTTAACAAGGTATCCTCCGGATTGCATTTGTGGCCGTTTCGTTTCCGACATCTCTATCCCGGATCCTAGAGAAGCAAAGGAAGGAAGGAAGGAGGAAGGATTATAATCGCAACGCAGCCGAGCTGACAGAAAGCAATTCAAGCAAAGGAGTGGCAGCGTGTTTCTTCGAGCGAACCGAGCTCTTCCGAGCTCATCGAACCGCTCCGCAGCTTCCGTAAGATTCACGAAGCTTCATCAAGCTGTACTTCCTTCTCCTCGGCTCCCTTAATTCCTTCCCCTCGTCATCACTTCGACTTTACTGCACCGGAAGTATCGCGTGCGAGAACAGCTTTCCGAGAAACTTTAGATTCCAAACAGGAATCGGTCCTCGTCTTTAAGGGCAAATAGTTTTCCAGCAATACCATCTGCCTTATCGCGTCTTTTACCACATTTCTCTCGCACAAGCGTCGATGCCGTACGCTATACAACAATCTCTTAAAACTAATTCAATTTTATCTTATAAAGGATACGATATTGGTTTTGCGAGGCACTACCTCAACTTTCGACTAAACTCATCAGGCGTCTGCAGTAGAAAGGAAAAAGTTTTTTCGCTTTCTTCGCAAAACTTTAATTTTTGTTCTCCGTACACTTTTGCGATATATTATTTTTGCAACAGAAGCGACG